>CM061243.1:22598058-23798058 GCA_030848705.1 Heracleum sosnowskyi | reverse complement strand
CCATAGCTTGATAACCAACAAACTTCCCATGTTGATCTTGTTCAATTTCAAGAACCTTGTACTCCATTTCTTTATCAGAACCATCTGAAGCTACATACATAAGCTTGAAGGGAGGAACATCGGTATGATAAATTCTTTTGTAAATCTTTATGAGTTGATCATCAATCTCATTCAGCTAGTTTCTTAAAACTGCATTCCAGCCTTGAGTCACTTCAACTCTTTTCTCCAATAGATATTTCACATAGGCAAGCTCTTTTTCTTTTTGTGATAATCAGGGTCTCTTGATCCATCCACCTTATCAATCCAGAAGATAAAAAGTATACAATGTATTCCTTTAAAATCTCCGTTTCCACAGTTCCTTTCCTTGGTACATGCTCCTTGACGTTTACATTCTTCAATACAAGTTGAGCAGAAATCAATATGTTAAGATGTTTCTGTGTAACTGTCTCACAAACATAATTTGTCTATGGATGAGGATCGGCCACATGCTTGACTGCAGTAGAAGTATTTCCTTTCGATTGAGTATGACCAAGACCAGTCTTTTCTTTAACAGAACGAGCCTGATTATTATGACTAATAACCCAATAAGTTGGTTCAACATGATTTTGAGTAGACTCTGATTCAACAGCAGTCCGTGCCTTGACAAGAGGAACAACTCCATGTAGATAACTAGATTTTTGAACAAATCCCTCATGTGGCTTAAATTGAAATTGTTGACCAACAACTGGTTGAATAATGGAATCTGGAGTTTCAATTCTCCTTGGTATTTGAGAAGTAGTAGATTTTTGATTTTGTGACACTGTCACCTCCTCCTCAAAACCAATTTTCTTCAAATCTATTTTGAGGCTGTTTGCGCAGGGCTTTAAGCCCTAGCTTAAAGCCATTTTTGACTTTAAGTTAAAAAATGTTTGTTTGTGTAATAAGTCAAAAAATAACTTAAAGTTAAAAAAATATAGCTTAAAATCAGAAGTTGGTAGGAGGTACTTTTTCGAACGACTTATTTTATTTTAGTGATTTTATTTTATAAGAATTAATATCATCACTCAAATATACTATATATCAAAAAAAAAAAATTAATTTTTTAATAACTCATAAGTTACCTGTAATATAAAATTACCCAAACAGATTTTAACTTAAAATTTTCACTTATCACTTTAAGCAACTTTAAGTCATAAGCAATATGTTTAAGCTCACCCAAACGTGCTCTTTGTCACATGCACTCAGATTAGTGACTAGCTCATTTCTCATTGCTAAATATTGCATCTCAATAGACACATTCTTTTGTTTCTTTGAGGTTTCTATAGACTCTGTCTACCTAGACTCCAAAGTTTTTTTTTGTCCTTTGAGACTGTAATTGAGTTTCACTGACATGTTTGCCTTTCTGAGTATTACCACTACCACCACCATCATCATCACCATCCTTCCTTTTGGACAATCTAGTCTCCTTAGAATCATTTTTGCAAGTAGCTCCTTTAATTCTAGACTTACTTCCTCCACTCTCCCTCTTTTTGACATCAACAACAGAAGGAATATATGGAGGTATTTGAAGAACATTTGACATATGACCAAGCATGTCCAGAATTAAAGCTTGATTTCCAAGAATAGTAGACTGTTGTGCTTCCAAAGAACTCAACCTGTTAGATAAAACCTCATGACTGGAAGTGGGAGTATCCAGAGCAGATGTAGTAGAATTATGGAGAGTAGAAACAGACTTAGAAAGCTGTATCAACTACCCTTGAGTATGCAAGATAGAAACATTCATGCCTATAACTTCATAATGAAGAGTACCAAGAGTTGCATGGATATTATCCAAAGTAGGAAGTTCATCCAAATTAGTAGACTCAGCATTTTCTTCAGCTTGTTGTCTTGAGATGGTAAGAGAAGCAGGATCAAAAATATCTTGTTCAAAAATACCAAAAGTATCAAAGAAAACCCTGCTAGTTTCTTTCAAATTGATTTAGTTTATCATGCATTACAATTATCCAGTCAGGATCCTGCAGTGCTTCTTCTACTTTCTTTTGCTCAAATTTAGAAAGAAAACAACTATGAAGACATTCATTTTGAGTAGCCTTCCTTGTCTGGACTCCTTTTGTTGGATCACCAATTATCAGATCTTTAGTATGAGCTTTAGTCCATTTTCTAGCTGATGGAAGATTCATGCTTTCTGTTTCTCCCCCTAAGTGTATGGACTCATCCTCCATATAAAAAGCATCTCCATAAGAAATTCTACTGGTTTCTCCCCCTGAGCCTTGTATTTCTGAATTCTGAGTAGATAAAAAGTTAGACTCTAAAAATCTAGACTCCGAATGTCTAGTACCAATTTGTGGAGTGCTTATTATTTCACTTTCTATTCTCTCCCCCTGAGTTGAATATCCTAGTTGAGAGTTGTCTGATGGAGGTTGCATATTTTCTTCATCTTCACTTGTGTCAGCATACACATCTTTCATATTTTCAAACTGCAACATTTCATGACTTTGATCAGAATGGAGTTCAACTTGTTTTCTATCATCAAAAGCAATATGGATTGACTTCATTACAGTTTGAGTTTTCAAATTATAAACTTTGAAGGCTTTTGGTGAGGAAGTATATCCAAGAAAAATAGCTTCATCTGCCTTGGCTTTAAATTTTGCAAGTTTCTCAGGTTGTACTTTGAGAACAAAACACTTGCATCCAAAAATGTGAAAGTGTTTCACACTTGGCTTCTTATCCATGATCATCTCATAGGGTGTTTTTCCATGTCTGTTAACCAATGTGCAATTTTGAACAAAACATGCAGTGTTAACAACTTCAGCCCAGAAATAAGTTGGTAGCTTTGAGTCTTCTAACATAGTTCGTGTTGCTTCTATGAGAGTCATATTCTTTCTTTCTAAAACACCATTTTGTTGAGGAGTTCCTGGTGCTGAGAATTGTTGTGAAATTCCTTTCTCTTTGCAAAATGATTCCATTTTAGAATTTTTGAATTCAGTACCATTGTCACTTTTGAGAGTCTTCACACTGAATTTTGAATTTTTCTTAATTAGTGCAATGAGATCAAAAATAAGTTGAGTTTCACTTTTATTTTCTAGGAAGTATGTCCATGTGAATCTTGTATAATCATCAACAACCACAAGTGTAAATCTCTTTTTGTTGATTGACATGATGTTCATTGGGCCAAATAGATCAATATGTAGTAGATTAAAAGGCTTTGAGATTGAGTTTTCAGTTTTGCTTTTGAAAGAGGTATTTCTCTGCTTTCCAAGATAACATGCTTCACATAGTCCTTCTTGCACAAAAGTAGTTTTTGGAAGTCCTCTTACCAACTCATGATTTACAAGGTAAATCAACTTTTTAAAGTTGAGATGAGATAACCTTTTGTGCCATCTCCAGTTGTCCTCAATTGATGCCTTACTATAGAGACATTTGGCTTCTCCACTAGAGGAATCATCTAAGCTGGCTTCATATATGTTTCTTTGTCTTCTTGTAGTTAGCACAATGTTTCCATCTTCTTTGTTGGTAATTATGCAAGCTTCACTGTCAAAGGTATAGATATACCCTTTATCACTAAGTTGACTTGTGCTGATTAGAGAATGTTTCAGCCCTTCAAATAGTGCTACATTTTCAATGATGAAATTTCCCAGTACAATTGACCCATATCCCAGAGTGTCTCCTTTGTTGACATATCCAAAAGAAACTTCTGGACCAGCTTTCTTTCCAGTCATATGTCTTGAGCATCCACTATCAAGAATAAATGTATGCTTCTTATTGGAGCCCTGCAAACAATCGATGACTAGTTAAACTTCTTGGGGATCCAATTTTGATTGATCCTGGTTTTCTATTTGAATGACTAGCCTTTTTCTTTGATTTTGATCCTTGTGATCCAGAATGACCCTTTCCAGAGTCTTCACTAGACTCTATCTTCGTAATCTTTTTATGACTTGGAGTTTCAGATTTCAAGGAATAGAAGTCATAATATAGATCATGATATTCTCTACACATGTATATAGAGTGTATCAAGCTTCCACAGTGATAGCAAGAATGTTGAGGTCTATACTGAACCTGTAGAGTCTTAGGGAATCTAGACTCTGTATTCCATGTAGGTTTTTTATTACAGCCTATTGATACATGATTATGATTTCCACACTTAAAGCATTTCTTTCTTGGGGCATCGGGAATTCTTTTATAATTATTCTCTTTGTTGATTCCTTCTTTCTCATTTCTATTTCTCTTTACCTTTTTAGACTCTGAAACATTAGCAAGTCTCAGTTTCAGTTGGGAATTAGACATAAAACCTACATTCACCTTCTTATTTTCTCTGATGTCGCAGAAGTGTGTTCCTGATTCTTGTAGATAAGTGGTGTGCCTTCAGTATCTAAAAACTTAACAGGTTAAGCCTTTGGTTTTTCAGGTTCATTTTTCTTTGACTTATTAGCTTCATCACTGTCATTACTTACAGGTTTCTTTCCCTCACTCTTGTCATAACCTATACCACTGGTTTGACCAATAACTTGATTCTGTATTATTATGTGAGCATTTTTTCCTGAAGTATTCCACAGTTTGATTTTATCCTTTTCCTCTTCCAGTTCTTTTCTTATACAATCATAGGATTCAAGGACTATACCATAGTCATACTTGGCCTTAACTACTTCATCTTTGAACTGGTTCATTTGAACTAACTTATTTTCCAAGAAGGTATTTCTCTTTACCAGCTCATCATTCTTATCCTTAAGACTATTTCTCTCACTAGTTAGATTTCTGAAGTTTTCCATAAGATTTTTAAATTCAGCTCTAATAGATTAGATACCTTCAGAATCTAAACTATGAATAGAATCAATAGAGAATAGTGATACCTTTTCAATAGTCGGTTCCTTTTTTGAGGATGGTTTGTCTGTTGAGATAGCCATTAATGCAATATTTTCATAATCAAACTCATCTTCAGAATCACTTGAGTCAGCCCAATCCTTTCCTGTCACCGTAAGTGTTTTACCACTTCCAGACTGCTTGATCTTTGGCTTCCTACATTCTCCAGCAAAGTGTCCAATAGTACCACAATTGAAGCATTTAACCTTGGACTTGTCAATTTTGATTATTGACTTTTTGTTATTGTCTTGCTTCTTACTTTCTTTCCTGGATGTTGGCCTTTTGTTGAATCTTCTTTTATTGAACTTTCCCTTCCTGAAAGTTTTGGAAAAGAGAGCCATCAATTTGTCCATATTTGCTTCTGAGTCACTGCTATCAGAGTCTGTAGTACTAGACTCTGATTCCTGAATCGCCTTTTCTTTTTGTTTCTTCTTTGAGCTATTGACAGGTGATTCTTCTTCTAATCCCTTCAGCAACTTTTCTTTTTCATTTTGAATGGAGAGTTCAATGCTTTTCATTTTGCCTTCATCTCTTTGTTCTAACTATTGTTTGTTTAGCTCCCAGTTTCCCATAAATTTCTCCAAATGTGATTTCATCAAGATCATTGGCTTCTTCAATAGCAGATATCTTTTCACTATAGTATCCAGAGAGAGACTTCATAAACTTGGCATTCACATCTTCTTTATCATAATACTTATCATGAATAGCCGTATCATTGATGAGTTTGGTGAATCTGTCATAAGTTTCAACAAGAGTTTCACCAGTTTTAGAAGCAAAGTGTTCATACTCCTGGATCAGTAAAGCTTTGTAATTCTTTCTCACATGCTTGGTACCTTTACAGTGCACCCTCAATCCCACATCTCTTTTGCAGAAGTGCAAGAGAGAACATAATTTGTGAGAATTGTGTCAAGACTGTTAAAAAGTATGTTCCTTACTTTTGTATCCTTGAGAAAACTAGTTTTATCTTCAGTAGACCATTCAGCTTTTGGCTTGTCGATTGTTTGATCACCTATAACTTTTCCTTCATCATTATGTTTAGGTATCACTTTTGTTGGAATGAATGGTCCATCATTAATCCTGTCAAGATAATCAGGATCAGTAGCCTCTAAGTGATGCAAAATCTTGACTCTCCAGTGAGTATATTCTCCCCTCTTGAGTATGGGGATTTTGGTATTGCCATCTTTGTATCCAGACATGTTTTTGATCTTCTTGATTCGAACTTAATAAAACCTACTCTGATACCACTTGTTAAACCAGAATTACTTGTAGAAAGGGGGGTTTAAATACAAGTTGTACTAATATGTCTATTTTTGTGTTTTATTGTTTAATAAATAGAATAATAAATATGCGGAATTGAAATAACACAAACAAAGATGGTGCAACAATGATTTATATTGTATAATCAAAGTTACAAACTCTACCAACGATGTACAAGTATCCTTGGCAGCTTCTTTTTGTAAACAAAGTTACAGCAACAAACTCTCAATGTAAAAACCTAATACAATCTCAAGGTTTTTGACACACACACAAATTATAATGTAGAATGAGAGTATTTATACAATTTTCCTATCAACTAAACAACAAATCAATCAGTTACATAAGTTATGGGATTATGTCACATCTGTTTAGGTTGACAGCTTCAATACCACCGACTTTCTGATGAGATCATATCTTCTATTGATTCTGATAATGATTTGAGCTTATCATGTGATCTGTCTTCAAAGATAACAAAATTTTCCATAATCTGCAGTAAGCTTTATAGACTCTTACAGACTGCAGACTCTGACAGTCTCACAGACTCTGACCATAGACTCTTGTCAGTAGACTCCGATCTTTATTCTAGTTACATCATCACATTTATTCCTAACAGATATGCCAGGGATTGATCCCCAATTGATAACCCACAAGTTGAATATGGATCCAGATAGAAAGGAAGACAGTGAAGCAAAAGAAGAGGAATTTCGCTCTTGAAAGACAAGAAGCCATAAAACAAGAAGTGGATAAGCTCCTGAAAGCTGGATTCATTGAGGAGATTCAATTCACCGAATGGTTGGGTAACCCAGTGATGGTCAAGAAGCCAACGGGAAATCGAGAATGTGTATCGATTTCATCGACTTGAATGACGCTTGCCCTAAGGACTGTTTCCCTCTACCAAGAATTGACACATTGATAGATGCCACTGCAGGGCATGAAATGTTGAGCTTCATAGATGGCTTCAGCGGATATAACCAAATTAAGATGCATAAGGATGACGTTCCCAAGGTATCTTTCATCACTGATTTTGGTTTTTATTGTTACTTGGTTATGGCGTCGGTCTAAAGAATGCAGGTGCCACATACCAAAGATTGGTGAACAAAATTTTTGAGCACCTCATCGGAAAGACTATGGAGGTTTGTGTGGATGACATGTTAGTCAAATACCTCGAAAAGGCCGATCACATAGAGCACCTACGAGTGGCGTTTGAAGTACTCAGGCACCACAAGATGATGTTGAATCTCGCCAAATGCGCCTTCGGTGTAGGATTAGGAAAATTTCTGGGTTTGATCGTCTCCAAACGAGGGATCGAGTGCCTCGAAAATGAAGGCTCTGTTTTATACTACAATTTTCATTTGCACAAGTTCAGCTTGGGCATTTGTTATCTTACGTATGAACACTACTTGCTATATGAACACTACTTGCTATGAGGGTCACAGTCATTAGTCATACTCACTTTGTCCCAGCCATTAGTATGCATTGGGGCTGGGCACGGAGACCCAAAAAAGATATAAAAAATGAGTAAAATTAGATGAAAAGTGGGTAAAGTGGTGGGACCTATCAATATTTAATAATAGATTTGAGATAGTGGAGAAAAATAGTAGATGTAATAGTGTTTTATATTATTATAGAATAGAGATAGTGAAGAAAGTAGTGGGTGTAATAGTGTTTTATATTATTAAAAATTACTATTTTTGGAATGTATAGAAATGAGAGAGACATCCCAAAATGAAAAGTGTATAGAAATGAATGGGACGGAAGGAGTACAACTTTATCCCTCTGTTATTGTTCAACCCCGGCCCTTGGCCTCTCAAATAACCTTTGGTTTTAGGTACATGCCTCTTGTACTCGTATCATCCAAACCAAGACCTCTATCAAGATAATGCATATACTGTTGGAATTTAATTAATCTAAACTAGGTGCTTGAATAAATAAGTTAGCTGTTAGTAGTCGTTTGTCTATTTTGAGTTGTTTTGAATTAGTCAGATTGCAGTTAGAGTGTTTGTAGGAGAATAAGGAGTAACAGGAGTAGTGGGAGTCTGTTGCTAGTCTGTTGCTATTTTCTTGCTTGCCACCTGCGTGTGGATTGCTTATTTAACTTTCATGTACTTGTTCATTTGTTTTAAGGCAAGGGAATTATTTTCACCGTGCAATATCTTTGTTTCTCAGTTTTTACACATACAGTCTATATATACTTATAACTCTAGCAGGTGTTTATCGAATATATACAGACTGATACGAATATATCTAATTTCCGCATTTCCTTCCTGTCCTTGCATAACTTTAAATGTTAATGTGTTTATGAATAAGATTAGGACATCCAAATCTTTAATATTCTTTTGAATGTATTATATTTCCAATAAACAATTAGGACATTCGAATGTGCTCACTGTATGTCATGTCATCCATGTCGCATGTTAAGCTTCGTTGCAGACTTTTTCCTTCTGTGAATACTTGCAGCTGTTGGTTGTCACCTTATAAAATGTCTGTCAATATATGTTTAATCTAGAAGTTTTATTGGTTAATTGCCTAATTGCCAATGTATTGTTTTTTTCATGCGAATACCTTTTACTGCTATAAAGAATCACTAAGTTTAGGTGATTGAGTTTGTGACATTAGTTGAAGTTGGCATTTTGCTGCTTCCTTGTTTGAGGTTCTTGCCTCTATAAGTTAAAATATCCACTGCATATATCACTCTGCTTCATTGTTGACACAAATACGCGTGTTTGTGTTTGTAAGGAAAATGTATGCTCTCTACTGCAAACACGGAAGAAACTATGTAAAAGTAATGGACCAGTGCTAATGGAATTGAAGAATTTTGTATCAGATTGCTTTTTGTAAACCAAGTGGTCCAATAAACTAGCTACTGCAGTTTTTATCTGCTATAAATCAATAACCTAGCTACTGCAATTTTTTGCCAATGCAGCCTCACAAGATATGTGTTGAGTAACCGGTTCATCTAAAACCTTAAGTTATTAGAGAAAGGCCCCAAATAGATCTTATGTTATATTTCAACACTCTCCCTCACTCGAAAACCCATTTTTGGATTGAAGAGTGGATCACGGACGTCCATCTTAATTATATTACTGCTAGACTGCTTCTATTAGGGACTGAGTTGCATTCTCTCTGTGAAAAGAAAATATTCTTGTATTAATTTATTTTAGCTTCTTGTGTCGTCCTTTTGATATTAGAACTAATTTTAAGGCTAGTTGCAAATTATTGCATGTGATACGTTTTAAAACTGGAACTCAAAGTGAAACTGCAACCAGTAAAAACCGAACAGCACCAATGGTGCTTGGTTCGATTTTTAACCATAATCCTCCCCACCGACTGACATTGATTTTTTGTTGCTCCGTGTCCTTCCCTAGCAAATTCTTATTTTACTATATGTCCCCAACACTTGTCTCTCGGCATAAAAGTATTCCGAAACGCTAAGATTTCATTTCATGTTGCAGCATCCGGGTGGTTTCAATTATTTCGCTAGTTAATGGATAAACTTATGATGAGTTATGATGATAGTCTACTGTGAAGCTCGTCTAATATGAAGTACTTCCTCCAGAGTGTTCTTTTAGTTAGTTTTGGCATTAAATTGGTAGTGTATTATCTAAATCTAGTATAAAGAGTTTAATTATTCTGAGTCTGTGTGCTTGTCCAAAGAGGTAAATGGGTTCCTGATAACGCGAGATACGTAAAAAACGAGTCTGATTCCTACTCCTATTGATAACTATTTGAAAAAGAGGTTTTTTTTTACGATCAAAATCTCAAATTTAATATATTGAATACTTATATTTATATATTAATTTTCATGTTAACACACTTTTTTCTAATGAGTCATTCTTTCATTAAAAAAACACTTTTATAAATTCACTCATATTTTACTTCCAATATAATTTTTAACTATATGTATTTCCTATAATTCGAATTCTTCTCTTCTATACATTCGCACACCTATTCTACTTCGAATAAATGTTTTAATTATGTCTACAAACACCTATTTTATTTCTAATAAAACTTTAAATTGTATGTACTTTTTATAAATTTGAACATTTCCCCTCTATAAATTTGAACATCTATTCTACTTTCACTAGTATTCTTAATTTTATGGCTTACCAATAAATTCGAACTATTCTCATTTATAAATACGAACACCTACTCTACTTCAAATAAAACTTTATTTATATGTATTCTCTATAAATTCGAACTCTTCTTCTCTATAAATTCGAACTCTTCTTCTCTATAAATTCGAACACATATTCTACTTCTAATATGTTAAAGAATATTTTTTTTGATTTATTAGTATTTAAAATTGTAAAAATCTTGAAAAATTAGAAAAATAAATTAAGAGAATTGTAGAGAAGCCGCATTACCTCATAGACGTATCCTCTTTTATATATATAATATTGATGATAGTAATGTAAGGATAAGGAATCTATATGTAAACAGGTCCGCATTTTTTATGAAACCTAGGAAATGTCATGAACACAACAAAACCAAAAATAAAGACTAGACCAGACACACAATAATAGTTGATTTGAATTAACAAAGCAGATGATTATTAGATGATAATAATATTTATACATATTTTTCGTCAAAGTTAAATTATTTAGTTGTCTTGAAGAACCCTTGTGGCCTTGTCCACAACTGACAACTCTGCTATTCAGACTCTCTGTTGGCAACACCAAGCACCATAAAAAATAAGATTGCCTTGGCCAAACATGTCGGTAACCATTAACGGGTCATGTTTATTTTATCGTATTAAGTATACTAGCCTATAACCAGTACGATGCACGGGCTAGGTAGTCTATTTTAATTTTTATTGTATGTTGTTTTTAATTTTATTAATTTTGAAAAAGAGGTTATAATAATATTTTAATTATATTATTTATTTTAAGATTGGAATACTAAAATTAGGTAAAATAAATAAATTTAGAAATAATATTTATTGAAAATAAGTTTGATTGTCGACCTACATTTGAAATAATTTTTCTGTACAAAACATTGTTGGTTTTGGTTTACTTCTGAAAATTATTTTATTGTGTATTTTATTTCAAAACAAAGAGAGCCAGATGTCATATTATTATTTTTAAGGTTGAACGATATAATTGAACTTAAAGAAATTAATATAAGTAATATCAATTAAAAATAATACTGATTGTTAAATAATGCATTGTAACAGTATATCATTAAATAATACAGTGAAAACTATGACATTCAGTATGAGAAATATGTTTTAAAATAAAGAGGAATGGGAAAAGAATTAGTGTTCAAACCCACCATTGGAATCAAGATTTACAGAGATAGACACCTTTGAGTCGGTCAATGAGAAAAACAACAAATGGAGCTAGAACATGAACATTTATGCCACCCTAAATCAAGTGCAACTTATAGTAAAGTTTAATCCTAAGAAACAATGTAAATAAAGATATGACAACTAATGTATTTACTTATCTGGGGACGACAAAGTTACTGCAGTTTGATGTTGGAACTTCATTAAAAAATTATTATTATTTTACTCTAGTCTGAAAAACAATAGGATCTTTTTCTTTCTTGGTAAGTTGACAAATCCAAATTAGGTTGTACCTGCCCCGCTTCTATTTCACTAAAATTCCCTTATACAGCAGCGCCAGATATTGTAAAAATTGCCTGCCAAGAGCATCAATCTATGAGTTGAATGAAACTACATTAAAATCTAGATTTTAGCATTAAACTCTTGCTTAAGAATGTGCTTATTTCTGTTAACAATGTTGATGGCCTCGTCTCAGCTGCCCGTCTAAGCATAATAAGACATCTAAATTTAAGTATAATTAAATGAGCTTACAATAAATAGCTAAATTCAAATCCTTTTGAATATTTGGACATAAATTGATGATCCTAATAAGTCAATAAGTCACTCCCAGTGACCTCCAGAGTTTCAATAATTGAACAATCTTGCATTTAACACTCTTTTAATACTTTCTCTAAAATCTCATATTGGGTGGGCATGCAAGCGAGAAATGTCTCGTTCTTAATTGGCTCATCTTTGTATTCACATTGTCTACCTGAATTCCAATGTCCTCTCATGTCAACATTATTATGTTACTTTATCTATCAAACACTAAAAATGTTAATATGATTAAATTGTATAATGCTTGGTGATCAAATTTAAGTATAATACATTCAATACATATGCTGGTAAGGTTGAACATGAATGAAAAAAGTTAGTCACAGTAGAGCAATCATTTTAAGGAGCTCTTACTTATAGACCGGATAGGATGGATCAGGTGGAATACGAACAAACCAACAAATTATATCATTTGGAAATAGTGAGTATCGGCCAAAGAGAAAATGAAACATTAGTATCGTATATCTATAATCTATGATCGACTTATTTTAAAATGTAACTCTTAAGCATCTATACAAAGACCAAAAAATATATATTCTAATTCTGAAATCTATAATTAAGAATTATATACATCTATTATCTACGATATAGACACACACATATGGTCACATATGTGTACAATCACGTCTTAATTGATAATCATATGCTCCTCAATATAATTAATCTCACACACACTCACACTCACGCACGATTTCGATTTCAATTTCGATTATACCTTGATTTCTCTTTCTTCTGCACAAGAAATCATCCCAAGAGTTTTTGTACTTCCTCGCATCGATTCTATGATCAAACGAATGAGCCAATTATTTAACTGTTGGAATTACATAAAGAATTGCACATAGGAAGATGCTAAGATTTATACTCAGAGTTTGGAGAGTTGGTAGGAGAATGATAGCTGAAGTTTTGAATATGAGTAGTTGTTGCATACCTGCATACAAAGGTTGATTGATATTATTATTTAAATTGAACATACACGGATATAGATTACCAATTTAATGGGATTAATAAACAAATGGAGATTGATATTTGTACCTTGATTCAACAACCGAGTGATTGACCGGCCCTGCTGAGTGATCAAATTTTAAGGCTGGTGATAGTAAAATCTTTGGAGAAGATAGGTCGAAATAGAAGAACTTCCGGAGTAACTGAAATGTAGAGGAATTGCATAAGAAAGAGTTCAAGCTATGTGCCTTTGAGGGGAATTTTAATTTAATCAGGAGTATTGTTCCGTAGTTTAAAATAAGTAATTTTATTTTTTTAAGTTATATACGTTATTGTTATTTGGTTTAAAGAACTCTATAGTTTTCTCCACAAAACTACGACTACATAGAAGTAACAAATAAAAATATAAAAACTATAAGTATGCAGCGTAAGAAGCATAAAATTGCAGGAGACATTGGAAAAAACAAAAAAAATGTAATTTAAAAACTATGCAGCAAAAAAATCTGCAGTAGGTGTTTAAAAGATTTAAGAAAAATCTTCATGAAAAAGGCAAAATTGCTGAAAAAATATGCAAAAGAAGTCGGAAACTGTAGTAAAATAAACCAATTTTGCAGAGATAAATAAGAAAGATTTATGCAGGGGTAAAAGCTGCAGAAAAAACTGCATAACTTAATTGAGACTTCAATAATATGTAGGAAATAAAGGGGGTATGCAGTTCTTTACAGCATCCTCTAGTCATCCACTTTACTCGCACGCACTCCGAAGCATATCGTCACTTTGTACTGTGTGTGCGTGGGTGTGTGTAAAGATAAATATGAACCAATAGAGCTAGACCTAAAATATACCTTCTAACTCAATTACCTCATCATCATCCACTAAAGAAACATAATCTGTTGGAAGCAAGAAGTTAAATGGTTCCGAAAGTTCTACTATTTCTGTTTTCAGTCGGGGACACTTTTCTTGTTGCTTGCCTTCATCATGCATTTGCAAATCAGTGTCTGGAACCACTGAAAAGGAAGTTTGCAGTTGCAAAGTAGTGCTTGGAGCAGAGGGGAAGGGGCTCCCTCTTTCCATGGAACAAATTTATAATGTAGGTACTCAGTTGCATCAAAAAATTGGGCAACTATCTTATTGCTGTAATATATATCATACACCACAAGTGAAATATGTATGTATATAGAATTTCACCAAATAGGTATTTTTGTTTTCAGCCGATGGAAAGAAACCCAAGTAGATAATGATCAGTATTGTTTTTCTCCCGATTTTTCGTGATAATAAAACTGCAAGTTTCCATGCATGCACCCACATTATTCAAAGGTATGTACAATTTGATATTGCTCAAAACCTACCATATAAATTAAAGTTTGAAGAGATATAGATGCCTTGGAGCTGGTTAATGAGAAAAATGGCAAATGGAGCTGGAACAAGAACATTTATTCCAACTTAAATCAAGTGCAACTTATAGTAAAGCTTAATCCTATATATGAAACACTGTAAATAAAAATATTGCAACGGATGTATTTACTAATCTGAGGGCGATAAATTTGATGTAGTTTGTATATTGGAACTTATTAAGGAAATTCACTATTGTGCTTTAGTTTGAAGAAACAATAATATCTTTTAATTCCTCGGCAATAACCTACTAATTAAGTTGATAAAGCTTGTACGCAAGGACTTGTCTACTGGAATAGCATTAACTTGCAAGAACTCTATGGTTGTTTCCTCAAAACTATAGAGATAACAGGCTTGCAGGCACATAAACAAATCAACCGCCAAATCCAAAACAATTCCCAAACCCATGTACAAACTCACACTTAACAAACTGAACAATTAAAGCGAGAATTATAATTATAAATTACTATGAAGCAAAAGAAATAAAAAAGACTTTCAGAAAGATACACCCATAAGCACCGCCACATCCACAAATGAAACAGGTTAAATTTAGTCAATTAACATATATACGTGATTTCAAATTTGGAAGCTTTAACTTTAGTCGACTAACATACCTATAGATCGAACGTTTGAACTGGAATCACAATGTTGATTTTTTTGAGGTTTTCACTATTCGCGGGTGTAACTGGAAAGAGGCGTGCATGTTGTCTTTTTTCAGAGACATGTATGTTGTAGAACCTGTGTTAACCAAATATATGCAGGGAAAAAATTCTGTAGATTAATTTCACTCAATGCTATCAGTTTAGAAAAAAAATGGCATAAATCATTTAGTTTATTTTTTAAGTGGTTAGATTAATTATATATGCATGGGTTTTTGTTTCTTTTTTTTACTACATCAGAGGTCATGAAACTAACTAAACTATTAGAAATGAGACTAAAATTTATATTTTATACAGTTATGAGTACTACAGATGTAGTGGGAAATTTCTTTTATTTTATAGCATTTGAGTTTTATTCTATATATGGTATTAATAAAAAATCGTATGAATCAGAACCTAGCAAAAATTTATTCTGTATAGGGTATTAATTAGAAATCAAAATTGTATGCAATTTACTCTATGTAGAAACAAATTTATTCTATATAAGGTACTAATTAGAAATATATGATTCAAAACCTAGCACAAATTTATTCCATATGGGGTACTGATTAGAAATTGTATAATTTATAGTACCAATTGAGAACAAAAACTACTGATAGAGTTCGACAATTATAATTGAACACTTTCAATGCATATAATGGAGAACTATCAATTCATTATACTATGATGTGGTAGTATAGATTAAATACCATTGTAAGAGATTTAAAATTTAAAATTATTATAGAAATTTAAAATTAAAAGTATTTGCCAAATGAGAGGGATGGTATTAAGGTAGAGCAAGCTTAATAAAATAACACGAATAAATAAGTAAGTTTCATTCTCAGTTGTTCACTATGGTAACTAATATGTGACTTGGGATAAAATAATAGATAAACTTAAGTAGACTATAGCGCTCCTTGTCAGGAACAGAGGTTCCTGATTTTCTAATATTTGATGTTTTGGTGATTTTCTGGTTTATGAAAATTAGAACAACAATAGAACAGTAATCTGGAGATAAGAACAGTAGAGATTAAGCTAATCTAGAAGGTAATCAGATAGAGATTGAGAGAGAAATGAAGGTTTCTTGTAGAATAAGACATGTTTTCAGATAGTTTGTTATAGAGAGAGAAAGTGCAGAGAAATTAGAGAGAGAGACAGATTGGTGGAAATAGATTTCCTTTTCATCAATTGCATAAACTGAAATGTTTACAGATGGAGGTCTATTTATAGACTCTCTTAACTCCTAAGTAAACGTAACTGTAGAAATACCATACTACCCTTCTACTACTACTGACACTAGTCAACCACTACTCATCCTGACAATCCTTCCTCCTTCAAATGCACCATGTCCTCATGGTTTTTAGTTACAACAGTGCCACTGTTTTGTTCCGGATCATCTAACTGTTCATGCACCCTTGAAAGAGCATCAGCCACAGTATTTTCTTTTCCCTTTCTGTAGAGGATAGTGTAGTTATATCCCATAAGCTTGCTGATCCATTTTTGTTGCAACATATTGCTGATTTTCTGCTCAGTTAAAAATTTAAGGGCCCAATGGTCTGTTTTGATGAAAAAATGTTTATCCATCAAATAGGGAGTCCACTTCTTAACAGCTGAAACTACAGCCATCAACTCTTTTTCATAAGTTGACATGGCTTGTCCCTTAACCCCCAAGGCCTTACTGAAGTAGGCTAAAGGCCTGCCATCTTGTGTCAGAACTGCTCCAATACCAGTATTGGAAGCATCTGATTCAACTGTGAATGCCTTTGAAAAGTCCGGTAATTTCAACACAGGGGTACTAGTCATAGCCTCCTTCAATTTTATGAAAGCTTGAGTTGTCTCCTCAGTCCAATGAAAATTGTCTTTCTGAAGAAGAGTTGTCAAAGGTTTGGCAATTGTGCCATAATCTTTGACAAATTTTCTGTAATACCCACTTAACCCCAAGAATCCCCTTAAGGCCTTGACACTATGGGGCACTGGCCAAGCTATCATGTCCTTAACCTTATTCTCATCCACTGCTACCCCTTCACTGGAAATCACATGACCCAAGTAAGCCACCTGATTTTGCAGAAACTCACACTTGGACATTTTAGCAAATAACTTTTGTTGCCTCATTATTCTGAAAATCAATTCCAGCTGCTCTAAATGCTCTTTTTCATTCTGTGAATACACCAGAATGTCATCAAAAAAGACCAGTGTGAACTTTCTGATATATGGAGCAAATACCTTATTCATCAAACTTTGAAAAGTTGCAGGAGCATTTGTGAGGCCAAAAGGCATCACTGTGAACTCATAGTGACCTAGGTGAGTCCTAAAAGCTGTCTTTTCTATATCTTTAGCCTTCATCCTCACCTGATGATAACCTGCTCTCAGATCAAGCTTGGAAAACACCTTTGCACCACTTAGTTCATCTAGAAGCTCCTCAATTAATGGAATAGGGAACTTATTTTTGATTGTCAAAGAGTTCAGCTTCCTATAATCTATACAAAACCTCCAGGTGCCATCTTTCTTTTTTACCAGCAAGATAGGTGAAGCAAAAGGGGAACTACTTGGCCTGATTACCCCCGAGTCCAACATCTCCAACACAAGCTTTTCAACCTCATTTTTCTGGTCAAAAGAGTGTCTGTATGGTCTAATAGAGAAAGGTTGTGACCCTTCTTTCAGCTCTATAGAGTGTTCAATCTCTCTATGAGGTGGCAGTCCTTCTGGAGGCTGAAAGATATCCCCATACTCCTCTAAAAGCTGTTGTAACTACTTATTTGTCTCATTTGTACCCCTAATCTCACTTCTACCTTCCATTACTTGATGGCATTCTGCTGTTGGTGTGGCATAGAGGATATACATCAGCCCATGTTCTTGCCTCTGACAACTTCTCACGAATTCTTTTGCAGACATTTGTTGTAAACTAGGTTTCAGTGGCTGAGTATTCCCTTTCAAAGTCACCATTTTCCCATCTTGCTCAAACTGTAATAGCAGATTTTTGAAATCAAAAGTTACTGGCCCCAAAGACCCCAACCAGTCTACTCCTAATACAAGATCATAACTACCCAATGAAAGAGTTCTGATGGTAGTCTGAAAATTCTGGTCTCCAACCTTCCAAGCAAAATTCCAGCACTCATGCTTACTGACCAGGTGGTTACCATTAGCCACCAAGACTTGCATAGGGACAGTTTCCACCACCATACTCTTAAGTTTGATTGCAGTCTTTTCATCTAGGAAGCTGTGAGTACTTCCACCATCCACCAATATAGAAAATTCTTTATTTCCCTTTCTACCAGTCAAAGTGATAGTTCTATTGTTATGACCTCCTTCAATAGCATGGACTGATACCTCCATTGAAGGTTGTGAGTCTTGTATTTTCTCTTTGCTGGTCTCCTCAACCTTTTCTGCTAATGCCATAGCTGTTTTATCAATCCTTTCAATCTGCTTGGCCTTTCTTTCACTTTCCTGACAACTGTGTCCTCTGGAACACAAATTATTGACACCTGACTCCTTGCCATTGTCTGATTCTACATTATCAATTCTCTGTTCTAGGGCCGGAGTTGTTACTTCTTGCATCTGTGTTATCTTCCCTGTTCTTATGGTGCCACTTTTCAACATACATGTTGATTTGCCACTAGTTTGTTTATTCTGCAAAATTTGGGTTCCTTGCACACAATACCTGGCTCTCTTGAATGCTCCTTCTATACTTGTAGGGTTGAGTAATTTGAGAACTGGGCTAATATCCTCCTGTAGTCCACTGATGAAGCATTCAATGTAGTACTCCTCAGAGAGTTGAGGCATTTTCACTTGCAGTTGTCCCATACAGAGTGCAAATTGTTTGCAGTACTGATCTATTGATCCAACCTGCCTCAAGTTTTTGAGCTTTTCATACAGCAGCTCATCTTCTCTAACTCCAAACCTCGCCGTGATCCGAGTGCAAAACTCCTGCCAATTTAAGTTTGATCTTTCTATAGCAAATATCTGGTACCAACTTTTTGCAGTACCCTCCAAATGCATTCCTGCAATTACAGCCTTCTTGTTCTCTTGCACTCCATAAATCTCAAAGTAAACTTCACAATCTTGAAGCCAATCTGCCACTACCTTTCCTTCCTCAAATTTAGGAAAGTTCAGTTTGAGGTGCTTCAATGATTCCTGAGTTTGTGCCTTCCCTGAAGTCACTTCTTTAATCCTCTCCTTGCCAAAAGGATTCACAAACTCCTCTTTCAGTTTTGTAGTCTGAGAATTCATCTTCTGCACTGCTAAAGTGACCAATTCTTCAATCATGTTGAGTTTAGCAGTAGTTCTCTCCTTGTATGACAAAATCTGTTGTTGCACCTTCTGCAACATTTCTTCATACTGCTTTTCACCTTCCTTCTTAGACCTAGATTGTTTTTCCTTACTTCTATAGTAACTCATTCTCATACACAAATGATCAAACACCTTACAAGCAATAACAGAAAACTTCACAGCTATGATAACTACTTCACAAACACCTCCAATACACAGTTCTACAACTCCTCCAGTATATTCCCCAAACAGAATCACTCACCAGATGCACAACAATCACAATCGACAATTACTTCACTCAACAACACAGATCAACAGCACTTCACACCAAAACAGAACAGTGACAATCTCACAACAACAAAACAGTACTGTAACCACTGTTTTTATACTTTTCTCCAACAATAACAGCTAGAATCAACTACTTAAGTAGAAACGAACTCAAACAACTGAAACATCTTCAATTCTAGCTAATCACAACAGTAAATCAACAGATCTAAGAGTAAAAGCTAAGAACAGAACACCTGAACACTTTTGAAGAAAGTTCTGAACTTGTGATTGCGATTACTGCATATGTAGGCTCGATCTGCTCGGATTGAGATGTAGAACACAGTAGAAGCAAGGATAGATCAAATACTGAAGCTCTGATACCAATTTTTCAGGAACAGAGGTTCCTGATTTTCTAATATTTGATGTTTTGGTGATTTTCTGGTTTATGAAAATTAGAACAACAATAGAACAGTAATCTGGAGATAAGAACAGTAGAGATTAAGCTAATCTAGAAGGTAATCAGATAGAGATTGAGAGAGAAATGAAGGTTTCTTGTAGAAGAAGACATGTTTTCAGATAGTTTGTTATAGAGAGAGAAAGTGCAGAGAAATTAGAGAGAGAGACAGATTGGTGGAAATAGATTTCCTTTTCATCAATTGCATAAACTGAAATGTTTACAGATGGAGGTCTATTTATAGACTCTCTTAACTCCTAAGTAAAAGTAACTGTAGAAATACCATACTACCCTTCTACTACTACTGACACTAGTCAACCACTGATCATCCTGACACTCCTGCAAAAAGTCGGGAGGGCGTGAGTTTGAACTATCTTAACAATTAACTTACCAGGGTGGTAATAAAGGGGAGATTTTCCTTGTGTATTTGACACTTCTTTTCCTTTCAGTTCATCCGAGTATTCAGGGTCCCATCAGGTGCTGATATTTTGCTTTCTGCATCAAACATATCACATTCTCCTTCACTCAGGCAATTAATCAAACAGGTGTTCAGTATGCACATATATAAGTGATAAGTATACAGTTTCCATTGCGAGAAGTGATGATCCTGCTCCTTATATATCAATTCGACCCACAAATCAATTGCATACACTAAAAAATCGACCCACAAATCAATTGCATACACTAAAAAATATATAGAAGCGAATTAATTTGAACCAAATACACACAAACATAAGAATAAACATGATAATGGAAATTATGTAAAGATGAGACTGAGAATGACACCTTAATCGAAGGGCAGAAGATCTGTTGCAGATGGCCGAGGCGAATGAAGGATAACGAATCTCTGGACAATTAATGGAGGTTCGTTGGTGAGAATTGTTATAGCTGTTGTGTAGAAGTTTAGAAGTAGCTATTTGAGGAGACGGGGTAGGTGGGAACTCCAATTACAACGTAATTGAAAGACTGTTATACGCCCCTTTTATTATTTATTATATTTATTAGTATTTTCATTTTCTTAAAACAGATTTATACATACTAGCTTTACACCCGTGCAATGCACGGGTTGTTTTATAAAATTTTCTGAATTTTTATTAATAAATTAAAATATTTTTCTTTTTAAATTTTTTGAAAAAGTTACAAAATAATATATGCAAACCTTGTTAAATTAATAATACTTATTTTACTAACATCTCTTAATAATTTTAGTTTTATTATATTTGTTGTGTGAAATTTCATATTTTCTTAATTTTAAAATCATTAATTTATATTTTCTATATTTTTTCACTCAATAAATTTATTATATTCTATATAACTAATATTTGATTTTTCATGGAAAATTGTAAAATAATATTTAAAAATCCTACTTCGTTGTTTTGTAACAAATTGTACAATTTAACGATATTTAGTTTCTATTTAATATATAGAAAGATTATAATTACCAACAACACTTCTAAAATGATAAATATATCATTGACGACCAAACCATCATGACCATGTCATACCACATAAACCCATTTACTCCAATTATTTAATACTAACTTTATACTCGTGCAATGCACGGAATAATTTATCGATAATCTTTTACATGAGTTTATTTATTTAACTTTTCTTTATTTTTTTCATACTTCTTGTCTCATTTTGACTTCTTAAAGTGAAAATTTTCTACTTTAACTAAATAATTTAAAATATATTCATCTATAATTTTACTAATTTACAAATTGATTCATATAAAATATTCAAATTTTATTATATGATATCTTTTGAAAATTATACTTTATTATACAATCTGTTTATGGTAACTTAAAATAATAATAATTAATGAAGTTCATTAGTATTAATTTAGTTTATATTGTATATTACTCGTGAAATTCATGTTTCTGTAATTTTTAAATTATTTAATCTAATTTTTTATATATATTTTCACTCTATACTATTTCGATATTATATATATTACAAATTTTTCTATATATATTTTTTATAATTTTGTTTCCAACAGGTTTCTCTCTCTTCATTTCATGATTTGGTGTCTCTCTTCATTTCATGTTTTGGTCATCACCGATTATTTTGCTGGGTATATAAGCTTGTATTTCCCGTGCATATGTTTTTTATGCTTTTTTCTTTTTCACTAAATTAGTAATTTACATTTTTAGGCCTGACGACCAAACCATCTAAACTCTCTTATGCTAATTATATATAGGATATAATATAATATTATTGTCTAATTTGGAAGCCATTAACAAATTTTTAGGAAAGTGTTAACCATAACCAAACCAACCAATTATCCCATGTTTCTCTTATAATAGTATAGTATAGATTGATTGATTAGTACTCGATAAAATTATGTTCATATATATAAAGGAAAAAAGAGAGCAACTGATCTTGAAATTTATTTATGTATTTGTGGTATTTTGGATTGGGACTCTCTAATTCAATTTTAAGAAGTCTAATACGTGAAAATTATGGTTGTGCTGTTTGGTGATCTTGTAGGTTCACTTTCCACTACCGCCTGCAACATCCCCATTCCCCCAATATTATATGATAAATTTTCAAGACATGGAAGAGTATTTATAAAACAATGTAAGGACAAAAACGAAGGGTATCAAAACTAAATACCTCTATAGCGAGAGATATGTAACCAATTCAGTGAAATCAGTAGAAAGAGATACTTGGCTAACTCGGTAGAATCCTGTGAGTAAATTAAATTTAACATCTATTACATAATATTAGTACTTGATCAGATAAAACACATGCTCATGGAAAAAGAAAACAAATACTGATAGATTAATATAAAAGAACATGCATAAGTAAAGCATCTCATCTGATCATCGCACCACCAGATCCGTCAATATTCACCCTCGCCAACACCAGTACCCAGGTGCTTCTGTCCAAATATATATTAATCTTTTGATGCATAGCGTTAAGCTGGACAACGTCTTTTTAGGTTCCATTCTAAGAACAGTACTTCCCACCCACTTGATTGAGGAGGTTTCAGCATTGATGGTTTGCGCCTGTGCTAGTGTTGTCGTGTTGTACTTTCTATTTTTTTTCAGTTTTGAATAGAGTCCGGACTCTGCTCGTCGTTGCAGAACATACACATCAGAACCTGCTTTTTCTTTCTGTGCTTTCGCTTTCTTTTGTGCCTCAAATAGAACTACACTTCTGTCTCACATGATTTGTTAAATTAAGGTTAGAAATCAATCAAAAAACAACTAACTCTAAATAAATATGATGAAGTAATAGATGAAGAAATCATTGATGATATAGTTTATTACCTATATGTCAAAATCGATGTTGGCCTTACTAAGATCTTGAGCCTTAAGTTTCTCGGTCATTGTCAAAGCATTTTGCTTCTTGCTTCTCCTTGCTTATTACCTTCTCCTTGTTTCCTGGTTGCCAACTTGCCATAATTTTTGAATTCTACGTCAACCTTTGCTGCATTCCGTAGCGTCAATCAAAAGAACTATTAAAATTAATATAATAGAGAGTAGTGTGCCAAAAAATCAATAGATATAAAGTTGGAATTCAATGCATAAAAAATCATCCATAACTCATAAGCTTGTATGTCGTAAAATTACAATATACAAATTAAACACAAGCTAGATCGTACCTAAACAAAAAATAATTAAAATAAAGTCAAAATTATGTAGAAGTATGAATTCAAAAGTTAGAATATGTATCAGACATGGTGCAGATTTTATTTATATAGGTGATTGATTCTTGAAGTAGAAGTTAGCCTTGATTAAATAAAACAAGTCTTCGTGAGAGGATTATAGATACTTTTGTGATTAGGATCGTAAGTTGGAAAAAATTTAGATCAATATTAAGATCATAATTTGATTTGACGAGGATGTTTAGGAAATAATAAGTATGATGATTTGACTTGAATCGAAGGTTTAGGAGAATATAAGTTAATCTCCATCATTTAAAAAAACATAATAGTAATAATTGAGTTATTTCTTTACTACAAATTCGAAGATTAAAAAAAGAAGTTCTAATTATTAAAACTGGTCTTTTGTAGATATTTGTAAATATTTGCAGATAATTCAAAAATTTGAGAAAATTAGAAAAATAAATCTGAGCGATTTGAACTTCCTTATTATAGAAAATAATAAGGAAGTTGTAATTTTCTAAATCAAAGAAAGTTCTATCAAGTTTGAAAATAATAAAAGAAAGTTCTATCAAGTTTGAAAATAATAAAAGTGTAATTTTCAATTTCCTTCCTACAAAATCGAAAATAATAAAGGAAGTTGTAATTATTAAAATTAAAAATTGTGAAAAACTGAGAAAATTAGAAAAATAGAACGGAGCGGTTGTGGAGGCGCCACCTCACTGCCCCCGTCTTCTCCTTTGTATAAGTATATTGATATTGATTGATAGTATTGATTTATAATTTTTACTACAACTTCTGTTATATATATCAATACTATTATATAATAGACGAAACATTAAAAGTTTGGTTGGTCGGTGTGGTACGTTGTGATTTTACTTAATTGACCACATTAAAAGTTTGGTTGGTTGGTATGGTACATTGTGATTTTACTTAATTGTCCTTAATTAAATGTACTTTGTATTTTTACTTAATTAACCTTACTTATTTATAGAAATATATTACTAAATAATAATATTACCTATTTATAACCAATTACCTTTTCACCTAAAATACATTATTTTTTTCTATTTTTCTAACAAATTCCCCTACTTTTTCAAATATATCACGGGCAATTACCTTTTTTAACTAAAACATGTTATTTTTTCTATTTTTCCTTACTAAACCCCCTCCTTTTTCAAAAATATCACGGACAAACCTTTAGTTATTTATTTTTAAACCTATTTTAATATTATAATTATTTTTTAAAAGTTTACCTATTTTAACATGTCTACTTATTTTTCTTAACAAATGCAATTACTAAAAATATTAAAATATAAATAATCAAATACCTAATTATAACCAATTAACTTTTCACCTAAAACACATTATATATTTTTTCTAACAAAGCCCCTCCTTTTCTAAATATATCACGGGAAATTGCCTTTTACAATTTAATTTTTCTATTGTTCTCACTAAAATCCGTTTTTTTTCCAAAAATATCACAGGAAACCCTTTACTGATTTATTTTAAAACGTATTTAAATACTTTTAATTATTAAATTTTAAAACCTCATTTTTCAAAAATATCACAGGCATTTACCTTTTTAAACTAAA
This sequence comes from Heracleum sosnowskyi, assembly GCA_030848705.1. Taxonomy (NCBI): domain Eukaryota; kingdom Viridiplantae; phylum Streptophyta; class Magnoliopsida; order Apiales; family Apiaceae; genus Heracleum; species Heracleum sosnowskyi. Next base: position 23,772,923 of record CM061243.1, on the reverse strand, counting down.
TATATGTTACATTTTTTATTTTTTCTTACTAAAACTCCTCATTTTCCAAAAATATAACGGACCCATACTTATTTATTTTAAAATTTGTTTTAATGTTTTTAATTAATTAAAAGTGTTTATCTATTTTAACATGCCTAATTATTTTTTGCACAATTACAATTAAAAAATATTTAAAAAAATAATAATTAACAATCCGTGCATCGCACGGGTTTTAAGATAGTATATACAACTTCTGTTAGTAAATATAATACCGTATGCGAAGCACGTGCATATTACTAGTAGATAGATAATAAATTTAATAAAAAATAAAATATTAATGTAAGATCCTTAACCAAGTTGGGTCGAACCCAATTGGGTCTCAAGTTGGGCTTTCCGGAATTCCTTTAAAGTTAAAGCCTATCCTGAAATAAGTTAAAACGGAGGTGGAGAATTTAACGCGTTTTAGATTTTAGCGCGTAGCGTATATACTCCGCCAAAGGGATTATATATCCCCACCCCACTCAACGCCATCTGGTTTCATTATCTACAGATCTCTCTCTCGCGCGATAGATTCTCTCTCTCTCTCTCTCTCTCTCTCTCTCTCCCCTCTCCTTGTTCTCTCTCTCTTGCGATCTCTCTCCTCTCCCTGTTCTCTCTCTCGATCTTTCTCTCTGCTCTCTCTCGATCTCTCCCCTCTCCCTGTTCTCTCTCTCTCGATTCGCTCGGTCTCTCTCACCCTCATGGCTATTCCCCCACCAAAAACGAGGAGACGAATAACACATAAACACAAAGGAAGAAAACTCTCTTTCAGCGATGCTATTCCCAAAGACAATATTGATCAAGGACAATTCAGCGATGCTATTCCCAAAGACAATATTGATCAAGGACAATTGAGCGATGTTATTCCCAAAGACAATATTGATCAAGGACAATTCACGCTGGTAGGAAAATCAGAGGAGTTCGTTTTACTCTTTAACTCCCTCGACAAACTTGGAAAACTCTGGACGGAACACGAGAAGAAAATCAAGAGCACCGCTGCTGCTTACAAGTATGACTGGGAGTACAAAATGCGTATTTTAAAGTCAATGAGATGATGGCGTATTTAATCGAATTTTATTACATGAAACGCGCCTCCGTACTTGGCTCTTTAACCACTTGAGAGACAGCTCCATTGTGTCTTAGACACTCGTCGAATTTTGTTAATAGATGTTTATGTTTTTATTGAATGGTTGAGTTTTGTTCTGATAAGGTTGATTAGTTGTGAAAAGTTAAATGATAGGTTTGTTTAGTTTAGAGACCTGTTCAACAAAACTTGTTTCAGAAAATTTGTCACAGAGGACACTTTAACTCTACGAAACAGGAATGGATTCTTTAACAGATATGTTTTAGGGTCGGAAATATGCTATAAACACTTGGGATTAAGAGATGTTTACTTGGGCTGTTTCAAACTTTTGATGTAAAGTTAGTAATTTAATACTAGTAACTTTTTCAAAGCATATGTTTTGAAAAATGACTGGTACCCCAACAATTGTTACTAAAATTCTCCCAACAATTGTTACTAAAATTCTTCCTAAAATCTATGTGGCACATGAATAAATAGTAAGTTTTCTAATATTAATATGAGACCCGTGTGCATAAATATACGCCAACGAATTAAAACTCGTCGTTTATGATGCCACGTCATTTTATAAAAGTTTTTGTAAAAATTTAGGGTACCTACCATTACTCGTATGTTTGTAATCGGATATGAATCATTTATTGATGATGCTTTGAAGTGTAAGAGGATATTTATTGCAATTCATGTATACTGTACAATTTAAAGCAAGTTCTAGTGACTTAGATTAGTTTTGTGTTTCTATAATCCACTTATTTCATTTAAAACCTACTCAATCGGGTCAAGTCAATATCTTAACTTTTTTTATTCAACAGAATCTGAATCCATATAAGTTGTAAATATGGGTAAACAAGGAGAAAATAAAAGAAAGGAATGAATATCATAAATAATTTGCATTACAAAAATTATCGCTTCTTAAGATTGACAAAAGATGATTTGATTGTCAAAAAATCATTGGATAAAAGAATAAATTTCCCTTACTAACTCATATGGAAGGGATATGTTTTTCTTGCTTAATTCTTACTTACAGAAATTACTGTCAAACAAAGAGAGAGGATATTCCAATAGTTTTGGAATATGTCAGTGAATACGCATCCTTTATCTGTTAAGTTATTTGCAATGCTCAACCTGTTGAGTTGGTGGAAAATTGATCTGAGAAAGGTATGTAAACTGGGTGTGAGTCTGTCTACGATCTCAGCAAGTGTTTCTTTTTCTTAAAAATGAAGATCAATGTTAGATAAACTCAAAATGCAAATTGTTACAAAGACTTGACGTTACCATGACGTTTTGAACTTATGTATTACTTATACAGGGCATACACTTTGATGCTCTCCTTGGTTGAACAGAATTCGTAAGATTCCCAAAATAGAACCAATACAAGTATAGAAAGAAGCATAGTACTATCAAAACTGGATACTTCAAGTTGTGATTTTCTATCAGACAAGATGTCACAGTATGTCCAAACAGAATTAGGTAATAGAAGTATAAAGGCCTTGTCATCTTTTTTATACTACTTATAACACGTGCCAAGGACCAAACATGAGTTGCCATTAAAATATTAGTATTAATAAATTATTAATAAATATTATTTAAAAATGTATTTCTCGAGAATTGAATGGTAAAAATATATAATAAATAACAACTATTTAATTATGTAGTTATAGACAATCGAACTGTGCATAAAACTAAAAAAAATTAAAGATAAATAAATCTTGTATGATTACGTAGCTGCAAAGAATTCAACGCTAGATGAAACTATTGAATTTAAAGTAAATAAATAAATCTTGTATAAATTACGTAGTTGTAATGAATCGAACCCTGGATGAAGCTAAAGAATTTAAAGTAAATAAATCTTGTATAATTATGTAGTTGCGAGGAATCGAACCCGGGTTAAGTGATAACCAAATTTGGTACTTTGGTACTTTGGTACTTTAGTACCGCGCGCCATTTTCACATTGTTTTGCTTATTAATATAAAGTATAAATAGATGATAGAATTATAATTTTTTAAAATTTTATATCCCATATTTTTTGTACAAAAACTTGTTTAGGATTAATCCAAGAATTATAATTTTTTAAATTTTTCTTGAGGTATTATTTAATCTCCTCTAACAAGTCATTTTTAAAAAAAATCATTATTTCCTCACTATAATTCTATGCAAATCAAACATAGAATTGGAAAATTTAAAGAAAATATAACATAAAAAAGGAAAGCATAATAGATGTACTTACAAAATTATTTTTTAGAATATGTGAATGTTGAACACTTATGGCCTTTTCCCCACCTCTTACTTTGAATATGACAGGAAGGAAGGTAGTGAAGAGTTCATCAGTTCCTAATCCAACAAGGAAATCAAACTATATAAGCAAATTAATAGTTCAAGACAGAGAAAGGGATAAACTAGATGTAGAAGTAGTTTACCAAGATATACGTGGAATATGTTGAATCTTGAACCATTCTGCTCCACTCTCCTTTCTACATCTTTCTTTCAGAATAGGAGACCCGTCTACTTCCAAGTATTGAAGGCTATCTGATTCGTCAAATGTGGGCAAACTCTCCAGAATCTTACATTGCCAAATAAGAAAAGTCTTGAGAGCTGGAAGCTTTGCTATTGAATCCTGGAGAGCTTTCACTCCTTGGAAATTAATAATGCACAAATGAGACAAGGCAGGGAAGGTGGAGAAGAGACGATCATCAATTTGCCCTTCAGGCAGTATTGACTTTACCTTTTCCCACCCAAACAGTGTTAATGAGATCAGGTTCGGAAAAGAAATTGCAGAAGAAAAAGAGAACGGCCATGGAAATATATCTAATTCCTCCGAGCGGGGAGCGAAACTAAATTGTACAAGAGTGGAGCTTACACTTTGGAGAAATGCAAGGGCTAAAAGAGAGGGACATCGCTCAACAGTAAGATATTTTAGACCACGAGACTCTTCAGTTACATTGATACTAGTTAAATCAGGACAATTACTCACAACTAATTGCTTAAGAGCAACACCAAGGATCAGACTTGTCAAGCCCGGACAGTCATATAATTTCATAGTTGTCAGAGACGAAGAATTGTTTTTCAAGAATTCGCCAATTATAGAATCCATATTTAAAGAAGAAGAACCTCCTCCTCCTCCGTTGCTGATATTCAGCATGCTCAAATAAGTGAGGGAGCTAACATTTCTGCTCAATTTTTCCAGTATCGTGATGCAGTCCAGATTATGCATTATTAGCTTCTTTAGGGACGACAAATAACTACTCATGATATTTGTCAACTTTGAACAACTGTTGATACGCAATACCTCGAGTTTAGGAAATACTATCACAGTACTTTGGTTTTCATGGTCTGTACTCATGACTGGTTCTAACCATTCTTCTAGTTTTGGCAAATTCCACAAACGGAGATTTGTCAATGAGGGAAACATTGTCGTAACTGTTCTAGATGTTCCATTTTTACTGAATTCACTAGTTCTGCTCCCAATAACCTTGACAATATTCATACTTCTTATCTCCATCTCCCTCAGTTTAGGAAGATGACCCAGTTGTGGAAATTCTTCGCATATTTTGCAATCCCTTAATGTTATTTTCACCAAGTTAGTCATCAGTGTAATCCATGATGCAAACCTCTTCCCCTTAAAATTAGCAATGGTCAATTCTTTCAAATTTGTGTCAGGTTTCAATCCTTTCATCACATCTTTATCGTTGTACTCTATGTCTTCCCTTTCATCTTCGTTGTTGCTCCAGTCTAACACTAAACACTGAATATTAGACTTCGTACACAGACGTGCCTTACTTGCTTCTTCCAAATTTTCTACGTCACCAAGGCCATAGAGCTCAAGTTTACCTCTAAGATTTTCCAGTTCCCTGAGGTGTCCAATGAGACAATTTTGATCTCTACGAACAACAAAATGTGGCAGAGTTTGCAGACAAGTTAAGCTCTCTATGCCTACAAACGTGCATCTTGTTTTATCGTATGCTTTCTTAATGAATAAATGTCTCAACTTGATCAATTTGAAAAACTTTTTTGGAAGCTCATCTAGTTCCCACACTCTCAGCGTCTGCAAGTTGTAGAGTTTAGTGATGTGACTGGGCAATCTATTCCGGTAACAGGAGATATCAAGATGTTTAAGATATTTCATCTTGTACAGTGAATTTGGCAACTCAGTAATAACTTCACCAGTGTTTAAAACTAAAACAGTCAAGTGTTTTATGTAAGGTAACACGTCACCAAGGATACGAGCCCCTCCATATAGTACTTGAACTCTCTCAAAATTTTGCTTTAGAATTCTTGTTTTTATATCTGAAACCCCTTTGTCAAGCCTTACATATCTTGCATCGGAAATATGGTTCATCACATGATTTGCCTTCACAGTTACAGAGTGATGTCTTGACAACTCTAATGCAAGATCATGCACTAGATCATGCATTTTGCAACTGGTGATGTTTCCGAATTTATCCTTTTTAATATCTTGTAACAAAGAATTCCACAACAGAATGTTGAAGTACTCATTGCCGATATCTTCCATCAGCATATTACTTCCTCTAGGAGGCAAAAGGAAGCCTAGTGCCATCCATATTTGTACCAATTCATCCTTGTAAATGTCAAAATCTTTTGGCATAATAGAACAATACACAAAACATCGTTTCAAAGGCAAAGGCAAATTATCATAAGACAACCGTAAGGAAGACAGTACACCTTTTGATTTCCATATTTCACTGTTCTGAATCTGCAACCAGGCTTGTTCAGACTTTTTTGAGTGCAATAACCCACCAAGCGTTTTTATTGCCAGAGGCAAACCACCACACCTTTGCACCATTCTTCTGCCCAAGACTGCAAATGCCTCGGTCTCTAAAACTCCGCCATGTGAGAATGCTCTTTTCTTAAACAGTTGATAACTGTCTTCCTCTGATAATTTTTCCACCCGATAAGAAACAGAACATCGAATGGCATCAACAACTTCTTGGTTACGTGTGGTAATTACAATATTGCTTCCTCTTGCACCCCCAACTTCAAGCAAAGAATTCCTCAAGTTATCCCACTCCTCAGGTTTCTCATTCCAAATATCATCTAGTACAAGTAAAAACTTTTCCCCCTTCAAATTCTTTTGAAGACGTTTGATTAGTCCTTCTGTATTTTCTAACACTGAAGCGGTTGAAGTGAGTGATACTACCATTTGATTTAAAATCTTCATAAAATCAAAATCATCCGATACACTAACCCACATTCTCTTCGGGAACATATCAGTAACAGCTTCTCTATTATAAACCATACGAGCAAGAGTTGTCTTGCCTTGACCTCCCATCCCTAGAATAGCAATGACAGGTAAATCCTCCGCATGAATTTTGCACACAGTTTGGACTAAAAATGATATATCGTTATCTCTTCCAACTAATAGTGACTCCTCCTCGGAAGGAGGGGTCTTACGGACGTGTCTTGGTTGCACAACTGAACTCAAATGCGCTACAGGTTTAAGTCCCAGATCTCCCGCCCATTTAAAAATTTTGTCAAAAGAAGTGTAAATGGACTTGATCTTATGAGCCACTTTCAAACGATATAATAAGCTATTTTTAGAAGGAATGAAGAAGTCCCGTACCTTGTGACGATTTTCCACCTTTTGTCGAGTAACTTCATATTCAAGTTCGTCCATAAAAGAGTCAGTGACATGAGCGACAGCTTCAAGTTTGTTGAACCAGTTTTGGACAGCAGACATGGTTAGTTTCTTAATTTGAGCATCCAACAAGAGAGCATCAATGGATTCCAATTTTTCGCGCAATGTTGTCAGATCTTTGTAAACATTCCAAGCCTGAATCACTTCGTTAGATGCAAGTGAAACAAGCTTAAGGACCAATGCGCTAGCAAGATCACTTGCAATTGCTTCAGCCATCTTTTCTTGATGAGTCTTGTCCAGCTTTTCAATTTAGTCTGTTGGCTAGTTGGTCAAAATGTAACTTGCTTATTATTACAATCTTGAGGGATAATACATGGGATCTGATGAAGTCTTCGTCAACTCTTAAAAGGTAATGGCATTCACAAATCACATGGTCACATGGATGGGGCCTGGGGCGCATGATCAACTTCTGTTTCTTTTTTATCCTGTGTGCAGACAGTATTCTACTCTTTAGGGCGGTAAATGAATAAAATTGTTGGTGAACAAAACTCAAGTTTGGGCTTGTTTAGATGAACTCGGCTTAGTTTGTTTATTAACTGAACCGGAAGTTGAACATCGAAATATGTTTGAGAAGTAAATGCTAAAGCCGAGCTTCACTTTGATTCAACCTCCATTCGTTTTGCTCGAGATCGACTCGAATTTCTAAACTCGGCTTGGTTTGTTAAACTTAATATAAAATTTTGTATTTATAAATATTAATATCATAAATAATTAAAATATGTAAAATAAAACTTAAATTACAATCCACTTTAGGTATTATCGTGGTTATTGTAAGATGAATTATAAAATATCAACATTTATAAGTTTAGTCTTATTTAATTTAATAATCTACATCTTTTTTTTTAGAAACCAAACTGAAATTCCTTAAACTAAATCAAGCCTTAAGACATCGATAAGAAAGTAAGATACATCACACCATTCCTTACGATCAGACAAAGAACCAGCTACTGAGTTCGCTGAACGTCTAATAAAATAAACCGAGTAGGACCCTAAGTCCTTAACAATAGAACGACAATCCTCAATAATAGACCCAAAATAAGAGGAATCCACTTTCTTACTACTACCCATAGCCTGAATAACAGCTAATGAGTCAAGCTCAATGTGCACACAGTTTAAACACCTTTTCTTCAACCAAGATAATGCATCCTTGAACGCAAGCGCTTCTGCAACTTTCGGATTATCTACCCCAAACCAAGAGCCACCATACCCAGCTACAAACAACCCCTGATCATCCCGTAACACACAACCAAAAGAACTCTTTCTTGCACCTGCAAAAACCGCAGCATCAACATTACAACAGAACCAACCCATCTCAGGCTTTCTCCAAACCAGAACACCTTCTCTGTCATTGAGGTTACAACTTGAAGACTGTTTAATCTGCGCTCTCTGCCATTGGAAAAGGAACGAACTAGCGTTATTAACCACCATCGATGGAGGCTGGAACCTTTTATCCCACACCACACTATTTCTATGGGCCCATAACTGCCAAGCTATAGAGCAAATTAATTCCAACACCTTAGAGGCTCTCGACTGAAATAATCCCATCAATATAATCTGAAAATATGAGTTCATATTCGAGAAGCAATCCACCTTAGCGAGCCTCCAACAATTCTGAGCAAACGAACACTCAAACAAGACATGCTCAGTGTTCTCCAAAGCTTCTTGACAAACTGGGCACAAGGGATACACCTCAACGAACCTTTTCCTGAGATTGTCCAACGTTGGGAGACAATTCTGTAAAGCTCTCCAAATAAAATTCTTAACCTTCGGGGGCACAGACAAAGCCCAAAGATTAAGCCAGTTAAAATCCACCCCCAGGTTAGGCATTCGACTAAAATCTTGACACAAACTCCGATACGCACTTTTAACCGAATAAACCCATTTCTCCCCATGTAATTGCAACTTCCTTATTATTTTCGAATTTTTAGGATCTTATGTTAATAATTGCAATTTTCTCTTTTATTATTTTCAATCTTGATAGAACTTTTTTTTATTATTTTCAAACTTGATAAAACTTTCTTTTATTATTTTCAAACTTGATAGAACTTTCTTTTATTATTTTCAAACTTTATAGAACTTTTCTTTTATAATACTTCTTGACTTTTAAACATAATAGATTTCCATGTTATTCACCTTACAAACACCTATAAATCAATAATGGATTTCCATGTTATTCACAACCATATTTAAAATCAATACAACTATGACCTACAACATGTTGGATGCTTTGAACGACATAAACTATACCTGGATGAAAAGAGTACGAGTGTGTAGAATGTGAGAATCTGTCAATCCAAATACTGAAGAACTGATCAGTCTTGACATGATTTTGATCGATGAAAAGGTTAATAAATCAATATACTTATAACTTTTTAGTTTATCAAATTGTATGATGTTATTAACTTTTCTAAGATATGCTGTATAACAGGAAAATTTGATCCATGCTACGATCCCGAAGATTCTGGACTCTCGGTTCAAAAATCTTTTAGAGGAAGGCTCCATGTACAGCATCAAAAATCTGAAAGTTGTTTCAAGTACATGGAAATATAAACCACTATCACATGGTCTAAAATGCTTTTCATACGCATAATGTTGCCTAAAAGATTGAAAGAAGGCATCGTCAACATATCACTGCATGGATTTCGGTTCATATGTCCGAATATGATTGATGCACGTATTAATGACACCAACATACTCTCAGGTTTTTGATGCAGTAATATATTAGAGTAATATATAAGTAATACTATTATATAAGTTATAATTCAAACTATCATGTTCTAATATTATTTTTTTCTATGTTGATTAAGATGGTGTGGGCTGCTTGACCTACTTGGGTGACATTGAAGTTGTCGCGGTCGGAAAAAAGAGATCTCAAAATTGTCACAAATTAGTAAGTTATGCATTATATTAATTTTAATATAACTGTTAATTGTTTTTTATTGTTCTTGTAATTTTTATATTACTTCTTTGGTTACCCCAATTTATTTGTTTTACTTATTTAATTTGTTCTAATTTTTTTCTTAAACAGCTCCATCACCAGTACCACAACTTTGTGGGAAAAGTTGGCCGAGATGGTTGATACAAATTTATACAAGGAGGATGGTGTACCCTATATAATAATTGTCACATCTACCCAGATTAAAAAATTTAAAAGTAATTATCTTTATTAATGTTTTTATAATATATAGTTTTAGAAATTGTACATATATAAATCTATCTTATCTCGATTGAACGAATATCATTAGATATTATACAAATATTTGTTTCATTGATATTATTTTATTTAAATAATATAGTTAAGAATATATTTTATTTGATAATTTAAATAATTTTGTGGATATTAATTTCACAATTTTTATTCTAATATTCTTTTTCTTAACAAATATATTCTAATACGGCTGCGAAGCGCGGCTTAGTAACCTAGTTTACAATTAACTCCTTATATATAATAAGCATAAGAGAGATCTTATCCAAAACTTTGGTCGGTCACTGTACTACCAAAAGTATATGATCCGTTGGATTATAAAACTATAAATATTCAAATAGATGAGGACCGTTAGATATAATATTAAAAATTGTATTTGATTAATAATATGTTAGGCCGATTACACAATATATAATCAATATTAATATGATAATAACACTTAAGAACTCTGTTTATAAATCAATCACTGAATTATATAAAATAACTCTTCTCTTTATGATGTTAAAGAATCACAGAGAGCTGCTAGGTTACAAGAATAATGTATTCAGTATTCGCATCCCTTTTAGGGTTAACCTATCTGTGTTTATATATTACACAGTTACATAATCAATCTCTAATTGATATTCCTATAAATTAGCTATACAAATTATATCAAATTAGGATTGCTTCTGTCTTCTGTTCCGTTTCCTTAACTGTCTCAATATATCTTGCTTCTTTCCATCTTCAAGATATATTGCTTCTAGAATCTTCATATTAGCACCGACAGTTAATGAACTCTTCACCCCGTCAGACTTTATCAAACTCTGACTGGCTTCTATTAAACTCTGATGAGTACCTGGTACTTAATATGTTCATCAGTGTTTAAGTACCAGGTACTCAACAGAGTTTAATAGAAGCCAGTCAGAGTTTGATAAAGTCTGACGGGGTGAAGAGTTCATTAACTGTCGGTGCTAATATGAAGATTCTAGAAGCAATATATCTTGAAGATGGAAAGAAGCAAGATATATTGAGACAGTTAAGGAAACGGAACAGAAGACAGAAGCAATCCTAAATTGATATAAATTGTATAGCTAATTTATAGGAATATCAATTAGAGATTGATTATGTAACTGTGTATTATATAAACACAGATAGGTTAACCCTAAAAGGGATGCGAATACTGAATACATTATTCTTGTAACCTAGCAGCTCTCTGTGATTCTTTAACATCACTAAGAGAAGAGTTAAATATATAATTCAGTTATTGATTCATAAACAGTGTTCTTGAGTGTTATTATCATATTAATATTGATTATATATTGTGTAATCGGCCTAACATATCTCTTAGAACTATAGCAGCATCATGAGTACTTCTATTTTTGACTTTGAGAAGGTATAAAACATACTCAAGCTCTTCCCATAGCTTCAACTGAACATCAGCTTCTCCTACTCTGTAAACTCTTCCATCAGACATAAAATATAACAGAAACTCTTTCTTTAATCCTTTATGATAGACCATCTGAACAGATTCTAGTTTATCAAGGCTCTCTTGAGATACCCCAATACCAGCTTCTGCCAGTGATGTTTGATCTAAAGGTCTGTTATTTATTCTTTTTTCCCTGTGTGAACCTAAACCAGACTTGTCATAAGATTCTTTTCCAAGTACTGTCCTGGTTTGAGAAAAGTTCACAGGTTCTAGCGTCAGAGTTTCAGAAAGTACAGGTCTTAAGAAACCTTTGAGTTGTGGAGCTAGCTGAGTTTGTACAACTTGAGCCTTGTCAGAGGTTGTCACAATTTTAGTAGAAGTATCAACATGAGCAACGTCAGAGGTTGATTTGTTTATCCTTGATTCAACTTGAGCAACGTCAGAGGTTGAATAAATCTTCTTTGGTAACTGTCCTTCTTCTACCAGTTTACCCTTTCCCTTATCAGTATTTGCAATCACAGGCCTCCTTGTGTATTGTATACTATGTTGAGTATTTTCTTTGATAGAAATTCCAACTTCCTTCTGTCTAGGAGCCTTTATTGATTTCTTCTTATAAGTACCAGCTTTAATCTTTTTCTGGTGTTCTTCAGCAAGAAGCTTCATCTCAGCATCTATATCTTCCATTGTAGCTTCATTGCCATGTTCTTCCATGAAAATCTTAGCAGCAATCTCTTCATCAGTAATTGGATTTGATGAAATCACTAGACTTTTAAGTTTTGAAGAAGATTGACTACCAGAGTTTAACCTCTCAGAGTTTGTCTGTCCAGCAGAGTTTGACCTAAGTCGCCCTTGCTCTTTAGAAGACTTTCACCTTTTCTCTGTTTCTCTGCTTCCACCATCATTTGAATCATCCCTCAGTCTTAAAGTTGGAGTCCTTCTGCATTTGTCTTTAGGTATCTTCTCCCCCTTTTTGACATCATCAGGAATAAAAACTGATGTCAGCAACTCAAGTGACGCAGCAATAGAAGTAAGTTGAGAAGACATAACAGTCTGATTGCTTTCAACATTGATAAGCCTCTCCTTAATCTCTTCTTGATCCTTTTGCATAGATGAAAATTGAGCTCTATCCTTCTTCAGTGCTAACTCCTTCAGAGCAATATCATTACTCAATCCAAGAACAACCTTGTGAGTCTCATCAAAGCGGTTGTGCAGTGACTTGACTTGAACAATAGTCGCCTTAAAATGTGATAATAACTCAGGATTAGTAATCTCTGTAGCAGTCTTATGTACAAAATCAGCAGCCCTTTGAGTAGAGAAAATGCAGTCTGCTCCTGACCAATTAGCATAATGCATTTCCCTGAAATGATCTTCAGTGGCATTGTGATTTTCTTTGATAGACTCTGTTGTAGGATCTCTTAGAAAAGGTATAGACTCATCAGAGTCTGAAAGTTCAGCATTATCAGCATTGATCCCAGAGTTTGCATGATCAGCATTATCAGAAACAACTCTAACTTCATTAGCATTTTCCTCTAACTGCTCTGCAGCTTCTTCATTAGCATTGTCTGCAGTAACCTCAGCATTTAGCTGTGCAGCTTCAGGAATCTCAGAGTTTACAAGAATCTCTTCTGTTTGAACAGCAGGCTCTGTCAAGATCTCTGCCATAGCTTCATCAAATTTCTCTACAGCAGCTTCAGGAATTATCTGAGCAGATTCCACTACCTGATCAACCTCCTCACCCTTTTCTGGAATTGAATTATTGACAGAAAGAATTTCTGTATGAGTTGCAATTGACTCATCTATTATCTGGGTGGGTTGATCAGCTGCCACATCCTCAGTATCAGAAACACTGATACTAGGATGTGCTTCAATTTCTTCTTCATTGTCCATCTCCAATATAGGTTCAAAGAACACCTCAGGAGTTTCATCAGTATTTACTCTGTCCACTATAGGCACAGTAGCTTCATCATTAACCTCAGTCTCCTTAGTAACAGCATCAGGTTCTACAGCAGCATCCTGAATTTCAACATCAGGATCTACATTCTGTTCATCCTCATGAACAGCTTCAATAACAGCCTCAGGAATAGCTTCATTATCTGACTCATCAAACAAATAGCTAGATATCAACCGTCTTCTTCTCTGAGTCAGAGTCTCAGTATCATCCTCAGTAGCAGAACGAGGTCTCTTTGCTCTACTCTTCTTAGATGTACCAACAGAGTTTGGCACAGAAGTTTTAGAAACCCCAACCTCATTAGTTGGCTTAACAGACTTTGCTGGTTTAAAAGCCCTATGTTTGATTCTACCACCAGTACGAATTGGTTGAGAAGAAGCAGCTTCTGGTCTTACTGGTTCTGGTTGTTGTTCTACTTGGATAGAGTCATCCAAAAACTGTTGCACTAATGCAGGTAGCAAAAGATCACCTACATTTCCTTTCTTAACATCCTTATTGATAAGATCAGAAAATATCCTCTTGTGTAATTTAAAACAAGAAACATCTTCATCAATTACCTCTACTCCTTCAACACAGTAAGAGAATAAAATCTAAAATAATCTAGAAAAGTAAACTACCCTTCTATTTTCTGTCATTTTCTCCCCTAAATTATTCAAGACAAGTCGTGCAAAATCAAAATGATTATCATATAATAAAGAGTACCCGATTTGCAGACTGTCCGTGGGAATAGCATCCCAATTGGTGCATTTCTTTCCGAACGTCCTTGTAATGCAATCAAAGAAGAAGCTCCACTCCTTCCTTAAGAACGGTCGTTTCAACTGTCCAATCTTAGTCAAGGGTCCAGAATACCCAATCTCTCGCATCATCCTTATCAAATCTTCATCACCCATTCCAATAGTATACGACGAAAACTCAGGAAACCCCATTGCAGCCCGAATGGTTCCAGCAGTAATTACATATTCTGTTTCTTCATATTCAAAGATTATAGATGGGTTACCAGTCTCACCACCATCATCATACATCCCAGACTCCCAAAACGCCTTGATTTGTAAACCAGAAAGTTTTGCTGGTTCAACTAAAGCACGCCCAATCGCTGACTGAGCAAGAAAATCTTGAATCATATGAAAAGCTTCTGGGGCGTTAGCAGTATTCAGTGGTGCTGCGTAATTATTTGGAACAAATTCTAACCCAGAAGAAACAAAAGCTGTAGTCGCCATTAGTAAGATTTGAAAGAAATCAAAGAAACTGATGCAAAAGCTTCGAATATGTTTGAAAGTAAGAAAGTGTTTCTGAATATGTGTGTGTGACAATAGATATGAATTGAAGTAAGATGTGAAAGGTTTAGACGTATGTGTGTGTATTGTATAAATATGAAATTCAAAATTAAAAACCGAACAGTTTTTAATCATTAATACACAACTGTCTTACTCCGTTAATTGTGTGAGTGGGACACATGCAATGACTGACAGCAAATAATTGACAGTTTCCAATGCGCATGCGCAGTAAAAACAGCAATTATTACCGCCTTTTACACTTTTCTAAACAATCAACCTCTCTCCTCTGTTTAATACAAATTAGAACCGTTACCAATCATACTCTTTTATTTTCAAGAATGTTTTCTCAAAATTGTTAACTGTCTGAAACAAATAATTATTTTTAATCATCAGAGATTAAAATAAAAGTACCTCAGCGTAGAGTACACAACACATCAGCTTTTACCAATCCTCCTCCTTTATAAATAAACTCTTTTCACAAACTGTACAGTTGTGAGTATTTGTGTGTGAATTAGCAGAGTTTACTGAATATGAATATTTAGACCATCTCAAAGTGCATAAAACCCACAAACTAAAGCAGTAAAAACTGGTTGCCCAAACTCGCATATAAAATAAAAACTGATTTTTATATCTAAACTCTGTATACTAATATCCTTTCATTAGGATATATCTTTAATTTTCACCCCCTTTATAATTTTTTTTTTATTATTATTTTTCCAGTAATCAGTGGTTGGCACTAGTCACCAAAAATCAAAGAATTTAGCCCTTATTTCATACAATAAGTTCTTGGATCTTCCTAGACACAACATGATCTCAAAGGAATTTGTGCTCTTTTTGACATCTTTTGATTTGAGGGTGAAATTATTTGCAACTTAATAATCAGAGTTTAGACTTTTCATCAGTTAATACAATTAATTTATGAGAGAAAATTCAAACAGCTAATACAGACTCAGTGTATAGGATCAATAAACTAAGAGATGCTATAAATATAGAGACAGTATCATGCTGTGTAAAATTTCTGCACATTTTGTAATCAGAATTTATAATACTTAGAAGGATTCATGATTACTTACTGAAAATCATGCTTCATACAGCTTTCTTCATCGGTCCATATATTTCAGACAATATCACAATCAGAGTTTAACATCAGAGTTTAACCGACAGAGTATGACTGACAGAGTATAACTAACAGAGTTTACTATCAGAGTTTATCATGCTGGTACAAATATCAGTTAACACATGCAACGAACCATGAGCATAAAATCAAACATGTATAGATTTTGAATCTAACCAGTGTTTCTAGTCAAAACCAGAAATCATTCCAAGTTCATTTACCAGTCTTGTAAAGGTAGCTTCACTCAAAGGTTTGGTGAAGATATCTGCAAGCTGTTGGTCTGTAGACACAAAATGAAGCTCAATGTGTCCTTCTTCCACATGTTCCCTGATAAAATGATACCTTATGCTGATGTGCTTGGTCATGGAATGATGTACTGGATTACCTGTCATAGCAATAACACTTTGATTATCACAGTAAATAGGTATTTTAGAGTACCTTAATCCATAGTCCAGCAATTGATTCTTCATCCATAAAATCTGTGCACAACAGCTACCAGCAGCTATATACTCTGCTTTTGCTGTGGATGTGGAAATTGATTTCTGTTTCTTGCTGTACCAAGAAACTAATCTGTCACCTAAAAATTGACAGCTTCCACTTGTACTTTTTCTATCTATCTTACAGCCTGCAAAATCTGCATCAGAGTAACCAATTAAGTTAAACTCTGATTCTCTAGGATACTACAAACCAAGAGTGTTGGGTCGAATACACAATATATAATCAAGTATGTATGAGAATAACAATTAAGAACACAGGTTTGTAAATCAACAAACTGAATTATATTAAATAATTCTCTCTTAGTGATGTTAATGAATCACAAAAAGCTTCTAGGTTACAAGAATAATATATTCAATAATCGCATCCCTTCTAGGGATAACCTATCTGTGTTTATATAGTACACAGTTACACAATCCTTATCTAATTGATATTCCTACAAATTAGCTATACAATTGATATCAATTAAGGATTGCTTCTTATCTTCTATTCTGTTTCCTTAGCTGTATCAATATATTCTGCTTCTTTCCATCTTCAGAATATATTGCTTCTAGAATCTTCAATTCAGCACCGACAGCTAATTCAACTATCACCTTGTCAGACTTTAAATAAACTCTGACCGGCTTCCATTAAACTCTTCACCCTGTCAGAGTTTAATTAAACTCTGACCGGCTTCTGATAAACTCTGGTCAGTACCTGTTGCTTAAACACTGATAAACAAACGTCAGCAATTATATCTAACAATCTCCCCCAACTTGTTCATAATAAAATGTACAAGTTAAACATATAATTGATGATGTCAAAAACATTTAACAAATGCAGTGTTTAACATATAACAGAGTTTAATTTAAAACAGAGTTTAAATTTGACTTAGAATAGAAAATATATTAAAAACTTACAGTCAGACTTTACTTGATTTCTTGAATATCAGGCACAGTCCTGATATAATCTAACAGTAGTTTCTTCTCAGCTCTATTCAATTCAGCAATCATAATCTTCTTCAGCTCCTTCATCTCTGGTTCATCTTCACCAATTTGATAAATGGCAGCCCTCAAAGAATATATGCTGTTTTTGTTCATTTCATTGCCAAGTCTGATATAAAAAGGTTTATCAGACTCTAGATTGAACTCAAGAACCTTTTTATTTAGTGCAGTTCTGAACCTAGCACTATTCCTTTTCATTTCTACCAACTTTCCATGTGCATCTCTGTATTTAGGAATGTATGCACTTGATACTCCAGCTCCACTCAAAACTTTGGATTTCATCATCCTTTCCTTCAAAACTCAAGCAGCATCATAAGTACTTCTATTCTTTACTTCAAGTAGATATAGAACATACTCTAGCTCTTCCCAAAGTTTTAACTGGATATCAAATTCACCAAATCTATACACTCTGCCATCAGCCATAAAATATAACAGGAATTCCTTTTTGATTCCTTTGTGAAAAATCATCTGTACAGATTCCAGTTTGTCAAGGCCTTCTTGAGTAATTCCAACTCCAAATTCTGCCAATGAAAACTTGTCTTGAGATCTGTTATTAGTTCTTCTCTCTCTGTGTGAACCCAGTCCAGATTTGTCAAAGGCTTCTTTTCCCAATACTGTTCTGGTTTCTGAGAAATTCACAGCTTCAAGCTTTAAGTCTTCAAGAATTTTTGATTTGCTGAATCCTGGAAGTAGTGTAGATTTCTGTACAACTTGAGCAACGTCAGAGGTTGTCATGTCTTCAATAGAAACATCAACTTGAGCAACGTCAGAGGTTGATTTAGCTAATCTTGTTTCAACTTGAGCAATGTCAGAGGTTGAAATATCTTTCTTCTTTAGGTTAGGCTCTTCAATCATTATGCCTTTACCTTTATCAGAGTTTCTAATCACAGGTCTCCTTGTATTTTGTACACTCTGTTGAATATTCTCTTTGATAGAAATACCAACTTCTTTCTTTCTAAGAGCCTTGATTTCCTTTCTCTTGTAGATTCCAGCTTTAAGATTTTCCTTGTGTTCCTCAGCAAGCATTTGCTCTTCAGCCTGGATATCTTCAATAGTTACATTCTTTCCATGCTCTTTCATGAATATCTTAGCAGCAATCTCTTCATCAGTAGATGGATTAGTTGAAACAACTAAACTCTTGAGATTTGAAGTAGATTGACCACCAGAGTTTATCTTTTCAGAGTTTATTTGTCTACCAGAGTTTACTCTAGTCCTGCTTTGCCTTTGAGCAATGACCTTTCCTTTATTTCCTTTGCTTCCCCCATCAGTAGAATCATCCCTCTGTCTCAGAGCTTGAATGTCTTTGCATTTGTCTTTAGGTACATTCTCCCCCTTTTTGACATCATCAGAAAGTAATACTGATGTCAGCAATTCTAGAGCATTAGAAATAGAATTCAATTGAGTAGACATTTCAGCCTGATTCTCCTCAACTTTTCCAAGCCTTTTCTTGATTTCCTCAGAATCCTTGGCTTGCTGCTTGAATTGTGTAGAATAAAATGATCTGTCAAGCTTCAAAGTTGTATCCCTGAGAGAAAATTCATTCCTTAGATTTGTAAACATCTGTTGATTCTCATCAAATCTATTATGAAGAGATTTGACTTGAACAACAGTTGCTTGTAAACTTGTAAGAACATCAGTATTGGATATCTTCTTGACAGAATCAGACAGCAAATCTGCAGCCCTTTGTGCTGAGAAAACACAATCTGCATCAGCCCAATTTTTGTAGTACATATTCTGGAAATGCTCATTGGTCTGTCTATTAACTTCCATTCTTTCATCACTATTGACATCATCAGCCAATGAAACTTGAATGCTAGGATGTGAATGAGAACCATCAGCATCATTTCCAGCTTCTTCATTAGTGTCTGCTGCATTTTCAGGAAGAATATTTTCAGCAGTAAACTGTGCAGCTTCATCAATTTTCTCTTCTGCGACAGCTTCAGGAATATCAGAGTTTACCGTAGCAAAAACCTCTGCTTCTCTTTGAATCTGATTAACCGCCTCACCTTTGTCAAGATCACAAGAAATAACTTCAGTATGAGTGGCTAGAGATTCTTCTACCTGATCAGTGACTTGATCAGCTTCCACACCCTCTGTATAATGATCAGAATGGATAGAGGTGTGTGCTTCACGATCAAAAACTCTGCTATCAGAATGAGTAGCAGCTTCCTCAACTACATCATGAACCTTTGATGTAGGAGCATCAAAATCCATAGTAACATCAGTATTTAATCTGTCTAGATTGACAGCTTCAGCATTTGCAGCATTCTCCTGAACAAACACTTCAGGAGTTTCAGTGTTTACAAACACTCTGTCCTCATCAGTATTTAAAATATCCTCCTCAACAACAATATCAGGAGTATCTTGAGGAACAGCTTCAGCTACAATCTCCTCATTCTCTGATGCAGGAGCTTCAGTGTCCTTAGAGACTCTGTCCATGGTTATATTTACAGCACCAAAAAGATGTGCAACCACTATTCTTCTTTTTCTCTGATGAAGAGTTTCTTCATCAGTTTCTGTCTCTGAGGTTTCAACAACAGACTTTGCCCTATTGGCTCTTCTTTTCTTTAGCCTTGTCTTCTGAGGCAGCTCTTCAGGTGTTGATGCCCCAGCTTCAGTGGTTTCCTTGCAGGTTTAGTACCAATGTGCTTGGTCCTACCTCCCCTTGCAGACCTAACAGAAGTTGATGGAGGTTCTGGTTGAGATTCAGCTTGTGGTTGTGGATTCACTTGAGCGTCCACAAACTGTTGCACAGAAGTAGGCAGCAAAAGATCTCCAACAATGCCTTTCTTAATGTCTTTATTTACTAGATCAGTAAATACTCTCTTATGTAATTTAAAACAAGAAACATCTGCTTCGAATACATTTTCTCCTTCAACACAATAAGAAACCAAAAGCTTTGTTTACATATCAGAATTGCAAAGAATCGTAAAGTGAAAGAAATGATATCACTTTAAACAATAAACTAACATACTCATCAGTGCTACTAATCACCATCAGGACTTATCAAACACACTCTTTCTTTTCTCTGTTTAATGCAAAATTACAGCACAAAACATACTCTTTCGAAAAAATGTCTAATCTCAAAATTAGAAAATGTCTGAAACAAAGAAATTATTTTAACCATCAGAGATTAAAACAAAGTTACCTCGGCATATGTCACACAATACATCAGTGTTTACCATTTGTCCTTCTTTGTCAATAAACTCTTTTCTCAATCTGTACAGGTGTGAAAATATGTGTGTGCAATAGCAGAGTTTACCGTAATCAATATTTAGATCATCTCAAAGTGCATAAAATCCACAAACGAAAGTAGTAAAAACTGGTTGCCTAAACTCTCATGTATAACATAACATCTGATTTGATATCTAAACTCTGTTTTCTGATATCCTTTCATTTGGATATATCTTTTAATTTTTCACCCCCTTTTTTATGTTATATATTTTTTTTATTTTTCCAGTAATCAGTGGTTGGCACTAGTCACCAAAAATCAACGATTTTAGCCCTTATTTCATACAATAAGTTCCTGGATCTTCCTAGGCACAACATGATCTCAAAGGAATTTGTGCTCTTTTTGGCATCTTTTGATTTGAGGGTGAAATTTTTTTTTTTTTTTTTTTTTTAATTAAGAATCAGAGTTTAGACTTTTCATCAGTAAATATAATTAATTTATGAGAGAAAATGCAAACAGCTAATACAGACTCAGTGTATAGGATCAATAAACTAAGAGATGGTATAAATACAGAGACAGTATCATGCTGTGTTAACTTACTGCACATAATCGATAGCAGAATCTATACAACTCTTAAGGATTCACAGTTACTTACTGAGAATTATGCTTCATACAAATTTCTTCATTGGTCCAAATGTTTCAGACAAAATTACAATCAGAGTATGACATTTAACTGTAACTATCAGAGTATGACCAACAGAGTTAGCATCAGAGATTACTTTCAGAGTATGACTGACACTTCACAGAGTTTACCATCAGAGTTTATCATGCTAGTTCACATAACAGTTAACACATGTAAGAAATCATGAACATAAAAAGTGAGTCTAACCCGTATCTCTAGTCAGAACCAGAGATCATTCCAAGTTCATTTACCAATCTTGTAAAAGTAGCTTCACTCAAAGGTTTGGTGAAGATATCTGCAAGTTGTTGGTCTGTAGATACAAAATGAAGCTCAATGTTTCCTTCTTCCACATGTTCTCTGATGAAATGATACCTTATGCTGATGTGCTTGGTCATGGAATGCTGTACTGGATTACCTGTCATAGCAATAGCACTTTGGTTATCACAGAAAATAGGTATTCTAGAGTACCTTAACCCATAATCCAGCAATTGATTCTTCATCCATAAAATCTGTGCACAACAGCTACCAGCTGCTATATACTCTGCTTCTGCAGTGGATGTAGAAATTGATTTCTGTTTCTTACTGTACCAAGAAACCAATCTGTCACCTAAAAATTGACAGCTTCCACTTGTACTCTTTCTGTCTATCTTACAGCCTGCAAAATCTGCATCAGAGTAACCAATTAACTTAAACTCTGATTCTCTAGGATACCACAAACCCAGGGTTATGGTTCCTTTGAGATATTTGAAGATCCTTTTTACAGCTGTTAGATGAGGCTCTCTGGGATCTGCTTGAAATCTTGCACAAAGACATGTTGCATACATGATATCAGGTCTACTTGCAGTAAGATACAGTAGAGACCCTATCATTCCTCTGTAGTTAGTCATATCTACTGAGGCTCCTGTGTCTTTGTCAAGCTTCGTTGCTGTAGCCATGGGAGTTGTAGCAGATGAACTATCAAGCATACCAAATTTCTTTAGAAGATTTCTGGTATACTTTGCTTGATTGATAAAAATCCCATCATCTGTTTGCTTGACCTGTAAGCCTAGAAAATAACTAAGCTCTCCCATCATGCTCATTTGGTACCTGGATTGCATAAGCTTTGCAAACTTCTTACAGAGTTTGTCATTAGTAGATCCAAAAATAATATCATCTACATAAATTTGAACTAAAAGCAAATCATCACCAGAATTGAAATAAAACAAAGTTTTATCAATTGTACCTCTTGTGAACCCACTTTCTAAAAGAAATTGAGCAAGAGTTTCATACCATGCTCTTGGTGCTTGCTTTAGTCCATATAATGCCTTGTCAAGCCTGTAGACATAATCTGGATGCTTGGGATCTACAAATCCTGGTGGTTGTTCAACAAACACTTCTTCTTCAAGCTTCCCATTGAGAAAAGCACTCTTTACATCCATCTGAAAGACTTTAAACTTCTTGTGTGCAGCATAGGCCAGAAAAATTCTTATGGCCTCCAATCTTGCAACTGGAGCAAAGGTTTCATCATAGTCAATTCCTTCCTGTTGTGAATAACCTTTTGCCACAAGTCTAGCCTTGTTTCTTGTAATCACACCTTCACTGTCAGTCTTGTTTCTGAAAACCCACTTTGTACCTACAATTGATCGATTCTTTGGTCTAGGTACAAGTGTCCAGACTTCATTTCTTTCAAATTCATTTAACTCTTCTTGCATTGCTGTAATCCAATTAGCATCTTGAAGAGCTTCCTCCACTTTCTTTGGTTCTGTTTGAGACAAGAAAGCATGATACAGACACTCATTATTTGTTGCACTTCTAGTTCTCACACTAGCATCAGGATCTCCAATTATGAGATCAGGTGTGTGTGCCTGTGTCCACTTTCTTGCTGTTGGTAAGTGGTTTCTTGCATCATTATTGGATCCTCCCCCTTGATCCATATTCTCCTGATTCATATGTTGACTTTCTGCAGCACCTGAGGCTCCCCCTGAATTTGATGGTTCAGAGTTTGAACTGTCAGAGTTTGAATCAGTTTCCTCAACTGACTCACTTGATGTGTCTTGTTGAGCTTCTTCACGCTCCCCCTCAACTGGTTCTCTATTTTGTTCAATTTGAGAATTTCCAGTTTCTCCAGTATTTACCAGTAGAGGTTCAGAGTATGCTTCGTCAGAGTTTGTCAAACCTTCTTCATCAGAGTTTACATCATCAGAGAATAGATCTTCATTTTCAAAACGTAGTTGATCATATCCATCCTTGTCTTCAAGTCCAATTATTTTCTTGTCATCAAATGACACATGTATGGATTCCATGATCACCTTAGTTCTCAGATTGTAAACTCTGAATGCTTTTGTTGACAATGGATAGCCAACAAAGATTCCTTCATCAGCTTTTAACTCGAACTTTGTCAACTGTTCAGGATGAGTCTTCAACACAAAGCATTTGCATCCAAATATATGAAAATATTTCAAATTTGGCTTCTTATTTTTCACCATCTCATATGGTGTTTTCCCATGCTTGTTGATCAATGTTGCATTTTGAGTAAAACAAGCAGTTTGAACAGCTTCTGCCCAGAAGTATGTTGGTAATTTTGCTTCATCAAGCATAGTTCTGGCTGCTTCAATTAAAGTTCTGTTCTTTCTTTCAACTACACCATTTTGCTGTGGAGTTCCAGGTGCAGAAAATTCTTGTTTCACTCCTCTTTCCTTGCAGAAAGCTTCTATGATTGAGTTTCTGAATTCAGTTCCATTATCACTCCTTATAATTTTGACTTTGTGCTGTGATCCTTTGTCCAGTAGATTTACATGATCCATCAGAGTTTGAGCAGTTTCATCCTTCTTTGACAAGAAATACACCCATGTATATCTAGTATATTCATCAACAATTACTAGAGCATATTTCTTTCTGCCCATGGACATCACATTCACTGGACCAAAGAGATCAACATGTAGAAGATGATAAGGTTCCACTATAGATGATTCAGATTTGCTCTTGAAAGATGACTTCCTTTGCTTGGCTTTTTAACAAGAATCATACAAGCCATCTAGACTGAGTATAGATTTTGGAAGTCCCCTTACAAGATCCTTTCTTATTAGCTCATTGATGTTGTTCAAATTGAGATGAGAGAGCTTCTTGTGCCAGTTCCAACTCTCTTCATTTGACATTCTGGCTGTCAGACACACTGTTTTTCCATCAGAGTTTGTTACCAAACTTGCTTCATAAATGTTGTTGCGCCTGTGTCCAACTAGAACAACTTTTCCAGTAGATTTACTGATAACTTCACAGTATTCACTATGAAAATCTACATGGTTTCCTCTGTCACAGATTTGACTCACAGATAGCAGATTATGCTTGAGTCCTGAGACTAGAGCTACATTTGTGATGATGACACTTCCAAGATTGATATTGCCATATCCCAGAGTGTGTCCTATGTTGCCATCTCCATAGGAAACCTTTGGGCCAGCCTTCTCCTTAAAGTCTGATAACAGGGCTTTATTTCCAGTCATATGTCCTGAGCATCCACTGTCCAAGATAAGTGTGCTCTCTATTATACCCTGCAATCACAAACAAACACTAAGTGTTAGTTTTAAGGATCCAGACTTGCTTGGATCCTTTGTCTTTCTTAACAGTGTTAGCTTTTGCAGCGGAATCTGTATTATCAGAGTTTAAACTAACATTGTCAGATTTTACACTAGCAGAGTTTGCTCTAACCCATTTCAAGTTGGGTTTTAGCTCATAATAGTTGTGATAAATAGCATGATAACTCTTGCAAGTATAAATGGAATGCCAAGTGCTCCCACAGTGTTTGCATAAAGTTTGTGGTTTAACTCTTACATAATCATTCTTTACTCCTGATTTTGAAGATAAAGAATTAATATGTTTGTTCTTAGTGCAAAATCTAGCAAGATGATTAGAACTACCACAATTGTAACATGTTTTCCTTGAAGCACCAGCATTAGGCAAATGATTATTTCTATTATTTATTCCTATTTTTCCATTCCTATTTTTCTTGGACCCTTTAGGTTTCATGGCAGACTTTACCTCTTTCAACTTATGATTGAACTGTTTACCTGTCATCAAGCCAACATTAACCTGTTTTTCACAAGTTTTTACTGGTTTTCTAACAGCTTCTAACTCCATAAGTTTTTCTGTTATAATATTCTCCTGTTTTTCACAAGCTTCATCTGATTCCATATCAGCTTCCCTTATTACAACAGATTTTAACTTATTGGCTTCTGGAACAAATTTCACAGGTTTAAGTTGTGGTTTTACCTTAACCTTGTCTTTAAACCTAAGTTCATCATTTTCACAATAACCTAAACCTACAGAATCAGTCTGAAACACTTGATGAGTGTCTCTTCCAGAATCTGTCCAAGTTTTGATTATTTTTCTTTCTTTTTCTAAATCAGATTCTAGTTGCCTATATCTTTTCAGCAACTCCTGTTCTACATAAACAGCATCATCTCTTTCTTTTTGAATCTGCTTCATATTTTCAAGTTCTTCTTCAAGAAACTTGTTTCTATCTTTAAGACTAAGATTCTCAGCTTTAATTCTCTCATTCTCTAAGGTCTGATCCCTATAGCTAACATGAATACTTTTCAGATATACTCTTAACTCAGAGATATTATCAGTATCATAAGCATAAGTAGTTAGGGGTACCTTATTTTCCGATGATTCAGTCTCATCTCTGACAGTTGCCATAAGAGCATAGTTTTCTCCATCATCAGAGTCTGAAGTATCTGCCCAGTCTTTGCCTTTAGAGATAAGTGCTTTCTCAGTTTTGCCTTTCTTGCACTCTGGGGCATAATGACCCATCTCCTTACACTTGTAGCACTGGATTTCAGATTTATCCTTCTTGCCAGACTTGGTCTCCCTTCCATCAGATTTTCTGAAACTTCTCCTTTCAGAATTTGAATCTTTCCTTGAGAATCTCTTTCCCTTCTTGAAGTTCTTGAATCCCATCTTCTTAAAGGTCTTTACCATCAATGCAGCCATTTGCATCATCTGTTCTTCATCATCCTCAGAATCAGAAGCTTCATCAGAGTTTGAATCATCATCAGAGTTTGATGACTCACTCTCAGATTTAATGACTAAAGCCTTTCCCTTGGCTTTCTTCCTTGATGATTCCTTCTTAATGGGCTTCTCCTCGACTTTGAGAGCAACAGATTTTGTCTTTTTACTCATTCTTCTATTCCTTTGTTCTATCTCCAGTTCATGAGTTTTCAACAACCCATAGATTTCATCAAGTTCTGTATCAGCAAGTTCATAATTATCTCTTATTGTGGTTGTCTTTAAATCCCACTTTTCAGGTAGAGATAACAGAAACTTGAGATTTGACTCTTCAAGCTCATATTCTTTATCAACCAGAGACAGATCATTCAATAATTTGCAAAATCTGTCATGAGTCTCAGTCAAGGTTTCATTAGGTCTTGAATCAAAGTGCTCATATTCCTGAGTTAGTATGGTCCTCCTATTCTTCTTGATAGCACATGTTCCTTGGCATCTGACTTCTAGAGCATCCCATATCTCTTTGGCAGTCTTACAGCCAATTACTCTGTTAGACATAACATTATCTAAAGCACTGTGGAGAAGATGTCTAACCTTTGCATCCTTTGCAATCGATGAGATGTCCTCAGGAGTCATATCTTTCTTTTCCTTTGGAACAGTCTTCTGTTCTTGACCATCAACAACAGGGGATAATTTTGTTGGCATATGAGGACCATCATATATTCTGTCAAGATATTCTGGATCTGTAGCCTCCAGAAACATGGTCATCTTCACCTTCCAAATTGGATACTCTACAGGCCTGAGAATTGGAACCCTGATTGTTTCATATCGACTCACAGAATTGGGCTTAACCTGTTCAGCCTTAGGAGCAGTTTGATTTTCTTCAGACATGATTAATACTGTGTTTGAATCATAAAACTGTATATATTAAACAGCCTTGGCTCTGATACCAATTGTTGGGTCGAATACACAATATATAATCAAGTATGTATGAGAATAACAATTAAGAACACAGGTTTGTAAATCAACAAACTGAATTATATTAAATAATTCTCTCTTAGTGATGTTAATGAATCACAAAGAGCTTCTAGGTTACAAGAATAATATATTCAATAATCGCATCCCTTCTAGGGATAACCTATCTGTGTTTATATAGTACACAGTTACACAATCCTTATCTAATTGATATTCCTACAAATTAGCTATACAATTGATATCAATTAAGGATTTCTTCTTATCTTCTATTCTGTTTCCTTAGCTGTATCAATATATTCTGCTTCTTTCCATCTTCAGAATATATTGCTTCTAGAATCTTCAATTCAGCACCGACAGCTAATTCAACTATCACCTTGTCAGACTTTAAATAAACTCTGACCGGCTTCCATTAAACTCTTCACCCTGTCAGAGTTTAATTAAACTCTGACCGGCTTCTGATAAACTCTGGTCAGTACCTGTTGCTTAAACACTGATAAACAAACGTCAGCAATTATATCTAACAAAGAGTTATGGTTCCTTTGAGATATTTGAAAATCCTTTTTACAGCTGTTAGATGTGGCTCTCTGGGGTCTGCTTGAAATCTTGCACAAAGACATG
Source organism: Heracleum sosnowskyi (assembly GCA_030848705.1). Taxonomy (NCBI): domain Eukaryota; kingdom Viridiplantae; phylum Streptophyta; class Magnoliopsida; order Apiales; family Apiaceae; genus Heracleum; species Heracleum sosnowskyi. Next base: position 23,745,325 of record CM061243.1, on the reverse strand, counting down.
TTGCATACATGATATCAGGTCTACTTGTTGTGAGATAAAGAAGAGACCCTATCATCCCTCTATAGTTTGTCATATCTACTGAGGCTCCTGTGTCTTTGTCTAGCTTTGTTGCAGTAGCCCTGGGAGTTGTAGCAGATGAACTATCAAGCATACCAAATTTCTTGAGAAGATTTCTGGTATATTTTGCTTGATTGATAAAAATCCCATCATCTGTTTACTTGACTTGTAAGCCTAGAAAATAACTAAGCTCTCCCATCATGCTCATTTGATATCTTGACTGCATAAGCTTGGCAAATTTCTTACAGAGTTTGTCATTGGTAGACCCAAAAATTATGTCATCCACATAGATTTGAACTAACAGCAAATCATCACCAGGATTGAAATAGAACAAGGTTTTGTCAATTATACCTCTAGTGAACCCACTTTCTAAAAGAAATTGAGCCAGAGTTTCATACCATGCTCTAGGTGGCTGCTTTAGTCCATATAATGCCTTATCGAGCCTGTAGACATAATCTGGATGTTTAGGATCTACAAACCCTGGTGGTTGTTCAACAAACACTTCTTCTTCAAGTTTCCCATTGAGAAAAGCACTTTTCACATCCATCTGAAAGACTTTAAACTTTTTGTGAGCAGCATAGGCCAGAAAAATCCTTATTGCTTCCAATCTTGCAACTGGAGCAAAGGTTTCATCATAGTCAATTCCTTCCTGCTGTGAATAGCCTTTTGCCACAAGTCTAGCCTTATTCCTTGTAATCACTCCATCACTGTCTGTTTTGTTTCTGAAAACCCACTTTGTACCAAAAATTGATCTGTTCTTTGGTCTTGGTACAAGTGTCCAGACTTCATTCCTCTCAAATTCATTTAACTCCTCTTGCATTGTTGTTATCCAGTTAGCATCTTGAAGAGCTTCTTCCACTTTCTTGGGTTCTGTTTGAGATAAGAATGCATGAAACAGACATTCATTATTTGTAGCACTTCTAGTTCTTACACTTGCTTCTGGATCTCCAATTATCAAGTCAGGTGTATGGGCTTGAGTCCACCTTCTTGCTGTTGGTAATTGGCTTCTACTAGCATTATTAGATCCTCCCCCTTGATCCATGCTCTCCTGATTTTCTGCTTGACCATTTGCATTCTCTGAGGCTCTCCCTGAATTGAGTTGTTCAGTATTTGAACTTTCAGAGCTTGACTCAGAGTTTCTGTTGAATTCTTCATTTGACTCTCTTTCAGAATTTGAGTCATCACTTTGAGAAGTTTCTGAAGTTTCTTCACGCTCCCCCTCAACTGGTTCTCTATTTTGTTCTGTCAGAGAAATTTTTCAGTGTTTACCAGTAGAGGGTCAGAGTATGCTTCGACAGAGTTTGTTGGATTTGCTTCATCAGAGTTTACATCATCAGAGTTTAGATCTTCATTTTCAAAGCAAAGTTTATCATGATATTCTTCATCTTCTATTCCAGATATTTTCTTGTCATCAAATGACACATGAATAGATTCCATGATCACTTTAGTTCTTAGATTGTAGACTTTGAATGCTTTAGTTGATAGTGGATATCCAACAAAAATTCCTTCATCAGCTTTTAAGTCAAACTTGGTCAATTGTTCAGGATGAGTTTTCAATACAAAGCACTTACATCCAAAAATATAAAAATACTTCAAATTTGGCTTCTTATTTTTCACCATTTCATATGGTGTTTTCCCATGCTTGTTGATCAGTGTAGCATTTTGAGTAAAACAAGCAGTTTGAACAGCTTCTGCCCAGAAATAAGTTGGCAATTTTGCTTCATCAAGCATTGTTCTGGCAGCTTCGATTAGGGTTCTGTTCTTCCTTTCAACTACACCATTTTGCTGTGGAGTTCCAGGTGCAGAAAATTCTTGCTTCACTCCTCTTTCCTTGCAGAAAGCTTCCATTTCAGAATTTCTGAATTCAGTACCATTATCACTTCTTAGAATTTTCAGTTTATACTGTGATCCTTTGTCCAGTAATTTTACATGATCCATTAGTATTGAGGCAGTTTCATCCTTCTTTGCTAAGAAGTACACCCAAGTGTACCTAGTATGCTCATCAACAATGACTAGAGCATATTTCTTTCTGCCCAATGACATTATATTTACTGGACCAAAAAGATCAACATGTAGAAGATGATAAGGTTCCACAACTGAAGATTCAGATTTACTCTTGAAAGATGACTTCCTTTGCTTGGCCTTTTGACAGGAATCACACAGGCCGTCTAAGCTGAGTATTGACTTAGGAAGTCCCCTTACAAGATCTTTTCAAATCAGCTCATTGATGTTGTTCAAGTTTAGATGAGAGAGCTTCTTATGCCATTTCCAACTCTCTTCATTTGACATTCTTGCAGATAGACACACAGTTTTTCCTTCAGAGTTTGTTACCAAACTTGCTTCGTAGATATTATTGTGCCTGTGTCCAACTAGAACAACTTTCCCTGTAGATTTGCTGATTACTTCACAATGTTCATTATGAAAATCTACATGGTATCCTCTATCACAGATTTGACTCACAGAAAGCAGATTATGCTTGAGTCCTGAGACTAGAGCTACATTTTTGATGATGACACTTCCAAGATTGATATTGCCATATCCCATAGTACATCCTATGTTGCCATCTCCATAGGAAACTTTTGGGCCAGCCTTCTCCTCATAGTCTGATAGCAGGGCTTTATGTTAGAAATGAATACTACTAGAAACTAGACAGAGGGGGGTGAATGGATAGTTTGATATATTTTTCGATTCTGGAAAACTAAGTAACAGACTGTATATGATTATGATATGTAATATGCAGAAAGTAAATAACACACACAATCACTTTAATCTACTTTGTATAAGCAAATTAAATACTACAGCTTTCCAAGAAATTCACAATAGAATTTCTGGCTTCTAAACAAGAACAGTTTGAACTTGCTTGCTTACAGAGAAAAGAGCTTAGCAAATAACTATGTGTATCTCTCTTACAGCTAACAATAGGATGTGCATGATATATATAAGCCCTATACAAACTAGTGCACACACCTATTTTTACACAGTTACCCCTTGCTGAAAGTCCAACTTGTCCTGCCATAAGACGTTAATTGTGTTAGGAAGGACCACCTGCTTTTCGGAGTCTTTCCCGTTTCTGTAGCTGCTTGTCTCTTATCTTTCTCTCCAAGTTTAGCTGTAGATTTGCCATCTGTTCTTTGGACCACCTTGCCAGAACAAATGCTTCAGTATTTGTCTCTTTTGATTCTTGATTCTGTACCTTGATTTGTCTTGTTGTAAACGGCTAAGTGTTGATATCGTGAACTCCACTTCATTCCTGACTTCGCGATCTCACTTGTGAGGACTTCGCGATATAGCCTTTGAAGACTTTGCGACATAGGTCATTTGAAGACTATGCGACATAGGTCATTTGAAGACTATGCGACATAGGTCATTTGAAGACTATGCGACATAGGTCATTTGAAGACTATGCGACATAGGGCTTCTGAGGACTTCACGATCTAGGCTTCTTTGACTTTGCTGACTTCAACACTTCACGACATGTGTCTTGAGGACTTCTCGACATAGTACAAAATGGACTATGTGATATAGTACTTCACGACATGGATATTGGTGACTTCACGACATAGCTTTCTTCTGACTTTGCTATATAATGCCTTAGACAAATTTCTGCAACTTATTTCTTCATAGCCCTATTTATCTCTATCCTGCTGCATGAACACTTCTGAACTTCTACCAGGACAATTATTCAATGGCCTATATACAATCTAGATGCAAGAAACTTTACTAAGCTCATTATAACTTTGAGCATACATGATCAAGCTAATGTTCATGAGAACAAGACAAGTACATTTAGAGACCTATACTATATCCCAGTGATAGAACTCACTAGGTCATGTAATGTGACATAGTCACATAGTGTAGGCTTGTTAATAGTGGTATTCAGACATGTCTTGAGCCTAACAATCTCCCCCAAATTGTGAGTAAGATCCTTAGGCACAATTTCATGTCTGATAACAAGCCTAACTTACATAAAAGGAAATTTAGTAACAGAGAGGACAATTCATGAACATTGAGATCAGAGATTTGATTACATAGAAAAATTGAAAGCTTACAGATTACTTTTGTTGCTCAGCAGCTTCAGCTTCCAATTTCTTCTCTAGCAAATCATCATATATCTTCTTTTTCCTTATCTCTTCTTTTCTCTTCATGTCTATGATGGCTTCTTGAAGTTCTTCTCTTGCAATCAGTTCTTCAATGAGAGGTGAGCCTTTCAAGTCATCAATTGCAGCCTTGAGTGCACTCTCTACATAGGAATCAAGAAACTCCATCCTTATTTTGCTTTGACCTCCATGTGAGTTTTTGTACTCCACAGTGTAAGGATTTTGTTTGACCCTGCACATCCCTTTCTGCCTTAGCTCCTTAGCCCTCTTCTCCATCTCAACCATTTCTTTCTCTCTCTGTATGTTTTTCTCTTCATTCTCTTTCCTCATATTTTCTTCATAATCAGCATGCATCTTTAAGTACCTGGCAATATCTATCTTCCATGTTCTTTCTTCTTTTTCTTCAAAATTCAGTAAGGCATTTATCCTTTCAAGCTCATACTTATAGAAATATTGCCAGCTCTCTTGCTTCATTATCCTTTCTCTTCCATCAGTGTACTTGATCTCTAGATGATCCAACTTCACTTTGACTTCAAAGATCCTTTGAGCCCTCAAAAATGCTAGGGCATCTTCATCATAGTCCTCATCTAGTGGAAGCACATTGATGCCAATAACATTTGTGAGTTTTCCAGTCTTCTTTGTTATCCTTATCCTTTTGGGTACACTCTTGATCTTCAAATGCTTCACAAGAGATACCTTTCTGGAACAGGGAGAATTAGTCTTCAGTGCCACATCACTTGGAAGTAGCTTCATTCCTTTCCCCTTCATCCACTGTAACACTCCACTAGCTGTAACTTTGTGGAAGTGTTTTCTTGAAATTACTTTAGTGGCTTCATCTTTCTTCTGTGGCAATTCAGGTTCAGAAGTCATGGATAATGATTTTGGAGGATCATTGCTAACAGTACCCACCCTAGACTTAGAGTCTTGTGTTGTGGTTAAAGTGCTGCTAGCAATGTCCTTGACTTGCTGAATTCCACTTCTTGTTTTCCTGGTTGTTTCCTTTGTCCCTTTGGAATCCCTCTTGTCATCACCAGCATCTTTTGATTTCTTAGGATATTTGCTCCTGCTGCTCTCACTAGATCCATCCTTATTTCTCCTTGTCTGAGATCTCCTTTCATAGGTTTTCTCCTCATCATCATCCTCCCCATCCTTCTTTTTGCTCTTTTCTTTGACAGATTCAGGAATGGCTCCATGAATCAGAAAAGATTGTAGAGTTCGAATCATCTTTAGTTCCTCAGCTGTCCTAGCTCCTCTCTTAGCTCTCATCATTTGCAGCACCTGGTTGATCTTTGCATTGTTCTTCATTAAAAGGTCTGAGGGAATTACTAGTTGGTCAATACTATTGTCTTGAGATAGGCTTTGGTAAATTATTGTCCTTGGCTTGGATATAACCTCAGGCAATCTTTTATTCTGGTCCATCTTCAAGTCATTATAAAGACTTTCATTGTTCATCCCATGCTTTTCAATCAACTCCAGAATGATTGACAGCTCAGTAAATCTCAGTTTCTCTAGAGTTTGAAAAGCTAGGTGCCACAAGTAATTGTCCTTGCACACCATGATTATCTCTCTTAGATGGACATCCTTGATTTTCCTTACTGCCACTGTGAAATACTTGATGCTTTCCTTGATCTTTTGTATGTACACCCTTGCATCTCCTTGAGCTTTACTGTAGATGGCTTTCAGAAACTCCAGGAAGGCCTCATCATGATAGATGTTTGAATTGGCAACTTCCTGTAGCTTGGCCTCTGTGATAATTGCAGCTTTGACAGGTTTAGCATTGGGAGTAGGTTGAATAGGTTGAGGAGTTGAGATATCTTTAGGCATTGTTGATGGATAGTAGGTGGTTGAGATTGTGCTCTTTTGACCTTCTGCACGTATGACCTCTACAGGGGGAAGAAAGATTGGCTTTATGGTTTCTTCAATGAGTTTGCCCTTGCCCTTATGCTTTGGCTGCTTGGCAGGTACTCCCCCTTTCTGTTTCAGAATGACCTCCTTTTGTTTCTCCCCCTTAGGCTTGGTATCAGACAAGATGTCTTGAGCTTCCCCAGGGATAGGCAGGTTCATTTGTTTCATCATTGAAGTCAGCATCTGTTGTTGCACCAGCAGGATATTGGAGGTGTTGTTGCCTTGGGCATCCAATTTGTCATTGAGCTGTTTTAGAGAGTTGGCAAGCTCCTTGTTTTCATCTGTCAGAGAGGCCACTTCTCTTTCAAGACCATCCACCTTTGAGAATAGCTGTTGAGACTTGAAAGAATTGAGAGATTGATCCTTGAGCTTGGCAAATTCAAATTTGGAGATGTTTGACAGAGGGACCTCATCCACCAATTTGTCACCATACTGATTCTTCCAAATTACATTCAGCATTGCATTTGAGTTGATATTGGCCTTGACTTGATTTTCCAGGGTTGTAGCCAGCTGTCTGATGTTGTCTATGACCATGGCCAGAGAGATGTCCATCATGCTTACAGTAGAGTTTGTCTTCTGGATTTCTTTAAGGATGCCATCCACCTTGGGAAAATCAGAGAGATAGGAGTTTCTGAGCTTTGTGAGGGATCTGTCTGTCTCCTCCTGGATTGAAGAAATCTCTGATTGAAGCCCTTTCCCAAGATAGTGCAGAGCCTTTAATTGATTCCTGTAGACATCATTAACAGCATCATAGATGGCAGCAGGAGAGAGATCCTTTGCATTGGAGCCCAGAGATGTTAGGTAATCTTCTCTTAGAAAAGCTAGGGCATCCTTGAGCTTGAGAGTCCTCTTAGCATCCAACCAGGCATCCACATTTCCCTCTGGTTCAGCTGCATCCACTATCTTCTCCTGCTGAGCTTCAACATCCTCCTTGTGGCAGAGTAAAATGGCTTCATAGTCAGCATTTGGGAGATTTGAGGTGAGGAGATGTTGAGCTATCTTTGAGAACTCATCAATCTGTGCCACATGTAGATCTTGTATGGCTTCTTCTGTCAGTTTGGAAGGCACAGATGATGATCCTGAAGGCCTGTCATGGTGCACAGGCTTCAGCCATTCTGACATTGTGGCCTGAGCCAAGTGAGAGCTAGTGCTAGGCACTTCATGAGATGTAAGATTTTGAGTCTCCCCCAGCCTTGGAATGGTTGTAGGGTCTGGTGTTGTCTCCATTGAAATGGGATGTGTTACAACATCAGCCCTATTTGTCTGTGAAGACAGTTCCACATCCCTAAGGATGGGAGAAATTGGCATAGAGTCTCCAGTGAAAACTGGTGAATCCTCCATGTTTGTGTTGGTGTCATTAGGAGATGCCCCAGCATGCATTCCCTGACCAACTAGATGTGGTTCCTGGGTGGTGAGCATAGTGTCATGCACCATGTCACTTGAAATTGGCTCAATCACAGGAGAGAATTGTGATTGATCAAAGGCAAGATTATCATTGGAATGACTCTCTTGTTCAGAAGAAATTTTTATGGAAGAATCTGAGAGAGAAGTGGGGTTTAGATTAGATTGTGGCAACTCCCCCTGAGAAATAGGAGGAGTTTCAACAGTGATGTGCTCTCCACTCTGTGTATTATCAGCCTTATCACTCCTAGGGTCAATAGTGAGGTCTTGACCCTGTGCAGACTCTGTACAAGGTGCAGTGGGGAGGCTGCTCTTTTCAATGCCAATGACCCGTTGAGAGGCCATGGACAGTAACAGGTGTACCCCTTTTTCCACATCTGAATCCTGTTGGAAGGATCCAGTGGTAGGTTTGGATTTGGATTTCTTCTTTTGTCTGGTGAGAGGTGACTCAGGATGCTCACTAGCTATCTCTACAGATTCATTTATCACTTCTAGGGCTCTCTTCTTTGACTTCTTTTTAGTAACACCAATCTTTTGAGAGATTGATGCACTGGGCTGCCTAACTTCTATGGTACTGTTTGCAGTGGGGTTGCTGGATGGGATGGGAAGGCTGGGGTTAGACTGTGTAGCTCCTTCAGTCTCAGCCTCCCCTGTCCAGGAAAGAGCATGGTATATGGGCTTATCAAGTGGATAAGACTCAAATGTGTCCTGCATATGCTTGGTCACACTTAGAATCACATCCACTTGATTCCTTGTGTCCAATGAGCCAAATAGTACTTTGGACATGGACTTGGAATAAGCCATTTTAGTGTTATCTATACCCTCCAATTCATGGACATTTGCATCAAGAAAATTTAAAATAACTTGAAGGAAACGAGGGTAAAAGATGTCATTACCTCTACCACGAACGGTCCTGCCTAGCCTCTGAGCCAATTCTTTGAGAATTATGGCTCCCACATTGATCTCCTGGTTGTTGGCCAAGGAGTAGGCTAGCTTCACAGCAATGTGACTGATATGGTCCCATCCTGTCTTCCTGCAGAGAAACACCTTCTGGAGTGCGTCAAACAGAAATGACCACTCCCTTCTCACAAACTTCTTATTCAGCTTTCCAGTATCTATCTCATCAGCATACCGAATGAAGGTCATGAAATCTATGATTTGAGCATCTGTAGCTTCTTGGTCATGACCCTCCACCTTGAACCCCAAAGCTTCATTGATTTCCCTTTCACCAAACTGAAAGTGTTTGCCTCCAATTGAACAACTAACCTCCTGGAATGAGGTTCCATCTTCCCTAGCCATTGTTGATACCAACGCCGTTCGCCAGAATCCTTCCAACACATCGACATACAAGGTAGGGTTCAGGGATAGGGCTTGGCGTAGGTAGGAAGTGTTCAAGAACCGTACAAAACACTTGTACCTTGGGTTAGCCTCAGCCTCAGAGGGAATGGTGAGAAGATTGGTTTCTTTGGGAATGGTTAAAGGGATAGAGGATGATACTGTTTGAGATTTGGGTGCCATTTCGAGAGAGAGAGTGAAAATTAGAGTAGAGAATTTGTGCTTAGGTTTGAGAGTTTGAGAGCAATAGACAAGATGAAAAGTTGTGAACGGTTAGAAAAGGGTATTTATATGATAGAGACACTGCGATATGGAGTTATGAATTTGTACAGTCTATTTGTATGTCGTGAAGTCAAAAATGGCTTATACCGCAAAGTCTTGCACAGTATATCGCATAGTCTCAGAAATGAACTATGTCGCAAAGTTCTCAAGATGAAAGGATCGGGGAGACTTTGCGATACAGTAGAAATACCCTGTCTAAAGCTCTCTTTTAGGAATTTTAAGAAGATTGTCAGACTTTTATCAAATGTTGAAATAAAATTAATTTAAATCAAAATTCTGTCAAATGTGGAGACTTGTCGATATAGTTATTCTAAGTCGCGAAGTCATAAAATGAACTATGTCGCAAACTCATGAAATGAACTATGTCGCGAAGTCTCACAATCTCAACAGTTTGCGATATAAGTCTGTTTGATTTGAACTGTGTCGTGAACTCTGAAAATCATCTATATCGAGATGTCTCAAAAGCTCACAACTTTACCAACAAATGTGATTTTGAAAAATTTGCAGTAAAATACTGAAATATTTATAAATCATATCTCAGCTAATTTTCACTCCAAACAAATAGAGCATTTAAATACAGTGAAAATTTACTGCTGCATTAATTTACTGGCATACTTACTTAGAGCAACTAAATGAAGGATTGAGCATTCCAATTTCACTCACAAGTCTGTTGAAGACTGCTTCATTCAGAGGTTTAGTAAATATGTCAGCTAATTGTTTCTCAGTGGGAACATAAGAGACTTCTATGGTACCATTTGCAGCATGTTCCCTAATGAAATGGTACCTGATCTCAATGTGCTTTGTAGTAGAGTGATTAACCGGATTGGCAACTATGGATATTGCACTAGTATTATCACACATTAGTGGAATGTGTTCTAACACTAGCCCATAATCCATGAGTTGATTTCTAATCCAAAGCAATTGAGCACAGCAACTTCCAGCAGCAATGTATTCAGCCTCAGCTGTGGATGGTGCTGTGGACTGTTGTTTCTTGCTAAACCAGGACACTAACCTTTGACCTAGGAATTGACAGCTTCCAGAGGTGCTCTTCCTGTCAATTCTGCATCCAGCATAATCAGAATCTGTGTAACCAACCAGGTTGAACCCAGTGCCCTTTGGATACCATAGCCCAAGATTAGGAGTCCCCTTCAGATACTTGAAGATTCTTTTGATAGCCATCATGTGAGATTCCTTGGGATCAGACTGGAACCTTGCACAAAGGCATGTGGCAAACATGATGTTTGGCCTGCTAGCTGTGAGATAGAGTAAGGATCCAACCATTCCTCTATAGACCTTGATATCAACTCTCTTGCCTTTCTTGTCTTCATCCAGCTTGATTGCAGTAGACATAGGAGTTTTAGCTGGGGATGACTCTTCTAAACCATATTTCTTTAAAAGATCCTTGACATACTTAGATTGGTTTATAAAGATGCCATCCTCCCTTTGATGTACTTGCAGGCCTAGAAAGTAGGTTAACTCTCCCATCATACTCATCTCATATTTGCTTTGCATCAACTTAGAGAACCTTTCACAGAGTTTTTCATTTGAAGAGCCAAAGATGATATCATCCACATAGATTTGAACAAGAATGATATCATTTCCATGCTTCTTGAAGAATAGGGTTTTGTCAATTGTACCCCTGGTAAATTGATGCTCAAGAAGGAATTGAGATAGAGTTTCATACCAGGCTCTTGGTGCCTGTTTGAGTCCATAGAGTGCCTTGAGCAGTCTATACACAAAGTTTGGGAAGTCTTCACTTTCAAAGCCAGGTGGTTGAGACACATAAACTTCTTCAGCAAGATCACCATTGAGAAATGCACTTTTCACATCCATTTGATACACCTTAAAATCTGAGTGAGCTGCAAAAGCCAGGAAGATTCTGATGGCTTCCAGTCTAGCTACAGGTGCAAATGTCTCATCATAGTCAATGCCTTCTTGCTGACAGTATCCTTTGGCAACCAGTTTTGATTTGTTTCTTATTACCACTCCTTCTTCATCCATTTTGTTTCTGAACACCCATTTGGTGTCAATAACATTCTTTCCTTTTGGAGGAGGTACTAGTTCCCATACTTTGTTTTTCTCAAATTGATTCAACTCTTCTTGCATGGCAACAATCCAATCAGAATTCTTCAAAGCTTCTTCAATTAATTTAGGTTCCTCTTGTGACAGAAAGCAGCTATACAGACATGTATTTAATGTTGCCCTTCTTGTTCTAACTCCCTCACTAGGATCTCCAATGATTTGATCCCTAGTGTGGGCTCTGTCCCATTTCTTTGTGTGCCCCTGTTCATTTCCTTGATCTGTTCCAAGCTCATTTTGGTTGAAAGGTGCATTCTCTTCTTCTCCCCCTGTGTTTGTGAACCCTTGCACAAGTGTTTGAAGAAGATTGTCAACTTCAAGGATTTCATTCTCTAGAACAGTTTGAACAGGGGGTTCATCTTCACTTTCAGAATCCTCAAGATAACCTTGATTCTCAAATCTCAATGGCACACTGTCTTGATCACTTGTTTTCAGTCCAGGAGTTTTCTTGTCATCAAAGGTAACATCCATGCTTTCCATGACTTTGTGTTGCTCAGGTACAAATACTCTGTATGTTGTTCTTTCCAGAGAGTATCCAATGAAGATACCTTCAAATGCTTTTGCATCAAATTTTCCAACATGCTCAGAGGTATCTTTCATCACAAAGCACTTGCTTCCAAATACATGCAGGTGCTTGAAGGATGCTCTTTTTCCAGTCATTAATGAGTAAGGAGTTTTGCCAGACTTCTTATTGATTAATGTTCTATTTTGCACATAGCATGCTGTGTTAACAGCATCAGCCCAAAAGCTAGTGGGTAGCTTTTCATCCAGCAGCATTGTCCTTGCAGCTTCAATGAGAGTTCTATTCTTTCTCTCAACTACTCCATTTTGTTGAGGTGTTCTAGGAGCTGAGAATTGTTGAGAAATTCCTTTATCTTTGCAAAACTCATACAATGTTGAATTTCTGAACTCAGTCCCATTATCACTTCTCAAAGCAACTACAGAGGAACCAGTGCTTTGTGCTTCTTTGTCAACTCTCTTGATATGCTCTATTATGACTTGGGGTGCTTCATCCTTGGAGAATAGGAATTCCACCCAAGTATATCTTGAATAGTCATCTACCATTACTAGAGCATATTTCTTTTTGGAGAGGGACATTACATTCACAGGGCCAAATAAGTCCATGTGAATTAGCTGCAGAGGTTTTGAGTTTGAATTGAGCAACTTGTTCTTGTGACTGGATCTTTTAATTTTTCCTTTCTGACAAGCTTCACATGCTCCATCTTGCACAAACTCCAAGGCAGGCAAATCCCTGATAAGTTCTCTCTTGGTTAGAGAGTTCATTGCCTGAACATTCAAGTGAGACAGCTTCTTGTGCCATAGCCAGAATTCCTCATTTGTGGCTTTAGTGTAGAAACAGCAGATTTCTCCCTTATCTGCAGCCTTGAGATTAGCTACAAACAAGCTTCCTTTCTTCATACCAGTTAAAACAACTTCACCACTTTCCTTTTTTGAGATTGAACAAAGGTCTTCATCAAATTCCACTTTGAACCCTCTGTTGGTAAATTGTCCAATACTCAAGAGATTATGCTTCAGTCCTTCAACAAATGCTACATCTTCAATAATGACATTTTCAGATTTAACACTGCCATATCCCATTGTATAACCAATGTTGTCATTTCCAAAGGTTACTGATGGGCCAGCCTTTTCCTCAAAATGTGATAGCAGGGCCATATCACCAGTCATGTGACTTGAGCATCCACTGTCCAAGATCCATATGACTCTTTTATTCCTGTTGCCCTGCATTCACAAAGTGACTAAGTTGTTTTTGGTACCCACACTTGGTAGGGTCTAGTTGATTTAGAAACATTTTGATTAATAATTCTTCTGTCATAAGTTGCATTTCTCATAGTAGGAGACTTCACTTTTTCTGTGGCTTTGGAGTTTACACTCTTAGGCTCACATGAAGTTTTCACCCTCTCAACCCTGATTGGGGACCCTGTCCTATGAGAATGTATGTGTGTGTGTGATTCACCAGATTGTGCAGAGTCAAGTTTATGTTTAAGAGATAAACAGTTAGCAATCACAGTCACATAGCATGTCATGCAGTTTGGCTTACCACAGAAAGAATCATGACTAGAATTTATGCTAGCAGAAAGGTTACTTAGGTTGTCAACTTCAACAATTTCAGGCTTACTACACTTATGAGTCAAATGATTAACAGATAGGCATTTTTGACATTGTTTCCTGGGAGCATTTGGCACATAAGCATAGTTGTTTCCTTTGTTAACACCAACTTTACCATTTCTGTTTTGTTTCCTTTTCTTAACAACTTCTTTCTTTGCTTTAGGACTCTTGACAAGATTGTCTTTGGTCTCTTTCTGATTGACAAGTTCAGGAAAGGATGAAGTGTTCTTAGCAGCCTCATCTTCTTCAAGTAGTTGTTGCTTGATAATCAGTAGTTCCTCATCAAACTCAACAACACTCTTTCTGAAGATGGGCTGTTCCACACTTGACAGTATGGTTGGGGCATTTTTGTTTGTAAAAGTTTCCTTTCCTTTGCCCTTGACCTTCTTTCTTCCCTTGTCATTATCATAGTCAAAACCAACTCCAACCTTGCAGTCTTCAGTGTGTTCCTTGTGGTAGGTTTGAATAAGTTCAGAGGAGTTTTTGAAGCTTCTTAGTTTCAGTTCAGTTTCAGCAATTTGTTCTCAAAGGGCTTTCTCTATCTGCTCAGCACAAATCACTTTGTTTTTAAGATACTCAACCTCCTTTTTCAAACCATCCAGGTTCACAACCATTAACTCAAGTTTCTCATTCTTTTCTGTAAGCTCAACATTCTTAGCAGTTAGTCTATCAATTTCTTCATTAGCTACTAACATGCTAGTATGAATATTAAACATCTCAGTGCTCATATCTTCAACAGTTTGCTTATATTGAAGGGGAGTCATATCAAGAGAAGTAAGAATAGGTACCTGACTTGAATCACCTTCATCAGAAAATGCCATCAAGGCATAGTTTGAGTATTCTTGTTCTTCTTCTTCATCAGAGTCATCCCAGCATTTTCCTTCAGCAATAAAAGCTTTGCCCTGTTGTTTCTTGAGTAGAGCCTCATACTTAGCTTCAAGCTCTAAGTATGTTTTGTCCTTCTTGACTTGTTTAGGCTTTTTGCACTCAGTGGCAAAATGCCCAAGTTCATTGCAGTTATAGCACCTTATTTTGGTCCTATCCACACTTCCTGTCTTGTATCCACCTTTAGCAGCACCAGCAATCCCTTTTCCTTTATTGAAGGTGTTTGAGCCACTAGATCCACCCGTGTTTCCATTATTGAACTTGGACCTGAATGGCTGCTTTCTTTTAAACCTTATGTTAGGATACCTCCTAGCCATATAAGCAAAAGATTTGTTTTCCATTTTGTCCAGCTCATCTATACTGTAGAACTCATCCTCTTCAGGTAAATCATACACAACCTGAGTTTCATCACCAGTGTCTTCAACTTCCAGTTCCTCAATCTTGACCTGACTGATTTTAAGAGAGTCCATTCTTTGACTTAGGTTGTCAGCAATAAGTGCACAGGAGGTATTAGCCACTAATCCTTGCTTTGCTTGAATAGATCTCTTTTGAAGCAGCTCTAACTCATATGTCTTTAAAACACCATACAACACATCAAAACCAATCTTAGATCTCTTTCTTTAAGGGAAGAGATTCTTGGTTCCAAGTGATCTGGAAGAGTTAGTAGAAACTTCATATTGAGCTCTTCTGTTTCATAGTGTTTGTCATAGAGTTTGAGCTCGTTTATCAGCTTGTTGAATCTCTCAAACACTTCTGTGATCCCCTCTTTTGGCTGAGCCATGAAGGCTTCATATTGTGAAACAAGAATCTGCTTCTTGTTCTTTCTTACTTTAGTAGTTCCTTCACAGAGCACTTCTATAAGATCCCACATCTTCTTGGCACTAGTACAATGAGCAACAGTGCCATACATGTTGAAGTCCATAGATTCACAAATGATAAGTTGAAGATGTCCATCCAATGCTACTTTTTCCTTTTCAGGATCAGTGTATTTTGAGGGATCTTTAGGCACATGTTTTGCTGGTACAATCTCAGTGCCAATGGTTGTTTCACCAATCTCGATCATTGGAATGAAGGGACCATGCTTTAGAATATCTAAATACATGGGGTTAGAAGCTTTGATGAAAAGCAACATCTTCTTCTTAGTGCTCCTTGTTAAAGGGAGGAATCTTGATACTGCTTAGTTTCTGTGAACTCATTCTTGATCTTTTCCTGTTTGTACGTTAACAGCCTACGCTCTGATACCACTTGTTAGAAATGAATACTACTAGAAACTAGACAGAGGGGGGTGAATGGATAGTTTGATATATTTTTCGATTCTGGAAAACTAAGTAACAGACTGTATATGATTATAATATGTAATATGCAGAAAGTAAATAACACACACAATCACTTTAATCTACTTTGTATAAGCAAATTAAATACTACAGCTTTCCAAGAAATTCACAATAGAATTTCTGGCTTCTAAACAAGAACAGTTTGAACTTGCTTGCTTACAGAGAAAAGAGCTTAGCAAATAACTATGTGTATCTCTCTTACAGCTAACAATAGGATGTGCATGATATATATAAGCCCTATACAAACTAGTGCACACACCTATTTTTACACAGTTACCCCTTGCTGAAAGTCCAACTTGTCCTGCCATAAGACGTTAATTGTGTCAGGAAGGACCACCTGCTTTTCGGAGTCTTTCCCGTTTCTGTAGCTGCTTGTCTCTTATCTTTCTCTCCAAGTTTAGCTGTAGATTTGCCATCTGTTCTTTGGACCACCTTTCCAGAACAAATGCTTCAGTATTTGTCTCTTTTGATTCTTGATTATGTACCTTGATTTGTCTTGTTGTAAACGGCTAAGTGTTGATATCGTGAACTCCACTTCATTCCTGACTTCGCGATCTCACTTGTGAGGACTTCGCGATATAGCCTTTGAAGACTTTGCGACATAGGTCATTTGAAGACTATGCGACATAGGTCATTTGAAGACTATGCGACATAGGTCATTTGAAGACTATGCGACATAGGTCATTTGAAGACTATGCGACATAGGGCTTCTGAGGACTTCACGATCTAGGCTTCTTTGACTTTGCTGACTTCAACACTTCACGACATGTGTCTTGAGGACTTCTCGACATAGTACAAAATGGACTATGTGATATAGTACTTCACGACATGGATATTGGTGACTTCACGACATAGCTTTCTTCTGACTTTGCTATATAATGCCTTAGACAAATTTCTGCAACTTATTTCTTCATAGCCCTATTTATCTCTATCCTGCTGCATGAACACTTCTGAACTTCTACCAGGACAATTATTCAATGGCCTATATACAATCTAGATGCAAGAAACTTTACTAAGCTCATTATAACTTTGAGCATACATGATCAAGCTAATGTTCATGAGAACAAGACAAGTACATTTAGAGACCTATACTATATCCCAGTGATAGAACTCACTAGGTCATGTAATGTGACATAGTCACATAGTGTAGGCTTGTTAATAGTGGTATTCAAACATGTCTTGAGCCTGACACTTTATTTCCAGTCATATGTCCTGAGCATCCACTGTCCAAGATAAGGGTGCTCTCTTTTATGCCCTACAATCACAAACAATCACTATGTGTTAGATTTAAGGATCCAGACTTGCTTGGATCCTTTGGCTTTCTTAACACTGTTAGCTTTTGCAGCGGAATCACTATCAATAGAGTTTAAACTAACATTGTCAGACTTTACACTTGCAGAGTTTGCTCTGACCCATTTCAAGTTGGGTTTTAGCTCATAATAATTGTGATAAATAGCATGATAACTCTTGCAAGTATAAATGGAATGCCATGTGCTCCCACAGTGTGTGCATAAAGTCTGTGGTCTAACCCTAACATAATCATTTTTTACTCCTGTTGTAGAGGGTAAAGAGTTAATATCTTTGTTCTTCTTGCAAAACCTCGCAAGATGGTTAGTACTACCACAACTATGACATGTTTTTCTAGGAGCAGCATAATTAGGCAGATAATCATTTCTTTTATTAATGCCTACTTTTCCATTTCTATTCTTCTTAAACATTTTCTGTTTGTTGACAGACTTTACTTCTTTGAGCTTATGTTTAAATTGTTTCTCTGTCATTAAACCAACATTAACCTGTTTATCACAGATTTTTACTGGTTCTTTAACAGCTTCTATCTCAATCTTTTTCTCTGTTATTGAACCAATATCAACATGTTCTTCACAAGTCTCAATTGATTCCATAACCGCTTCTTTCACAACTATAGACTTTAGCTTACTGGATTCATGAAAAAATTTCACAGGTTTAAGTTGTGGTTTCACTTTAACTTTATCTTTAAACCTAAGTTCATCATCCTCACAGTAACCTAAACCTACAGTATCTGACTGAAAAACCTGATGTGTGTCTTTTCCAGAATTGGTCCAGGTTTTAATCACTTTCCTCTCTTTTTCCAACTCAGATTCTATTTGCCTATATCTTTTAAGCAATTCATGTTCAACATAAATAGCATCATCTCTCTCCTTTTGAACTTGTTGCATGTTAACAAGTCTTTCTTCAAGAAATTTATTCATCTCTTTAAGACCTAGATTCTCAGATTTGATTCTTTCATTCTCTAAAGTCTGATCCCTATAACTAACATGTATGCTTTTAAGATAAATTCTTAATTCAGATATATTATCAGTATCATAAGCATAAGTTGTTAAGGGTACCTTGTTTTCAGATGACTCAGCTTCATCTCTAACAGTTGCCATGAGAGCATAATTGACTCCCTCATCTGAGTCTGAAGTGTCTGCCCAGTCCTTGCCTTTAGTGATGAGTGCTTTCTCAGATTTTCCTTTCTTGCACTCTGGAGCATAATGACCCATTTCTTTACACTTGTAGCACTGGATCTTTGACTTGTCTTTCTTTCCAGACTTGGTATCCTTTTCATCAGACTTTCTGAATTTTCTTTTATAAGAATTTGAATCTTCCCTTGAGAATCTTTTTCCTTTCTTGAAGTTCTTGAATCCCATCTTCTTGAAAGTCTTTACCATTAAAGCAGCCATTCTCATCATCTCTTCATCATCATCCTCAGAATCAGAAGCTTCATCATCAGTATTTGAGCCATCATCAGAGTTTGATGACTCACTTTCAGATTTAATGACTAAGGCCTTTCCTTTGGCTTTCTTTCTTGATGATTCCTTCTTGACAGGCTTTTCTTCAATTTTAAGAGCAACAGATTTTGTCTTCTTTCCAGATCTTTTGTTTCCTTGTTCTATCTCCAATTCATGAGTTTTGAGCAACCCATAGATTTCATCAAGATCTGTTTCTGCAAGATCATAATTGTCTCGAATTGTTGTTGCCTTCAAATCCCATCTTTCAGGTAGTGATAACAGAAATTTGAGATTTGACTCTTCAAGTTCATATTCTTTATCAACCAGGGACAAATCATTCAACAATTTACAAAATCTGTCATATGTATCTGTCAAACTTTCATCAGATCTAGAGTCAAAGTGTTCATACTCCTGTGTTAGAATAGTCTTCCTGTTCTTTTTTATAGCACTTGTTCCTTGACACCTGACTTCTAAAGCATCCCAAATTTCTTTGGCAGTTTTGCAGCCAATAACTCTGTTAGACATGACATTATCTAAGGCACTGTGGAGTAGATGTCTAACCTTTGCATCCTTTGCAATTGATGAGATATCTTCAGGAGTCAAATCTTTCTTCTCTTTTGGAACAGTCTTTTGTTCTTGACCAGTTATAACAGGAGACAATTTAGTTGGCATATGAGGACCATCATTGATTCTATCAAGGTATTCTGGATCTGTGGCTTCCAGAAACATAGTCATCTTCACCTTCCATATTGGATATTCAACTGGTCTTAGTATTGGAACCCTGATAGTCTCATATCGACTCACAGAAGTAGGTTGAACCTTCTGAGCATTAGAACCTGCATTAGAACCTTCCTGTGAGTTATCAGCCATGATTATACTTGTGTTTAGATCGATAAACTGTATATATTAAACAGCCTTGGCTCTGATACCAATTGTTAGGCCGATTACACAATATATAATCAATATTAATATGATAATAACACTTAAGAACTCTGTTTATAAATCAATCACTGAATTATATAAAATAACTCTTCTCTTTATGATGTTAAAGAATCACAGAGAGCTGCTAGGTTACAAGAATAATGTATTCAGTATTCGCATCCCTTTTAGGGTTAACCTATGTGTGTTTATATATTACACAGTTACATAATCAATCTCTAATTGATATTCCTATAAATTAGCTATACAAATTATATCAAATTAGGATTGCTTCTGTCTTTTGTTCCGTTTCCTTAACTGTCTCAATATATCTTGCTTCTTTCCATCTTCAAGATATATTGCTTCTAGAATCTTCATATTAGCACCGACAGTTAATGAACTCTTCACCCCGTCAGACTTTATCAAACTCTGACTGGCTTCTATTAAACTCTGATGAGTACCTGGTACTTAAACACTGATGAACAAACGTCAGCAATTATATCTAACATAATAGGATAGTATTTATATACTAAAAGATGTATTTTGATAATTTAAACCAATTATAAATAGGTTTTCTATATTGAATAGAAATCTTTATGTAAAAAATCGTAATTATCTTTTCTCTTTAGTTTATGGATAGTTCCAGTTAGATAATAATTATTAAACCATCATTAAATTAAAGATAATTTTGTTAGCTTCGTGTGGGCTGTAAAATTGTTAAAATCTGTTGTCTAAAACTCAAGATAGAGCCTAAACAATAAAGTGATTATCTAAATTTTAATAATTTTTTTTTAAATTTAAATCAATTATAAATAGGTTTTCTATATTAAATAGAAATCTTTATGTAAAAAATCGTAATTATCTTTTCTCTTTAGTTTATGGATAGTTTCAGTTAGATAATAATTATTAAACCATCATTAAATTAAAGATAATTTTGTTAGCTTCGTGTGGGCTGTAAAATTGTTAAAATCTGTTGTCTAAAACTCAAGATAGAGCCCAAACAGTAAAGTGATTATCTAAATTTTAATAATTTTTTTTATTATTGTAGCACCAATTTAATTTTTTTCCTAATTCTTTTTAAATTTATAAATTCTATATTTATTTCAATAAAATATTAAAATCAATTTAAAAAAAAATTAAAATCGATCTGGTTCGTGTACGACCACTATACGACCAAATTAATTATTACAGTTAGATCTTAAATAGATCGATGAGAATTGTTAGATCTAATATTAAAAAGTGTATTTGATTAATAATAGAATTATATTTAAATACTAAAAAGTGTATTTTGATAATTTAAAATTTTTCTATGTAAAAATTCTTAAATATCTTTTCTCTTTAATTTATGTATAGTTCGAGTTAGATAATAATTGTTAAACCAAATATCAGATAACAATTCATATCGATTACAATATTAAAAATTATCAATATAATGCTCATGTATATCATATAACAATGATACATGCATGAATAAATTTAAACATTTTATTTCTGAAGGAACATAACAATTTGATTAATCCAAATTATAATTATATTATTTTACATATAACAAACATAAAAGGATAATATCAAAATATTATTAAAATATTGAGGGTTTCATATTCATAAACAATAATTTTGAATATAATACTTAACCATCTTTTCTTTTCGGTTTATGGGTAGGTCAACTGGTCAAGTTAGATAATAATTATTAAATCATCATTAAATTAAAGATAATTTCGTTAGTTTCACATGGGTCGTAAAATCGTCAAAATTCAATTTCTAAAACTCAGGATAGAACCCAAATAGTAAAGTAAGTATCTAAATTTTAATAAATATTTTTTTATAATTGTAGCACCAATTTATTTATTCTTTCACTAATTCTTTTAAATATAGAAATTTTATCTTTCTTTCAATAAAGTATTAAAATAAATTAAGAACAAATTCAAATCGATAAAGACTATAATAATATGAGAATAAAATTTTATATAATCATAACATAATTTTTATTCTGTTTAATAATTTTAAAGTAATAATCTATTTTAAAATTTTATATACACTATAAATAAAACCGAAACATTAAAAGTAAAAGCAGTTAGTAAGATATTTATATCAGTATGTACTTGATATCCTTATTATATTAAACTCTTTTATATAATAAGCATAATAGGGATTTATCCAAAAATTTGATCGTCACAACCAAATTAATAAGGACTATTAGATCTTAACTAGATAAATGAAAATCGTTTGATCAAATATTAAAAAAGTGTATTTTATTTATAATAGGATTATATTTAAATTCTAAAAAGTGTATTTTGATAATTTAAACCAAATATACCAAATATAAATAAGTTTTCTATATTGAATATTGAATAGAATTCTCCATGTAAAAAATTCGTGACTTTCTTTTCTCTTCCATGGACAATTCCAGTTAGATAAAAATTGTTAAACCATCTTTTAATTAAAAATAATTTAATTATCTTCACGTGGGGTGTAAAATCGTCAAAATCTGATTTTTAAAACACAAGATAAAGCCCAAATCAGTAAAGTGAGTATTTAAATTATAATAATGATTCTTATATCATCATTATTTTAACGCAAATTTAATTACTTTTTTCTAACTATTTTAAATTTAGAAATCTATATTCAAAAATTAAAATCAATCTAAGAAAAAATCAAATCAACAAAGAATATAATAATACGAGGATAAAATTTTATAAAATTGTGCATATTTTTTATCCTATTTTATTAAGTTATAGATCATAACTAATCAAATATAATTTATTATTAAATAATAAATTATAAGCAAATGGTGATTTTGTTTTATAAGCACTCATAGAGACCTAATTTCATTGTTAGCAGGACTATATTCATATTAAAAAAAACTGTATTTTGAAATCGTAGACTCAGCTCAGAACAGACCTAACTTTTTTAACACATTGTAAATTATTAAATTCGAAACTTTAAAAGTTTGTTAATCAATTAGTATAGTACTTTTCTGAAAAATCGTACTTTACAAAAAATATTATCAAATAACCTACGTCTGAAAGAAAAAAAATGAAAAAAATTCTTTTTTTTCAAAAAAAAACCTGAAAATTTTAATATGTTGTTGGTAGATTCAAATCTTAGATCATTCTACATGATAATTTTACTGTTATATGTAACGTTTCTCAACAATTTAATTTGAAAGATCTAACGATTATGGATTGGGTGATCAAACAAAGCGACCACACTAAAGATTTCATTATTTAGTCTTTAATATAATAACATAGACATTTACGGGATATACTATAAAAAAAATGAATTTTATACAGAATTTTGATCGTCACGGTATACTACTTTAAAAGAAGAACTATTAGAAAAAATGTATATTTTAATTGATAATTTATTTTCTCAAAAGTTCAAAGTTCCCGCATCATTAACATATTACAAAAAAGAGTATATTATATTTTAGCAATAAATATTTAAAAAAATTAAAAATTAAAAAAATTATAAATATTAAGAAAAATTAATGATGTTATCCTGATAGTTTGGTCCTAAATACCGTCAAAACATTCTCAACCGTTAGATCCAATACTTTTAAAAATAGATGATCAAGATGATATCATATAAAAAGAAATTATTATTTAAAAATGATATAAGTTAAAAGATATTATATTAGGATTGGATTTTTCAAAAAGTTAAAACATAAAAATAGTTGTAATTAAATAAGGAAACCCATTTTTAACCAAAATAATAAAAATCGTTTAATCTTAAATAGATAGGTGAAAACCATTAGATTTAAAATTAAAACATGTATTTGGTTAATAAAGGTTATTCTAATAATCTAAACTACATATAAGTTAAGTAGATTTCCTAAATCGAATAGAATTCTCAACATTAAATTTCGTCACTTTATTCTCTTTTTAGTTTTAGAATAGTTTTTAATTGAAAAAAAAACTATTAAACCACAACTAAATTAAAGATTATTTTATGAATTTCATGTGAACCGTAAAATTGGTCAAATCTAACTTTTATAACTCAATATAAACAAATATTAAATTGAGCGTGTAAAATGTAATAAATATCAAATTTTTAACTATAATATTTTTTGGCTAAATCTTTTTTAACAATAATTTAATCATGTAAACTAATAACTTTTAAATATTAAAATATTCATAAATAAATATATAATTATAAATATTAAAAAAACAATCGTGTGTTGCACCGTAATAAAAATATAATGATAAACAGAATAATTATAAATAAAATTTAAATAACCGTGCATAGCACGTGCTATAAGCTAGTATAAAAAAACAATTATATCGACATCATTATCTAATATAAAAATCAAAATTACTTAAAATTAAATCCAAAAGAAAATTTATAGAACTCAAAATTAAATCAAACGTTTTGTTTACCGGAACTAAACTAACATGAATGGAGAGCTTGAATAATTTATTAAGTCAATGTTGACTCAATATTTAAATAACAATACAGTATTGGGAAAAATTCGACTCTCTTTTTTTTTCCTCCATGGGCAGAATATAATTTGACAAAGTGAATTTACAATAATACCCTCAAAAGTGGGTGAAAACAAGAAACCCTAAAAATGAATCCCTGGTAGCGTCTCTCTACATGTGTATATATATATATCGCCCCACAAGCTACCCACATCACAATCCCTTCTCATATTTTCTCTCGTCTTTTATTTTGTTTAACGCCCCTCCTCTCTAATATTTCCTTAGCTTTCTTAATGATGTTCGTAAATTTGGGGTTATGGGGGCAGTGATTATAAAGAGAGAGGGCTCGAGTGGGTCGGATCCGTTTTCTCGATCCGAATCAGATGCCGCCCCATTTCGGTCGGCTTCTTGGCATCCCCACAATGACAGATTAATCTTAAATTTACACTTGATATGAGCCCTCTCTCCCTATTTAGTTTGTAATAGTTGAATATATTTGAATTGGTTATTTGCATTGATTTTTTCATTATGGATGTGGATTGTTTAGTTCTATATCTATAAACATCGATGCACATATAAAAAGTCTTTTGTTTCTTGATATTTGTTTCTTGATTTAGCTCTATGTATACATAGAGTTTATTTGAAGAATATAGATTTTGAGGAATCAAAAGGCAGCGGCCAGACAACCGTAGGGATGGATATCCACAGATGAACAGCTTTTTCTTCTTCTGTTTGTCTACTAATTTACATCTCACATTTGCTTTTGAAAATAATTCTTTGGAATAATTTAAAGTTTATTTTAAGAGCTTTTTTCATAAATATAATTTTTTTTTTATTTTTTTGCAGAATACATTTCAGTTTAATTTTTTTGTAAAAATACGAATATTTGAATTTTTTTTACAAAAATACTGATCTTGTAACTTAATTACAATTGGATTTAACCAAATGCAACATTATATGCAAACATTCAAATATTTTTCAAAATAATATATATTGTAATATAAGTTGTATTTGGTTGCAAATTATATTTTTGTAAATTTTTCAGAAAATAGTAAAATTATATTAAAAAAATTAAAAAATAGTATTTTAAATAATTTTTCTTGTTTTAAATAATATTTTACTGTTTTTGATTTTCAAAGCAATTGTTCATTTTTATTCATTCGTATAATTGCCATAATTTAGTCGATCAATTATGACTTTTTGATATTTCCAACATAATCTTTGCTCTGAATAAACTGAAACAATACTACCCATAGGCAGCCCATAGCCATGGACATAAGCTCATACCCAGTGTTATAAAAAGTGAAATGGACGTTCGTTGCGGTGCTTTAGTTCTAAGCTTTACATTTTCGGTTGAAAACATACGTAAATGTTAGAATCACCGATCAAAAACACGTTAATGTTATCAAACACGTGAATTTTGCATTGGATAATTAATTAATTACTAAAAGGCATATCAACTCGCTAAACCTCCTAATATCTTATTGTAATATAATATTTGCCAAATTTAATTTGGCAAGGAGAAAATTGCTCAGTTATTTGAACCCTCAGAATTTTTTTAATATAATTTACAAGGTTGCTTTTAATGTAGTAGAAATTATTTTTTCAAATTTCTTTTATGAATAAAAATGTGAAAAAATCTTTTAAATTATACGTAATTAATTCTTTTAATGTAGCATAGTCAGTGTTATAAAAAGCGGGAATCGGAGTTAATCAGTGAAGTCACCGTCCAGGAATTAATCGGGTAATCAGGGATTAATCGAAATGATTAATCGGGTCATTAATCGGAATAAATTTAATAATATTTTTTATAAATAATTATATTCATATATATAATTGTTTCGTTATTTCAACTAAACATATGTTATTATCATATATTTATGCAAATATGTTAAAAATATTATATAATTTTTATAAATAAAATTTTGAAGTTTTAACTTTTTAATTATAGATCAATTTAAGAGGAAAAATTAAGAGAATTTACGATTTTGACATCTAAAATTATAATTATATGTACAAAAATAATTTTTTTCCTATCATTTAATCAAGTTTCTACATTTTAAATTTTCTAATTTTTTTTAAAATTTTAATTTTTTTTAATAATTAGCTCGATTTTTTATCAATTCAGCCGATTTTTGACCGTTTTTCTAAAAAACAATTAATTGACCGATTTTTGCTTTATTAGTTCGGTGACCCGCCGTCTAGCGATTAATCGGCGATTAATCCTGATTAATCACCGACTTTTAGAACACTCAGCATAGTACTTGTTTTATTATAAAACATCACTGCATATCCAATCCAGAACTTTCTACGCATAATTTGCTAGGGGGTGTTCATGTCCACATCGTACCAAACCGCACCATAAAATGTGGTTTTTAATTTTTGTGGTGCGGTAATTGTTTGGATTTTTATAAATCGTGTGGTGCGAGTTGTGATTTGGCATTTAAGTATTGCGGTTTAAACTGTATTGCACCGAATTATATATAAATTTAACTAAATAAACAAATATATATATATATATTTTTCATATATTTCATATATTTATATAATACAATTTCATAAATTAAATTTATAAAACATATATTTAAATTTACTTAGTGTCTTGAATCTTGATAGTTTATTATATAATTGGTTGGCTCTTGGGATAATGGGATGTACTTATTGAAATGTTATCTTCTAATGTTTAATCGCTTTAGTTGTTATTTCATATCTAATGTTATTGCTAAGAATTTTTTTTTCTTTCAAATTAAAATTCCATTTTATTCTATAATTAAATTTTTAAGAATTGTTTAACATAACATTTGTAAGTTCTATTGTAACATTCGATTTTGTAATTTATTATAATTTTTATATTGACATTATTAGACCGCACCACATCGCATAGACTGCACCACACTGTACCGCATTTATGTGGTTTGGTTTACACGGTTTTTGAGTAATGCGGTGCGGTCGCAATTTAAAAATGTAACTAAACCGCATATGCGGGTTGGTTTGCGATTTTAAAAGAAAAATTGCACCGCTCGCACCGCGAACACCCCTATAATCTCTGCGTTATTAGACTTAAACCGGTCGTGAGACATACGAGTCATATGAATCTCCTCTTACATGATCATTTGGAGAAACACATCATCTTAGCTTCATGGATGGAAAGAAGGGGTTCTGCATATTGTTGACTCTTCTTAGCTTCGTGATCTTTCACAACCCCTCAATTGTCAAGTTTAATATTCTTGAAATTTATTAAAAATATTACATATTTTTAGATTTTATCTATAAAACATCATGTTTTTATCCGAATTTCTTAAAAAGTCCGGGATATCATAGAGGGCCTATTTAAAGCCCACATGACAGGCATTTTTCGAGCTAGGCTTTTCGTGTATTTTTGCGGATTGGATCCGGTTAAATTTCGGATTTCAAGCTTTTTAAACATCTCTAAGATGAAGTAATAATAATAATAATAATAATATTAATAATAATAATAATAATAATAATAATAATAATAATAATAATAATAATAATAATAATAATAATAGGCTTTATGACCTTTTGGCCCTTCAAGTATGGACCAGTGTACCCATAAACCCTTCAGGTATAAAAGCGTATCTTTTCGCCCCTCAGGTATCCGAAACGTACTCTTTTGCCACTCAACCGGTACAGAATTAAAAATCGGGTTAAAACGTTACAAAAGGCAGGGGATAATATCGGAAAGTTTTTTTTTGCATAATCTTAATCTTACAAACTGAGTGGCAAAAGAGTACGTTTATGATACCTGAGAGGCGAAAAGATACGCTTTAATACTTGAAGGGTTTATTAAACTCTGGCTAAAATCTTAATTTTTGCAAACTCTTTTGAGACTTTTCTGCAGATCAGCCGGCCTCCATACAGGGGTGGTGGTAGGAGGGGTGTGGATCGATATAGGCGTGGCGGGAGGGGAAATTTTGGAAACCGTGGGAGGGGTCGATGGACTCCCAGACAAAACTCACAACAAATTTCATCATCTGGTTCAGGAAATGTTGCACCGGAGACTACCAAGTCTGTTGAAGAAGTTGCAGATGCTTCAGCTATTAATATTGATCAAGCTGGACAAGTTGAAATACCATATCAATCATCTGTACAGCCAAATGTTACCTCGGCTCCACAACGTCATATGCAAGTTGCACGTTGTGAACTTTGTAGGATGGACTGCAATAGTTTCGAAATACTTGAACAACACAAGGGTGGTAAAAAACATAAAAAGAATATGCAAAAACTGGAAGTACTAAAGGCTTACCAACCTGTTTCTAATGTACGGAGCAATGGACAAAATGTTGATTCTAACTCTCAAGGGAAGCTGGACCCTGAGAATATGCAGAACACTGAAGGGAACAAACAGACAATTCTAGATATTATAACATTTTGAAAACCAAGAAAATATAAAAATATTCCTTGGGCACCAGGATAACTTTGTGCAGTCATCTTCTTCTTCCTTGACCCCCACCCATTTTCCACTTTCAGATTTCAGTTATCTTCATAATAAAGCATAATACTTTCCGAGATTATCCATGCAGTTTGTAACGTTATTCGCCGATATTTTATTCTGTCCCGGTTGAGTGGCAAAAGAGTACGTTTCTGATACCTGAGGGGCGAAAAGATACGCTTTAATACTTGAAGGGTTTATGGGTACAATGGTCCATACTTGAAGGGCCAAAAGGTCATAAAGCCTTAAGATTATGCAAAAAAAAAAAACTTTCCGATATTATCCCCTGCCTTTTGTAACGTTTTAACCCGATTTTTAATTCTGTACCGGTTGAGTGGCAAAAGAGTACGTTTCGGATACCTGAGGGGTGAAAAGATACGCTTTTATACCTGAAGGGTTTATGGGTACACTGGTCCATACTTGAAGGGCCAAAAGGTCATAAAGCCATAATAATAATAATAACGTTCATTCTTAGGGGAATCTCAATTTTTTAAACATCTATAGGAGGAAGTAATAATAATAAGAGCGTTCATTCTTAGGGGAATCTCAATTCTTATCTCTCGAATCCTCTTAATTTTAAATTTGTTGTATTTAGTTTTTCCTTTTATCAAATTTTATTAAGATTATCAAAATATGAGAATTATTATAAGCACTTTAGCTTTCTAGTCGTCTAATATCTTTTCAAAAAATATTATTATATTTTTTGTATGTTCATATTTGTTAGTTCGATATAATGTAATTTCAAATCGAATATCTTCATGATCCACATTAAGGGGTCATTTGTCAAATCTGAACCGTATTTCTGAACGATTAAAATATCTGGACGAGTGAATAATCTGAATATGAATGAATGATGTTGTTTGATAAATTTTAGATGTAATTTTCTGAATGACAAATTTCAAACTTAAAATTATTTAATACTTGTTACGTTATTATTAATGTT
Source organism: Heracleum sosnowskyi (assembly GCA_030848705.1). NCBI lineage: Eukaryota > Viridiplantae > Streptophyta > Magnoliopsida > Apiales > Apiaceae > Heracleum > Heracleum sosnowskyi. Next base: position 23,716,338 of record CM061243.1, on the reverse strand, counting down.
TTAATACTTGTTATTTTATTATTTACGTTTTGATACTTTATTATTTACGTTTTGATATTTTATTATTTGCATTTGTTAAAAAGAATAAGTAGGCATGCTAAAATAAGTAAAAAAATTTAAATAATTAAAAATATTAAAATAGATTTTAAAATAAATAAGTAAGTGTTGTCCATGATATTTTTGGAAAAGTAGAGGTTTTAGTAAGAAAAAATAACACGTTTTAGTTGAAAAAAATAATTACTCGTATTATTTCTAGAAACTGAGGGAATTTTGTTAGAAAAAATAACTAAATTTTGAATTATGTAATAATAATAATAATAATAAATAGAACCTGGGGCAGTGAGTAGTGGATACACGTTATTTGAATGGTTCAGCCAAAAAATGAAGGTCCACTGGTCCAGAGGAATTTAGGAGTCGTCCAGATTAAAAACAAACAAACAAACAACCTGGATAGCAATCATCTGAACGGTCCAGTTCATATCCTACCATTCATCCATTAACAAATGACCCCTAATGTTTCGAAGATGGTAAACTATCTACGAATTTAGGCTCGAATGATCAACTTAAATTAAAATTTATATCCATTTATTTTATACAATTTTTTTTCAAATTGAATTAATATTGAAATTTTAAATTTGACCAATATAAATTATAGAACGTAGTTGATATATATTGTACCTTCAAAATTTAACAATAACAATTCATACAATAACTAAGTAAATTATAAAATATGTTAGTCGAAAGAAACAATATTTAAAAGTGACAAATGACCCTTTTTTCTTTATTTTTTTTACAAATAAATAAGAGTACTAGAAGATAATTCAAACTTAAATGAACTTACCCCACTATTGTTGTCATCTAAATTGGAGTCATCATTTTTGACAAACACTTCTTCGTTATTTCTTCAAACAAAGTTCTCATCATCAACACTAACAAGAGCTAGGTTAACTATCCCATAATTTGAATCATTATCAGAAGTAGATTCTTCATCATCACTCCATGACATAAGTTTCATTGATCTCCTTTATTCTTGGGAGCAACTTACTGTTTCAACCTGCCTATAAATTTGTAGCAGTTCCTTCAATAGTGACCTTTCCTGGCACATTCGAAATAAGTATCCTCTTTTGAGTCATTTGCTTCCTTCTTAACTCCATAATATTTCCTTTAACTTTCCTCATTTAATTCTTCTTCTGGATGAGCCTCTTGATTTCAGCTTGTTGTCATCAGAATGAAGTGCCTAGTTTTTAATTTTTGCAATTCAAGCATGTTTGATCTGGTCGGACTACCATTTATCTTTGATTCAAATTGTTCCAACTTCGCAAACACAATTAAAGTATCCATAATGTCAAAGTCAAATCATAGGAGAGACTACCAATGAGGTCACCTTAGACTCGACATTTCATGGTACATCACATAGAGTACCAATTATTTGTCCGTTATATTTTTGAAAAATGTGTGATTTTTGTTTTAAAAAATTAAATAGGTGTGTTAAACTTTTTTAAATAATTCAAATTATTAAAATAGATTTTAAAATAAATAAGGAACGGTCTGCCCGTGATATTTTTGAAAAAAAAAAGGGGTTTTAGTAAGGAAAATAGAGATAATAACATATTTTAGTTGAAAAAGGCAATTGTCCGTAATTAAAAGTATTAAAATAAATAAGTAAGGATTTACCCGTGATATTTTTGGAAAATGAGAGATTTTAATAAGGAAAAATAGAAAAAGTATTTTAGTTGAAAAAGGTAATTGACAGTGATTTTTTTTGGAAAAAGAGGGAATTTTGTTAGAAAAAAATATAAAAGTAATGTATTTTAGATTATAAATAATGTTAATTATTTTAAAATAAGTAAAGGTAATTAACTAAAATCACTTAGTACCGACCAACTAACCAAACTTTTAATGTTTCGTCTATTATATTATAACTAACTTATATCCCGTGCGATGCACAGTTTTCTTTAATATTTTATTATTATTTTTTTAGATTTTTGTAATTATATATTATTTTATGAAATTTTAATATATATTTATATGTGTATATAATAAATTGGATTTATATATAACTAATAATATAAATAATTTAATTTAATAAATTGTTGACGTAATCTCTAGTAGTATTTTAGATATAAAAATATAAAATATTTTTAAATAATAAATCTAACGGTCTGTATTTATTTGCTCTTAAAAAAACTAAATGTGACTAAAGTGCAAATAACAAAATATGTGCTCTCTAATGTACCGAGTTTCTTCTAACATATGCCATTACTTTTATTTTTTATTAATTATCTTATTTAAATTGTATGTTATAAAAAATTATATTAAACCCGAATTTTATAAGTTTAATATAATAATATTGTCATTATATCTATATTTTGTCCGTGTTATATATATTACCATTACATATTTATTTTTTATGTGTTATGTTTAGAAGATGAGTTGTTTTAGTTAGAAAATGTAGAATAAATAATATGTTTTTGTTGAAAAAGATAATCAGTTATAAATATGTAATAATATTAGCATTATATATATATATGTTATATATTTTATTTTTAGAAGATGAGTTGTTTTAGTTAGAAAAATATATAAAAAATGTAACGTGTTTTAGCTGAAAAAATATAAAATTATATTACCTTTTTATATATATGTTGCTCGTATTACTTTTTTGGCTAGAAAAATATATAAAATAGGTAATGTGTTTTAGCTAAAAAAATAATTGGTTATAAATAAATTGATTATAGATAGGCCCGATCCAAATTATAGATAGACCCCACCGACCAAAACTTTTAATGTTTCGTCTTTAATAATACTAACTTAAAACCTGTGCGATGCACGGATTGTTAATTGTTATTTTATTATTATTATTTTAATTGTATTTATTAAAAAAATAAGTAGGCATGTAAAAATAGCTAAACACTTTTAATTAATTAAAAACATTAAAATAGATTTTAAAATAAATAAGTAAGGGTTTGCTTGTTATATTTTTGGAAAAATAGGGGTTTTAGTATGGAAAAATAAAAAATGTAACATATATTTAGTTTAAAAAGGTAAATGCCCGTGATATTTTTGAAAAATGAGGTTTTAAAATTTAATAATTTAAATTAGTTAAATACGTTTTAAAATAAATAAGTAAAGGGCTTGTCCGTCATATTTTTAGAAAAGGTTTGTCCGGGACTTTGTTAGAAAAAATCTATAATGTGTTTTAGCTGAAAAGGTAATTAGTTATAAATAAGTATTTGATTATTTATATTTTAATATTTTTAGTAATTGCATTTTTTAAGAAAAATAAGTAGGCATGTTAAAATAAGTAAATTTTTTAAAAAATAATTATAATATTAGGTTTAAAAATAAATAACTAAATATTTGTCCGTGATATTTTTGGAAAATGAGGGGTTTTAGTAAGGAAAAAATAGAAAAACTAACATGTTTTAGTTTAAAAAGGTAATTGCCCGTGATATATTTGAAAAATTAGGAGAATTTGTTAGAAAAAATAAAAAAATAATGTATTTTAGGTGAAAAAGGTAATTGGTTATAAATAGATAATATTATTATTTAATAATATATTTCTATAAATAAGTAAAGTTAATTAAGTAAAAACACGAATTTAAGAAAAGGCAATTAAGTAAAATCCCAACGTACCATACCGACCGACCAAACTTTTAATGTTTCATCTATTATATAATACTAGCTTAAAACCCATGCGATGCACGGATTGTTAATTGTTATTTGATTATTATTTTTTTAATTGTATTTGCTAAAAACAATAAGCAGACATGTTAAAATAGCTAAACACTTTTAATTAATTAAAAACCTTAAAACAGATTTTAAAATAAATAAGTAAGGGTTTGCTCGTTATATTTTTGGAAAATGAGGGCTTTTAGTATGGAAAAATAAAAAATGTAACATATATTTAATTTAAAAAGGTAAATGTCCGTAATATTTTTGGAAAATGAGATTTTAAAATTTAATAATTTAAATAATTTAAATATGTTCTAAAATAAATAAGTAAAGGGTTTGTCCGTGACATTTTTAGAAAAATAATGGATTTTAGTGAGAAAAATAGAAAAAACAAATTGAAAAAGGTAATTTCTCATGATATATTTAGAAAATGAGGGACTTTGTTAGAAAAAATCTATAATGTGTTTTAGCTGAAAAGTTAATTGGTTATAAATATGTATTTGAGTATTTATATTTTAATATTTTTAGTAATTGCATTTGTCAAGAAAAATAAGTAGACATGTTAAAATAGACAAATTTTTAAAAAATAATTATAATATTAGGTTTAAAAATAAATAACTAAAGGTTTGTCCGCGATATTTTTGGAAAATGAGGGGTTTTAGTAAGGAAAAATAGAAAAACTAACATGTTTTAGTTAAAAAAGTTAATTGCCCGTGATATATTTGAAAAAGTAGGGGAATTTGTTTAAAAAAATAAAAAAATAAATGTATTTTAGGTAAAAAAGGTAATTGGTTATAAATAGGTAATATTATTATTTAATAATATATTTCTATAAATATGTAAGGTTAATTAAGTAAAAACACGAATTTAAGAAAGGGCAATTAAGTAAAATCACAACGTACCATACCGACCGACCAAACTTTTAATGTTTCGTCTATTATATAATAGTATTGACTAGGTTAAAACCCGTGCGATGCACATATTGTTAATTGTTATTTTATTATTATTTTTTTTAATATTTTATTAATTGTAATTGTGCAAAAAATAAGTAGACATGTTAAAATAGCTAAACATTTTTAATTAATTAAAAACATTAAAACAAATTTTAAAATAAATAAGTATGGGTTTAAGTAAGAAAAAATAAAAAATGTAACATATATTTAGTTTAAAAAGGTAAATGCCCTTGATATTTTTGGAAAATGGGGTTTTAAAATTTAATAATTAAAAGTATTTAAATACTTTTTAAAATAAATAAGTAAAGGGTTTCCTGTGATATTTTTGGAAAAAGAATGGATTTTAGTGAGAAAAATAGAAAAAGTAAATTGTAAAAGGTAATTTTCCGTGATATATTTAGAAAAGGAGGAACTTTGTTAGAAAAAATATATAATGTGTTTTAGCTGAAAAGGTAATTGGTTAAAAATAGGAATTTGATTATTTATATTTTAATATTTTTAGTAATTGCATTTGTTAAAAAAAAATAAGCAGACATGTTAAAATTGGTAAACTTTTAAAAAATAATTAATATTAAAATAGGTTTAAAAATAAATAACTAAATGTTTGTCCGTGATATTTTTGGAAAATGAGGGGTTTTACTAAGGAAAAATAGAAAAACTAACATGTTTTAGTTAAAAATGGTAATTGCCCGTGATATATTTGAAAAAGTAGGGGAATTTGTTAGAAAAAATAGAAAAACTAATTTATTTTAGGTGAAAAAGGTAATTGGTTATAAATAGGTAATATTATTATTTAATAATATATTTCTATAAATAAGTAAGGTTAATTAAGTCAAAAGACGAAGTACAATTAGTTAATTAAGGGCAATTAAGTAAAATCACAACGTACCATACCGACCAACCAAACTTTTAATGTTTCGTCTATTATATAATAGTATTGACTAGCTTAAAACCCGTGCGATGCACGGATTGTTAATTATTATTTTATTATTATTTTTTTAATATTTTATTAATTGTAATTGTGCAAAAAATAAGTAGACATGTTAAAATATCTAAACACTTTTAATTAATTAAAAACATTTAAACAGATTTTAAAATAAATAAGTATGGGTTTGCCCGTTATATTTTTGGAAATGAGGGGTTTTAGTAAGAAAAAATAAAAAAATTATCATATATTTAGTTTAGAAAGGTAAATTCCGTGATATTTTTGGAAAATGAGGTTTTAAAATTTAATAATTAAAATTATTTAAATACCTTTTAAAATAAATAAGTAAATGATTTCTTGTGATAATTTTGGAAAAAGAATGGATTTTAGTGAAAACAATAGAATAAGACAATTGTAAAAGGCAATTTCCCGTGATATATTTAGAAAATGGGGGACTTTATTAGAAAAAATATATAATGTGTTTTAACTGAAAAGGTAATTGGTTATAAATAGGTATTTGATTATTTTTAGTAATTGCATTTGTTAAGAAAAATAAGTAGACATGTTAAAATATGTAAACTTTTAAAAAATAATTATAATATTAAAATAGGTTTAAAAATAAATAACTAAAGGTTTGTCCGTGATATTTTTGGAAAATGAGGAGTTTTAGTAAGGAAAAATAGAAAAATTTACATGTTTTAGTTTAAAAAGATAATTGTTCGTGATATATTTGAAAAGGTAGGGGAATTTGTTAGAAAAAATAAAAAATAATAATGTATTTTAGGTGAAAAAGGTAATTAGTTATAAATAGGTAATATTATTATTTTATAATATATTTCTATAAATAAGTAATGTTAATTAAGTAAAAACACGAATTTAAGAAAGGGCAATTAAGTAAAATCACAACGTACCATACTGACCGACCAAACTTTTAATGTTTCGTCTATTATATAATAGTATAGTATTTATAGTATTTATTGATAGTATAGTATTGATAGTATAGATAGTATAGATTACATATAATATAATAGAGAAATCCATAGATGTCGTTCTATAAAATTATTTAAAATAATTCATGAAAATAGCACTTCCAATATTGCATATAGCTAAACTTCTTTTCGGAGAGAAACATGTGATCATCAAAGTTTAAGAGTTTTAACTACATGTACAATGATAATATTTTAATAATTAAAAAATATATATTTATAAGACACTCTTAGTGCAATAAAAACATTTTAATAGTTAGAAAAAAAATGTGAAAATAAGAACATAAGATACCACTAGGGGTGCAATAAAAATAAAATTTAATAAAAAAATCTATAAGTTATCTATTTTAGAAAAGAAATTAAGAGATGAAAACAATATTTTATTAAAGGTTTGTCCGGGATATTTTTGGAAAATGAGGGGTTTTAATAAGGAAAAATAGAAAAACTAACATGTTTTAGTTAGAAAAGGTAATTGTCCGTGATATATTTGAAAAAGTAGGGGAATTTGTTAGAAAAAATAAAAAAAATATTATATTTTAGGTGAAAAAAGTATTTGGTTATAAATATGTAATATTATTATTTAATAATACTAGCTTAAAACCCGTGCGATGCACGGATTGTTAATTGTTATTTTATTATTATTTTTTTAATTGTATTTGTTAAAAAAAATAAGTAGGCATGTTAAAATAGCTAAGCATTTTTAATTAATTAAACACTGTTGTGGATTAAAAAACGTATTTGTGAATTTAATGCTAAGGTTTAATGAGCTTTGAGCTTTTATGGTTGCACTTGTGTTTCGAGACTAAATCGGTCCTCACAAGATGCTTACGTATCTCAAATCGTTATTGAGAATCAAGCCAAAGACGTAGTTCTTGGTGTTGCCCTCGGGGCTATGGCGGCAGGGGCACACCAAGGACGTAGTGACTTTTATGTCCTTATTCGAGGATGAAGTCTAAAACGTAGTTCTATGGATGCCTTTGTGGCTTGTTGCGCCTTCGAGGCGTTGTGACGTATGGAGCTGTGCCCAAAACGTAGTAGGTGACGTATGGAGCTCTGTCCAAAACGTAGTTCTGATTGTAGGATCATGGTCCTTATATAGGCGTCTAGAGCCTAGTATTTATGGTATGTTTAGGAGTCTTAGCGAATAAGTCTCCTTATTGATAATGGATAAACATTGTATTTCTTGCACGATAAGTCTTTTCCTTGTTGATAAAGACTATGACTCATTAATTGCCTTTAATTGGGATTCCAGATCTTTCTTTGATGAATTTACCATATTTTGGAATCTTTTTATGAGCTGTATATTTTCCCTATTTATTAATTACGAAATTAATAAAAAATCTGGGTTTTGGGCCTTAAATACTTGGCCTTTCCAAAGAATCAGCAATTATATTTGTATAATTACTTTTCTATCCATATCATTTGCCCCCCAACTTCTGGGAAAATCTCCTTGGGGTTTTCGTAGAAGTTATAACGTGTTTTTCCTCAAAATTTTCCATTTTTAAGGGTATTTTTGACCTCAAATTAGGTCATTTTCGACCTCCTTTTCGACCAGGAAACAAGTCATTTTCGACCTCAAATTCGACCAGGAAACATGTCATTTTCGACCTGAAATTCGACCTGGATTTCGACCTCGACTGGAGTGAGGTCGTAGGTTTCGACCTCGATTTTTAAGTCTTTTTCGACCTCGAGCCTTCGACCTCGATCAAGCCTTTTTTCGACCTCGATTGGTCCCAGGTCAATGGTTTCGACCTCGATTTACCAGTCATTTTCGACCTCGGTCGTTCGACCTCGATCCAGCCTTTTTCGACCAGGATTTTCAGGTCATTTTCGACCTGGGTCATTCGACCTTGATCCCTCATACTTTCGACGTCAAATTGGTGCGAGATCGAATGCCTCGAGCTCATTTTTTGGGCCATTTTCGACCTCGAGCCTTCGAACTCGATCCAGGGTCTTTTCGACCTTAGATCTTTAATTTTTGTGCCTTATTTTGGTGCAAAATCGATGGATACGACCTCCATTTCTCGTGTATTGTCGACTTCGGTCGTACGACCTTGATTAAGGTTTTTCGACCTAAAATCTTCAATTTTCCGTTTTTATTTGGGAGCGAAATCGATGGGTTCGACCTTGATTTCCCATGTATTTTCGACCTTGGTCATACGACTTCGTCTTAGGGTCTTTTCGACCTCAAATCTTTTATCCTTGTTTTTGCCTTGGTTTCATTCCAAATTTCATTCTTTCTTGGGCCTTAACTAGCCCAATTTTTAATTAGACTTAAATTATTCCAGCCTTGGGCCTTATTGGGCCTTATTGTTTGGGTTTCGAATTCGCCTAAGACCCAAATTATTTGGGCTTCAATTTCTATAATCCATAAATGGATTTGTGGGCCTTAGCTGGCTATAGACGGTTGCCCTTCCTTAATCGGTTGGGTTTCCAGTCACTTTGATTATAAAAGAGTGGAATTTCCACTTTATTCTTCACTTCATACTTTCAGCTTTGGGCCTTATTGGGCCTTAACTTTTTAGGCTTTGAATTCGCCCGAGCCTCGAATTATTTGGGCTTTTTCTGGGTTTAAAATGGCTGATCGCGCTTCCCAACGTCTATGATAATGCACTAGGATTTCATAGAAGTTATACCGGTATTTTTCGAGACTTGGGGTCTTTTTATCCTTTACCTGGGACTTACCACCCCTTTTTGGGGATTTTAATATACACTAGTGTTTCTCGAGTATCGTCTTGGTGTAAAGTGTGGAGCGACCTACACATTTACGACGATTTTGCCTTATTCGAGGCTAACTTGTCATTTGCATAAGCCTCTTACGTCTTATACCATCTTGTTTTGGCTTCAAGCCTTTCATATCGAATGATGGAGTTTGGACTGAATGTCTTAGGTTTATGGGGTTTCAACCCTTACATAATATTCAAGTTTAAAAACTTGGATTGGTTTTATCAAACCTTATTTCTAGTAGTGAATCCATTCAGGAAACACTTTAAACATAGTAAACTTTCAAGTTTGCAGCATGCCAAGTCCTTGGCACCTCATGCCCTCGAGGGTTTCTAGCTTGTATGAGCCTCGACCAAATACGTTTTTAACGCGATATGGTCCTTCCCAATTTGGGGCCAACTTGCCTTTTTGTCCAACTTCGGATGCCTCAATCCTTCGGAGGACTAAATCTCCTTGTCGAAAGAATCTCTCTTTAACCCTTAGGTTGTAATAGAAAGATGCTCGTTTCTGATGCTGATCTTGGCATTTGCCTCATCTCTAACTTCATCAATCAAATCTAAGGCCAGCCTCAAGCCTTCCTCATTTGTTTCTGGCTCATAAGCCTCAACTCTTGGAGACGTGTGAGTAATCTCCACTGGAACCACTGCCTCTGCCCCATATGCCAACAGAAAGGGGGTAGCTGTAATAACCCGAATTTTTGGTAAAATTTAAAACTTTTCTTATTATGGTTAAGTGCATCAGTGAATAGTGATATTGGTGGATGAATAGTGATTTTGAGGGTTAAGAAAATTTTTCATGCCACCTATGTACGAGACGTAGTGTGGATATTCCGAAGTCATATTAGTGATCTACGGAGTAAATAAGTGAATGCAAAGACGATCAGAATTCAGAAATTCCAAATTTTATTTTGGTGTAATATTCGACCGGGCAGCGAATTATATATTATTATATTCAAGAAATGTGATATTTAAAATTGAGGATTTGAGGATTTAATATTTTGGAATTTTATTATATTATTAAAGTCGATTTAAGGATTCGATTGTTGAAGTGAATAGTGAATAGTTACTATTCACTGCGAAAATCGCGTAGAGTTTTATTCGCTCTTTAGGAAATATTTCGAATCGTTTCAAGAGGAACAAGGCAACATTTACAGGATTAAATATAGACATGGAAGTAACATGTAACAAGATTAATTCGAGGGATGCAACATTTGGATCATCCATGTGAAAGGAAAGCGAATCTGTAAAGCTACTTTAACCAAACACATGCATGCGCGACACGTGTCCCTGCTTTGCCACCATGATACTCCATGGCTTGACACGTGTCCTGATGACAAGGACAAGGTGATGACTCACCCCCTCTTTAACCACAAAATATCAGCATCCTTATCAATTGACCAAGACAAAGAAAAGCAAAAAGAAGAGGAAGAACTCTCCCCCCATTTTTCTGCCCAGCAGGAGCATCAAGGAAAGAAAAATTCATATCTCCACTTCTATCCATCCATAAATCACCGAATTTTAACCATAGCTTCTCCACTCCATGGGCAACGTTCGTTAAAAATTTCATGGCCAACAAAGGAGTGTAGCCTAGTCAAATTCTTTCCCCAAGTCGGAGAACCGAAACTGTCCTGCTTTTCCAGTTTCGACCACTCACCTTAGAAAGCCAATAAGTCGAGCTTCAAGCATCCCCTGGTGATTATATAGGACTCAAAAGAAAACCCTTGAAGAGTAGAAGGTGTGGTAAAAAGTTGAGAACCAAACTCTTGTTTTTCGATTTTATATGGATTTTACAAAGTGATGATGAATAGTAACTTTTCATGATTCTTGATTTTGTTTCTTAAGAATTAAGCTTGATAAGGTTTGTTCAAAGCTCAAGGAAGGATTATAAACCATTGTTAGTGTATATGAAGCATCAAGGAAGGTATAAAAATCTCTGCCCCTTTTTGTTTTTATGAATTTTGAAGTGGTTTTGATGTTCATGTGAGTTAAGATCATGATTAAGTGATTTAGTGATTGTTTGGCTTTGTTTAAATATGTAAAATGATGGGTGTTGGGTTTGAGCCTCACCACTGATCTTAGAGGTGTATGATGGTTGTTTGTTGAGGTTGTGGATGTATGGTATGCCCGGTGTGGCTTGGTTATGTTGTGACAAAATTGGATTATTCGATTTTAAGCCGTCGTAATGCCCGATTTTCGGTAACTCTAAAAACTGCCTATAATCCGAAAGCTTAACTGCCTCTTTTGGTTCAATGATAAACCTGAGTGTGTAGAGCCTTGTTTCTAGTTTACGTGAGCGCAAGAATCATGTCGTTACGATTTACGGTTTAAGAGAAAAGTGAGTTTTAGTAAACGCCGTTCGGAGGAACAACCCTTCTCTGGTCAGCCACTTTGAGGCTATATTTGGACCACTTAGAAGCCATATTAAAATGTGAAACTTTGAGTAATAATACTAGAGACAGTTAGGAAGGCTCACGAAAAAGATTCGGATTAAAAATATTATGTTTCGATTTTATAAAAATGTTTTAGTCGAGGTCGCGCAAGTGAAAACCACTGAAAACGAGACTTAGAAACCAAGGTTCTGAATGGTTAAGTAAAACTTGGATTTGAGAATGGATTTCGAACCAAATTTATGATATAAGAATTTGACGAATAACATGGACTTAGTGTGGCGCTAGAGCGAGCAAGTAATGCCTTGGTTGTGTTTCGCTTACGTGTTTAAGCATTAAGTTATAAGTGGTTTATCGAGGGGATTAACCGTGTGTTTTCGTTTGACTTTGTCTAGATTGTCCAGCATCGTCGCGAACCCCTATCACTTCTCGAGCATCAGGCAAGTTTTCTAAACTTGTACTTTTAAAGTATTAATTATAATACTGCTTTTTCCATGTATGAAGTTGTACAGTTTTGCGACACATCTTATTTCCTGTTGAAATAAAAATTTGACCTTTTGATTATATATGATCTTCTGAGTTAAGTATATATAACAGGTATACCTTGTAGCTCTAGAGATAAGAGCATACTTCTTGTTTTCGACTCTAGACCGGGAGTCGATATTTTGTTATATAGATAGTCGTGGAAACCCAGAGGGATTCTAGCGGCAGAGTACTATTCATCTTGAGGAATATTATTATTAACCATTATTTATGTTCCGGAAAGTATTTATTACTTGGAAATGATTTGATTATGGGCTTCTAAGCTAGATATGGGATATTAGTTAGAAGCCAGGTTGTATAAAGGCCCCTAGGTTAAGGGCGTAAGATATTTCTTTAGATCAGAAATAATTATATTTTCTGTATATATATTAAAGGATATTTTCCGATAAAGATATCGGGTACTGTTATTCGAGGATTTACTATTTATATTATTTATGAATATTCATTTGGGATTATTGACTTGAAGTATATTATTGTGAATATCCATTTAAGGATCATTTACTTAATGAATATTATTTTATTATTCATTCGAAGTTTATTTATTTAATTATTTATTATTCATTCAAGGTTTAATTATTGAATATTTATTTATTCAGAGAGGATTATGTTTGAATAATCATTTATTTGAGGAAATTTCTTCAATATATATTTCCTTATTAATTATTAAATATCTTTTAGTGATTTAAAAATCATATTATTTGTTTAAAAGCATTAGAGGTCTTTGAGAATTATATTTTTTTATATTCTTGACCTTTAATAATATTTCCGAGAATTATAAGGATTCCCCAATATTATTCCCGATCATTATCACCTCACTTGAGCCATCTAAATGCTTTCGTACATATTGAGAATTGAAAATCCAGAGTTGAGAGCAAATCTTGTTTCCTTCCTTTGTTTATATAAGAGATATTATTTTGGGATTATAGCCCTACTACTAAGGGTTCCCCTTTCACAAAAAGAGTAAAAGATTCAATCTCGATTTCATGAAGACTATTTGTCGCTCAACCTGAGTTTCCGGCTATAGGCCAGTATGTACTTATGGGTTAGCTTCCCATTGTTCGGGAGTAACCAGGGATTGTGAAAGTCCGGCTAAAAGCCAATATGGGTTAATGGGTTAACTTCCGATTGATTCTGGGAGTAACCAAAGGATCCCAGTGCGATCTTTGAATGGGCATTTGCCCGGGGAACTAGAATTTGGCCCAACTTGTGCCAGAATGATTGCGGATGGAGCTTTCATTCAGGATGATTGCAGATGGAGCTTTCATCCAAGGTAATTGCGGATGGAGCTTTTACCTGAGGGTAATTACGGATGGAGTTTTTATCCTTCTACTAGTAGAGAAGACCCGCGGTGGACCTGGAAGCGGCGACTGATCATCGTTGATCCACGGCTGGAATTATTGAAATCTCAATACAGAGTTCAAATGAAATTTCTCCTACATACGGAGTTCAGTGCTCCCATCTGACAGTATCTTGAACTGCTGAGTGTTATAGTATCCACAACTGCTGAGTGCTACGTCACTGGAGCAGGGTGTCAGCATCCAAATTTCTATCATATCCCGATTAGGGAAAATATTCGAGTTTTCAGTAAAGGATACTTATCTTGATAAATTGCTACGGCAAGTACGAATTTCACTTATCTTTCATATAAAGACGATAATTGATATTTGATGTACTGTTGTGGTATATATTCCGATAAGGAAATAATTTCAGTATGGAGATATTATGACAATTATTGTCTTATACCCGCTTTATTTCTGGGTTGAATTAAAGGCAGAATTATGCCATACTTTCATTACCTTGCTGAGCTATCGCTCACTCTTGCTATTATTTTATATATATTATATAGCAGCGAAGCAGGATGCCTATGGGACGGCACATACCTCGCAAGGCGCTCCCATAAACAGTTTCTAGCAGTGATCCCGGGAGTAGTACGAACCGATCGAATCAGGCTACGGTTTTGGTATTCAACTTATGTATAGACATGAATGGTATTAGAGGATTGTGAGCATCAGAAGGCTAAGCTGGTAATGTACCAATACTTAGAAATTGAATCAGTAACAGATTCAAAAGACATTTGGGTATTGTAATAAAAGTTATTTATTCCGCAGTTGTTGTATTGTGTCGTTTCTGAGACTCTAACCTGTGTGTGTGTGTGTGAGACATATGTTGTGGGGTCATGAGCAGGTGAATTATGAATGGTGTGAGTAATACAGTTAAGGCAAGGAGTACATGGATTGTGACAACCCTAAATCCCTGACCCCGGATTTGGGGCTGTTACAGTAGCTCCAGTGGTGACTTTGCAGGTAGTACGATATGCCCATAGTATGGGGATCAATTCGTCTACCCAAGTGTTTCTGGTGCGTTCAACTCTTTTCTTCAGTCCATCTAGGATAATTCGATTTGCAACCTCAACTTGCCCATTTGCTTGAGGATGAGCAACAGAGGTGAAGCACAGTTGGATATCATTTTCTTCACAATATTTCTTGAACTCATCATTGTTAAACTGAGTTCCATTGTCCGTAACCAGGATTCGTGGGATTCCATATCTGCAAATTATACTTTCCCAGAAGAAGTGCATCACTTGTTTGGTGGTTATCTTGCCTCAATCCACTTGGTGAAGTAGTCGATTGCTACTATTAAGAATTTTCGTTGTGCACTTGCCATTGGAAAAGGTCCAAGTATATCCATTCCCCACATAGCAAATGGAATCGGTGAGTTTATGGATGTCAACATCTCTGGTGGTTGCCTAACCACCGGTGCATGCTTCTGGCACCTTTCACATTTCTTCACGTAGCTTTTAGCATCAGCAAGTATGCTTGGCCAGTAGAAACCTAGACGAGAGATTTTATGGGCAAGGGCTCTGCCCCCCAAGTGCTACCCACAAATTCCTTCATTGTTGCCCAGTAAATAACAATTGTAGAAGGGGGTTGAATACAATTGTATAAGATTCTCGACTTTATATAACACAAATATGAAAGATCAATAATAATAACAATAACAGCTTTATTAACTTTGATATAAAACTGTTACAAACTCTCTTTAAGAAATTCTGATATTCTTAAGAGCTGCTAGCTTACAAAAACTCTCTCAAGAAATTCTGTTCTTAAGAGCTTCTCTCCGATTATGTTCTCTCTCTCTGATCAGTACATAAATCGAAACCAAAACTGTGTTTATATAGTGCACACAGCTTCTCTATCAATAACAAGATAAGTCCTAATCATAATAAAGATAGAAACATATCTTTAATCGATAGCTGCATTCTACAAACCAGGAACAAACTTCCATGTTTATCTAGACTCCAAATATAACTCGAAGTAGGAATCCTGATCAGCTTCAAGTCCTGATGATCAAACCTGATCATAGTCTGAGTAGGAATCCTGATGATCAATAAGATACTGACGCTTGATCAAATACTGATGACCATGCAATACTGATGACGTCAGCAATCCTGATCAGTTGAGTCTAGCTTCTGACGATCATTGAATTCTGATCTAACAATCTCCCCCAATCTCATACTTTGTGAAATAAAGTATAGATTCCAAAATTTCAATGATGTCAAAAACATGTATCAAAATGTACAAGTATCTTCAGAAACAACTTATCTGTTTAAGCTTTGTGATAAAACAGATTCATCTTCAAGAAGTTGGATAATAAACTTTCTTCTTTTTCTTCAAGAATTTGAATCAGTCTTTCCTTAAGATTTTTGAGTTCTTCATCTTCCTCATTAATCTGGTAGATAGCTGCTCTGAGATTCTGTATGGAGTTTCTCTGTAGACTGTGCTCTTCAAGCAAAAGATAAGCAATTTCCTTCCCATCAGGATTGAGAGAAAGATGAGTCATGCCAAAATTTACTTCTTTAACAGCAGTACCCCTTTGCATTTCCACATCCTGACCTCTTTGATTTAAGTACATGGGAGTATAATTACCATCGAAATTACTGTTCCATCCAGTCTTCTTCTTATAGTTGACAAAATCATGTCAGCCCATACTTTGTACACTTGGTTCTTCCATCTTAACAGATAGTGAACATATTTCAATTCCTGTGTAGTTTTCATCAGCAGATCTTGAATAGATAGAATCTTCACACTACCATCTTTCATGAAGTACAGAAGCTTTTCTTTCTTTTCAAAACCATCATGACAATCTATAACTATATCAACAGATAATAAATTGTTCAGGTTTTCAGAAGTTAAAGTACCTCCAATTTCTGTCAAGGAGTAAGGATCAACATATGACATATTCAGATATTCACCATCTCTGTGTCCAATACCTCCTCTTGAATTACTTGACAATTGCTTCAGATTCGAAAACATCTTTAACCAGAGTGTTTTTGATCTAGCCATATCAGACAAATCAACAACACTTGAAGCACTTGTAATAATTCCACCAGACTGAAAATTGATAGGTGTATCACAACTTAATGTGCTAATATGTTTCCACTTCTTGTATTTCTCCTTTTCATGAGCGTAGCTTCTTTCAAGTAAAGATTCTTGTCTGCTTGAATTTCTCCATTTTCTTTCATTTGAAACTTTATGCCTTTGTAGATAGAGATTAAAATCTTCATATGTTCTTTTTGTAATATCTCTTCTTTTGGCTTTTTCTTCTTCATCTACTTCTTTGTTGTGACAATCAACAACAGTAGATAAGATTATCAAATCAACCTCTTGCAGAATTTCAGATTCGTCAGGATCTTGAATATTGTCAGGATTAGAATCTTCAATTTGATTTGTATTGCTGAGAGTTGATTTTCTTGATTTTCTTCTCAATACAGGTTCTTCTTCAACAATTCCATCATCACCAAAAGTAGATCTGTCAGGAACTACTAGAGTTTGAATAGGTTCAGGAATTTCTTCAATTCTTAACCCTCTAGACCTTGTCTGTCTAGGTAATATTTGAGTTGAAGAACCTCTTTTACTTCTTCTAGCACCTCTCCTACCTCTGCTTCCTCTACCTCTAGCAGGAGCAGTATAGCTTTCCATTGTCTCTCTTTGTAATCTCAAGAATTCTTCATATGAGAGATCTGGATATTCTTCACTTGCTGTAGAGAGTGCTTTTCTTGCATATAATTGTTGAACTCTTTTATCAGTGTGATATAGAGTAACAATTCTGCCGTCTTTTGTAGAAAACTTCTGGAATAAATTTGATGCATCTTCAGGATTATCAATAATCACATCTTCATCACCTTCAGGAATTGTAGCAAGAATGTGTCCATGACCAGGTGTCAGGATTTGTTCTTCCGTCAGGATCTGAGATTGCATCAATGTTCTTACTTTCTTAACTCCAGAATCAGAAACATGAGTTGACTGTGTTGTTTGACTTTGCAAAGTTTGAATTGTAGACTTCATAACAACAGCATCAGAGGTTTCTCCTTGTATCGCTTTGTCACCACCATCATCTCCAGTATCATCATCATTATTCCTTAATACTAGATCAGGTGTACATTTTGACTGAATAACCTTCTCCCCCTTTTTGACATCAGGATTTGACAATAATTGCAAAATTAAGGAAAGAGAGGCTTGAATTTCAGTTACCTTAGTATCCAAAGAATCAATTCGTTGTTTGATGGAGGTTTGTTCTGAAACAACAGATTTCACTTGGGATTCTATTACCCTCAGTTAGTCAGTTGGAAAGTAGTAGGCACCTTTGTAAAATTATTAAAGATATCAGTCCTCACTTTTTCAGTTGAACCCTTGATAGAATCAATCTCACTTTTCAAGCTTTTGGATAACAGAGTTGTAGCCTTCAGATGATTCTTCAAGTCTTGATTCTCTATAGACTTCACTGCATTATAGGCATGTTCAATAGCAGAAGAAAAACTGATAGATTCATCAGAATTGTGCCATGAATTGTTCCATTCATTCTGTCTAAATGCCTCTGCAGGATCAAAGGAAGGAAAAGAAAAATCTTGTCTCTGATCTTTCCCAGTGAAAGCATTGCCAGCCATATATGTACTTGACGAACCAAAATTAGTTCCAAGACTAATCTTGAGTGCTGTAGCAAGCTGTTCCTTCTCTTTTCTATTCTCATTATCATCATCACTATCATCATCAGAATTATCATCATCAGAACCATGAGATATGTCAGGATCAGGAATTGCAATACCTTTCAGTTTATCCTGTGGTTCTGAGATAGGATGATCTATTGATCTTGAACGAAGTGGCTGAATCAAAATAGGTTCATTATCAGGAGCACCACTAGCGTCAGGATGAACATCGTCAGGATTTGATATGCTTGCATCAGTATTTGCTACCAATGGTTCTTGTGGAGCTTGAGGTTCAGAAGCTGCTTCAACACTTTGAGCTAAAGGTTCTTGTGTGCTTCCCTCATTGACAATGTTCTCGACCAATCTTTCAACAGAAGCTGTAGCTTTGCCTGCATCTTCACTTTGAGAAGATGGTTCTTGTGTAGCTGGAATGTTGATGTCTTCATTCTCCCTTTGAGAAAATGGTTCTTGTGTGACCATTCCACTAGCTAAGCCTTCACCCAAACTTTGATTGAGTGGTTCTTGTGTGGCAGAATCAACAGTAGCTGCTGAATTACTCTGAAATTCAGGTTCTTGTGGGCTTGATTCTTTCAGCTTCTTCTGTCTCTGATAGACTAACTCTGCTGCATTCCTCTTTTTCTTTGATGTAGGTGTAAGACCAACCAAGGAAGCAGTTTTAGATACCTTCTCCCAAGAATGTCCTCGAATCTGAGATGGAGAGGCTGGAGAGTCTGATATAGAGACAACTTTTGTTGTTGCATCAGGAATACTAACATCAGGATTTGATGTCTGAATATCAGTATCCTTCATTTGCACTGTCAAAGGAATATGATACCTGCTCTTTGATAATTTCCTTGTCTTTTGTGGTTTTGATAAAGGTACCACAGCTTTAGTAGCAGTATCAGCAACTTCCTTGTTCACATTCATCACAGAGGATATAGGTAAGTCATCCTCTGAATCACTTTCATCAATCAACCTTAACTTCCTTTTCACAGGAACATTCTTAACAACCTCATCAGCTTTCTTCACCAGGACCCCTTGTACACCCCCTTGTATCTTCTTTTTAGTGAGTGGTGTAGAGGAAAAATCCTTTGAACCTGATTGCCTTCCAGACACATCAGTTCTAGCTGATTTCTTTGATTTTACAACTAAAGTCTTTTGAGAGACAGTAGAGGTGGTTGTTAACTGTATAGACTGTTTAGGTTGCATGCTTGTGTCAGGAACAAGGTGGGTTGGTCCTTGTACCATAGCATTAGAAAGTAGTCCATAATGAGTAGGCATTTTCTGATGTAAGAAAAACCTAACCTCATCAGGAATAAAAGCATTTCCTATGAAACCATTTGCCTTATCACTGTTGACTAAGGACTTAATATTATTCTCAGTAATTCTACAGATTGGTAGAACTACATCATCCTCAAAAACAACATTAGGACATAAGTGATTAAATATCAACTGTAAAAATCTAAGAAAACAGACAGAACCCAACTTATCTGATTTCCTATCACTTAAAGCTTTTAAGATAAAAGACCCATAATCAAACACTGTAGAATGGATAAGAGAGTACCCAATTTTAAGAGATCCTGATGGAAGAGCATCAAAATTTGATGTCTTGTTCAGGAAACAGCGGCTGATTATATCAAAGAAGAAATTCCATTCCTTCTTAATCTTTGTCCTAAAGAGATTTCCATATCTCTTTACTTCTCCATTGTAGCCCAGTTTCTTGACAAACTCAAATAGAGCAGAGTCTGAAATCACCCTAGGGACTTTTTCACCCAGAATAGGCAAATGCAGTGCCTCTTCTATAACAGCAGGGGTGACATGATGAGTGACCCCATTTGATTCGAACTGCATCAGAATCAGTCTTGTTCTTGAAAATCCACTTTGTACCAACAATTGATCTATTCTTTGGTCTTGGTACCAGTTTCCAGACTTCATTCCTTTCAAATTCATTCAGTTCTTCTTGCATTGCAGTAACCCAATCAGCATCTTTAAGTGCATATTCAACTTTCTTAGGCTCCTCCTTGGATAGAAAGTTATTATATAAACATTCATTCTGAGTTGCACTTCTTGTTTGAACACCTGCATCAGGATCTCCAATTATCAAATCAGGAGTATGATCTTTAGTCCATTTCCTTGCTGGTGTCAAATTGTTTCTTGAAGTAGATGCTCCCCCTGGATTGGTGTCATCTTGATTGAAAGAATTTGATTGATTTGAAGCTCTCCCTGAATTATTGCTATACCCTCCTGATGTGTTATCAGGATCTTCACTTGAATCAGCATCTGAAGAATTCTGTCCTGATGATTGAGTTGACTCTGAACTTGTAGTAGAATGCCGTTGCTCCCCCTCAACATTAGCACTACTAGTTGTATCACTATTGTTTGTATCATCAGTATTAGCACCATCAGTATCTGGTGTGTCATCAGGATTTGGTGACCCATCAGGATCTGATGTATTGACAGGATCTGATTCACTTTCTTCAGGTTCCTTGGAAGCTTCATTTTCAAATAACAATCTATCATGCGAGTCTTCAATGATTCCAGTTATCTTCTTGTCATCAAAAGATACATGTATTGACTCCATGACAGTTCTTGTTCTCAAATTAAAAACTCTGAAGGCTCTGGATGTAGGATAACCTATGAATATTCCTTCATCAGCCTTTGTTTCAAATTTCCCTAGCTGTTCAGGATGAGTTCTGAGAACAAAACATTTACAGCCAAACACATGCAAATGCTTCAGACTTGGTTTCTTCTCTTTGAGAGACTGATAAGGAGTAACACCATGCCTGTTTATCAATGTGAGATTTTGTGTATAGCATGCTGTGTTGACTGCTTCTGCCCAGAAATATGTAGGTAATTTAGCTTCTTCCAACATAGTTCTGCCAGCTTCAATAAGAGTTCTATTCTTCCTTTCTACTACTCCATTTTGCTGAGGTGTGCCAGGAGCAGAGAATTGTTGAATGATTCCTTTGTATTTTGCAGAACTCTTCCATCTTTGAATTCTTAAATTCAGTACCATTATCACTTCTCAGAATCTTGACTTTGTACTTTGTGGTTGTCTCAATCATCCTCACATGATCCAACAGAACTTCAGGAGTTTCATCTTTTCTATGCAGAAAATACACCCAGGTGAATCTAGAATATTCATCAACAATTACAAGAGTGTACCTTTTCTTACTGATGGACATGATGTTGACTGGACCAAACAGATCAAGATGTAGCATGTGATATGGTTCTTCAATAGAGGATTCTGATTTACTCTGGAATGATGTCCTTCTTTGTTTTGCTTTTTGGCATGCATCACAGAGTCCATCAGGTGTATATAAGACATTAGGTAATCCTCTTACTAACTCTTTCTTAACCAACTCATTGATGTTGCTGAAGTTGAAATGAGAAAGCTTCTTGTGCCAATTCCAACTTTCATCTACTGAAGCTTTACTGATGAAACATGTAGGGGAGCCATCAGTATCTGAGAGAATGTTGGCTTCATATATGTTACCATGCCTGTAGCCAGTTAGTGCTATCTTCCCTGTTGCTTTACTGACTACTTCACAATGTGTGGAATAGAAATTGACATGATAACCTCTGTCAGTGATTTGACTAATACTCAACAAGTTGTGTTTTAGTCCCTTCACTAGAGCTACTTTCTCAATGATGACATTTCCAATGATTATATTGCCATATCCCAAGGTTTGTCCAATGTTGCCATCTCCATAAGACACAGTTGGGCCAGCTTTTTCCTCATATTCTGATAACAGGGCTTTGTTTCCAGTCATGTGCACAGAACATCCACTATCCATGACTAACACATTTTTCTTTTTACCCTGCATCAGAATAGAAACACACTAGTTAGAACACTTAGGAACCCATACATGTTGGGTTCCTTTCTCATGCAATTTATTAATTTTAACAGCAGAAGACTTTTTGACTTTAGCAGTCCTGACAGGATTTACTCCATCAGGATTTGCTTTGTCAGTATCAGTATTAACAAAAGCATGCTTCATTATGACATTTTCAGTTCTATCAGACTTTGTACTACTTTCAAACTTAGGCAATGGATCATAAAAGTTATAGTACAAATCATGATACTCTTTACATGTATAAATAGAATGCCATAGACTACCACAATGAAAACAGGACTTCTGCGGTTTATAGAGTACTGATCTATTCCTAACATCAGACTTAGGAATATCAGTAATCTTCTTCTTACTCTTCTTACAATCAATAGCAAGATGATTAGAGTTACCACAGTTAAAACAACACTTTCTAGGTGCATTTGGGATATACTTATAACCATTCTCTTTATTGATCCCAATTTTACCATTCCTGTTTCTCTTAACAGTAGCTTCCTTTTTCTTATCTGTAACCTTACAGATTTTATCTTTAAGCTGTTTCTGAGACAATAGACCTACATTCTTAGTGACTTTGTTCATGACAGGTTTAGACTTTATAATTTTAATTCCTTGAGTAGAAGAAGATCCCTTTTCAAAAGTAGAATTGGAATCCTTACCAAAAACAAAATTAACAGGAGTAATCTTAGATTTGGTTGAGTCTATAACATGTCTATAGGTCTTTGGACTGACTGTCTCATCAATGACAATTTTCTCTTTCAATTTCTTATCCTCATCTGACTTATATCCTAGACACTCTTTCCAATTCTTAGAGGTATTAATCTCATGAAATTTCCTACCAGAGTCTGTCCAGGTTCTGATTTTCTCATTAGCATATTCAAGTTCTTTTTCAAGGGAAATACATTTAGATGTCATCTCTAAGTGCATGTGTTTAGCATTATCACATTCTTTTTGTACTTCTTGCATACGAGAAAATTCAGCTTCTAATATCTCATTCCTTTTTCTAAGGTCAGACATCTCAGATAAGATTCTAGTATTCTCAGCAGTTTGACTTCTAAAGCTAATATGTAATGACTTTAGAAAACGTCTTAACTCAGAAGCATTATCAGTATCAAAATCAAAGATAGTATTTAGTACCTTATCATTAGGAGCAGCAGTTACATCAGCATTGGCCATTAACGCATAGTTGACTACCTCAGTATCAGATTCTGAGGAAGAGTCCATCCAATCCTTGCTTGATGTGATGAGTGCCTTTGTCTTGTTGCATTCAGAAGCAAAGTGACCCATACCATTACACTTGTAGCATCTAACCTTTGATTTGTCAAATTTGCTACCCTTGCTGTCCTTCTTGATATACTTGTCTTTGTCTGCTTTGAAGGTCTTTTTCTGAAAGTTGCCTTGTCTACTATTCTTCCTGAACTTCATCCTTCTGAAGTTTCTGACAATCATAGCAACCAATTCTTCCATGTCTGAATAAGAAGATTCATCACCAGTATTGGCATCAGGATTGCCATCAGTATCTGATGAAGAGTCGTCAGGATCTGACTCAGCTTCTCTTGCTTTCCTTCTAGAGACCTCCATAGCTTTCCCTTTTGATTTTGCTTCTACATTCAAAGCAATTGACTTTGCCTTGCTGCTTTTCTTGTTCTTCCTCTGTTGAACTTCAAGATCATGAGTTCTTAGCATCCCATAGATCTCATCAAGAGACACAATGTTCAGATCATACTGGTGTCTAATGATTGAGGTCTGAGTATCCCATTCTTCAGGTAAAGCTCTAAGAAATTTGGTGTTTGAATCTTCAGTTTCATATACTTTGTCAACTAAGGATAAGCTGTTCAATAGTGTCAGGAATCTGTCATATAGATCAGTAAGGCTCTCTTCAGGTCTTGCATCGAATTGTTCATATTCTTGAATCAAAAGAGCCCTTCTGTTTTTCTTGACAGATGCAGATCCTTGGCACTGAGTTTCCAAAGTATCCCAGATTTCTTTTGAAGATTTGCATGCAATCACTCTGTTTGACATGACAGCATCAAGGCTATTATGCAAGATATTCTTTATCTTTGGTTCCCTGAGTACATGAGCTTTTTCTTCTGGAGTCCATTCAGCTTTAGCTTTGACCACATAATGTTCTGGTACTGTATCTGTTCGTTCTACGAACTTTGTTGGTATATATGGTCCATCACGAATCCTGTCCAAGTAGTCAGGATCCATAGCCTCCAGGTACATCAGCATCTTTACCCTCCATTCAGGATATTCTGATATCTTTAAGATGGGAATCTTCATGCTTTCATACTTGGTTGTCGACATCTTTAGATCGTATCTGATTCAGAATTAAATCAGTTTGCTCTGATACCAATTGTTGCCCAGTAAATAACAATTGTAGAAGGGGGTTGAATACAATTGTATAAGATTCTCGACTTTATATAACACAAATATGAAAGATCAATAATAATAACAATAACAGCTTTATTAACTTTGATATAAAACTGTTACAAACTCTCTTTAAGAAATTCTGATATTCTTAAGAGCTGCTAGCTTACAAAAACTCTCTCAAGAAATTCTGTTCTTAAGAGCTTCTCTCCGATTATGTTCTCTCTCTCTGATCAGTACATAAATCGAAACCAAAACTGTGTTTATATAGTGCACACAGCTTCTCTATCAATAACAAGATAAGTCCTAATCATAATAAAGATAGAAACATATCTTTAATCGATAGCTGCATTCTACAAACCAGGAACAAACTTCCATGTTTATCTAGACTCCAAATATAACTCGAAGTAGGAATCCTGATCAGCTTCAAGTCCTGATGATCAAACCTGATCATAGTCTGAGTAGGAATCCTGATGATCAATAAGATACTGACGCTTGATCAAATACTGATGACCATGCAATACTGATGACGTCAGCAATCCTGATCAGTTGAGTCTAGCTTCTGACGATCATTGAATTCTGATCTAACATTCATGTACTTCCTTTAGGGCCAATTCTGCCTCTTGAGGTCTCAAGCATTTCAGATAAGGAATGATGAAAGACTTCTTGTATAGAATTCCCTCAATCAAGGCATACCTTAGTGCTCTCACATATAGCTTTCTTGCTTCTGAAGTGTCGTTGGGTAGCCACCCAGTTTCCAGATGAGCTTTGATGGGATCCATCCAAAAACTAGCAACATCAATCGGTGCTACCAACTTTCCGTTGATGCTTGGGGTCTTCAAGACTTGGAAGTATACACTCCCTGCATAGTTTTCGATTTCTGAAGAAGCAAACTTAGACAAGGCATCAGCCTTCATGTTTTCTTCCCTTGGAATGTGCTCTACATAACATTCGTCAAATTAAGTCATGATTGCTTTGACAAGTTTCAAGTACTTAGCCATGACTTCATCTCTGGCTTCAAATTCCCCATTCACTTGGGAAACCACTAGCCTCGAATCTCCACATACTTTCAGAGTTTTGACCCTCAAGGCTCCATCCAGTCCTAAACCAGCTATCAGAGCTTCATACTCAGCCTCATTGTTTGTCGTTGGGAAGTCAAGTTTTAGTGCATACTCTATGAGGAATCCATCAGGACTTTGTAGCACTAAACCGGCTCCATTTGATTTTGTTTTTGATGCTCCATCAAAATAGAGCACCCAACATTCTTTGGAGATTATGTCTTCAGCTTCCTTGTCTTCCATTATTGCTTCCTGCCCCCCGACTTCTTGGTTGTCAATGGTACATTCAACCATGAAGTCAGCAAGTGCTTGAGCTTTTATGGCCATTCGAGGCTTATACTTGATGTCGAATTCGCCCAATTCAATGTCCCATTTGATCAATCTTCCACTAACTTGAGGGATATGCAAGATTTTTCTTAGAGGTTGATCAGTCAAGACCTCTATCTTGTGAGCCTGGAAGTACGGGCGTAGCTTTCTTGAGGCCATAATCAAGGCTAAGGCAAACTTCTCTATGGTAGAGTAGTTTATTTCTGCCCCATGTAGGATCTTGCTCACGTAGTAGATGGGTTTCTGAATCTTTAACTCTTCTTTTACCAAAACAGCTCCCAGGGCAGTGTTGGATACTGCCAAGTATAGATAAAGAACCTCTCCTGGTTTTGGTTTGGCCAATAGTGGTGGCTCAGCCATGTATTTCTTCAGGGCCTCAAAGGCCTCTTGGCTTTCAGTTGTCCATTCAAAAAATTTCACTTTCTTGAGTGCTTTAAAGAAAGGTAAACACTTCTCTCCTGACTTAGAGATGAATCTTCCCAATGCTGCCACTCTTCCCGTTAATTTCTGGACATCTTTGACAGTCCGTGGTGGCTCCATGTCTAGAATTGCTTTGATTTTGTTGGGATTGGCCTCGATTCCTCTCTTGGAAACCATCAGGCCTAAAAACTTTCTCGAGCCTACACCAAAGGCACACTTAGCTAGATTCAACATCATCTTGTGGTGCCTTAACATTTCAAATGCCTCTCGGAGGTGCTTAATGTGATCGGCTTTATCGAGACTTTTGACTAACATGTCATCTACGTAGACCTCCATGGTTTTTCCAATTAGGTGTTCAAAAATTTTGTTCACCAACCTTTGGTAGGTTGCCCCTGCATTCTTAAGTCCAAATGCCATGACTAAATAACAGAAAACACCAAAGTCAGTGATGAATGATACTTTGGCGATGTCATCCTCATGCATCTTGATTTGATTGTATCCACTGAAACCATCCAAGAAACTAAGCATCTCGTGTCCAGCTGTAGCATCTATTAGTGCATCAATCCTTGGTAAGGGAAAACAATCCTTAGGACATGCATCATTCAAGTCAGTGAAGTCGACGCACATCCTCCATTTTCCGTTAGCCTTTTTGACCATCACAGGGTTAGCCAACCATTCTAGGAATTGAATTTCCTCAATGAACCCAGCTTCCAAAAGTTTATTAACTTCCTGTTTAATGGCTTCAAGCCTCTCTGGAGCAAAATTCCTCTTTTTCTGTTTCACCGTCTTTCTTTCAGGATCCACATTCAGTTTGTGAGTTATCAATTGGGGATCAATCCCTGGCATGTCGGCCGCTGTCTAAGCAAAAACGTCATTATTCTCGTGAAGAAAAGATATGAGCTTGCTTTTCAATGGCTCAGGTAGTAGTGCTCCAACATATGTCACCTTCTCTGGCTCACCAGGGACTAAGGGAATTGGGATTAAATCCTCAGCTGGTTTCCCTCTTCTGTTCTCGTCGTTTGTATTCATGTCTTCAATGGGGAGAACCTGCCTCCCGATTCCATCAGGCCTTAACGCGGCTACATAACAACTTCTAGCCATCTTTTGGTCTCCTCTCTCTTTTCTAATCCCATTTCTCGTTGGGAACTTGACTTTCAGATGATAAGATGAGGCAACGGCCTTAAACGCATGAAGACCAGTCCTTCCGAGGATCGCGTTGTAGGTTGAAGTTGCCTTTATGACTACAAAGTTCAACATTTGAGTAGATGTACTCATTCCTTGTCGAATGGTCATTGGGAGCTGGATGGTGCCTTCCACCTTTGATTCCACTCCATTAAACCCGTATATGGGCATATTTGAGGGTGTTAGCTGAGAATCAATGTAACCCATCTTGATAAAAGCATCGTGGAACAAGATATCCACTGAAGCTCCATTGTCAACCAGGACTCTCTTTGTTTCGGAGTTGCCTATCACATGTACTATGACAAGAGGATCATCATGGGGGAACTTCAACCCTTCCAAGTCTGAATCGTCAAAACCTATTGACACTTCTGTTCTGGCACGCTTCGGTGCTTCTCCAACCACAGTCATTACCTATCGAGCATAAGCCTTTCTTGAGTTTCGAGAGGACCCAACAGCAGTTGGCCCTCCGAATATCATGTTGATGACTGGCCCTCGGGGCTTAGGGTCACGATCTTGGTCGTTGTCCCTTCTGTCGTAATCCTTCCTTTCATAGTTTCCTCTTTGACTCCCTTGATTTCCATCCTTGGTGAATTTTCTGAGTTTTCCTCTTCGTATCAGAAACTCAATCTCATCTTTCAATTGCCTATAATCGTCGGTGTCATGACCGACTTCTTTGTGGAACCGACAAAACTGATTTTGGTTCTGTTTGGACAAATCAGCCCTCATTGGCTTTGGCCATTTGAGATCTTCTTCCTTGGCTATCTCCATCAGAATTTGACTCCTGGTAGTATTCAATCTTGCATACTCTGTAAATTTTGGCCCAAAGTTGCTCTTTTTTGGTGGAGAATCAGATCTCTTTGACGTTCTAGGAAATTTTTCCCTAACATCGTACTCTTGGGTTTCCTTCCTTTTCTTTGAGTTCCCATTACCACCAGTAGTGGGTTGATGCTTTCTTCTGCCTTGATGTATTTGCCGGCTCTGTCTTGGAGCTTTAACATGCTCTCAGGTGGGTGCTTGGCCAATGATCTCTTAAAGTGATCATCAGTAGTTCCTTGATGTTGGGCTATCATAGCCACTTTGTCCTCCAAGTCTGGGACTTTTAGAGCCTCTCTAGTGAATCAATTAATGTAATCTCTCAAGGCTTCATTCTTTCCTTGCTGAATTCCCATGAGGGATGCAGAGCTTTTCTCGTGCACTCTCCCACTTACGAATTGGTTGATAAACGCCTTGCTCAATTCCTTCAAGGACCCAATAGAATTGGGAGGCAAGCGGCTATACCAACGTTGTGCCATGCCTGCCAAGGTTTGGGGAAACGCCCTACACTTAACCGCATCGTTGGTCGGCTGCAACAGCAGTGCGTTGGAGAAGGTTCTCTCATGGTTAGCGGGATCTCCCGTTCCATCATAAGCCTTGATCGTCGGCATCTTGAATTTTCTAGAGATGTTGGCTTTCATGATGTCTTGAGTGAAGGTTGGTGTTGGATCATCAGGATCTCCTAGGGGCAACAAATCAGTAGGATCATTCCTTGGGGCCTCAGCCCTACTGCTTCTCCTTGGTGTTGGGTCGAGGTTGATCACCAGAACTCTTCCTTGATTTTGTGTCCTTGTGGCATCCTCTTTTGCCAATAAATTTTTGAGCCTTGCAGCCTCGGCTTCAAGGGACGCAAGTTTTTCCTTAGTAGTTTCTCGATTGGTTTGGGAGGAACGTTTCCTTCTTGGGGCAACATCCATCTCATCTCCTATTGAGTAATTCTCATCATCGGTGTAGGGACCTGAGTAGTCTTGAAAAGGGGTTCGCTGATTTTGGGGTCCCAGACCTTGAATATATGGGGGCACATAGGCCTCGTGATAGATGGGGTTGGCGCCACTACTGCCCATCGGGGGTCGAGGTGGCATACCATAAGTTGGCATACCGAGAGTTTGGGTAGTATATTGGGGGAGATCCGTGGTGTGAAGTTGGAGACCACGTGGTGCGTTTGCAAGCAACGGAGTGGTTATGATTGGTTGCTGGAGAGTGGTCTCTGGTGGATCTCGTCCCTTCAACCGAAATCGGGATTTCCGGTCCTTGAGTGTTGGTGGGGATATTCGCCCCTTGAGTGCCAGTAGTCGGCGGTGGCTGATCAGCCTCAGAGGTGATAGGGCGATCCTCAGGAGTTTGATTATCCCGAGCTGTTCTTCGTGTGTTTGCCATGGTTGATGTTGTTTTCCCACAGACGGCGCCAAATGTTGTGGATTAAAAAACGTATTTGTGAATTTAATGCTAAGGTTTAATGAGCTTCGAGCTTTTATGGCTGCACTTGTGTTTCGAGACTAAATCGGTCCTCACAAGATGCTTACGTATCTCAAATCGTTATTGAGAATCAAGCCAAAGACGTAGTTCTTGGTGTTGCCCTCGGGGATATGGCGGCAGGGGCACACCAAGGACGTAGTGACTTTTATGTCTTTATTCGAGGATGAAGTCTAAAACGTAGTTCTATGGGTGCCTTTGTGGCTTGTTGCGCCTTCGAGGCGTTGTGACGTATGGAGCTGTGCCCAAAACGTAGTAGGTGACGTATGGAGCTCTGTCCAAAACGTAGTTCTGATTGTAGGATCATGGTCCTTATATAGGCGTCTAGAGCCTAGTATTTATGGTATGTTTAGGAGTCTTAGCGAATAAGTCTCCTTATTGATAATGGATAAACATTGTATTTCTTGCAGTCTTTTCCTTGTTGATAAAGACTATGACTCATTAATTGCCTTTAATTGGGATTCCAGATCTTTCTTTGATGAATTTACCATATTTTGGAATCTTTTTCTAAGCTGTATATTTTCCCTATTTATTAATTACGAAATTAATAAAAAATCTGGGTTTTGGGCCTTAAATACTTGGCCTTTCCAAAGAATCAGCAATTATATTTGTATAATTACTTTTCTATCCATATCAAAAACATTAAATTAGATTTTAAAATAAATAAGTAAGTAAGAGTTTGCTCGTTATATTTTTGGAAAAGGAATGGTTTTAGTATGGAAAAATAAAAAATGTAACATATATTTAGTTTAAAAAGGTAAATGCTCGTGATATTTTTGGAAAATGAGGTTTTAAAATTTAATTATTTAAATACATTTTAAAATAAATAAGTAAATGGTTTGTCCGTGATATTTTTAGAAAAAGAATGGATTTTAGTGAGAAAAATAAAAAAAAAGTAAATTGAAAAAAACAATTTCTCGTGATATATTTAGAAAATGAGGGACTTTATTAGAAAAAATCTATAATGTGTTTTAGCTGAAAAGGTAATTGGTTATAAATAGATATTTTATTATTTATATTTTAATATTTTTAGTAATTGCATTTGTTAAGAAAAATAGGTAGATATGTTAAAATAGGTAAACTTTTAAAAAAATAATTATAATATTAGTTTTAAAAATAAATAACTAAATGTTTGTCGGTGATATTTTTGGAAAATGAGGGGGTTTTGTAAGGAAAAATAGAAAAACTAACATGTTTTAGTTAAAAAAAGGTAATTGCCCGTGATATATTTGAAAAAGTAGCGGAATTTGTTAGAAAAAATATAAAAAATAATGTATTTTAGGTGAAAAAGGTAATTGGTTATAAATAGGTAATATTATTATTTAATAATATATTTTTATAAATAAGTAAGATTAATTAAGTAAGAACACGAATTTAAGAAAGGACAATTAAGTAAAATCACAATGTACCATACTGACCAACCAAACTTTTAATGTTTCGTCTATTTTATTATAATTTTTTTTTAAAGTTTACAAAAGTTTGGTTGGTCGGTATGGTAATTGCCCGTGATATATATTTGAAAAAGTAGGGGAATTTGTTAGAAAAAATATAAAAAATAATGTATTTTAGGTGAAAAAGGTAATTGGTTATAAATATGTAATATTATTATTTAATAATATATTTCTATAAATAAATAAGGTTAATTAAGTAAGAACACGAATTTAAGAAAGGACAATTAAGTAAAATCACAACGTACCATACCGACCAACCAAACTTTTAATGTTTCGTCTATTATATAATAGTACTAGCTTAAAATCCGTTCGATGCATAGATTGTTAATTGTTATTTTATTATTATTTTTTCAATTGTATTTGTTAAAAAAATAAGTAGGCATGTTAAAATAATTAAACACTTTTAATTAATTAAAAAAATTAAAAAAGATTTTAAAATAAATAAGTAAGGGTTTGCTCGTTATATTTTTGGAAAATGAGAGGTTTTAGTATGGAAAAATAAAAAATGTACATATATTTAGTTTTAAAAGGTAAATGCCTGTGATATTTTTGGAAAATGAGGTTTTAAAATTTAATAATTTAAATTATTTAAATACGTTTTAAAATAAATAAGTAAAGGGTTTGTCCGTGATATTTTTAGAAAAAGAATGGATTTTAGTGAGAAAAATAGAAAAAGTAAATTGAAAAAGGCAATTTCCGGTGATATATTTAGAAAATGATGGATTTTATTAGAAAAAATCTATAATGTGTTTTAACTGAAAAAGTAATTGGTTATAAATAGGTATTTGATTAATTATATTTTAATATTTTTAGTAATTGCATTTGTTAAGAAAAATAAGTAGACATGTTAAAATAGCTAAACTTTTAAAAAAATAATTATAATATTAGGTTTAAAAATAAATAACTAAAGGTTTGTCCGTGATATTTTTGGAAAATGAGGGGTTTTAATAAGGAAAAATAGAAAAAATAACATGTTTTAGTTAAAAAAAGGTAGTTGTCCGTGATATATTTGAAAAAGTAGGGGATTTTGTTAGAAAAAATAAAAAAAAAATGTATTTTAGGTGAAAAATGTAATTGATAATAAATAGGTAATATTATTATTTAATAATATATTTCTATAAATAAGTAAGGTTAATTAAGTAAAAACACGAATTTAAGAAATTGCAATTAAGTAAAATCACAACGTAACATACCGACCGACCAAACTTTTAATGTTTCGTCTATTATATAGTACTAGCTTAAAACCCGTGTGATGCACGGATTGTTAATTGTTATTTTATTATTATTTTTTTAATTGTAATTGTGCAAAAAATAAGTAGACATGTTAAAATAACTAAACACTTTTAATTAATTAAAAACATTAAAACATATTTTAAAATAAATAAGTATGGGTTTGCTCGTTATATTTTTGCAAATGAGGGGTTTTATTAAGAAAAAATAAAAAATGTAACATATATTTAGTTTAAAAAGGTAAATTCCCATGATATTTTTGGAAAATGAGGTTATAAAATTTAACAATTAAAAGTATTTAAATACGTTTTAAAATAAATAAATAAAGGGTTTCCTGTGATATTTTTGGAAAAAGAATGAATTTTACTTTGAAAAATAGAAAACGTAAATTGTAAAAGACAATTTACCGTGATATATTTAGAAAAGTAGGGACTTTATTAGAAAAAATATATAATGTGTTTTAGCTAAAAAAGTAATTGTTATAAATATGTATTTGATTATTTATATTTTAATATTTTTAGTAATTGCATTTGTTAAGAAAAATAAATAGACATGTTAAAATATGTAAACTTTTAAAAAATCATTATAATATTAAAATAGGTTTAAAAATAAATAACTAAATGTTTGTCCGTGATATTTTTGGAGGGTTTTTATTAAGAAAAAATAGAAAACTAACATGTTTTAGTTAAAAAAGTAATTGTCCGTGATATATTTGAAAAATTAGGGGAATTTGTTAGAAAAAATAATGTTATTTAGGTGAAAAATGTAATTGGTGATAAATATGTAATATTATTATTTAGTAATATATTTATATAAATAAGTAAGGTTAATTAAGTAAATAAATAGGTAATATTATTATTTAATAATATATTTATATAAATAAGTAAGGTTAATTAAGTAAATAAATAGGTAATATTATTATATAATAATATATTTCTATAAATAAGTAAGGTTAATTAAGTAAATAAATAGGTAATATTATTATTTAATAATATATTTCTATAAATAAGTAAGGTTAATTAAGTAAAATCACAACGTACCATAATATTGTAGTTGAAAATATAATTGGTTATAAATATGTATTTGATTATTTATATTTTAATATTTTTAGTAATTGCATTTGTTAAGAAAAATAATTAGACATGTTAAAATATGTAAACTTTTAAAAAATAATTATAATATTAAAATAGGTTTAAAAATAAATAACTAAATGTTTGTCCGTGATATTTTTGGAAAATGAGAGGTTTTAGTAAGGAAAAATAGAAAAACTAATATGTTTTAGTTAAAAAAGGTAATTGCCCGTGATATATTTGAAAAGGTAGGGGATTTTGTTAGAAAAAATAATGTATTTTAGGTGAAAAAGGTAATTGGTTATAAATATGTAATATTATTATTTAATAATATATTTCTATAAATAAGTAAGGTTAATTAAGTAAAAACACGAAGTACAGTTAATTAAGGGCAATTAAGTAAAATCACAACGTACCATACCGACCAACCAAACTTTTAATGTTTCGTCTATTATATAATACTAGCTTAAAACCCGTGCGATGCACGGATTGTTAATTGTTATTTTATTATTATTTTTTTAATATTTTATTAATTGTAATTGTGCAAAAAATAAGTAGATATGTTAAAATAGCTAAACACTTTTAATTAATTAAAAACATTAAAACAGATTTTAAAATAAATAAGTATGGGGTTGCCCGTTATATTTTTGAAAATGAGGGGTTTTAGTTAGGAAAAAAGTAACATATATTTAGTTTAGAAAGGTAAATGTCCGTGATATTTTTAGAAAATGAGGTTTTAAAATTTAATAATTAAAAGTATTTAAATACGTTTTAAAATAAATAAGTAAATGGTTTACTGTGATATTTTTGGAAAAAGAATGAATTTTAGTGAGAAAAATAGAAAAAGTAAATTGTAAAAGGTAATTTCCCGTGATATATTTAGAAAAGAAGAAACTTTTTAGAAAAAATATATAATGTATTTTAGCTGAAAAGGTAATTGGTTATAAATAGGTATTTGATTATTTATATTTTAATATTTGTAGTAATTGCATTTGTTAAGAAAAATAGGTACACATGTTAAAATAGGTAAACTTTTAAAAAATAATTATAATATTAAAATAGTTTTAAAAATAAATAACTAAACGTCCGTGATATTTTTGGAAAAGGAGGGGTTTTAGTAAGAAAAGATAGAAAAACTAACATGTTTTAGTTAAAAAAGGTAATTGTCCGTGATATATTTGAAAAAGTAGGGGAATTTGTTAGAAAAAATGGAAAAAATAATGTATTTTAGATGAAAAAGATATTTGGTTATAAATATGTAATATTATTATTTAATAATATATTTTTATTTAAATAAGTAAGGTTAATTAAGTAAAAACACAAAGTACAGTTAATTAAGGGTAATTAAGTAAAATCACAACGTACCATACCGACCAACCAAAATTAAGGGCAATTAAGTAATATCACAACGTACCATGCCGACCAACCAAACTTTTAATGTTTCGTCTATTATATAATAGTATAGTATTGATAGTATTGATTGATTGATTGATTGATTGATATTTTTATAAATAATTAAGATTAATTAAGTAAAAACACGAAATACAGTTAATTAAGGACAATTAAGTAAAATCACAACGTACAATACCGACCAACGACCGACCAAACTTTTAATGTTTGATCTATTATATAATAGTATAAGTATTGATTTGGATGTACACAATCTTTTATAATAGAATTTTTTTTTAGTTTTTTTAGTTAATATCTGAGGATAATTACCTATAAGAAAAAGAAAAAGAAAAGATAGGACAGAAAATGATGAGGTGGCAAAAAGTTATCTACAGCGAGAGAGATGGAGAGAGATAGAAGAGAGAGGAGTGGTGCAGAGAGAAAGGAGGGGAGGACGTGGTCCAACCGTAAGCATGTCCTCAACTCCCAACAGATTACATTACACACACTTTGACCCTCTTAACTCTTATCCTTCATCTATCCGACATCTCCCCTTCCTTTTTTACCACCCTCCGTTTTTACTGCGGTAAATTCTACACCCTCCCCTCTTCTCTCTTACCAACACACGTGTATACACCTACAGTTTATAATTCTAACAATCATTTTGTGGGGGGTTTAAGCACTTGAAATATTATGTTCATGTTTTAAATCCAAAACTCTCCTCTCTCCCTTCTCTTCTTGTCCACAACTACAAATCTCTCCTCTCTCCTCTCTCTCTCTCTCTCTCTCAACTTAAAATAACGCATTCCAACTACAAATCTCTACACAAATTTACCAACTCTACACCAATTCACTTTCGAGGTAATAATTCAGATCATGCTTTGTGTATTTAATTTTTATATACGGATCGTCTGGTTGTTGTTTGCTATTGTTTCGTTTTTGTTACATGATATGATTATATGCTTTGACCTTTGTGTGTAAATTCATTTTGTGTTGTTGAATGGTGCTTGATCGGATCAGATTTCGTGTGATCGCTTAGTGAATTATTGTTTGAATTTGTTGCGATCTGTCGTGTTAAATTTCAAACTCATCGGTGTGTGTGATTTAGTATTTGCTATACGTATTTAAGTTGATGAATAAAATTTGATCATTCTGTCATTGTGGTCAAAGTGGGAAAATTATATGCCTAAAACACCAAATTATGCAGGATCACACTGTTTTCGTGTTGTTCCGACGACTTAGGATCAAATTGATTATAGATTTGTTATTTGCGTTATTTAAATGAAGAATATTGAGATCTATTGCGTTGGAAGAGGAGAGATTGCTCCAATTGTGCAAACAGAAAGTAGATTGGTTGATGCTTTAAATTGTTTCCATTTCATAAGAATGGCAATGCATAATTTATTAGATGACTCCACTAGTTGTTTTATTTCGCTGCTCAACTAGATAATACAGAGATGAAGGATTTGTATAATTTTCCTGGAGGTATCTCATGTATTGAGCTGCTCAGTACTTAAATTAGACTTGTAACGAATCATGTTTTTGACACCAGATGTATCTAATTTTTAAGTGATTTTCTAGTAAGACAGAATGCAAGTTTTTTAATTGTCTCCTGTGTTGTTGATTGTTGGATTGCTATTTTTTGTAGTTCGGGAATATCACAGCACTGTCTACATTTGATTATCTTTTATTAGCATGCGTGCTTAAGATATGGTTTTGAAAAAAAGGCAAGACTATGGGTTTTATGGATACCAAGTCCCTGTTGTACCCAGAGCTCCGAGATCTTTAAGGGTAAGTATATACTTCAATCAAACACTGTATTACTAAATTATTGTAATTGTCCATTAGCCTATTCTGTATGTTGCTTGTAGAGGAGGAGTTTCAAAAAGGAATTACTGGATGACGGTCAACTTTGTGCATTTGAATTGCTGGCAGCTGTAGCTGGCAAATTGTTGCAGGAGAGTGAGAGCTCCGCTTCTAGTAACGTAGCAGATAGAAAAGTGCCGCTTGGTACTCACAAGGATGGTATTAAAAAGGAACAAGTCGTAGAAGAAAGAATTGCCAAACCAGAGAGCCTTGATCAGGAAAGCTGTATAGAGAGTGTGATCGTCCCTGAATCTGCAGCTCCAGAGTGCAGTACTAAATCTACTTTAAAGGAACTTCCACGTTTTGGGAACGTTTCTGTTTCTGAACATATATCTGCTGTAACAAATTCTGATTTCTTGAACAAAGTTAGCGGTGATGTGAAACTTAAGAAATGTACAAGTAACAATGCAGCTGGAAGCTTCCCCAGTAAATCAGAAGAGAGCTTTCTTGGTATTGGGCTACTATGTGATGTTAATATAGGTGATAAAGCTCAAAGAATATCGGAGAGTGTAGGGAAACAGAATGGACACTTGAATATTGGTAACTGCAGTGGTTCAAAGGATCCAGGGGACTATCATGTGCATAGTACTCATAAGCCGATCAAATCAGAGGGTAGCATAAAGTTTCCTTCGTACAAGGATCGTGTTCCAGTTACTTCTTTTCACAAGCACGGGAACAATGTAAAAATAGTTCATAGAGATGATGATGAAAATTGCCTAAGGAGTAACAACATTAACACCAAGATGAAGGCCTCAAGGCCACAATCACGCGTCGGATATCGAAGAATGAAGAAGTTGATGGAATCTAGAAATTGGAGAACATCACCAAAATTGATAGATTACGAATTCATTAACACTGGTAAGTATGTGGTATATATTTTATTCAAGAATATTCTACTGCATATCTAGGTCTAGCCGTTAATGTGCAAAACTTTTCACTAAAGGTAGGGGAGATAGGCCTATCTATCAGAAAAGAAAAACCATTAATGCATGTGAAGGATATCAGCATGAGCTGCATTCTAAAAGGAGGCGGTTGCATGACCGTAGACAAATGTGTCATTATAGATCAGCAGTTGCATATGACCAGCAGGCAAGTAGTGAAAGTATTTCAAACTCCCCTGAGAAAGCCATGAAGGGAGACAAGAGCGGGACGCCTTTGCATAGAGGTCTGTACTCATGTTTCTTTCAATCGGATTTGTGGTACATGATTAGAAAGAAAATCATAACTGACTATACTTTATCTGTGCAGAAACTGGAATCTCATCTTCAGATCTAGGTCATAAAGCACCTTTCCATGCCAAGGATCCTCGTGGTAGTAATTTTTCTCCACCACACCCCTTTAATTTTTGCTGTTTTTGCCGTAATGCATACTTATCTTCATTGCTTTTCGATTTCAGTGAAGTTTAGCATCAAATCCTTCAAGGTACCTGAGCTTTATATTGAGGTGCCAGAGACTGCAACTGTAGGTTCACTGAAGGTAGGTCTTTTCTTATCGTATTCTCAAGTGGGGTTCTTTTGTTTTTTCCCAGCATACGCATGTGGATTGATGTTCTTGTATGAAAAATCCTAGGATCTTGTTATTTTTACTATTGACATGTTACTTTAGATCTGATTGATCCTGAGATTGGTTTACTATTTGGCCATTAGCCTATTCTTTTTTTCCTTTCCTGTACATGACTAGTATTCTAGTTTATACTAGCTTTCTTTTTTCTGAAGTGCTGAGCCTGGTCGGCTGGTCCCATACCAGAAATGCTGTTTACCAGGGTCTATCTTGCTATTTCAACTTTCAGTATCAGATTTATTATATTTTATTACATTTTATCTCTATTCTGGGCTATCGTTCTTCTTTTCTTCTTTTCTTGAGAAATGTGCGACTAAAACTGATAAATTCAGTTTTTTAAGTTGTTTCTGAAGGCCATGACATGGTGATTTACACCTTTTAAATACTGGCAGTACATGTGGGAGCTGTACCCGGAATTCTATCTAATGAGAGATGTGTAAAAAGTTTTGCAAAGCTAAGTTTAATGGAGTTCTATTTGCTATTTTTTTTCACGTAGATGACTGTTATGGAGGCTGTGACTGCTATACTCGAAGGTGGTTTACACGTAGGAGTAGTTCTTCAAGGGCAGAGGGTTAAAGATGACAATAGAACCCTTCAGCAGATTGGTATCTCTCATAGTGAGGACCTTGACACTCTAGGTTTTACATTGGAGCCTAATTTTGTGCAAGCTACTTCACCTATATCTCATAAAGATGCCGCACTTCTGCTACCATGCGAAAAACATCAAGAATTATCCAGGTTAGGCAGGATTGCTATAGCCACATATTATGGTGGTGGGAATTATGATTTTGCTTCTTTTTTTGTTTGGTAGAGTTCCTAGCATTGGGCACTTGCAACAAAGCAGCAGTTCAATTACCCACACTAACGTTTACTCTCCATTTTCAGGTCCCCGGTTCCCACGCTGGATTCAGGATTCCTTAAGTCCTCATATGATCAAGTTCCGGTCACTAATTTGGAAAATCATGTAGAAACCAATCAGGAAATAGTTCCTTACGTTACTGATGTATATACAGATGTATCAGTGCCTAAAGCACTAGTTCCTATTCCCCCGATGAATTTAAACACGCTCGCTATTGTCCCGTTGAACCAGAAAGCTAAGCGATCAGATCTTTCACAGCGCAGAACTAGGAGACCTTTCTCTGTTTCAGAAGTAGAAGCACTAGTTGAAGCAGTTGAGAAACTTGGCACTGGAAGGTGTGTGATTTCTATATTTTCATTGTTCTTGATTGTAATGTTCTAAGAGCTGTTAAACTTTTCTGTACATGCAAGATGCCCAACCCGCCTACAATATTTAGAAGTAATGCTCAAAGTTAAAGGGACCTGTCAGTATAAACTTTTATTTTTCAGTAGTTATATCAGTTTGGGCAACTTGCTACGGAAAATTTAACTATCTTATTTTGTCTGATTATACAGGTGGCGTGATGTTAAAATGCGTTCCTTCGATGATGTAAATCATCGAACGTATGTGGATTTGAAGGTATAGAACATCACTTTATATTTTACCTTTACCATTGGTAAATAAAGAGTTAAATGCAGTTTTCTTGTCAATACTAGTGATTCTCGAAGGTAAATACCAAACGAGAAAAAATGCTATAGAGGAACATGAAGCTTATTCTAGAAAGCTTAAGTGTGTCCATAAAAGTTTACTTGAATAGGAAAGGACCAATTTTGAAGATGTATAACTGGGTCTTTAATGATTTCTATAATATTATGTAAAATATTAAAGATCCACTAGAGTAGCTTCTTTAGATTAGTTTCATCTGTATAGAACATGGACGAGGAATAATTGTGTGAAGTTTGATTGATACAGGATAAATGGAAGACGTTAGTCCATACAGCAAGTATTGCCCCCCAGCAGCGTCGGGGACAGCCCGTACCCCAAGATCTTTTGGACAGGGTCTTAGCTGCGCATGCTTACTGGTCTCAGCATCAATCCAAGCAACATGGTAAACATCAGATTGAGCCTCTTAAATTAACCGGAGAGGTTGGAGTCTGAAAGGTTGGCTGGCTAACATTACAGTTGTACAAAAATTTGTGATTTAGGAATGTAGATAGACAAAAAACTGTGCAAATTTCATTCAGTCTCCTCGTAATATTAACACTCGGTTACGATTCATTGCCAGGCCTCTCTTAGAACCAGAGAGTGCGGCACTTGTAAATGAATTGATTGAATAAACAGCATTCCAACAATATTTCATTGTAATTCAGGATTAGCTGATTTTATTGCTGCACATAGTTTGAAATTGTAAACTTATAGTTACATTTTTCTTTCCAGGTGTACTTTGTAAATTACTAGGACCTTTTCTATGAATAGTAATGAGAACTTTCGGTCCGTAGATTCAGTGATACTTCTGATTTGTTAGAATTATGTATAGTTTGCTTTTGCTAAACATTGTTACTTGCCGAACATTAATTAAAATTACTGCTACTTTGTATTGTGGATTTGTGGTAGTTCATCTTTCTTGCCGTGACTAAATTACTTTCCATGAAATGGAAGGACATCTTTGCTAAGTACCATGAATCTTATTTTTATGATAGAAAAGATGCATATCAGAAAGTGGTTTGCACCAAACAAATAATATATAGTCTATAGTCTAGAAGACATATAAAGCACCTCCAACGAAGAAACTTTTGGTTCGCTGTTATATTTTATATAATACAATATCATAAATTAACTTTTTTAATATATATATTTAAACTTACATAATGGCTTTAATCTTGATAGTTGATTAAATAATTAGTAGCGGTTGTAATCATGTGATGTGGCTATTGAAATGATATCGTCTGATGTTTAACCACTTTAGTTGTTATTTCATACATCTATTAGGAACATTTTTCTCTATTTCAAATCAAAATTCCACTTTCTTCTATAAATTAACTTTTAAGAATTGTTTAACATAAAATTAATAAATTTTATTGTAACTTTCGGTTTTGCAATTTATTATAATTTTTATATTGTCATTGTTAAACCGCATAAATCGTACCACACCGTACTGCATTTATTTGGTATGGTTTACGCGATTTCATGCGGTTTGGTACACGGTTTTAAAGAAAAATTGCACCACCCGCACCGCGAACACCGCTAATAAATTCATACAATTGAACCTTCTAAAATGGTTACATAAAGTAATTACTGGACTAGCAATACTACAACTAAAAACACAAACTTAATTATTTTAAACCGCTGCAGTGCCGAACTTGCTAATGATCACCACCGGGGCGGTTTGATAAACAATTCCTCCGCATCCTTTCTCCACACAAAGCAACCGACAAACACATTCCAACCCGTAGAGATGTGTATACACCCTTACTCGTTTCACCAAACTATTAGTACAACAGAAGAGAATTAAACAAGAACTTTAGTTTCGGAGAAACACATATTCATAAATCTTTCCATACACAAAAACACAAATTATATATACTTTAAATATGTGTTGGACGTCTTGAAGAAGGAAGTCTAATCGTTGCAGCAAAGGCTGACCCAGGTGATGACTGATCGAGAGAATTTCACCCGCCTGGTTCCAACAGTATGTGTGTTACCTTCCATGCAGACTTCAAACGACTACCACAAGCCTCAAAGATTCCCATCTCTCTCTCTTAAATGCAATTGTCATGCCCCTTTTTTTAGGGTTGCGAGAGTGTGTTCAGAATTTTAGATAGCCGAAACCTCTGCCCCCAAATAAATTTATTTTTGTAAAGCCCAGTTTCCACGCTTTTCAAGCAAAACCTGAATTAATTAACCCAGGAGTAGTGCTAGAGGCACAAAATTTGGTACAAAAAATTGTTACCAAATTTACAACTTGATCTTGCTTCGATTAACTCCCCTATGTGATTTCTGGCAACATAAGCAAAGTTGAAACAATTGAAAGAAAGGAAAATTGCGGCGTCAGTATTTACCTTAGTCTTAGTCTTGTTCTTTGTTGGAAGGGACCAGTGCTCTTCACTATCCTCGCAGGTTATTAATCCCCACGATTGGTTAAAACATTTGTCTTGAGCATTTTGTCATTGACTAAGAGCCACTTTTGCTGATTCCATGACCGCTACAATCTCCATCCCTCTTTGCTTTCATACCAGATCATTTCTACATTTCCAAATCACCCAGCATAACATGATCCCCAACTGTCTCTTT
Source organism: Heracleum sosnowskyi (assembly GCA_030848705.1). NCBI lineage: Eukaryota > Viridiplantae > Streptophyta > Magnoliopsida > Apiales > Apiaceae > Heracleum > Heracleum sosnowskyi. The sequence goes on along the minus strand of CM061243.1, from coordinate 23,673,980 downwards.
TCCAGCCTCCAATCTCCAAAAAAGTCTCTTTTCCAGCCTCCAATCTCCAAAAAATACTCATTAGCCAGTCTTGAAAAGAACCCTGGGACGTTTCTTGATTATAGTTACCTACCCTATCCCAACACCCCTGAGCAAAAGAGCAGTTTAAAAGAACATGAGTTGTTGTCTCGGGTTCGATATTACACAATGGATAGATAACATTCACGTTCACGTGCACGTGCTTTCTCCGAAGCGACTCTTTTGTAGGGAGACACTCAGTTGTTGCTCTCCAAATGAAGTGCTTCGCATTTGGAGGGACTTTTAAATTCCACATCTTCTTCCAGAAACTTGGGTCATTGTTTAAGTTGTTACCTGACTTACCCTCATGTATAAGAGCATACGCAGTTTTTACAGAATAATGACCAAGCTTTTCTCGCCTCCAGTACCACTTGTCAACATCTCGACTACATAATGGAATTGACAAAACTAGGTTGGCATCCCTCACATCGAAAATGTCATTTACCAGGTCTACATCCCACTTGTATTCATATATAACCATCAACGATGATATATACCATCTTACCTTGCACTGCTTTGTTCATAGTTATATAATGTATGGATTGTCATCATTTGGTAGCCATGGGCCGTCCATAATACTTACTGAGTTTCCATCACCAACTCGTCGCACTAATCCCTGTTTAAGAAGAGATTGAGCTTCCAATATGCTCCTCCGGATAAAACTTGGACTTCCACCCAATTTAGCTGTTAGAAAGCTATTATGAGGATAATACCGGGCCTTAAAAATCTTGGCTGTTAACGGAGGAATTTGGTATTAACAAAGTTTGAGGTTCGTCGCCGGAATCAAGATCTATGACGGTGGTTTTTCGTCGGAAGGTCGCCGGAGTGTGGTGGTTGTTATGAATTGGGGGCTGAGATTGTAAGCGTTTCTTGGTGGTGGCTCGCTGAGCTCTTCGCTTCCAACTCCCTACAATGTGCTTACGTACCCCGTATTTATAGGGGATCAAGCCCTATGTGGTTCTTGGGGAGTAAGTAACCTATATGGGTTGGTTTCTGATTTTCGAGGCCCACTAGGATACATGATCCGTCTTATGGAATTGGTATTCGACTCGCTTTAGGAATGTCCAACGATGAGGTCTAGTCACAAAGGCCCAAGGCTCAATTACAATCTAGGGACTTCACAGATACGACATCGACCCAACGTAGGAGCCGACACTAACCGCTACCAGCTGTCTCCCTGAACAAAATAGTTACAGGTATAGCCATGACTTACCCCAAATGCCAGACGCATCCTTGTCCCTCGAATGAGAAGCACCCACCAGATTGCAGGACAAGTGATCCCAAGAGTTTGGGTACAAAGTGCAGGATTACTCCAAAGTTCCCCAATGAGGACGCACCCATTGAATGCAGGAACAGAGCTATCAAAGCACACACCAAGATTTACCCCACATCCTCAATGAGGACGCGCCCGTTGAATATAGGAGGAGGCATTCAGTACACAGGCATATCCCTGAAGGCCTTCAACAACGGACATCCCCTTCCTAGGGCACATCCTAGGAAGGAATTTTTCAATCATCAGGCAAACCCCTAGAGGCCTTCAATCACAAACATCGTCATCAGGAAAACCCCTGGTGGCCTTCAATAACAAACATCCCTCCCTTAGGAGACATCCTAGGGGAGAAGTCTCCAATATCTTGCCATTATCAAGCCAAATGAGTCATCCTTCACCACCAAGTAGCTAATTCAAACCAAGAGAACGCGCCCTCAAGGGGGTGGACGACCTAAAGGGGACACCCTTATTCCTATGTGGGCAAGCCCTAACTATTCCGTATGTCAATCCCATGTCAATGTAGCTCTTATTCTCTATCAAGTCATCACTTCGTACCATGAGGGCGCGCCCTCAAAGGGTGGACGACCTCTCAAGGCGCACCCTTACCCCTATGAGGGTAAACCCTAAGCTTCCTTGTGTCAGTTCAATTTCTAATTTCATCTTGGATATCCCCAATTGATTATTACTTGACCTGAATCTTCCCTAAAAACCGGATACCGAATTTTGATTATAACATTGGCAACCAGACTTTCAGGATTTGTAGTGAGCCTTCACCCATGTTTTTCCATTATAGCCACATTAAAATCGTGTAAATGCCTAAAACCCATTCCTCCATGCATCTTCGACTTGCACATTCTGTCCCAACTCCCAACTGATCCATGGATAATTTTATCTATTTTAGGAGATGAACACCACCAAAACTTACACATCATTAAATCCATATCTCTACACATTTCTAGAGGGAGAGGAAACACGCTCATAGTATAATTTGGGATTGCTTGAGCAACTATTTTTAATAAAATTTATTTGCCCACTTTATTCAGTAATTTTCCATCCCAACTCTGAACTCTAACACACACCTTCTATTTCACATAACCTAATATATACTTATATATGATAAACGTATACAACATTTTTGTCCTTACTTTGGTCATCTAATATTGTAAAAAAATAATTGTTAAATCTGTAACTAAATAATTATTCACCGCAAATTTATTAATAAAAACTATTTTTTATTTTTTTTATTTATGTTGAATAAGAATTTGAATTCAATAAATCTTTTGTATATGTCAAAATGATAATGAACTGTTAGATCTTTAAATAGATAAATAAAAATAATCGGATCTAATATTAAAAAGTAAAATTTATATAATAAAAATTGTACTTATCAAAAAAGTTTATGTATCAAAACACAATCATCTTATTTAGTATCTTAGAAAAATTATTTGATATATATTTCTATTTTCTTATTCTCTTTAAAGTTTAAAAAATCATAATTGCTACTTGTAATGAATTGTATTTGAAGATATATATATAAATTAACAATTTAGACACGCACATAGAGAATTTTTATTAACATGAATGATTCATCGGTTTAAATTTTAATCCAACTTTTTTAGACTATATATATTTCATATAAAAGTTTTGTAAGCATGTATTCATGATTTTATTGTTTTTTTTATAATATGATCCTTGCTAGAACCCCGAATAATTTATAATATTATTCTCGAATGCCAAGCGTAATCTTTTAATACATGATGTGTATATGTATACTTGAGCTCTTTAATTTTATGAATACGTTCAATCAAATCTTTCCAATTAAGTATTCAAAAACGTTTTTGGAAATAATTTTGAAAAGTTAAACCGTTTTCTTATTATTTCTCTTTATTATATTGAAACATATGTAAGATTTATCGATGACTTCTTAGTATATTTGTATCTATCTCGCTCCTTTAAGAAGATGTTGAGAGTTTGAATTTTATCAAAAAAAAATATGTGATTAAATGTGTTAATTATCAAAAAGAAGAAATGTAATATTGAAATTACTCCAACATATTTAAAACTCGCTAATTTCGTCAAATTTAAGTAATTGTAGAATGATATCATATGGCTTAATGTCCATTATGGGATAATACTGTTAGCTTTCATGTTCCCTTCCTCTAGCAACTTTTGTGAAATCCCAAATCCGAATTCGAAATAAATTGAAATATAGTGATCCAAATTCAACAAATTTCATAATTTACCAGTCCACCACAAATCCCAAAATATCATGAATAATTGAATTAATTATGTAACCTGTAGCAATAATGAATATATTAAATAATTAAATTCATTTATATTATTTCTTATGAAACAAACTCCCTTACATTTTTGAAATAAATAACAAATGTTTTAAAACGACAAACTTATTTTGCTAAAGTTCAAAATCTTCTAACCAAATAATCTAGTAAATCATTTTTAAAAAAGATTAAAATAAAATTAAAGTACTAATCCATTTCGGTTCAACGGTTTACGAGTCAATTTTATTCATACTTTTATTTTTACCGCTCGTACTTACTATTAGACCCGATAAATTGGGTTCAAATTCGAAAAATCGAACCGAAATTTATATAACCGAATTCGATTTTGTATCCGAATTAGTCAATCCGATAATAATCCGAAAATCGATTTGAACCGATCCGAAAATTATCCAAACCAAAAATTTAACCGAAAATAATTTGATCCGATTATGATCCAGAACCAATCATAACCGAATAATAAATTATCCAAACCGAATATGATTCGATCTGAAATAAACAAATGGTAATTCAGTTTTAGTTGAGTTATAATTTTTACAGATCATAATTCACATATATTAAACCACTTTTACTTGTATTGTTAGGTCCTGACAAGTTTGTAGAAGGGGGGTTGAATACAAACGATACCGTTTAATCGAATTTGTCCTTTTAAGATTTAACAATTTAGAACAAATTATTGCGGGATAAAACTGAAACAATATTCAAGTTAAATAAAACTCTATTAAACTTGAAGGGTGTTACAATTTTGATCACTGATTACAAAGAACTTGATAAAACAAATCTAGAATAAATTCGACATGAATTTATCTATTTTTGTAATAAAAAGGATCGAATACTAAAAAGTAGTTCGATATAAAATCTAGGGATTATGATCCGCTAGAAAGCTAAAGCAGTACAAGAGAAATGATTCTTATGGATTAAATGTTAAGAATCAATACAAGAATTAAATCTCTGGTAGAAATTGAATGCTTAGCAGTTGAAGAAATAAAGAGAGAGAGAATGAAATATTTGTTGCTGTCTCTTTTTTTTTTTGCTTCTGTATGAATTGTAATGTAATGAATTAGGTGGCCAAATTGTCTTCTGCCTTGTATAAATACTAAAATGCATTTCTGTTAATCAATCCCACGTGCAAGCCAAATCAACAGAATGCATTAAGCCTTGGAAGACAATCGGGAAGACAAGCATTTGTACTAGGAAGACAATCGGTAAGACAAGAGATTGGCCTAGGAAGACAATCGGGAAGACTCACCTGAGAGTCTTCCTAGTTCATTTTTCTAAGTCTTCCTAGTTCAAACCTAAGTCTTCCTAGTTCATTTTTATTCTAATTTAAATAATTAACTAAATAAATTATGTATTAAATTAATTCTTTACAGAATTAATTTAATAAATAATATACTTGATTGTATTAATTATTTATAAGAGAATAAAATAGAATTAGTTGACTTCTCAATTAATTTCTTTTTATTCTAATTTAAATAATTAACTAAATAAATTATGTATTAAATTAATTCTTTACAGAATTAATTCAATAAATAATTTACTCAATAGTATTAATTATTTATAAGAGAATAAATAGAATTAATTGACTTCTCACTTAATTCCAGAATCACTTAAAACTTAGATAAATAACAAACACAATAGTACGTTGACACTCGATGCACTGTCTGGTTCATGAGTGACTAACGACAATGTCTGTTCTTTATCTATTTAACTTTAAGCAGTGATTCACTTCCTTCTCATTCAAGAACTCCGTAATCAGTACCTTTTGCTGTCACAACTTGAAATCTCCGTCACTTTAATAAATCCACTGAGCTTGAATACTTCACTGAGGCTTGATCAATAAATTGAGCTTCTTTCAATGTAGAATCACTTCAAGTCTGTAGATGACTTTAATCTTCATTCTTTGACATATATAATCTTCTGAGATTCCTGTGACATCTGAACTAATATTTACTTATTACATTCTTGTTTAAGTTGAGTAGAATCCTCGAATTACAAATAGGCTATAGCATATGCCTTTCAATCTCCCCCTATTTGTTTGTTAGAAAATAACAACCAAATACCTAGAGGATCACTCAACTAAAACCAAGAAAAAGATAAGACTCTTAAACCTAAGTAAATACTAGAAAGTTCTGGATCAAATATGACATTTCCAGATTTCACCAGTAAAGGTAAATACAAGACAGATGTTCCTCTAGACTGAACATATGATAACATTGAACCTGTCTTGATTTACCTAAGCTCTATACATAAAACATTTACAAAACAGAGCTAAATACCTTTACTCCCCTGAAACTCCTCCTTTACCTTTTATATCTTTTTCAGCTCCCCTTTTACTAGCTTCACCAAAAGTCTCTAGAAACTTCTTCCCCTTAGAAGTAGATAGAAACTTCTCCCCAAACTTCTGTAGAAACTTGTCTAGAAACTTCTCCCCCTTAGTTGAGGAATTCTCTACAGATTTAACTTTATGAGTATCTGAAGCCAGTAGGAGTTGAGATAGTTGATGGAGTTGATCTTGGGTAGTAACTTTGTCTTCAAGATTTCCTTGAGCAGTCCCAGCTGATTGTTGACAGAGGTGGAAGAAGAAGACCGTTCAACCACTTGTGCTTGCAAAAATTCTTTATCAGCCTGGGTTTTGAATAGATGTTCCTGTAGATCAGCTATGTGAGCTAACTACATTGCAGTGTATGTGTCTGTGTGTGCACTCACTTGAATTTATCTTGTAAGTGTATCACTCATCTCACGTGCATGTGTTTCACTCAGTGTTTGACTCTTATCACTCAACATTAGCTGTCTGTTTGCTCCTTTTTGATCAGTACCTGCATTGAAACTCACCCTAGCCTCTTCAAGAGAGGTCAGTGGTGGTGCAATGGGAGTTCGCAAATCCCGATCCTCAATCATGTCTATCAAATCACTTGGATTTGAAATCTGAATTGCTTCAGTGATAGACTGACCAAGTTGCCTTCCACTTTCTCCAGATAAATCTGCGAGTGGAAAATCCCTTAGGGAGCCAGAGGTGTTCACTCTGGGAGGGGAGAAAATGATTCTATTTGATTTGGCAAAGAATCAAATTTTCCCTCAGATGCCTGTGAAGGCACTTCTACCGTAACAATGGTAGGCACTGTAACCAGTTGCAGGTGCTCTGCTTTCACTGTGTCCTGAGTTTCATCTAATGAAATTGTTTTCTCCCATTGTGAGTAATGAGAGTGTGCTTGACTCAGTACAAAGTGCCATGGCCCTATGGCGAATTTCAATAGATTCATCCTGTTGAGAGAATGTCTCTAGAAACAGTTCATTGGCCATTTCAAAGTCCATATCCTATTGAGAGGATACAGATGGGCTGACAGATGCCTCAGTATATGTTGAATTACTTTAGAGGAGGCAGAGCTGTGGGATCACTCACTGTTTCAATCAAAATACTTCTTTATTTAACATTTGATTTCTGTTTAGGCTGAGAGGTCAAGTAATTAAGTTGTAGACTCATTGTTTGGCTCTAAGACCTGGGATAGAGATTGTGGATCTACAATCCCTTGGTCAGCCCTAACAACCACTTGGGTTCAGCAACCGTAGAAGAAGTGGATTGAGAGATAGAAAGTAATACCTGAATTGGAATTGGCACTGAATCTCCAACTAAGCAAGAGCTAGATCAAAAATACTATATACAATATATTTATACAAATAACTAAGATAAATAGAAAATAAAAGATAATAAATAATAAATAATAAGCAATAAAAATAAAATACAATAATAATAAAAAAAAACATATTTACAGGAAACTATTTACATGCAACTAAAGAAATAAACTGAATTAAAATACAATGCAGAAAGTATTTACATGAAACTAAACAAGAATATTTGAATATTTTAAAATAAAAAATTTTCAATAAAAATAGATTTCTCTACAATTTTAACTTGTAAAATTTGAGAAAAATATTTTTAAAGAAAATAATTCATCTTAACTTACTCAACCTAAGAAGCTTAACAATTAGACAAGACATGTCAATAATCTACAATCAACATGCAAAAGAGAAATTGAGATGATAAAATAAATTTACAAGTGATTTAAAAAATATATATACAACAAATGAACACTTGTAAATTTAATTAAGAACAAACATAAAAAATAAACAGAGTTAATCACTAAAACTATTTAACATACCCAATTTACCAACCAATCTGGTAAACATGGATTCATCAAGAGATTTAGTGAAAATATCTTTTGTTTGTTCCTCTGTGGGTACAAAGAGTAACTCCACAGTACCATTCATGACATGCTCTCGGATAAAATGATACCTGATGTCAATGTGCTTTGTCTCTTGTGATTATGCCATCTTCATCTAATTTAATTCTGAATACCCACCGAGTACCAACTACTTTCTTGTTCTTCGGTCTAGGTACCAGCTTCCAAACTTGTTGTTGTTCAATTTGATTGAGTTCATCTTGCATAGCAATCACCCAATCAGGATCACCCAGTGCTTCCTCAATCTTCTTTGGTTTCATTTCAGAAGGAAACCCTGAATAATGATATTCATTTTGAGTAGCACTTCTAGTTCTGACTCCAACACCTGGATCACCAATAATCAACTCAAAAGGATGAGCTCTAATCCAAACTGTTTATCTTGGAAGATTTGATCTTGATGATTCGCCTTGTTCTACATTATGGTGTTGTGAATGACTAGTTGACCCTTCATTTCCTCCCCCTGAGTTGTTGGCAGATTGTCTTGGTGATTCTTTTCCAGTGTTAGTGGTATCTCCATTGTAACCAATGTTTCCACCACCATCACTCTCACCATTATCATTGTTATCACCAGCAACAACCTCAGGTGGATTCTTATCATCTGATTCTGAATCTGACATTTCATCAAACTTCAGTTTCTCAGATGGATTTTCTGTTTGGATATTAGGGAGTTTGGTGTCATCAAATGTAACATTGATGTTCTTATTGACTGATAACATTTCTTGATTTCAAACAGGCCATATCCTCAGTTATACCTTTGCTGTTATCTCCAAAGGTAAGCACTGGGCCAGCTTTTTCAACCAAATCTGATAGCAGGGCTCTATCTCCGGTCATATGCCTTGAACAGCCACTGTCAAGAACCCATATAACACGGCTTACCTGTTTAACTCCCTGCAATACCAGATTGATTAGTCCTTCCTCGGAACCCACACTTGATTGGGTCCGGCATACTTAAAGAATTGGCCTTTGTCAGGCAAAACAACATTTTTAACTAAAACTACTTCAACCTCTTTCACATAAGAGCGTTTCCATTTATAGCCAGCCTTAACACATTTCTGAGTAGGCTTAGGGATAAATGAATCCACTCTAGTCTGAGGAGGACTAGTAGTCTTTGCTTTAACATGCTTCTTATTATTAACATGTTGACGTGGAGCAGTCTTATCACTAGATACATGCTTTTTATTAAAGAAAGCATACATAACATTAAAAGCACAAGACATGCAATTACTCACACCACATGCTTTATGAGAAGAATTAACAGCAGGCATGTTAGTTCTACAGTTGTTTTGATCCAACTTATGGATATCTGATTTAGTCTTTTTAGTTGTAGCAACTTTGACTGGAATATCAGATATACACTTTTTGGACTGTTCAGCTTCCAAAGCAATATCTTCTTCATGAATCTCCTCAGCAATAATGATAGAGTATTCATTCATAGGCTCTGCCTCAGACTCCCTACAGAAGGGTGTTTCAATACCCTTAAGTATATATGGAACAACCTTTCCTTCAGATTTGTATCTACAAGGGGAATTAATTCCAAGCAGTCCAATAGCCTCATTATAATCATACCCTATACTGACATGATTACCAACAGCTTGCTTATTGAGAATTTCTTTAGCAGTCTTACAAGAACTGAAATAAGCATTAGCTTTGGTCTTAAGCTCACTAATCTGATCTTTGAGAATGGTTTCCAGTTGAATATAACATTTAACCCTATTCTCAAGAAAAGCTACCTTATTAGTAAGTTCATCCTGATTAACATGCACAAGTTTCAATTCTTTTAATTCCTTTTCAAGATTTGTGTTTAAAAGATTTATTCTATCATTTTCAGTGCGTGCACAACTTATGGTGCCACCAAGATGATAAATCATTTCAGCGTCAGTAAGTTTTACCTCAGACATGTCTGGTGAAGATAACATGGAATCAAAGAGTTTGCCTCCTTTTGCCACAAGTGCAAGATTTCCAACTTCTTCATCTTCACTGTCTGTATCATCCCAGCTCTTCCCTTCAGCAACATAAGCCTTCTCAATCTTATTCTTCTTGCTAGAATCAAATGAGTTCCTTGTCACTTGCCTTGGCTTTTTACATTCAGTAGCAAAGTGACCCAACTCATTGCAATTGTAGCATCTGATTGAGCTCCTCTCCACAGTTCCAGTTTTGTAGCCACCCCTTGTGCCACTTGAAGATGAGGAATCACCTCTCTGAAACCTGGGCCTGAACTTAAGATTGGGATTCCTCTTGAATCTAAACTTCCCAAACTTCCTGACTATCAAAGCCAAATCACCATCTTCCAGCTGATCAAGTTCTTCTAAAGAATAGAAGTCACCACCAGATTGATCAATGGATGTTAATCCATATTCAGCATCAATAACATTCATGTTAGAACTGGAAGGTTGAACAGCCTTCACTTCCAGTTTCTGTGGGACTTCAGCAGTCAATTCAGTAGAGGTACCAACAATCTTCCCAGTTCCATACAGCTCCCTCTGTTGAATCTGCTCCAGCTCATAGGTCTTCAGAACACCATACAATCTCTCCAAAGCAATCTCATTCATATCTCTTGCTTCTCTAATTGCAGATATTTTGTGCTCCAAATGAGGTGGAAGTGTAAGAAGGAACTTCTTGTTAATCTCCTTGTTGGTGTAGTGCTTCCCATTGAGATTCAGATCATTGATTAATTTGTTGTATCTCTCAAAAACCTGAGAGATACCCTCACCAGGGTTTGATCTGAAATGCTCATATTGTGAAGTGAGAATTTCCAGCATATTCTCTCTAACTTCCTCTGTCCCCTCATTTATTATCTCTATGGTTTCCCAAATGTGTTTGGCAGTATCACAGTTTAGGACATGATTATGCATGATAGGATCAAGACAATCAATAAGGATCAGCTGTAGACAGGAATCCAAGGTAACATCCTCTTTTTCACCAGGAGTGAAATCCTTGGGATCTTTAGGGTACATCCTAGCAGCCCTAGTAACAATGTTACCCTCTTTTAATTCTTCCTCAATAATCATAGGAAGTTTTGGTCCATTCTTCATCACATCAATGTATTTAGGATTTGCAACCTTAAGAAATAGGAGCATTTTCTTCTTCCACATTGGATAATGCTCCTTGCTGAACATTGGGATTTTCACTGTACCCACTTTCTGTGTAGTAGACATCTTTTGAGATTTTTAGGAATAATAAAAAATCAGAGTTTAAGAAAAATCTCAAAACAATTGGATCTTTGATTTGTATATCAATCAAAAGGCTCTGATGCCAATTGTTAGGTCCTGACAAGTTTGTAGAAGGGGGGTTGAATACAAACGATACCGTTTAATCGAATTTGTCCTTTTAAGATTTAACAATTTAGAACAAATTATTGCGGAATAAAACTGAAACAATATTCAAGTTAAATAAAACTCTATTAAACTTGAAGGGTGTTACAATTTTGATCACTGATTACAAAGAACTTGATAAAACAAATCTAGAATAAATTCGACATGAATTTATCTATTTTTGTAATAAAAAGGATCGAATACTAAAAAGTAGTTCGATATAAAATCTAGGGATTATGATCCGCTAGAAAGCTAAAGCAGTACAAGAGAAATGATTCTTATGGATTAAATGTTAAGAATCAATACAAGAATTAAATCTCTGGTAGAAATTGAATGCTTAGCAGTTGAAGAAATAAAGAGAGAGAGAATGAAATATTTGTTGCTGTCTCTTTTTTTTTTTGCTTCTGTATGAATTGTAATGTAATGAATTAGGTGGCCAAATTGTCTTCTGCCTTGTATAAATACTAAAATGCATTTCTGTTAATCAATCCCACGTGCAAGCCAAATCAACAGAATGCATTAAGCCTTGGAAGACAATCGGGAAGACAAGCATTTGTACTAGGAAGACAATCGGTAAGACAAGAGATTGGCCTAGGAAGACAATCGGGAAGACTCACCTGAGAGTCTTCCTAGTTCATTTTTCTAAGTCTTCCTAGTTCAAACCTAAGTCTTCCTAGTTCATTTTTATTCTAATTTAAATAATTAACTAAATAAATTATGTATTAAATTAATTCTTTACAGAATTAATTTAATAAATAATATACTTGATTGTATTAATTATTTATAAGAGAATAAAATAGAATTAGTTGACTTCTCAATTAATTTCTTTTTATTCTAATTTAAATAATTAACTAAATAAATTATGTATTAAATTAATTCTTTACAGAATTAATTCAATAAATAATTTACTCAATAGTATTAATTATTTATAAGAGAATAAATAGAATTAATTGACTTCTCACTTAATTCCAGAATCACTTAAAACTTAGATAAATAACAAACACAATAGTACGTTGACACTCGATGCACTGTCTGGTTCATGAGTGACTAACGGCAATGTCTGTTCTTTATCTATTTAACTTTAAGCAGTGATTCACTTACTTCTCATTCAAGAACTCCGTAATCAGTACCTTTTGCTGTCACAACTTGAAATCTCCGTCACTTTAATAAATCCACTGAGCTTGAATACTTCACTGAGGCTTGATCAATAAATTGAGCTTCTTTCAATGTAGAATCACTTCAAGTCTGTAGATGACTTTAATCTTCATTCTTTGACATATATAATCTTCTGAGATTCCTGTGACATCTGAACTAATATTTACTTATTACATTCTTGTTTAAGTTGAGTAGAATCCTCGAATTATAAATAGGCTATAGCATATGCCTTTCATGTATAAACTAATCTATTTATAAGCAAAATTCGTATTTAGAACAACTTCATGTCAAAATTAACATAAACATTTAATCAATCCTTTTGGAAAAGTACACTATTTTATATTAAAAATAATATATTTAATAATAATATATTTTTTAAAATCTTACAAATTAAAAAAATGAATGTATAATGATCTGAAAAGACCTGAACCAAATTTGATCCCAACCAAATTTATCTTAACCCAATCAGATCTGATTCGAGTTATACCTAAATATAACATAACCGAAAGTTTATCCAATCCTATATAAATCTGATCCAAAACCGATGCGAAGTCACCTTACCGCACACGATATAAACACAACAGTGATCACAACAAAACTTTTGTGAAACCCTAGAGAGATACAGAGAGAGAGAGAGAGTAGCTGATCGGAATCAATGGACATCATAAAAGAAGAGTTTCAAAGGCAGCGAAAGGCCCTATCGGAGCAAACCGGAGGCAAACGAATCTTCAAACGCTCCGAACTCGAACAAAAAAAGATCCAACAGCTCCGTCTTGAAGAACGCCGCGAAGCCGAGCAAAAACTCCTCCGTCAAAACCCCCAAATCCCCAATTCAAACCCTAATTCCTCTTCTTCAAACCCTAATTCCCTTTCGGACCCGGCCAAAACCCGACCCGACTCCACCTCCACTTCCAAACCCCTCACCGACGAGGAAAAAATCGATATTCTTAATTTACCTAAACAGGAGGTGATTCGAAGGTTACGATTCCTGAAACAGCCGATCACTTTGTTTGGCGAAGACGACGAGGCGAGGCTGAGTCGGATGAAGTATGTGTTGAAAGCTGGATTATTTGAGGTGGATGATGATATGACAGAGGGACAGACGAATGATTTTTTACGCGATATTGTCGAGTTGAAGAAAAGGCAGAAGATGGGGAATATGGGGGATAGGAAGAGGAAAATGTCGAGAGAGGAGCGGAGTGAGGATAATGATGGTGGAGGTGGAGACGATGAGGAGGATTTGAGTGGCGGTGATGATGAGGAGAATGATCGGGATTTGAAGAGGATGAGGAGTGATTTTGAGGAGTTGTGTGATGAGGATAAGATTCTCGTGTTTTTTAAGAGGTTGTTGATTGAGTGGAAACAGGAGTTACAAGCAATGACGGATATGGAGAAGAGGACGGCAAAAGGGAAGAGTACGGTTGCTACGTTTCAGCAGTGTGCGCGGTATTTGAATCCGTTGTTCAAGTTCTGTAGGAAGAAGGTGAGTTTTTTTTACTTGTATCTGTGAAATGTTAGATTTTATCATGTTATATGTTTCTTTTATAACCGGTTGCTAAGGCCTTAAGAAGGTGATTAGTGAAACTAATTTGTCATAAGTTGAAGAATACGGATGCTCTGCAATGCCACTTTAGTGTTGTGAGATACCATAGTTCTTTTATCATATTTAAGGGCAAAATCAAATTATGCATTAGTTTGGTAAACATTGCTTTGGTTACTGTAATGCTACTGCATATAGTGTCATATCTACTTTAGTTTTTAAGTTATAGCAAGGAAAACTTAGATATTGGCTAGTTTAGTTTAGTTTGAGTTTCTGTAAGTATGGGAGGGAGGGTCTGTACTTGGACTTGACTAAGCTAAATGTGGTTTGTTATGTAGTTCTGTTTTGTTGGATAAGTAGATGTTTAGTGAAATCTCAGATCATGACAGTAGAGCTATAAAAGGAGCTGTTTACTTTTAGTTCATTCTGGTAGTGGATTATATTAGTAAAATTTGTCAATTAGAATTATTTTCCTTTTTACTAGGATGGTACTTGTTTTTCAATTGTTAGATTTCTGTATAAACCATTGTGTTCTTTATCAATAATCAAGTTTGAATGTGAGTTGACACGGAGATATGTTTAGTCTCCTTTATTTATACCACTAATATGGAATCATCTTGTAAAGGGATGATAGACTTAAATGTAAAACGGTTAATTCTATGTGTTATAACAAAAGCTAATTTGAATATTATTTCTATATATTATAAATATATTTGTTTAATTTTTATATTGAACTAATATATATAAATTATAAATAAAATTGATTTGAGTTTGATCTGAACTTATTATATTCGAGCTTTCGTCAATAGTTAGATTTACTAGTGCTGATAGTGAAAGAATTTAAATTGAAACACAAATTCTCTTTCAAGCTTTTGTAACCTTGGCACTTTATAGAAAACCACAATAAATCCCATGCATAAAGCAAACTTGTCTAGATAATTACTACCGCAGTTTGCTAATGGAGACTCTTATCTCACTTTCCCTTTGGATGAGTTCACCAATTAACAAGATTCATTAGTGATTCCAGAATCCAAATTGCTTCTGTAGTTCTATGAAACCAGCTATTCAAGAGAACAGTCAGCATCGTCTTTTGGTAGATCACTCTATTGATAGAAGCATTTTTATGGAGAAATGGATCATTTTTTATTTCTGAATTCAAGGACAACTACTTTTTTTTAAGTGTTGACAGCTCACGACGTGAATTATCACTTTTACTGAAGTAATTGCTCTTCTTCAATAGGTTAGTTAATAATTGAACATACAAGATGCAATTAAAACTCAATGCTTTTTGAAATCTGTTGACAGCAGATGAGCGTAGACGAAATTAGAAGTAAATTAATTTCTCTTTGGTAAGATGTTGGTTCATGGTTGTTAGCGGAACAGATGTCATTGTTTCTTTATATATTCAAGGAAGCTGCTATTAATTTTTTAAGGATTACAGAGAGCCCAGTGATTAAAGTATTTACTAAGCCACATTCTGTTGCTAACTAAAATTGTATATTTACTTCCTCTTACTTTTCGAGTGCTAGATTGCAACTCATAATATGATATGAACTTTAGTGTTTGAGTATCACTAATTGATTTGAAACAAGGGAGTGTGCACTTGGCTTAAAACAAGGGAGTTTGTATAATTTACTGTAAGCTTCAGTAGGCTGTTCTTAATATAAACACAATTCTCTTGTATTGGCAAGGCATCCTTGATTCCGATTCAGGATGGATATGTATTGTTTTTTGTTGTCCGAAGGTGATTTAGTCAACTACACTAACAAATAAGACGCCCAAGTTACAACCTCTAAGACTGTGACCATACACTTGCATTGATCTGGTTGTTATTTGTTACTAGTGTCTTTTGAATTGGCGACTAGGAATCAGTTGACTAAACGTGCCAATATATGTTTTTTTGTAGATTCTTCAGGATGATATTCGGCAAGCATTGATGTTGATGGTCAACTGCTGCAAGAAGCGGGACTATCTAGCTGCAATGGATCATTATATCAGAATGGCTATTGGTAATGCACCTTGGCCTATTGGTGTTACTATGGTTGGTATTCATGAGCGTTCAGCTCGTGAAAAGATTCACACCAATAGTGTAGCGCACATTATGAATGATGAGACAACACGCAAGTACTTGCAGTCGGTAAAAAGATTGATGACATTCTGTCAGCGGCGATATCCTACAATGCCTTCTAAAGCAGTTGAGTTTAACAGCTTGGCAAATGGCAGTGACCTGCAATCTTTGTTAGCAGAGGAGAGAGGCGACATGGGTAGTGAACCTGATGAGGAAAGGCTTCGGCTGATGGCTCCTCCAAGTGATAACTAAATAACTTGAGGCAGTGCTTTGTTGCTCATTTGATTTTGATTCTCTGTAATGCAATTTTATGATATAATTGCACAACCCTGTAACATGATGCTGGAAGAATGCCGATCGTTTATGTATTCTGTACGTTTAATGTGAACGTCTTTTTTCTTGTTCTATGGTTTGTGTTGTATTCTAAAAATGGTTCAGATAACAAATAAATCAAATAAATGAGCATATTTTAACTTTTTTCTCTGTTGACTGGCAAGACAATATGATAAATTATAGTGGTGTTCGTTCTTTTTTAGTTAGAAAAATTAAGTATTATATGACAAATTGATAAATTATCTGTGTGTGCTTGTCCAGGGCTTTGATGGCTGCTTGTTCAGGGCTTTTGTGAGTCGATTGGTCATTTCTTAAGATTTTTGTGCAAATTGGATCAATGATCTAGTCTTCTCTTAAGAAATTTGGCAAATTGCTTTAATGATCAAGTTTGTAGGATCCTTTAACCATTGAAATCCTTAGTGATCATACGAAGTCTTGTTCATCTGCTATATTGTACTAAATATACATCTACAATCGCGAATATACTTCTACCGTAGTATTCAGATGAAATTGTAATATTAAAGTCGATGTTGGGTGAATTTGTATAAAAAAGTTATATGATCAGATGTGCGGTGGTGTAGTTAATCATGATCAGTCATCTGAGGAGATTTTTTTTTGTAGATCTTGTTAGGCATGATTGGTCATCACTTAAAAGATATGTAGCCCTCTTTATTCCTTCTAAACTGTGGAGTTTATTGCATTGAATAATTTTGCTTCTAAAGAAAGAAAAATCAGACTAAGGTACACATAAATTAACATGAAAAATGCCAAAGAAACCAAAACTTTTTCCAAAATTTGTACAAAATGCCTATGTGTCATCTGTTCATTTGGTAACTCGCCTAATAAAATAATGAAACCCCGAGTGTATATGTATGTGTCCCAAATCACAACGTGTCATGTGTCACGCCACATCATTTGAGTTATTTTTTGGGAGATTTTTTTGGATTTTCCAGCATTTTTCATGTTAATAAAGAATAGAATAGAAGCAAATTTTTTTTAATAAAGAATGGAAGAGAAGAGATTGAGAAAGAATATAAGCAAAACATATTCTTCAATATGCTCCCAAGTTTTTTGTTGATGATGAGAGAAAATTTTGAAAAAAATGATATTGAGGAAAACATTTTGAAAATGGATGTGAGATCTCTCCCGATCATCCCATTTTTGGAAAGAAAATTTTGAAAATTTTCTCTACCAATCTTTTCTCTTCTCGCATTCAAAAATTCGGGAGAACCATTAGGAAAGAAAATTTCAAAATTCTATCTTTTTTTTTTTTCTTTTTTCTATCCAGATTCCAACTCGGAAGCACCCCTTAAGCCAATACCATTTTTGGCTCAATAATCTGTTCCATTGTGGTAATTAGAGTTGAATCCAACTTGATTCATTTTTTTAAATGTAAACTAATTAACCAACTGTAGAAAATGGTTGCAAAACAAATGTGTCTAATAAATCTAAAGATAATTGCTTGACATGAACTATTCAGGCCATATGCCAATCAGCCAATTTGTCATTGTAGAACTGCTCAACGGTATCCGGGTACTCTATAGATCAGATGAAAATGAAATAGAACACATATCACAATCCTATACGCTAGAAACTTTCTAGACTGAAACAACATAACACTATAGAACAAGATACCTAACAGGCAATTAGACAATTACACGACAGAAACCAAACACCAAGTACAGTTTAATACGAATTCAAAAACCATGATTGCTAAAAGTACTGAAGAGTTCAGGACTAGACAATAGACAAAAGCCACGAGATACTAACACACTACTCTATTAAATTCAGAGACTAGACAGTAGATCATCTC
Source organism: Heracleum sosnowskyi (assembly GCA_030848705.1). Classification (NCBI taxonomy): domain Eukaryota; kingdom Viridiplantae; phylum Streptophyta; class Magnoliopsida; order Apiales; family Apiaceae; genus Heracleum; species Heracleum sosnowskyi. The sequence continues at coordinate 23,655,895 of CM061243.1, read as the reverse complement.
CAATAAAACCAACAGCAAGGCTAGTACCCATAGTTCCAAAATCTTTCTGAATTTCTGACATCTTCTCCGAGCGAAGGGTCTGCAGATTTTGTAGTATATTTTTGGCATCGTCAACTTGAGCCTGCAGATCTTGTACTTTAGTTTTAGCATCATCAATATGACAGTCAATTGCATGAAGCTCGGTGATTAGGGGTTTTGAAAACCGGAGATGTTGAATATAGTTCAGGCGAGTAACAACCCAACTTAAGTTGAATCCCATACCTTGCAAGAAAGTAAATCTATCCCTGTATTCAACGATAATCTCAGAATCAACCTCAGTCATAGGTATTTTGGTAAATGCATTCAGTGAGGAACACAATGTATTCAGCCTCAAAGTGCACAACTTCTTGTTTTTCATGCTGAAGTGCTCAAAGGTTTCTGGGTACTTATGCATAATGAGATCAAGTAAGCATACAAACTCAGAATTAACCTCATGGCCCTGCCATAACCCGAATTCTTTGTTCCCCTTGGTAGAGCTCACCAGATCATTGCTTGTCCCTTCAACAGGAGAATCAACTTTTTTAAACCTGTCGGCATCTACTAGCAGATTCTTGACCACATGCTGTTCTTGAACCCGCATGTCCACAGTGTGAACGCTCAAAGCTTTATTTATATATTGACGATCAACCAGCTCCTTGGTTGGAGCTGCTAAGGGCTCTTGTATCCCTGCATTTTCAGCTGTCGCAGTAACTGCTGCTGTTTGAGGAATCATGTTGTTCTGAAAAGAATTGAAAACTTCAGTGACATATCTCTGACTGACATTAGAATTGATTATATTTATTTGACACATCTAGTTTTGACATATATCCATGGTAAATGATATTGGTTTTGCAAAAAGAAAAGGTAAACTAGCCTGTGAACTTACATTTTTGGTGTTTAAAACTAGTTTCGATTTCAATCAGCATCTATCATAAGGAAAGTAGTTATTCTATCATAATTTAGATTTAACGAATTCTAGATTGGTACACTATTATAAGCCCTCTTTGAGTGAGAATTAACTCCAGAAACAATAAAAAAATATCATTAATCATATCTGCTGTTTACAATTATTTTCATACATATAGCAACATAGAGTTTACTTGGTTAGGTCACATAATTGTTAAGCCAAGTTAGTGGTTTCCTGATTCAAGTTGGGCCTTTGGTGGATTGGACTAATAGGCTGCTGTTTAGTTGAACCCATATATGAAGGAACCTCCCTGGTCTTTAGTTCTGTAACTCCTGATGTAGGCATGTGTAACACAATCAGCAAGGGTGTAACATAGATCTTGATCAATATATTTGGCTTACAATGGCATCTGGCACACGTAGAACCCCTCTAAATTAATAATCTCTAAACTGATAACCTCTCTAAATTAAAATGAAAAATTGATCCCAAGTCGGGACATTAGTACTGTAGAACCCCTCTGATGTGAAAACCTCTCTATAATGATAATTTTTCCCGGTCCCAAGGATATCAGTTTATAGGGGTTCTACTTGTAGATCTTTTTCTTCTTCTTTTTTTTGGAAATCTGGCCAAGTGACAACTTAGACCCTAATATATTAACAAGCGAACACATTAATAATAGAACCTTAACATTAATACAAGCATGCTGCAATTCTAAACTTATATATTTCATCCTCAAAACAGCTATTAAACTCAACAGGAAACATATCAATAGCCACGTTTGGTATCCAAATGTTCAGAAAATTAATTTCAAGATGTAAAGTAAATATTATAACTATTAGGGTTTAATTGTGTTTTCAAGTGTAATCATCAGGATCAAAGTCATCATTCCCATTGTTTGTGTGGATAAAAGAGATAATGCCGTATACAACATAAATCTCAGTGTCATGTGTCTGAAATAGTAGTTTTTAATCCGCTTACACAACATGCATATACTAGTTCAGTCTGCATTTTTGTTTTTTTTCTAAATCAAACCTCAGCTGCAGTTCTGCACACACATCACTCTCTCCTGTTCATTTTGTGATAACGCCGGCACCTACTCTCCCCTTCCCCTACCCATATACACAAATATGTATAGTTATGTTATATCTTGATCTTTTAAATTTTGATGCCCACATAATTGGTTAGGAAAAAGAAGATCTAGTTGGATTGAAAGAACGAACAAACTTTGTGTGTGTTTGAGTGTGTGTACCATGTGCATAAGTGTGAGATTCAAAAATTTGAATGCTAATGGTGAGATTTTGGATAGCAAACCAATCAGGGGAGGGGAAGGGAGTTATGGTTTCATATTATCATACACTATAGAGTAAATTGCAAAATGGTGGCTGGACTTTACCCGCATTAGCATTTTGGTGGCCACACTTTCAAATTTGCAATTTAATGGCCAGATATTGCTTTTAATTTTCAAAAAGGTGGCTAAGAGCCACTTTTTTTAGAAAAAAGTGGCCCTTAGCCATCTTTTTGAAAAATAAAAGTAATGTCCGGCCACTATATTGCAAATTTGAAAATCTGGCCACCAAAATGCAAAATGAGGTTAAGTTCAGCCACAAATTTGCAATTTACTATACACTATAATATTAGTGAAAGTAAAAGGTTCGAATATTATAGCATCATTTATTGCAATGTTTCTTGGTGATTCCGATGGGCTTTTAAACATCATGGAAACAGGGCTTCCCGAGAAAGGGCTACAGAAGAAGACTGATTGCATAGTAGCAGACAAACAGTTTCAAAAATTATAAAGTGACTTGCACATTGTGCATATATGTCTACGTAGCCACTGCAACCTTGGGTTGCGTATTCAGCATTAAAAAACAACAAAAACCACATTCGCATTTCCATTATGCGTGTTTGAGACCTTTGCATCCGCATGATGCGAATACTATTTGTTATTCTGGGCAGCTTGGACAGCTTTCACGACAAATGATATTTTGCGCATTGATGGCTAGAAAAATAAGACGAAGGGCCTTCACCCGTGAATAAAATTGTGAACAAAATTAGATGCATATGATCTTAATGTTCAGACTTTCATTAATAATATGTGTTATTGTTAGAGATATTTGGAAATGATCTAGAAATAAGTACTCTTGAGAATGGTATCTGCTTTCTTAGTAAAGACAGTTTGCAATCATTTTGTTAAAGAAGTTAACACTAAATTTGACTACAATTTGTGAAAAGATAATTTAAGGGACTGTGCGAGTATCCACGTGTCCGACACGGGGATACCATTGTCCCGACATGGGGATACTATCCCTGCTTCCTAGGTCTATCCGTCTATACTATTTAAAATCTCTCAAGTCATGTCACATTCATATGGATGCTAAAACTCCTGTTATTAATAAGATTAGCATCTAAATTTTGAGAAAAAAACAAACAAATTCTTAGTATAAAGTGTTCTGCAGATTATTCTAAAGTATAAACCTACCTCTACTTAATAAACCATACATCAATCACATGTCATTCAATTGGAAGCTAAAAATCCTACTATCAATCACACTGGCATCGAACTTATACATTAATTCATAGCCATATCCACAACTTTATCCCCATTCCATAATTTGAAGAAATATATACCTAATCATATATCTCCTACAAAACAAGAAAAGGACTTCATTAAGTTATCAAGAAGAACAATAGACTAATTAAATACCTGAAGCAATGATGCGACAATGGTAGCTTTTGGAGAGCCCCCAAGTAAGTAACTTCTAACAGCACCAGATATACTTGATTCTTTATATTCCTGTGGTAGCTTCACATACTCCACCTTACAAAATGGAGAAGGAACACTTGCAAGAAAGTCGGAAATTGCAGAAAGTACCTATGTTAATCAAGCAAGATCAAGAAAATACACAAAACTCAACTAAATAAACTGTAATTTGGATGAGCATTTCAAAATGCACCGGAAAAAAAAATTAACAAGCCAACTGCTTATGTATTTCATTTTTGAGGTATCAGATTTTGCATGAGGCAAGATCACTCATGAAGCTCAAGAGAAGTAACATAATTGTTTTCCGATAAGAAAATCATTAGTTGCGATGACTATCCGCGAGAAGAGTTTAAAAGATACGGTGAGTACACTTACTATAAAATTCAGTCAAGTTTGGAAGTTGACTTGAATTGGAATATTGACTCTCAAGGTTAAAAGCGCAATAGTTTAGCAAAAAAAAAAGCGCAATAGTTTAGCAAAAAAAAAAAGCGCAATAGATGCTCAAGGTTAAAACAGCCAAAAGAAGCATAACTGAGATCTGGTTTCAAATATTCACTAAAATGAAAACATCATTATAATTTTATTAAGTTACCTCAATGCTGTCCAAGTCAAAAGAAATATTCTTGGCACTACCAACTCCTAGAAGCATATTTGGTAACCGCAGATAATATCTTTCCCTATCTTCACGTTTCATGTGCTTAAACCAACCCTGTAATTTTATATTTACATACTGTAACTCAATAACTCCGAAAGTGATTGAAAATATACCAGAAGAAGCGAAACTGCAGAGTTTTGGTGCCAATACCACAATGCTATAAGTAGGAGGAACAGAGCTGCTGATCATGAGATTTAAGTTCAGCAATTGAGGACAAGATATGAAAAGATCATGTTTTCTGAACACCTCTCTTAAAGTTATTTTGAGATTTTGTAGATTAACAAGTGTAGATAATATGTGATTAACATTCTCGGGAAGATCTACATCCAGATCAAGACTTAATAAACATGGGAAGTTCCAAACTGTTTCAGGCAATCTATCAGCCCCGGATAAACAGAGAGTCGTTAATTTAGGCAAACTGAAAGAGAAATATTTAGAAAAATCCCAATCTTCAAGACAAAGAGTTGTTAAGGCTGGCAAGCATGTCAAACATGAATCTGGTAAGTCCTGCAAATCATTGTAAACGGGGGACTTCAAGTGAAGAGTTGTTAAAACAGGCAAATCCCAACAATCCGATTCCACGAACTTGTCGTCAAGTTCCAATTGCAATGTGAGTTTTCTTAACGATTTAGAACTAAAAGTGGACAACTTAAAAGGCTTATTATGATAATATCCTAAGCGAATGTCCAAGTAGTCAACATTATGCGAGATCGCATAGGCAATAAACTTTTTAAGTAAACTTTCCTCGTTAGGCACCTTAACACATAGCTTCTCGTAAACACTTAAGTTGAGTTGATAAATTTTAGAATCATGATCTCGATTAGACAAAACATGGCGGAGAAACATACGGGTGTAATGAGGTAACGAATAGTCATACAGGCCGAAATTAAGAAAAGGGAGAGTAACCCAAATAAGCTTCCATCGTTTGGAGAGAACGCTGGTTCGAACCGCTTCTTTTGCATCAGTAGATGACAGGATTTTATGAATTAGCTCGTTTGGCAATCTGCTGATATTGTCCACTTCATCTTGGAATTCTTGTATCATTTTCCCTTTTTTCTTAGCTGGAGATTCCATCTTGATAATTATATGATGCTATTTGATTCTTCAATTCCAGACCCTTTCAGACAATCTAACATTTAATCTTCCCCAATTGTATGTTTCGAATTTCGACACTCAAGTAATGAAAAAAACGGAGAATTAGGGATAGTTTACTCCAATGAGGAATGAATACTCGAGAAAGAAAAACCTTATCGATAAGGAACCATAAAAGTTCTCGTAAAAGTGTCATAATCATAATGTTATGTTTCATTTTGTAATCGGTTGATATATACTCATTCTACCTCTCATTTCTTTACAATTTCTTTTTTGATAGGTTTATCTCATTTCTTTACGTATCATAACATTTTATAATATAAAATTCAATCACATTCACTATACCTACTTTATACCTACTTTATATATTAAATATTAATTGGTTCCACAACTTTACTCGTTTTTCTTATTTTTTTTTCTATTAATTTATACTTTTTTTTAACCTCCGTGTCGTCCCGTCAGTATAAAGAATTGAAGGGGATGGATGAAGTAATAATTAAAAATAAAGATCCACGTATATTTATATGCATCCTTCAATTAAAACACTTCATTTATTGTTGTGGAAATTTTTATGAAAAAATTTTATGGTTCCTAACATTACTCTTAGTATATATTTTTGATTTTCATGTATTTTATATTTAAAGTATCATACATAAATATAACTTTGGCATATAAAAATTCATGGGTTTTAATAAAAAATAATCAAGTGTAACTTGTTTTTTTTGAAAAAGATACGATTATTTTGTAATGAAATTACAAGATTACGATATTTAATTTTTTCTTTTGGAAAATATGATCCGTAACTTCTCAATCTTAATTCAATTTTCTTAGAGATTAATTTTGAAATTGATTCGGTTGCATCAATTATAATTTTTTAAATAAATTCAAGTCACAAAATGTACTTTTTTAATCATCATATTTTAACTATTTTATCTTTTAGAAACAACAACCAATTTTAATAGCAACCAAAATAATTCATATTTTCAACAGTGTTTTGGCAAATTCAATCGTATAGATTATAAAAATATGCAAAAATTAGTGGGTATGCTAAATTACATAGAAACTGATTTTACATATGATGCAATTTTAAATCAAAAAAAATATAAAATATGAGCCGTTACACTAAAATTGTAAATGTTAGGCTCAAGACATGTCTGAATACCACTATTAACAAGCCTACACTATGTGACTATGTCACATTACATGACCTAGTGATTTCTATCACTGGGATATAGTATAGGTCTCTAAATGTACTTGTCTTGTTCTCATGAACATTAGTTTGATCATGTATGCTCAAATTTATAATGAGCTTAGTAAAGTTTCTTGCATCTAGATTGTATATAGGCCATTGAATAATTATCCTGGTAGAAGTTCAAAAGTGTTCATGCAGCAGGATAGAGATGAATAAGGCCATGGAGAAATAAGTTGCAGAAATTTGTCTAAGGCATTATATAGCAAAGTCAAAAGAAAGCTATGTCGTGAAGTCACCAATATCCATGTCGTGAAGTACTATATCGCATAGTCCATTTTGTACTATGTCGAGAAGTCCTCAAGACACATGTCGTGAAGTGTTGAAGTCAGCAAAGTCAAAAGAGCCTAGATCGTGAAGTCCTCAGAAGCCCTATGTCGCATAGTCATCAAATGACCTATGTCGCATAGTCATCAAATGACCTATGTCGCATAGTCATCAAATGACCTATGTCGCAAAGTCTTCAAAGGCTATATCGCGTAGTCCTCACAAGGGAGATCGCGAAGTCAGGGATAAAGTGGAGTTCACGATATCAACACTTAGCCGTTTATAACAAGACAAATCAAGGTACAGAACCAAGAATCAAAGGAGACAAATACTGAAGCATTTGTTCTGGCAAGGTGGTCCAAAGAACAGATGGCAAATCTACAGCTAAACTTGGAGAGAAAGATAAGAGACAAGCAGCTACAGAAACGGGAAAGACTCCGAAAAGCAGGTGGTCCTTCCTGACACAGTGAACTTCTTATGGCAGGACAAGTTGGACTTTCAAAAGGGGTAGCTGTGTAATATTGTGTGTGCCTAGTTTGTATAGGTGAATATATATATCGTGCACACACAACTGTAAGCTGCAAGAGAGATACACATAGTTATTTGCTAAGCTCTTTTCTCTGTAAGCAAGCAAGTTCAAACTGTTCTTGTTTAGAAGCCAGAAATTCGATTGTGAATTTCCTGGAAAGCTGTAGTATTTAATTTGCTTATACAAAGTAGATTAAAGTGATTGTGTGTGTTATTTACTTTCTGCATATTACATATCATAATCACATACAGTTGTTTACTTAGGTTTCAAGAATCGAAAAATATATCAAACTATCCATTCACCCCCCCTCTGTCTAGTTTCTAGTAGTATTCATTTCTAACAAGTGGTATCAGAGCGTAGGATGTTAACGTACAAACAGGAAAAGATCAAGAATGAGTTCACAGAAACTAAGCAGTATCAAGATTCCTCCCTTTAACAAGGAGCACTACAGTTTATGGAAGAAGAAGATGTTGCTTTTCATCAAAGCTTCTAACCCCATGTATTTAGATATTCTAAAGCATGGTCCCTTCATTCCAATGATCGAGATTGGTGAAACAACCATTGGCACTGAGATTGTACCAGCAAAACATGTGCCCAAAGATCCCTTAAAATACACTGATCCTGAAAAGGAAAAAGTAGCATTGGATGGACATCTTCAACTTATCATTTGTGAATCTATGGACTTCAACATGTATGGCACTGTTGCTCATTGTACTAGTGCCAAGAAGATGTGGGATCTTATAGAAGTGCTCTGTGAAGGAACTACTGAAGTAAGAAAGAACAAGAAGCAGATTCTTGTTTCACAATATGAAGCCTTCATGGCTCAGCCAAAAGAGGGAATCACAGAAGTGTTTGAGAGATTCAACAAGCTGATAAACGAGCTCAAACTCTATGACAAACACTATGAAACAGAAGAGCTCAATATGAAGTTTCTACTAACTCTGCCAGATCACTTGGAACCAAGAATCTCTTCCCTTAAAGAAAGAGATCTGACAAAGATTGGTTTTGATGTGTTGTATGGTGTTTTAAAGACATATGAGTTAGAGCTGTTTCAAAAGAGATCTATTCAAGCAAAGCAAGGATTAGTGGCTAATACCTCCTGTGCACTTATTGCTGACAACCTAAGTCAAAGAATGGACTCTCTTAAAATCAGTCAGGTCAAGATTGAGGAACTGGAAGTTGAAGACACTGGTGATGAAACTCAGGTTGTGTATGATTTACCTGAAGAGGATGAGTTCTACAGTATAGATGAGCTGGACAAAATGGAAAACAAATCTTTTGCTTATATGGCTAGGAGGTATCCTAACATAAGGTTTAAAAGAAAGCAGCCATTTAGGTCCAAGTTCAATAATGGAAACACTGGTGGATCTAGTGGCTCAAACACCTTCAATAAAGGAAAAGGGATTGCTGGTGCTGCTAAAGGTGGATACAAGACAGGAAGTGTGGATAGGACCAAAATAAGGTGCTATAACTGCAATGAACTTGGGCATTTTGCCACTGAGTGCAAAAAGCCTAAACAAGTCAAGAAGGACAAAGCATACTTAGAGCTTGAAGCTAAGTATGAGGCTCTACTCAAGAAACAACAGGGCAAAGCTTTTATTGCTGAGGGAAAATGCTGGGATGACTCTGATGAAGAAGAAGAACAAGAGTATTCAAACTATGCCTTGATGGCATTTTCTGATGAAGGTGATTCAAGTCAGGTACCTATTCTTACTTCTCTTGATATGACTCCCCTTCAATATAAGCAAACTGTTGAAGATATGAGCACTGAGATGTTTAATATTCATACTAGCATGTTAGTAGCTAATGAAGAAATTGACAGACTAACTGCTAAGAATGTTGAGCTTACAGAAAAGAATGAGCAACTTGAGTTAATGGTTGTGAACCTGGATGGTTTGAAAAAGGAGGTTGAGTATCTTAAAAACAAAGTGATTTGTGCTGAGCAGATAGAGAAAGCCCTTAGAGAACAAATTGCTGAAACTGAACTGAAACTAAGAAGCTTCAAAAACTCCTCTGAACTTATTCAAACCTACCACAAGGAACACACTGAAGACTGCAAGGTTGGAGTTGGTTTTGACTATGATAATGACAAGGGAAGGAAGAAGGTCAAGGGCAAAGGAAAGGAAACTTTTACAAACAAAAATGCCCCAACCATACTGTCAAGTGTTGAACTGCCCATCTTCAGAAAGAGTGTTGTTGAGTTTGATGAGGAACTACTGATCATCAAGCAACAACTACTTGAAGAAGATGAGGCTGCTAAGAACACTTCTTCCTTTCCTGAACTTGTCAATCAGAAAGAGACCAAAGACAATCTTGTCAAGAGTCCTAAAGCAAAGAAAGAAGTTGTTAAGAAAAGGAAACAAAACAGAAATGGTAAAGTTGGTGTTAACAAAGGAAACAACTATGCCTATGTGCCAAATGCTCCCAGGAAACAATGTCAAAAATGCCTATCTGTTAATCATTTGACTCATAAGTGTAGTAAGCCTGAAATTGTTGAAGTTGACAACCTAAGTAACCTTTCTGCAAGCATAAATTCTAGTCATGATTCTTTCTGTGGTAAGCCAAACTGCATGACATGCTATGTGACTGTGATTGCTAACTGTTTATCTCTTAAACATAAACTTGACTCTGCACAATCTGGTGAATCACACACACACATACATTCTCATAGGACAGGGTCCCCAATCAGGGTTGAGAGGGTGAAAACTTCATGTGAGCCTAAGAGTGTAAACTCCAAAGCCACAGAAAAAGTGAAGTCTCCTACTATGAGAAATGCAATTTATGACAGAAGAATTATTAATCAAAATGTTTCTAAATCATCTGGACCCTACCAAGTGTGGGTACCAAAAACAACTTAGTCACTTTGTGAATGCAGGGCAACAGGAATAAAAGAGTCATATGGATCTTGGACAGTGGATGCTCAAGTCACATGACTGGTGATATGGCCCTGCTATCACATTTTGAGGAAAAGGCTGGCCCATCAGTAACCTTTGGAAATGACAACATTGGTTATACAATGGGATATGGCAGTGTTAAATCTGGAAATGTCATTATTGAAGATGTAGCATTTGTTGAAGGACTGAAGCATAATCTCTTGAGTATTGGACAGTTTACCAACAGAGGCTTCAAAGTGGAATTTGATGAAGACCTTTGTTCAATCTCAAAAAGGGAAAGTGGTGAAGTTGTTCTAACTGGTGTGAAGAAAGGAAGCTTGTTTGTAGCTAATCTTAAGGCTGCAGATAAGGGAGAAATTTGTTGTTTCTACACAAAAGCCACAAATGAGGAATTCTGGCTGTGGCACAAGAAACTGTCTCACTTGAATGTTCAGGCAATGAACTCTCTAACCAAGAGAGAACTCATCAGGGATTTGCCTGCCTTGGAGTTTGTGCAAGATGGAGCATGTGAAGCTTGTCAGAAAGGGAAGATTAAAAGATCAAGTCACAAGAACAAGTTGCTCAATACAAACTCAAAACCTCTGCAACTAATTCACATGGACTTATTTGGCCCTGTGAATGTAATGTCCCTTTCCAAAAAGAAATATGCTCTAGTGATGGTTGATGATTATTCAAGATATACTTGGGTGGAATTCCTATTCTCCAAGGATGAAGCACCTCAAGTCATAATAGAGCATATCAAGAGAGTTGATAGAGAAGCACAAAGCACTGGTTCCTCTGTAGTTGCTTTGAGAAGTGATAATGGGACTGAGTTCAGAAATTCAACATTGTATGAGTTTTGCAAAGATAAAGGAATTTCTCAACAATTCTCAGCTCCTAGGACACCTCAACAAAATGGAGTAGTTGAGAGAAAGAATAGAACTCTCATTGAAGCTGCAAGGACAATGCTGTTGGATGCAAAGCTACCTACTAGCTTTTGGGCTGATGCTGTTAACACAGCATGCTATGTGCAGAATAGAACATTGATCAATAAGAAGTCTGGCAAAACTCCTTACTCATTAATGACTGGAAAAAGAGCATCCTTCAAGCATCTGCATGTGTTTGGAAGCAAGTGTTTTGTGATGAAAGATACCTCTGAGCATGTTGGAAAGTTTGATGCAAAAGCATTTGAAGGTATCTTCATTGGATACTCTCTGGAAAGGACATCATACAGAGTGTTTGTACCTGAGCAACACAAAGTCATGGAAAGCATGGATGTTACCTTTGATGACAAGAAGACTCCTGGACTTAAAACAAGTGATCAAGACAGTGTGCCATTAAGATTTGAAAATCAGGGTTATCTTGAGGATTCTGAAAGTGAAGACGAACCACCTGTTCAAACTGCTCTAGAAAATGAAATTCTTGAAGTTGACAATCTTCTTCAAACACCTGTGCAAAGATTCACAAACACAGGGGGAGAAGAAGAGAATGCAACTGTCAACCAAAATGAGAATGGAACAGATCAAGGAAATGAACAGGGGCACACAAGGAAATGGGACAGAGCCCACACTAGGGATCAAATCATTGGAGATCCTAGTGAGGGAGTTAGAACAAGAAGGGCAACATTGAATACATATCTGTATAGCTGCTTTCTGTCACAAGAGGAACCTAAACTTATTGAAGAAGCTTTGAAGAATTCTGATTGGATTGTTGCCATGCAAGAAGAGTTGAATCAATTTGAGAAAAACAAGGTATGGGAACTAGTGCCACCTCCAAAAGGAAAGAATGTTATTGACACCAAATGGGTGTTCAGGAACAAGATGGATGAAGAAGGAGTGGTAGTTAGAAACAAAGCAAGGCTGGTTGCCAAAGGATATAGTCAGCAAGAAGGCATTGACTATGATGAGACATTTGCACCTGTAGCTAGACTGGAAGCCATAAGAATCTTCCTGGCTTTTGCAGCTCACTCAGATTTTAAGGTGTATCAAATGGATGTGAAAAGTGCATTTCTCAATGGTGATCTTGTTGAGGAAGTTTATGTGTCTCAACCACCTGGCTTTGAAAGTGAAGACTTCCCAAACTTTGTGTATAGACTGCTCAAGGCACTCTATGGACTCAAACAGGCACCAAGAGCCTGGTATGAAACTCTATCTCAATTCCTTCTTGAGCATCAATTCACCAGGGGTACAATAGACAAAACCCTATTCTTCAAGAAGCATGGAAATGATATCATTCTTGTTCAAATCTATGTGGATGATATCATCTTTGGCTCTTCAAATGAAAAACTCTGTGAAAGGTTCTCTAAGTTGATGCAAAGTAAATATGAGATGAGTATGATGAAGGAATTTACGGATGAGCGGAAGCGTGATATAACATTTATTCCGTAAAAACCATGTATCGCACATATAGAAAAACATATAAAATGAAAGAGCGGAGGAATCGTAACCATACCTTGAAAATCGAAGCTTTGAATCGAGATGATCGTTAGCAGTAGCTTCTCAGAGTGTGAAGCCCTCTACCGGTATCCACCAAGAATAATTCTTCGATGAAGCTTTTTATAAAACTTGAAGCTTTATAAAAATGGAGGTTTTCCTTTTTCTTTTGAGAGAGAGAGAGAGATGAAGAAGAAGGAGAGGCAACTAGGTTTTTCACAAAAACAAAAGTGTATCTAACTCATCTCATCTCATCCTTTATATAGGGCTCAAGTAGGGTTAATATATTTAATATATCAATATATATTAATATATAAATCCCTCACTTTCTCTTATAAAATATTTAAATAATAATTAAAACTATTTTAATCATTATTATTATTCTCTCTCAAAATACCTTCATCAATAAATTAATCTTTTTATGGTGTGACCCTGTAGGTTCAATATTAAGCCGGTAGTAGAAATAAATAATAATAAACTTTTTATTTATTATTTATATGAATTCTAAAATTCATTAAATATAATTAACTGATTAATTATATTTATTCTACATCGTGAGTGATGCTTCTCAACATATCGCGACTATCCGGATAATATGAATTCACTGCTTAGAATACCAAGAACCTGTCAGTGACTAGTTACAGTACAATCAATTCCTTCTACCCTACAATATCCCGATTAAATACAAGGCACGAAACTCGTGTCAAGCCTATCAGATTTAATCATATGATTTCTTATTCATAATGCAAAGTTCATATTATTGCAAATTAGAAACTCCTTTCTAATTTCATTCACTCTGGCCAGAGATTCCAGAACTCGCATACTAAGAATAACATAGGATATTCACTTCCTATACTGGAAGGGGTAGATCCTCTATTGACGTTAACTATCTCCATACACAAATCCCTATGCCCAGAATAGACCTAATGGATGTCCTTGAGACTAAGGACTAAACCAAAGCACAGTTCATTATATACAAGATAACTTTAACGATCTCAAGTCTAAGGACACTTGTACAACTATCACTCAGTGAACAACTATCGACACGTGAGTAATCTCCATTAGTTGTCCAACTACTCGAGTCATGTTCAGTGAACTTATTCCCTAATAAGCACCTACATACTAGCTATAGTGTCACCACACAAATGCCTATGAGAACAGACATCCTCCTGAAGGGAGCAAGCATAGTATGTACCAATCTTTGCGGATTCACTAACTTCCGATTAGTTATCCTATGATCAGGAAGTGTTTAAGTCTAGAGTTATCATCTTCTAGATCTCACTATTACAATCTCATTATAATTCTAGAAGCTTTACTCTAAACTATGGAACATCTTATTTAAAAACACTTTAAATAGATAAAGCCCGTAATAAAAACAAAACAAGTCTTTTATTTATATTAATGAAATCAAATAAGAGTACAAGAAAGCTCTTCCTAAACCATCATACATGATTGGATTTTAGGACAAACTCTTTCATATGATGGGAGAGTTAACCTACTTCCTAGGCCTGCAAGTACATCAAAGGGAGGATGGCATCTTTATAAACCAATCTAAGTATGTCAAGGATCTTTTAAAGAAATATGGTTTAGAAGAGTCATCCCCAGCTAAAACTCCTATGTCTACTGCAATCAAGCTGGATGAAGACAAGAAAGGCAAGAGAGTTGATATCAAGGTCTATAGAGGAATGGTTGGATCCCTACTCTATCTCACAGCTAGCAGGCCAGACATCATGTTTGCCACATGCCTTTGTGCAAGATTCCAGTCTGATCCCAAGGAATCTCACATGATGGCCATCAAAAGAATTTTCAAATATCTAAAGGGGACTCCTAATCTTGGGCTATGGTATCCAAAGGGCACTGGGTTCAACCTGGTTGGTTACACAGATTCTGATTATGCTGGATGCAGAATTGACAGGAAGAGCACCTCTGGAAGCTGTCAATTCCTAGGTCAAAGGTTAGTGTCCTGGTTTAGTAAGAAACAACAGTCCACAGCAACATCCACAGCTGAGGCTGAATATATTGCTGCTGGAAGTTGCTGTGCTCAATTGCTTTGGATTAGAAATCAACTCATGGATTATGGGCTAGTGTTAGAACACATTCCTCTCATGTGTGATAATACTAGTGCAATATCCATAGTGGCCAATCCTGTTAATCATTCTACTACAAAGCACATTGAGATCAGGTACCATTTCATTAGGGAACATGCTGCAAATGGTACCATAGAAGTCTCTTATGTTCCAACTGAGAAACAACTAGCTGACATATTTACTAAACCTCTGAATGAAGCAGTCTTCAACAGACTTGTGAGTGAAATTGGAATGCTCAATCCTTCATTCAGTTGTTCTAAGTAAATATGCTGGTTAATTGTTGCAGCAGTAAATTTTCACTGTATTTAAATGATCTATTTGTTTGGAGTGGAAATTGGCTGAGATATGATTTATAAATATTTCAGTATTTTACTGCATATTTTTCAAAATCATATTTGTTGGTGGAGTTGTGAGCTTTTGAGACATCTCGATATAGATGATTTTCAGAGTTCACGACATAGTTCAAATTAAACAGACTTATATCGCAAACTGTTGAGATTGTGAGACTTCGCGACATAGTTCATTTCATGAGTTTGCGACATAGTTAATTTTATGACTTCGCGACTTAGAATAACTATATCGACAAGTCTCCATAGTTGACAGAATTTTGATTTAAATTAATTTTATTTCAAAATTTGATAAAAGTCTGTCAAATTGCTTAAAATTCCTAAAAGAGAGTTTTAGACAGGGTATTTCTACTATATCGCAAAGTCTCCCCGATCCTTTCATTTTGAAGACTTTGCGACATAGTTCATTGTTGAGACTATGCGATATATTTTGCAAGACTTTGCGGTACAGGCTATTATTGACTTCGCGACATACATATAGACTGTACATATTCATAACTCCATATCGCAGTGTCTCTATCATATAAATACCTTTTTCTAACCGTTCACAACTTTTCATCTTGTCTATTGCTCTCAAACTCTCAAACCTAAGCACAAATTCTCTACTCTCTTTCTTACTCTCTCTTTTGAAATGGCACCCAAATCTCAAACAGTATCATCCTCTATTCCTTTAACCATACCCAAAGAAACCAATCTTCTCACCATTCCCTCTGAGGCTGAGGCTAAACCAAGGTACAAGTGTTTTGTACGGTTCTTGAACACCTCCTACCTCAGCCAAGCCCTAACCTTGAACCCTACACTGTATGTCGATGTGTTGGAAGGATTTTGGCGAACGGCGTTGGTATCAACAATGGCTAGAGAAGATGGAACTTCATTCCAGGAGGTTGCTTGTTCAATTGGAGGCAAACACTTCCAGTTTGGTGAAAAGGAAATCAATGAAGCATTGGGGTTCAAGGTGGAGGGTCATGACCCAGAAGCTACTGATGCTCAAATAGTAGACTTCATGACCCTCATTCGGTATGCAGATGAGATAGATACCGGAAAGCTGAACAAGAAATTTGTAAGAAGGGAGTGGTCATTCCTATTTGATGCACTCCAGAAGGTGTTCCTTTGCAGAAAGACAGGATGGGACCATATCAGTCACATTGCTGTGAAGCTGGCCTATTCCCTAGCCTACAATCAGGAAATCAATGTTGGAGCAATAATCCTCAAGGAATTGGCTCAAAGGCTAGGGAGGACAGTCCGTGGAAGAGGTAATGACATCTTTTACCCTCGCTTTCTTCAAGTTATTTTAAATTATCTTGATGCTAATGTCCATGACTTGGAGGGTATAGATAAATCAAAGATGGCTTATTCCAAGTCCATGTCCAAAATTCTATTTGGTTCATTGGATACGAGGAATCAAGTGGATGTGATCTTGAGTGTGACCAAGCATATGCAGGACACATTCGAGTCTTATCCACTTGATAAGCCCATATACCATGCTCTTTCCTGGACAGGGGAGGCTGAGACTGAAGGAGCTTCACAGTCTAACCCAAGCCTCCCTATCCCATCCAGCAACCCCACTGTAAACACCACTGTAGAGGCTAGTCAGCCAAGTGCATCAATCTCTCAAAAGGTTGATGTCACTAAAAAGAAGAAGAAGAGAACCCTAGCTATTATCCATGAATCTGTAGAGTTAGCAAGTGAGATTCCTGAGTCACCTCTCACCAGACCAAAGAAGAAATCAAAATCTGTAGCCACCACTGCATCCTCTCAACAGGATTCAGATGTGGAAAAAGGGGTACACCTGCTACTGTCTATGGCCTCTCAACAGGTCATGGACATTGAAAAGAGCAGCCTCCCCACTGCAAGTTGTAAAGAGTCTGCACAGGGGCAAGACCTCACTCTTGACCCTAGGAGTGATAAGGGTGATCAAACACTAAGTGGAGAGCACATCAATGTTGAAACTCCTCCTATTTCTCAGGGGGAGTTGCCAAAATCTAATCTGGACCCCACTTCTCTCTCAGATTCCTCCACTAAAATTTCTTCTGAACAAGAGAGTCATTCTCATGACAATCTTGCCCTTGATCAATCACAATCCAGCCCTGTGATTGAGCCAACTTCAAGTGACATGGTGCTTGACACTGTGCTCACCACTCAGGACCCACATTCAGTTGGTCAGGGAATGCATGCTGAGGCATATCCTAATGACACCAACACAAACATAGAGGCTTCACCAGTTTTCACTGGAGACTCTGTGCCAAATTCTCCCATCCTTAGGGATGTGGAAATGTCTTCACAGACATATAGGGCTGATGTTGTAACACATCCCATTTCAATGGAGACAACATCAGACCCTACAGCCATTCCAAGGCTGGAGGAGACTCAAACTCACACATCTCATGAAGTGCCTAGCACTAGCTCTCACTTGGCTCAGGCCACAATGTCAGAATGGTTGAAGCCTGTGCACCATGACAGGCCTTCAGGATCATCATCTGTGCCTTCCCAAATGACAGAAGAAGCTATTCAAGATCTCCATGTGGCACAGATTGATGAGTTCTCAAAGATAGCTCAACATCTCCTCACCTCCAACCTTCCAAATGCTGATTATGAAGCTATCCTGCTATGCCATAAGGAGGATGTTGAAGCTCAACAGGAGAAGCTTGTGGATACAGCTGAACCAGAGGGGAATGTGGATGCCTGGTTGGATGCTAAGAGGACTCTCAAGCTCAAGGATGCCCTGGCTTTTGTGAGAGAAGAATACCTCACCTCTCTGGGCTCCAATGCTAAGGATCTTTCTCCTGTTGCCATCTATGAGGCTGTAAATGATGTGTACAAGAACCAGTTGAAGGCTCTGCATTATCTTGGGAAAGGGCTTCAATCAGAGATTTCTTCAATTCAGGAGGAGACAGACAGATCCCTCACTAAGCTCAGAAACTCTTATCTCTCTGATTTTCCCAAGGTGGATGGTATCCTCAAAGAAGTCCAGAAAACCTCCACAAATGTGTCCATGATGGATGTGACTCTTGCCATGGTCACAGACAACATCAAGAAACTGGCCTCTACACTGGAAAATCAAGCAAAAACTACCATCACCACCAATGCTATGTTGAATGTCATGTGGAAAAATCAGTATGGTGATAAGCCGGTGGATGAAGTCCCTCTGTCAGACATCTCCAAATATGACTTTGCCAGGGTCAAAGATCAATCTCTAAACTCCTTCAAGTCTCACCAATTATTCTCCAAGGTGGATGGCTTAGAAAGAGAAGTGGCCTCTCTCAAAGATGAAAACAGAATGCTATCTACATCTCTAAGCCAACTCAATGACAAACTAGATGATCAAGGCACCAACACAACAAACATTTTGCTGGTGCAGCAACAAATGATGACTTCAATGATGAGATCCATGAACCTGCCTATTCCTGGGGAAGCTCAAGACATTTTGTCTGATCCCAAGCCTAAGGGGGAGAAAGGAAAGGAGGCCATTGTGAAAAAGAAAGGGGGAGTACCTGCCAAGCAGTCAAAACTTAAGGGCAAGCTCATTGAAGAGACATTAAAGCCAATCAATCTCCCCCCTGTAGAGGTCATAAATGCACAAGGCCAGAAAAGCACAGTCACCACTACCTACTATCCCTCCACAATGCCAAAAGAAATCTCCACTTCTCAACCTGCTCAACCTACTTCCAATGCTCAACCTGCCAAAGCAACAACAATCACAGAGGCCAAGCTACATGAAGTTGCCAATTCTCACATCTATCATGATGAGGCCTTCCTGGAGTTTCTGAAAGCCACCTACAGAGATGCACAAGAAGATGCAAGGACTTACAGAATGAAGCTCAAGGAAAACATTAAGTACTTCACAGTTGCAGTAAGGAAAATCAAGGATGTCCATCTAAGAGAGATAATCATGGTGTGCAAGGACAACTGCTTGTGGCACCTAGCTTTTCAAACTCTAGAGAAACTGAGATTCACTGAGCTGTCAACAATAATGGACTTAATAGAAAAAGGTGGGGCTAACAACAAGAGACTGTTTGATGACTTGAAGATGGATCAAGATCAAAGACTGCCTGAGGTTATCTCAAAGCCAAAGACAATAATCTTCCAAAGTCTATCTCAAGACAGCAGCATTGACCAGTTGGTGATCCCTTCAGATTTGACAAGAAAGAATAATGCAAAGATCAACCAGGTGCTGCAAATGCTAAGAGCCAAGAGGGGAGTCAGGACAGCTGAGGAATTAGAGATGATTCACATTCTACAATCTTTTCTGATTCATGGTGTTTTGCCAGAATCTGTCAAAGAAAAGAACAAGAAGAAGGATGGGGAGGATGATGATGAGGAGAAAACCTACAGGAGGAGATCTCATGACACAAAGGGGGCAAATGAGACAGTGAAGAGAACTAGGAGTGGAACTCAGCAAGTCAAGGACATTGCTGGCAGTACTTTAACCAAAACACAAGACTCTAAGTCTAGGGTGAGTACTGTTAGTAATGATCCTCCAAAATCAGTATCTAAGACTTCTGAACCTGAGTTGCCACAGAAGAAGGGTGAAGCCACAAAAGAAAAATCAAGAAAACACCTCCACAAGGTCACAGCCAGTGGAGTGTTGCAGTGGATTAAGGGCAAAGGAATGAAGCTACTTCCAAATGATGTGGCAGTAAAGACAAAGTCACCTTGTTCCAGAAAGGTACCTCTTGTGAGGCATATGAAGATCAAGAGTGTACCCAAAAGAATAAGGATAACAAAGAAAACTGGAAAACTCACAAATGTTGTTGGCATCCATGTGTTTCCACTTGATGAAGACTATGATGAAGATGCCCTAGCATTTTTGAGAGCTCAAAGGATCTTTGAAGTCAAACTAAAGCTAGATCATCTAGAGATTAAGTACACTGATGGAAGAGAGAAGATAATGAAGCAAGGAGGCTGGCAACATTTCTATAAATATGAGCTTGAAAGGATAAATGCCTTGCTGAACTTTGAAGAAAAGGAAGAAAGGACATGGAAGATAGATATTGCCAGGTTCTTGAAAATGCATGCTGATCATGAAGAAAACCTGAGGAGAGAGAATGAAGAAAGGAGATGTAAGAAAGAGAAGGAGTTGGCCGAGATGGAAGAAAGAGCAAGGGAGCTAAGAAAGAAAGGGCTGTGTAGGGTAAAACAAAATCCTTATACTGTGGAGTACAAAAATCATTATGGAGGAAAAAGCAAGATAAGGATGGAGTTTATACACTCATATGTGGAGAGTGCCCTCAGAACAGCAGCTGAAGATCTAAAGGACTCTCCTCTCATTGAAGAAATGAATGCTAGAAATGATATTCTAATGGCCATCTCTGAGATAAAGAAGAATGAAGAAATGAGGAAGAAGAAGATCTATGATGACTTCTTAAAGAAACAATTGGAAACAGAAGCTATGTAGCTCAAGGAAGAATTCTGTAAGCTTAAATTTCCAAGTTGTTATCAAATTCTGTGCTTAACTGTATCTTCCTTATATCTGTTCTTTTTATGTTAGTTAGGCTTGTTATCAGACATGAAATTGTGCCTAAGGGTCTTACTCACAATTTGGGGGAGATTGTTAGGCTCAAGACATGTCTGAATACCACTATTAACAAGCCTACACTATGTGACTATGTCACATTACATGACCTAGTGATTTCTATCACTGGGATATAGTATAGGTCTCTAAATGTACTTGTCTTGTTCTCATGAACATTAGTTTGATCATGTATGCTCAAATTTATAATGAGCTTAGTAAAGTTTCTTGCATCTAGATTGTATATAGGCCATTGAATAATTATCCTGGTAGAAGTTCAAAAGTGTTCATGCAGCAGGATAGAGATGAATAAGGCCATGGAGAAATAAGTTGCAGGAATTTGTCTAAGGCATTATATAGCAAAGTCAAAAGAAAGCTATGTCGTGAAGTCACCAATATCCATGTCGTGAAGTACTATATCGCATAGTCCATTTTGTACTATGTCGAGAAGTCCTCAAGACACATGTCGTGAAGTGTTGAAGTCAGCAAAGTCAAAAGAGCCTAGATCGTGAAGTCCTCAGAAGCCCTATGTCGCATAGTCATCAAATGACCTATGTCGCATAGTCATCAAATGACCTATGTCGCATAGTCATCAAATGACCTATGTCGCAAAGTCTTCAAAGGCTATATCGCGTAGTCCTCACAAGGGAGATCGCGAAGTCAGGGATAAAGTGGAGTTCACGATATCAACACTTAGCCGTTTATAACAAGACAAATCAAGGTACAGAACCAAGAATCAAAGGAGACAAATACTGAAGCATTTGTTCTGGCAAGGTGGTCCAAAGAACAGATGGCAAATCTACAACTAAACTTGGAGAGAAAGATAAGAGACAAGCAGCTACAGAAACGGGAAAGACTCCGAAAAGCAGGTGGTCCTTCCTGACACAGTGAACTTCTTATGGCAGGACAAGTTGGACTTTCAAAAGGGGTAGCTGTGTAATATTGTGTGTGCCTAGTTTGTATAGGTGAATATATATATCGTGCACACACAACTGTAAGCTGCAAGAGAGATACACATAGTTATTTGCTAAGCTCTTTTCTCTGTAAGCAAGCAAGTTCAAACTGTTCTTGTTTAGAAGCCAGAAATTCGATTGTGAATTTCCTGGAAAGCTGTAGTATTTAATTTGCTTATACAAAGTAGATTAAAGTGATTGTGTGTGTTATTTACTTTCTGCATATTACATATCATAATCACATACAGTTGTTTACTTAGGTTTCAAGAATCGAAAAATATATCAAACTATCCATTCACCCCCCCTCTGTCTAGTTTCTAGTAGTATTCATTTCTAACAATAAATGATATATAAAATAACATGTTAAATTAGAAATATTCTTAATGGATAAAATTTATAAAATTTTGCACACTTACTTATTTTTGCATAAAATTTTCATCAATACAATTAAATTTACGAAAAAGTTGATAAAAACATGATTTTGAGACGCTTAGATAAAAAATTATTCTACCGAATCAGGTAAATTCTCTTTATCGCACATTCTTTCGTCAAATAGTTGATATATATATAATTATAATTTCATGAATAGCTAAAATTAACTTCGTTTTTATATCAATAATCGATAAATAAAAAAGAGAAATTATAATCAACTAAAATCAATCAAACTTCACAAATAACTCATCGAATCAAATAAATAGATCTATCTTATCATCCGATTGAAATAGCATCAAATCAAACTCTATCATGACATATCGAAAATATAAAGTATTTATCCCAAATATATATATATATATAGGCCATTGCTCCATGAAAAACACTCTTATATAAAAAATAATAAAGAACACCATAGAATCTTACATAAATTGTATGTTGATTCTAATTTTCTCACCAAAAAAGATTTTATTACGAATAAAAATAGAATCTAACAAAGAATTAAAATCAAATAAAACGTGATTACATGTAATTTCATGATAAATATATATACAAGATTCTGTACTGGATTCTATACTGGATTATATGTAATGTTTAATTTTTAAATTTAGATGAGATTCTACGTTAAATTCGATATGTTAGGCTTAACTGTTGTTCAATTTTATGATTCTAATTTAAAAAAATCAATTTTTATGAAAAATGAAGTGTTTATGATGGTGTTCTTTATTATTTTTTATATAAGGTGTTCTTCCTAAAGTGCAACTATATCTATACTATATTATTAAAGACGAAACATTAAAAGTTTTGGTCAGTCGGTCGGTCGGTATTTGGGCTGTACCTATCTATAATTTGGGTCGGGCCTATCTATAACCAATTTATTTATAACCAATTGTTTTCTTCAGCTAAAATACATTACCTATTTTATCTATTTTTATAACTAAAACAACTCATCTTCTAAAAATAAAATAGGTAATATATATATATATATAAAATGGTAATATTATTACATATTTATAACTGATTACCTTTTTCAGCTAAAACAGAATATATGTTTTATATTTTCTAACTAAAACAACTCATCTTCTAAACATAACACATGCAAAATAAATATGTAATGATAATATTGTTATATATAATTATTAATAAATAACCACTTACCCTTTTCAGCTAAACACGTAACCTTTTTTATTTTTCTAAACTTAAACAACTAATTTTTATAAAAGTAACACGAGCAACATATATATATATATAAAGCTAATATAATTTTTTATTTTCTAATTTAAACAAATAATTTTCTAAAATTAACACGTGCAGCATATATATATATATATATATATATATATATGTAATATAATTTTAAATAATTATTAATAAGTAACTAACTGTCTTTTTAAGGACATTGTCTGTTTTATATTTTTTAATTGAAACAACTCATATTCGAATTAAAAATAACACGGGCAAAATATAGAAATAATGACAATATTATTATATTAAACTTATAAAATTCATGTTTAATATAATTTTTTATAATATTCAATTTAAATAAGATAATTAATAAAAAAATAAAAGTAATAGCATATGTTAAAAGAAACTCGACACATTACATGGCACATATTTTGTTATTTGCACTTTAGTCACTCTTAGATTTTTTTAATAGCAAATAAATACCAACCATTAGATCTATTATTAAAAAATATTTTTCTATTTTAATATCTAAAATACTACTAAAGATTACGTCAATAAATTATTAAATTAAAATACTTATATTGTTAGATATATAAATCCAATTTATTATATACACATATAAATATATATTAAAATTTCATCAAAAATATATAATTACAAAAATATAAATAAAAATAATAAAATATTAAAGAAAACTGTACATCGCACGGGATATAAGGCAGTATTATATGATAGTCGAAACATTGAAAGTTTTGGTTTTCGATTTTCCGTCATTTATTCTAATTAAAAAGGTTTACCTATATGGACATGCATACTTATTTCTTTTTATTTTTTTTCAAATAAATTCCCCTTCTTTTTCCAAAAATATGACGGGATGTTACCTTTTTCAACTAGGGCACGTTACCCTTTTCTATTTTTCATCACTAAAACCCCTGATTTTCCAAAAATATCACGGACAAACCCTTACTTATTTATTTTAAAACCTATTTCATTGCTCTTAATTATTTTAAAAAATTACATATTTTAACATGCCTGCTTATTTTTTAAATAAATGAAACTAATAAGTCAACAACAAATTTAAGTAAAGTTAATAAATAACAATTACAATATATATATATATATAATTAATTTTACTATATTTTTTTATATTATATTAAAAGAAAGTCCGTGCGTCGCACGGGTTATAAGCTAGTATATATATATATACACACATTTAAATATCATTATTCGTGAATATATATTTGTGAATGCATACAGTGAAAATACAAAGAATAAAATTATGAGAAATAATGAGTTTAAAAAAATTATAAGAAGTAAAATGAACAAGAATGAGAGCAGAGAAGCAAGTCAATACTAGAAAACAAAAGTAGAAAAGATCGTAAATATGAAATAATGTTGAAACTAACACATTTAGGAAAGTATAATTGAAAATAATAGTATATAGAGCTTTTTTCATAAATACCCACTCCTAAAATCTTTTTTACAAAAATACTATGTTTTTTTTGAACTTTTTGCAAAAATACCAACTTTTGAAAATATTTTCAAAAATACGGTATGCAACTAGATGCAACCAGCTGCAACCTAAAAGTATTTTCAAAAATATGGTGCAACCAAATGCAACCAGATCTACAACTTATAAAAATTTAATAAATAGAATATCTTAGCTTGCAGAACAGGTTGCATAACAAAGTTGTATTTAGCAAAATCAACTAAAACCATTACAAAAGAAAACCAAAACACAATTAAGTCATACTTGCAACTGAAATCAACCAAAATCAACCACATATGCAACATTAACATTTGAATAATAGTGGTTGCAACTTCTGCAACCATGTTTACAACTTCTAAGACAGGTGCCCCTGCGGGGCCGATTGCACATAAAAAAAATCAGAAGCAACCACAATCAACTTCAAAGCAACCCATAGCAACTCGAAACAATCCATAGCAACCCAATCTTCTTATGAACAAATCAGAATCAACCACAATCAACTTCGATTTATCATCAGTTCTATATAATTGAAACTTGTCGATCGATCCAACCTCAAAATCAATCGGAATCAACTTCAATCGGATTACTGAACATAGACGAAATGTATTCATTATTCGAAGGCATGATACTCTGATCCCATCCTCACCTCCATCTTCATCATCAACTCAACCATTATTAGACCACTCGAATCGAGTTTCAAATTAGAGTGTGTATATATATATATATATAGGAGTAGGTTCAAAAGAGACCCTTGATTATGGAGAGACCAAGAGACCCTTGCATATTACCATTGATTTCTTTTTAATCCAATGGCTTAAAAAGTTCAAGTTTTAATTAAAAACAAATTTTAACCTTTTCTTTTTTATGTGCAAAGGGTAGAAACGGAATAGTCAAAACATGGAAAAAAATCACATATTAATCACA
Organism: Heracleum sosnowskyi; assembly: GCA_030848705.1. NCBI lineage: Eukaryota > Viridiplantae > Streptophyta > Magnoliopsida > Apiales > Apiaceae > Heracleum > Heracleum sosnowskyi. The sequence continues at coordinate 23,630,186 of CM061243.1, read as the reverse complement.
ATCTTTTTGTCAATCAGTATATATTTAATTTGGCTTACCATATAAAACAAAATTTGTAACTACAATCTAACATCCCTCAATTTAACATCATTCATACTATATTAAAATCATTATTCAGTTTTGGTAACAAAATTAAGAAAATATTCTTACAACAACAATCACGTATTGTTAATTGCTGTCATTGACACAAAAAATTCTACAATCATTCACAAAAAAAATCTGATCAATCACGGACGATCCACAAGCTTCTCAGGTATATTTATTATGTTTTCTTTCATTTGTTCCATTTTTCAATAGTGTTGATTTGTTTCTTCATTGTTGGAGTATTAGGATGAGCAATATGTTAATTAACACTAACAGACTTATTAGTCACCGAGCAAGAAAGATATATTCCAAAGATAGAAAAGGTTGTGTAGCTTCTACAAAGAGTTTGGATTTCATGATTCACAGAACTGTGCAAAGAAGAAGCAAAAATGTTGATGAAGACACGCAACAGTGATTTCTTATTTTTTATACCATAATGGAAGAAGAGATATATATTAAATGTTTGATTCTAATGCTTGAGTATCCATTCTGGGTTGTGATCTTTTTCCCCATATATGTAATCAGGATTATAAACCTGGTCTATAGTGTTCTTGTAAATGTTCCTCATTGTTCTTTTAGATATTTCTCCAAATCTCTAGTTTAAAGTAATCTGTATACAAAACATTCAACAAGATTCTGCAAATTTGGTTTCTGGCCCAGACTTTTTAAATCATGAATGAAACCAATACATTTGTTTTGACTTAGTTATGCAGAAAGACCAAAGTCATGACAACCCAAAAGGTCAAAAAAGAATAAAATAAGTGTTATCGACAGATTTCCATATGCATCACACAATCACGGTACAATATATTGATGACTCCAGTGAGATGGTTGAAGTCGTACCTACTACAAACACACTTACCAAAAATTACATAGTGAAATATGCATAAACTTATAGCTGAATTTTTTAATTAATTTATCAGATTTATTTAAATATTACATTAAAATATATATTTCTAATTTATAAGACAAATTATGTTACGTTTATAATACTCTTTTTCTATGATAGGAATTCTTAAAGTGCCTTTTATTTTTGTAGTTTTGCCAGGGGAGCTTCCTTAAATTTTTAGTTTTGTTCAAATATTCATTGATTAAAATTTTTATAAATATTTTATCAAAACACTTAAAGGAATCTTTGAAATTTTTTATTTAATGGACCAATCGCATTGAAAACATTTATGAAAACACTTGACAGAATCTTTAAAGAAAAGTACTCATATCCTATTTTAAAAAAAATTGAAAATTATAATTTTTTTATAATTTTTAGATATGAAGTGAAATTTTTTAAAGTATTTTAAAATAAAGATGACCAATGGAGATTCCTTAAAATGTTTCTTTGTAGCTAGTATTTTATAATACAGATGATCAATGTGATATTCCTTAAAATATTTTTTTGTAAATAAAATTTTAAAATTTTCTAAATATTTTATAAAAATACTTAGCTAAATCTTTAAAAAAATTATTTTGATGAATCTATTCCCGGTAAAGGCCATTTATCACAACACTTGAAGAAATATTGAAAAAAAAATGAACTCACATCAGATCCATTTTAAATGTTCTTTCAGAAAATATTATTTTATTTTATTTTTTTATAACTCTTAGATTCTATTTGTAATACACATTTATGCATTTATTCTGGTGAAACTTTTTTTAATCATTTTTTGTACTATATTATAATATATTGTACTATATTTGGAATACATGTTGTTTATTTTTGTGATTCTTCAAAATATATATATATATTATAATTTTGTGATATATCAATGCTCTTTTTAGTTATACTTATTGATTATCATCAACGAGATTCCATTAAGTGTTTTAGGTCTAAATATTAATTAATTACTTGTTATTTATTTATTTTTTTAATGTAAGATTGTCTTAAGTGTTATCAATTAATTTAGTATTATTTAAAAATATAAGATTCTCTTGAGGTTGTAAATCTCTTTATATATTGAAAAATAATGATACTCCATCTGATAAAAAAATTGAAATAATAATTTCAAAACGTGAAGATTTATTTTTTTTATTTTTTACTCTACATGAAAATAAAGATTATAGATAATTTTGAAGTTCATAACGAGAATCTTTTATGTGTTTACATACAATTTATATAAAAAAGAATTTAATTTGGGGATGTTTTAGGTTTACTTAAAATTATTTTTTTAATGGCCAAGTTCCATCAAGTATTTTGCGTCGAAATAATAATTATTTTAATCTTATTTCTACTTTTTATGAAAATATTATAAATTGAAAAATTCTCTTAAGTATTGTACATCGATGTAATATTTTTTTTAATTTGATAAGATTCTTTAATTTGTTGTATATCATAAACTTTTAGTTGAATTTTTTAAATTAATTTATCAGATTTATTTAAATATTACATTAAAATATATATTTCTAATTTATAAGACAAATTATATTACGTTTATAATACTCTTTTTCTATGATAGGAATTCTTAAAGTGCCTTTTTTTTGTAATACTCTTTTTCTATGATAGGAATTCTTAAAGTGCATTTTTTTGTAGTTTTGCTAGGGGAGCTTCCTTAAATATTTAGTTTTGTTCAAATATTTATTAATTAAAATTTTTATAAATTTTTTATCAAAACACTTAAAGGAATCTTTGAAAAATTTCTTTTAATGGACCCATCGCATTGAAAACACTTAATCTTTAAAAGAAAAGTACTCATATCTTATTTGAAAAATATATTTCAATTTTTTATAGTTTTTAGATATGAAGTGAAAATTCTTAAAGTATTTTAAAATAAAGATGACCAATGGAGATTCTTTAAAATGTTTCTTTGTAGCTAGTATTTTATAATACAGATGATCAATGTGATATTCCTTAAAATGTTTTTTTGTAAATAAAATTTTAAAATTTTCTAAATATTTTATAAAAATACTTAGATAAATCTTTAAAAAATTATTTTGATGAATCCATTCCCCAAACACATGACAAAATCTTTAAAAAGAATCTACCTAGATCCATTTAAATATTTTTTCAAAAATTTAATTTTTTTTTTGTGAATATATAGCAAGATCCTTCTAAGTACTTTATAATATTATGATACACATGTTTTGTATTTATTTAAATAGTGAGATTTCTCAGAATATTTTTTGAAAATATTATAATACACATTGTACTATATTTATAATAAACAATGTCAATGAGATTTCTTAAGGTATTTTTGTAATTTTGTTATATATCGTGAGATTCCTCAAATTTTTTATTTTATTCAAATATTAATTGATAAAAATTTTAAATTCTTTGAAAAACATTCAAGAATATTTATATAATGGGCCCATTTCCATTTAGAAAAACATTTATCACAACACTTCAAGAAATATTGAAAAAAATTGATCTCACATCAAATCCATTTTAAATGTTCTTTTAGAAAATATTATTTTATTTTATTTTTTAATAACTTTTAGATATATAGTGGGATTCTATTTGTAATACACATTTATGCATTTATTCTAGTGAAACTTTTTTTAATCATTTTTTGTACTATATTATAATATATTGTACTATATTTGGAATACATGTTGTCTAATTTTGTGATTCTTCAAAAAATATATATATATTATAATTTTGTGATATACCGATGCTCTTTTCTTTTTAGTTATACTTATTGATTATCATCAAGGAGATTCCATTCAGTGTTTTATATCTAAATATTAATTAATTACTTGTCATTTATTTATTTTTTAAATGTAAGTTGTAAGATTGTCTTCAGTGTTATAAATTAATTTAATATTATTTAAAAATATAAGATTCTCTTGAGGGTTGTAAATCTCTTTATATATTGAAAAATAATGATACTACATCTGATAAAAAAAATTGAAATAATAATTTCAAAACCTGAAGATTTGTTTTTTTTTTATATTTTTTACTCTACATGAAAATAATTATAGATAATTTTTAAGTTCACAACGAGAATCTTTTATGTGTTTACATACAATGTATATAAAAAAGAATTTAATTTGGGGATGTTTTAGGTTTCCTCAAAATTATTTTTTTAATGGCCGCCTGAAGTTGTATCAAGTGTTTTGCGTCAAAATAATAATTATTTTAATTTTATTTCTACTTTTTATGAAAATATTATAAATTGAAAGATTCTCTTAAGTATTGTACATCGATGTAATATTTTTTTTTTTTTGTAATTTGATAAGATTCTTTAATGTGTTGTATATCGGTATATTCATTGAAAGAAATACCGATACTCCATTTTATAGAAAAATACTTAAAAAAATAATTTAAAGAAGCTTAATAAATATAAATTAAACATGTCAAAATTTTAATAAATTTTAAAAAGATATAATTTTTTCAAATACACTTCAGAATCTAAAAATAATAGTAGGCAATGAATTAATATATTATGCTCTGCAAAACACCTTACCTCGAAAATTGTAAATTCAAAAATATTCCTAAAAAAGAAATATCATATGAAAATTTAAAGAAAAACTGAAACAGACAACACTTATCAGACAACGGTCGGCAGTAAAAGCATTGTTTGAAATTTTCACACAACGGTTTTTGTTTTTGCAAAATCTGTCTGTTGTCTGAAAGAACTTCCACAACGGTTTCTAAAACCATTGTCTATTAGAAGGAGTAAAGCAGAGGCTTTACACAACGGAATTATAAAACCGTTGTCTGAAAAAAGGTCAGACAAGTGTTTCATAAACCGTTGTTAAAAACAGACAAGTGTTTTTTTTTTTGTTACTTAAATGGATGTCACACAACAGTTTGAATAAACACTTGTCTGATTCTAACAACGGTTTACAAAACCATTGTCTGAAGTTCAGACAATGGTTTTGTAAACCGTTGTTAGAATCAGACAAGTGTTTTACTTGTATGTGGACTATACTTAATTCACACAACAGTTTCTGCATACCGTTGTCCAATTGAAATCTTAGAGACAATGGTTTTTGCTGTTAAATATGTTGCTGTCACACAATTGTTTAGCTTACATAAACCGTTGTCTGATAGTTAAAAAAATTAAAAATATATATATATATATAAAGAAGTAAACCCCCTGCCAAAGTTTCAAAGGCAAAACCAATCAATACTGCATACATTAACACTAATTCACAAGAACATTCTGTAGTTTGCAATTTCAAAGGCAAAACCAAACAATCAAACAACCAAAGAACATTCTGTAGTTTACCACAACGGTTTTTTATTTATAAACTGTTGTCTGAATGATTTTACTACAACTGTTTTAGAACTTAAAAACAGTTGTGTGACTTTTTTTTTTTGAATTTCTCGTTCGTGACAAACTTTAATTGTGAACTTTGTTTGAATAATAAAGTTTATGTTTAATTGACACACTTAATTATAGGATAATATTCTTAATTAAGCCGGATATCATAGTTTGTAGTTCTCTTATTATATTAAGACTTTCGTATTATCCTCGTTATTATACTTAACAACATATAAAATGTACATATTTTTCTTTGTCGGACCAAGGACACCACACAATTTACTAAACATACAAGTCGGGAATGGCGTACAGTCTCGCTTATACATGACTTACATAATTTCGTGTGTAAACTAACATAACCCCTAAATCGTAACCCCTAAACCACAAAACCCTAAGCACAATCTATTATTATAAGTATTATTTTATAAAATTTTCAATCAATAACATGTTCGGTATCTTCAAAGAAGTGTAAAAAATAAGTTAGGCAAAGGTATTAACAAAATTTTTATAAAAAAAACACACAACGGTTTTTTTAAGAATAAACCTTTGTTGTACTTTACTTTCCACGACGGTTTTTTTGTAGAAACCGTTGTGTGATTACCACAACGGTGTTTTATTTATAAACTGTTGTCTGAATGATTTTACTACAACGGTTTTACAACTTAAAAACAGTTGTGTGACTTTTTCTTTTTTCTTTTTGAATTTCTCGTTCGTGACAAACTTTAATTGTGAACTTTGTTTGAATAATAAAGTTTATGTTTAATTGACACACTTAATTATAGGATAATATTCTTAATTAAGCCGGATATCATAGTTTGTAGTTCTCTTATCATATTAAGACTTTCGTATTATCCTCGTTATTATACTTAACAACATATAAAATGTACATATTTTTCTTTGTCGGACCAAGGACACCACACAATTTACTAAACATACAAGTCAGGAATGACGTACAGTCTCGCTTATACATGACTTACATAATTTCGTGTGTAAACTAACATAACCCCTAAGTCGTAACCCCTAAATCGTAACCCCTAAACCACAAAACCCTAAGCACAATCTATTATTATAAGTATTATTTTATAAAATTTTCAATCAATAACATGTTCGGTATCTTCAAAGAAGTGTAAAAAATAAGTTAGGCAAAGGTATTAACAAAAGTTTTATAAAAAAAACACACAACGGTTTTTTTAAGAATAAACCTTTGTTGTACTTTACTTTCCACGTCGGTTTTTTTGTAGAAACCGTTGTGTGATTACCACAACGGTTTTTTATTTATAAACTGTTATCTGAATGATTTTACTACAACAGTTTTACAACTTAAAAACAGTTGTGTGACTTTTTTTTTTTTTTTTGAATTTCTCGTTCGTGACAAACTTTAATTGTGAACTTTGTTTGAATAATAAAGTTTATGTTTAATTGACACACTTAATTATAGGATAATATTCTTAATTAAGCCGGATATCATAGTTTGTAGTTCTCTTATCATATTAAGACTTTCGTATTATCCTCGTTATTATACTTAACAACATATAAAATGTACATATTTTTCTTTGTCGGACCAAGGACACCACACAATTTACTAAACATACAAGTCGGGAATGGCGTACAGTCTCGCTTATACATGACTTACATAATTTCGTGTGTAAACTAACATAACCCCTAAGTCGTAACCCCTAAATCGTAACCCCTAAACCACAAAACCCTAAGCACAATCTATTATTATAAGTATTATTTTATAAAATTTTCAATCAATAACATGTTCGGTATCTTCAAAGAAGTGTAAAAAATAAGTTAGGCAAAGGTATTAACAAAATTTATATTAGAAAAGGTTTTTTTTAAAAAAAATTCAAAATCATTAAATTTTGATTAAAACCAATAAAAATCTACGTATTAACTCGAGTTACTAAACTTTGAAGTCGGGAAATCGAATATTAACTCGAATGAAAATCAAATGTGTATTAATATTCATAATATATGTTAACATATTATAATAATTTGATTAAAATATTTATAATTTAATATAATATATTTTTTTCTAATAATTAATTTGTAACTAATATATTTAATAAATATTCATAATTGATCACAAATACTTCAAATCTTATGATAATCTGTATCTATCAATTTTTTTAATATTATCTTATTTAATATTAATCATATTTAAAATCATATTATCATATTTTTCTATTTTTTATTTAAAAATTAATTAATTTTTAATTTTTAATTAATTTTTAATTAATTTCTAATTTTTCTAATTTTTAACCCTAAATCCTAAACCCTAAACCCTAAACCCTAAACCCGAACCCTAAACCCGAATAAATTTTTAATTGATTTCTTCGACGATCCAACCGTACGGATGTTAAAAGATACTCATTTTAGTGTTGGGAAAAAATAATCAAAAAATATAAAAGTCTGGTTATGCCGCATTTTTCCAGAAACGTTGGAAGAGTATTGCTTCCAAGAACGGGACATGTGTCAGATTCACTGAATAATTTTTTCAATTGATTTCTTGGACGATCCAACCGTACGGATGTTAATCGGTAGTCATTCTAGTGTTGGGAAAAAATAATCAAAAAATCAAAAGTCCCGGTTGTGCAACATTTTTTGAGAAACGTTGGAACTGTGATGCTTCCGGGAACGGGATACGTGTCAGATTCACTTAATAATTTTTTTAATTAATTTTTTCGACGATCCAACCGTACGGATGTTTGTAGGTACTCATTTTAGTGTTGTGAAAAAATATTCAAAAAATATAAAGATCCGGTTGTGCCGTATCTTTCCAGAAACGTTGAAACAGTATTGCTTCCGGGAACATGACACTTGTCAGATTCATTGAATAATTTTTTTGATTAATTTCTTTGACGATCCAACCGTACGGATGTTAATCGGTACTCATTCTAGTGTTGGAAAAAAATAATCAAAAAATATATAGGTCCGGTTATGCCACATCTTTCCAGAAACGTTGGAACAATACTACTTCCGGGTATGTGACACGTGTGAGATTCACTGAATAATTTTTTTAATTGATTTCTTCGATGATCCAACCATACAGATGTTAATCGATAATCATTTATAGTATATTAATATTTTTTAAATTATATTATATAATTACATATAATATTTACTTAATTTTAAATTATAAAAATTAAAAAAAAATTATGTGTACGGGACAAAAAACACAAGGCGGCAGTTTTCCCCCCAAAATGAATTATCAGAAGCTGACTTTCGCCCTTAAACAAAAAACGCCGCCCTCACTCTCTCAGTCTCTCTCTCTCTCTCTCTCTCTCTCTCTCTCTCTCTCTCTCTCTCTCTCCACTCACACACTGAACTTTCAAAACTCACCCGGATTAATTGATAAATACATACATATTTCATTACTTCATTGATTTTTCCAATTCTTACTCTTCTATTTTAATTTTCAATTAGGGATTTCCGTTTGGGGATTCAATTAGGCTTCATTTGGGGGTTTCAATTAGGGCTTTGATTGGGGCTTCCAATTCAAGGTAAAATAGCTAATTTGCTATTTACTTCCAATTCTTCCAGTTTTTTTTTGGGTTTTTTTGTGGTTGCAATTGGATTGGGTCTTCTGATATCAAACGGCTTCTCCTTTATGTGATACTGTGATGCGTTTTTCATTGATCGATCAATTACATAGGACCTCTCCTCCAAAAACCAAGATATGCAATACAGCCAATAGTATGTCCTTCTTACTTCTCATTTTACTAATTTTGCTAATTTTGCAGTGTGTCTTCAGCATAAATGCCTTGTATTGCTCTCATATCTACTTTTCTCAGTCAGAAACTATTCTAGTTTTGTAGTTTGTCATGTGACTAAATGAGTATCAGTATAAGGGCCACAGCAAGGGCGCCAAATCATATCAAGGATATACAGATTATCCAATTGTGAAGTATTTAGGGTTTTAGGCTTTTCAGTCAAACGGTTAAATTCTCTCTACAAAATATAAACATAGTTGTCATTCATTACAGTAGTTGTATCAATGAATGCTGATTTGTGTTTTAGCTATGTTCATTTCTAATTCTTATGGACGGAGTCTAGTACCGTTAATAAATATCTTTTACCGATCTGGATGTATAAATATGCAGATACAATCTAATATGTTAAAGTTTATTATGGACATGTAATTTTGTACCTTTGGCATGTACAGGTGCTAAGAGATTAATTGGTAGGATGTTCAATGATGTTTCGGTTCAGAATGACAAGACATTCTGGCCCTTTAAAGTTATTGCTGGTCCTAGTCAGAAGCCAATGGTTGTGGTCAATTTCAGAGGTGTAGAGAAACAATTTTCTGCTGATAATGCACAGTTTATTGATAATGCACAGTTTATTGATAATTCTGTTTATTGATAATGCACGATGGGATGGGTTCCTTTCTTAATGAAGGCAGGAAAGGCACTCCATACTAGGCGGTAGATAAATCCTTCTCTCCTTTTTACATGATAGTCTTATATGTATATTGATCTTTATGCTAGTTATTGAACTGTAAAGTCTGATATTCTTATTGCAATGAAATTCAGTGCAGAAATCACAGTTCAGTTCAGGCATGTCCCTGGTAATTTATACAAGAAGAATTTTGGGACAAATCTGGACAAGGCTACAAACGAACAAGCCATATATCTGAAGATTAACAACAAGGTTCCTGGTCTTGGAATGAGACTGGATCGTAGCGACCTGAATTTGCTTTACAGTGCAAGGTAATACTTGATTTACGAAATTTCACTTAAAATACGAGACAATAATCGAACATGGCAAGCTGTAGAATAAATAAGTTGCGATAGCAGTATTCATGAATTAAGATGTGATGTGGATCGTAACATCATAAGCTTCTAGATAATGTTGAGTTTGATAGAGGTTATACTTGAACTAGCCAGTAGTCAACTGGAAATCGAGAAAGTCTAGTAGTGTAAAACGGTGGGATTATGGGTCACAATTGTAAATCAATTTGGATTCGTAACATTTGTTATGCTGCATCTGAATGATAAATTGCCAAAGGTTATAGTACTCAGAAACTAAAGTTGATTATCCAGAGAAAAGTTGAACAGCAGCTTGCCGTCACATGATACTCATTTAGTTGCAGATTCTTCTAAGCATTTGATCAAAATAAGACTTTAGTATTTTGTTGTTAGATTCTAGACTGGATGGTGAAACAGTGTGCAGCTGGCTGGTCATATATCTCAGCTTAAAATGTCATCTGTGTTGTCACTTATTTGATGTTCTGAACAAACTGTTACAAGCTTGTTTGACTATCTACCTTTCCTGGTTGGCATCTTCATCATCAGCATTCCTTGTCAAGTAATGTCCAGCTAAAATATCATTTCTAGAAGCAAGGTTTAGTGTGTTGATTTAATTTGTTCAGCCACAATCATATTAGCTCAGATCATGTTAAGTGAAGAAAAGTGTGTAGTGTATACATACTAGACTTGATGCTGACCTATTTATCCATATGTTGTCACATTTATATTATCCACTAATTTGTGATGATATGTAGAAGTCTTAGATAGTCCCTGCTAAAGATGTTCTGGCGACTCTGCAGATACTGAAGGGAGCAATTGGCGTGATGATTTGCCTGAAACATTTGAGAACAGGTATTAGTTTCTTTCTTTTATTTAATTGTATGAAAAAGTTATATTGTGCATCTCATTTTTTAATGAACAAAATTATAATGAGTTTAATCTTTCTACTTCCATAGGGATGCCATTGTAGCTGCTGTTCCAAACTACGAGGATTCATACATAAAAGTCCCAAAAGTCTTGAACAAAGAATAGATCAGTATGTCATCTTTGCATATTCTTTTTCTATTACCCAAGTTTTGGCTTTTCTTATTTTTGTACATAGCTGAAAATAGATATCTATAACAAGTTTTTTAAATACATTAAAACTAGGACAGGTGTATAGGTTAAAAGAAACCTTTCTTTGTTTAGATATTTAAACAATTCTTTATTTACAATTCTTTATTTATTTCTTTTATTAAATATTTTTTAACTGCTTAAATATCTTTAATATCATTTTAATCTACAGATTAGGAGAAGCCAACATGCACTCATTAATCCCGCAATTACGATAATTCTTCGCATGGGTGCTGGTGGTCACGGTGTACCTCCTTTCGGAAGTCCTGATGGTTAGTAATTGATGCAATAGATCTAGCTCTGTTTTACTGGACAGTGTGCCAGACTATTTGACATCATGAGATTCATGACAAATTAAGTTTATGTTACAAACTTAATTGTTTCAAGTGTTGTGATTTGGTGATAGCAAAGAATAGCATGTGTTTGTACATATAACGAGGAGTGGAAAAAATAATATCATTAACAATTATGAGTGAATGTACCAAAGCTACTGAAGTACTTGGGTGATTTTAAGATGAGAAAACATCACATCAATATACTATACTATTGAACTGACCAACTTGTTCTTTTTCTTCAGAATACTAAAGTAACGCAGCGTTAATTGTTATCTTTCTTCACTCTTGCTGTGCTCACTTCAAAATGTTAAACTCTACATGCTTCCATTTTTTTCTTCTCTTTTCAACATCTTTTTGCCATGTTTTGAGTGGACAGATGCATTGACTATTATAGATAACAAATTGTATTCCCATCATCTATATTTTTTCACATGAATATGTACATAAAAATATATAATTTTGTGGTTTTGTTTCCGTTTCAATATCTTCCTTCTACAATTTCAGGCAGGGTCAGATACAAATTTGCATCGTTTTGGAACAGAAATAATTTCAGGCAGGCAAGGTCATATTTATAACGTTGTGACTGATTTGGCCAATATTAAAGAAGTCCCCCCTGAACTTGTTCTCTCTGTTTTAGGTGAATGAAGTGCTCTTCGAACCTGTACGTAAAACTCAATATGCTTAGTTCTTCATAAAGGATTCTGATACATGCTCAACCCGGTGCTATTCAGACTAACATGCAGGAGCTAGCAGCATAAGGCTTGGCTTCCAAGGTATGAAATTATTGTAATCTTCGTTGATTCAGATTTGAGATCAGATTTTGCAATTCTATTCAGTGGAATATCCCGACTCTTCCCTTAAAAGACAAGGTAAAGTTATACTCTATTTTCAAACATTGGACGTATCTCATGCAATATACCTAAATTGACATTGCTGCAGATTCTTCCACAACCTATTAGCAGAACCGATTTTGACAAAGTTTTGGCAAAACAAAAGGCGACTGTTAGCAAAGGAGACCTAGAAGTGCACGAGAGATTCACCTATGATGGGCTTATAGTAGTACCTGTGTTTTCATGTATAATGATAGATCCAATTTAGTTGCTAGTAATACCAATGTGACAACTTGTGAATAATGGGAGGAGTTGGACAACCTGTGTTTTTTAATTTTGTTATATAAAACCATTGTCTCTTGTTATTTTAGGTAATTGGACTATAATGAAAACTGTTGTCAAGCATTGTACTAGGCAATGTGTTGAATTTTCTATGAAACCATTGTCTATTAAGCTAGGTAACAACTTCTTGTTAAAAAAAAACCGTTGTCCAAATACATTACTTCAATATAAGCATATGAAACCATTGTGGTAAAGACATCAGACAACAGATACTTAATTTCAAACCACTGTCCATAGAGATTTTTTACAAGAAATATACTAATAAAAACCGTTGTTGTTTTAAAAATAATTCAACGTATTTTATGCTAAACCATTGTCGTAAACACTTCAGACAACAGTTTTTTGTCCAATACCGTTGTCTATCAAAATCAGAAACAAGTGTTTTAGAAAAAAAAACTGTTGTGGTTCTGCTAATGTTCAAACATATTTATCTTTTTAAACTATTGCCTAACAGCTTTCAGACAACAGGTATTTAAAGAAAACAATTGTGCAAGTCAAGAATAGACAACAGTTTTTAGAAAGGAAACCATTGTGTTAAACGATTAAGACAATGGGGTTGTTCTACTAAAACCGTCGTAAATATTTAGATCACACAACACTCTTTTGGAAAATAAAGCCTTGTCTGAAAATTAAAATAACAACATTTTCTAGTTAATAAACAATTGTTGATTTATTTGTCAGACAATGGTTTCTACAACAACCGTTGTTGTTCACGCGTTTCAGACAACGTTTTCTAAGACCAAAACCGTTGTCTGTAGGGAATCAGACAACGGACGCGTCCGTTGTCTGAGCTGCGTAACAGACGGCATCTCAATAGACAACGGTTTTCTAGGGCATCAGACAACGGGCAAAAAGCCTTGTCTGATTCAATTATTCTTGTAGTGTCAACAATTTACCAATATCAAATCACATATTTGAAACATAATATTTTAATAATGGTAAATCAATATTAGAAGATTCTCTTGTAAGATTCCCTTAAGTGTTTCAGAGTAAAAATATATAGTTAACCTAATTTTAATAAACCAGTAGATTCTTTAAAATTCTTTTTTATAAAATATATTTAGTTTTCTATATTATCTGTTTTATTGAAAATTAAGATTCATTAAAGTGTTTCTCTTGATATAATTATATATACTTTTTATATTTCAATTTTCATTTGAATTTAATAAACACATAGGAACACTTAGTAGAACACTTTAGTACTTGTCTAAAATTGTTTTAACAATATTAAAATATGAAGTTTCAATTATGTGATCTAGTAAGTGTTGAAATACTCAAATGAATACTTAGTTGGTAGAATAATAAATCCCAAAATACATGATGAGCAAATTGGAGATGAAGAATATAACAGTTACAAAAACATTGAACAAGCATTACAACACTACTACACAATGATTTGCCACTATTTGAATGTATGAAGCCTTCTCCAAATTTCAATCAGCAACCATCTGAGCATTAGACAACTCTACAACACTACCACAACTGTCTTGAAAGCCAAAGTTTATGAATCCACTCAACACTAACCCAGGTAGCACGACACTCACAGTAGCACAAGGGTACAGACCTGCAGCTCCAAAATGTACACTTCACACCAGCTTGGGTTAAGAAATACCAACAAACAAGAATTTAATCTTCCCCACAACACGCCGCTACTGCCAGTTTAACATCTCTAGCAAAAGGCAAAGAAAATTTCTAAAATCGCAGCAATGGCCCAATGCAAGTTGTTCTCAAAACATTTCTGATATATAACCCCCAAACACGCACCTGGGAACATGTTACATGTATATAACCTGAGTAAATACAAGCCCACACATTGCATATCCGAAAAAAAAACTCTCCATCCATGACACGTACAATAATTATATTACAGAAGTAGAAATCCTAAAATTAAGAATTCTCAAATAGCAAACAGAACACCAAATAAAAAAAATGATAGGTAGAATCATAAAAACATACTAACATACTTAAACTCATAGAATCATCTCACTTTTCAGCACGTATCACCATAATGGCATCATCTGATAGGACAACACAAGCTGTAAACTTGTTTGAATCACCAACATACTCCTTCACTTTATCAGTTTCCTTGTGGGAACTAGTGATCCGTCTCATACGTATTCTTGTAAGCAATTAATTATGAAGTAGTTGTTGGAGTTGAGTTGGACAAGGTCAATGACAGTGATGTGACCGTAGACACACCAATATCAATGCTTCAGTAACCCATTTTTCTTATCTACACGACCAAACATAATCACTCAAAATTTACCTACAAAATCAAACACAGTATTTGTTTAAAGAATTTTTAACAAGAATATATGCATTTATCAAAATCATTATAAAACAATTGATAAGGGCTAATAGAACACATGTCACAAAATCTTACAATAACTTACCTACGATTTCTAAAAACAAGGTAACCACGTTGCTAAAAATGATAGGATTTATCCATTACAAGAATCTTGAATCAGAACTTCATCCATATTTTTTGACACAAGATAATGATATATAATATAGACAACAAGAACATCTTGATAAAAATATGTAACAGAATCGTATACTATATGAACTTAAGAAAGAATTTCTTCAAATTACGTGTTGGCTTTATTCCTCTGCATAACTACTTACATAGTTACATGATACAAATATGTAACAGAATATGTTCTTTTATTCTTCTTAAAGAAGATGTGGGACGATACATACGATGAATTAATCATATACATGTTATATTATGTAGTTGTAATCCTTGATTTGTTTCCATTTATAGAAAGATTTTTGATTATATCAATTACACGCTAATCAACATACTTACCATACATAATAGAATCTGTTAGATATTTTTAGTGTATAATGCATCAGTAGTGACCCAAAACATTTGAAAGATTAACAAGAATGCCACTGAATATTTCTGATTTTATTTTTTGATTATTATTAATTATGGACGGTCTAGATGATGGTCTCTTAGGAGGTTCTCCCTAGAACCTTACCCTATATATATATATATATATATATATATATATATATATATATATATATATATATATATATATATATATATATATATGCGTATATGTATGTATATACACTTGATTGTGATAGAATCTAAATGAATTTTAAGATCTCTGTGAATTAATCGAGAAGAAAGAGGGAATATTAAATGAGGAGAATGGGTCTAAAGATAAGAAAAAGAAAGGAAAGAAATGAGTGATGTGAGAACCGTACTTTTGCAATCAGAAACTTTAAATTTAGAAAACATCGTATTAATGCAATAAATTTGAAAAGAACGTATATTTGCACAAAAAGAAGAAAAAACCGGTATTTTTAGTAAATTCCCTAGTATATAATCGATCAAATGAATTATGGGTTAAATTTTTTGATCAAAATCGAGTAATCAATCATTTTTAATTAGTTGGTTTAAAATTGGACAAAATTTAGAAAAATCGGTCTAATACTATATATTTTTGCTCATCATAACGTATTTTAATTTTGTAAAAATATATATCTTAATTATTCATTTATAAGTATTTGTGTAATATAAGTTCGAGCACGTTATTTTAATATTACTAGATTATTATGGACAAAATTGAATGTTTTTGAATATGTATCATACCTTATGAAAGCGAAAATCAGATTTAAACATTAACATGCATACTTAAAAGTTTAAAATTAGATAAATGATCATAAAATAAGGTTGGATACCTCTTGTCGTTGCAAGATAGATTAAGTATAAACTAGTTTACTAAGCCGCGCTTCGCAGCGGCTTTATAATAATTTCTCCAAATTTTTCTAAAAATTATTATAAAAAATATGTTTTTAAACAAAATCTATTATATATATATATAATAGAGCAACTAGGGGGTTGTGTGAGACAAAAAAATCATAGTGAAATTACGATTATGCCCCCAGTTATTTGGTCTTAATTTACTAAACTACCCATACTTATTATATAATAATAATTCTGTAATTAATGCATATATTAATTACATCTAATTCATTAATCGTCATTAATACCTATATATTTATTATCCATTACTATTAAATACAATAATTTATAATTATATTTCTACAAATACTTAAATGATTAGAAAATTAATATCGTCTATTAAAGTTTTAACATTACATTTATAACGAAAAAGGGTTTAAATTTGCACATAAACAGATAAAAACAAATATTTACTTAAATTATAACACTTAAACAAATTAACTAATGACAGCACATACTTTTGCCAACATTCGAATAACTCATTTATCACACTAAAAACATTCATAAAATTTAATAAAATTTGTGAATTCAGAATACATCCGTGCTTTTGGTTACTAAAATTAACATATTTTTCAATTAGCTAAATGAAGCTGAGGACCGGAGTGCAACTTTGATCAATTGATGCTGAAAGGAGTAATATGTTATTGTGTGAAAAGAAAGAGACGTTTCAAATATATTAGTGCATGGCGGATGGCCTAGATAAATTTGGTATTCAAAAATTTACTTAATAATATTTCAAAATTAATATGTCAATACATACATGTGTGTGTGTATTAAACTGTATCGTTAAACCCGAAATATTAAAAAATTATCGATCATGTCGGACTTTTAGTTTTCGTTACACCTTATATATGCCAAAACCAAAAAGCATACACTCTGAACAGTGCAGGTGGCTGACTCTCACGCATTTGATGGAATTAATGAGAGACAGTTGCTAGCGTGTATATTACAGACACAACATATAAAATTAAGACAACTGATGCAAATCAACTCACTTTCTTCTTAATCCATTAACTATCTCTTCCAAACTAATGAACGTCCATATTCAATCACGACTACTGCAAAATTCAAAACTTCAAAATTCTTACATTTTTTGTTTTTCAATTAGCTAAATGAAACTGAGGACCGGAGTGCAACTTTGATCAATTGATGCTGAAATGAGTAATATGTTATTGTGTGAAAAGAAAAAGACATTTCAGATATCTTAGTGCATGACGGATGACCTAGATAAATTTGGTATTCAAAAATTTACTTAATAATATTTCAAAATTAATATGTCAATACATACATGTGTGTGTGTGTATATATATATATATTAAACTGTATCGTTAAACCCAAAATATTAAAAAATTGTCGATCATATCGGACTTTTAGTTTTCGGTACACCTTATATACGCCAAAACCAAAAAGCATACACTCTGAATAGTGCAAGTGGTTGACTCTCACGCATTTTATGGAATTAATGAGAGACAGCTGCTAGCGTGTATATTACAGACACAACATATAAAATTAATGCAACTGATGTAAATCAACTCACTTTCTTCTTAATCCATTAACTATCTCTTCCAAACTAATGAACGTCCATATTCAATCACGACTACTGCAAAATTCAAAAATTCAAAATTCTTACATTTTTTTGTGAACAAGGGTAGGTCATATTAAAAATTGGAAAAAAATTAATTTTAAAATGAGAAGTAGTTCATTTCTTAAACATGTAAGAAGTTGAGCAAAATGTGAATTTAGATCATACCCGTGCTTCACACGGGTTATAAAGCTAGTTATATTTAAAACATGAAATTAAGGTTTCTTTTAAATTCTCCGTTTAGTGTTGTTCATTACCGAAATTTTGAATAATTATAGAAAAGGGCAATTGTTTAATATATTTCATTATTTTAATATTATATTAAATATTAGTATATTAATCACTTTATTTTTCTAAAACTTTATATTGCTACTTCTATTTAAAAATACATAATACATAAATATTAAATTCTAGCATATAATATGCTCCTCCCAATGAAGCTCTCGTTAAACATGTTTCCTCCCAATAACCCGCTTTCTCGTTGTTATCAAATTGAACATAAAACAACCTAATTACTTAATCAATTACATCATCTATTAATCAATTTTATTATATCATAAAATTTAATTCAAATCTTTTTCAAAATTCTAATTTTTATCGTTTAAAATATAGGTACTCGAGAAAAGAAATGAAAACAAATAAGGCTCCTCTATTTTATTTTATTATATAGAAACTTGTATTTTCTATAAGTATTATCTTCTACATAATTAGAAGGTAAACATTTCTTAAAAAAATAAATAAATTAAACATGGGTTTTTTTTCAAAAAATTTATGAGAACATAATTTCTAATAATTTTTTTAGGATAATGTAAAGATGATAATATGATTTCAAGATAAATTTTAGAATTTCAAGAAAAAATATATGAGAATATTAAAATGGTAACTTTAAGTTCAAAAGAAAGTTTAAGAAAATATCAACATGGTAATTTGACTTAAAGATAAATTTTAGGACAATATTAAGATTGTAATTTGACTTAATAAGAAAGTTTAGGAGAATATAAGTTAATTAATATTTCCATTACTAAATATTTAAAATCCAATTTAGATATTTTCTACTCAAATCATCTGGCACCTCACAAATCGTCTTCTTTATTATTTTCTTCGATTAAAAGATATTAAATAAAAATTAGTAAATAAATTGAACTCGTGAAGTAAGTTTAGGAGAATATTAATATAATATACTTAGTTTCCTTCATTTGAAGATTTTTTTTTGACAGTCAATCAAATCATTTTTAACATAACATAACATATTTAACTTCCTCCCTTGAAAGATAGCATTAAAAAGGGGATAATCATCAAAGTCATCACTCATTTGGTTCAAATATATCAAATTAGTCACTCATTTAAAAAATGACTCAATTAGGTAACTAATTTGAAAACTATATTTATAGAAGTATAGATCGAAGCAATTTGAGAAACGTCACATCACCGTCCTCGTCTTCTCCTTTATATAACTCCTTTATATAAGTATATTGATCGGATCAGTAGATGACGTTTAGGAGAATATTAACATACTATATTTAGTTTCCTCCGTTAGAAAAATAGTAGGAAGGAAATTGAGAATTTATCTAATATTATAAAGACAAGAATATTAAAATTGTATATTTACTTTTCTCCATTAGTAAAAATTACAAGACAATTAAGATATTTTCTAATAAAATAATTTATGAGACTATTAAAATTGTAAATTTAGTTTCATCCAAAGATTTTAAAGGCAAGAATATTAGAATTGTATATTTAGTTTCATCTATTATTAAAGATCTTGAAGGCAAGAATATTATATTTGTATATTTAGTTTCCTCAATCAGTAAAGATTTTAAAGTCAATTGAAATATTTTCGAATCTTTAACATTAATTATTCAAAAATTTGAGAAAATTAGAAAAATAGATCGAAGCGATTTGAGAGGCGCCACATCACCGCCCTCGTCTTCTCCTTTGTATAAAATTGAGAATGAAAATAAACATTAACATGTTTTGATTATATAAAAATTAGTTGAATTTTTTTTTTGTTAATAGATTTTTTTTCAATAATAAAGAAGCCATAGATATCACTGAATAACCAAACAAAGGGATAAAATACAACACCTAAATTAAGGTAAAAATATAGTAATATCAATAAATATTATAAATATTTAATATCTAAAATATTATAAATATTTAAAATCTAGTAATATATATAGTAAATTAATATCAATGAAACAAATATTTGTATAATATCTAATGATATTCGTTCAATCGAGATAAGATAGATTTATATATGTGCAATTTCTAAAACTATATATTATAAAAACATTAATAAAGATAATTACTTTTAAATTTTTTAATCTGGGTATATGTGACAATTATTATATAGGGTCCACCATCCTCCTTGTATAAATTTGTATCAACCATCTCGGCCAACTTTTCCCACAAAGTTATGGTACTGGTGATTGAGCTGTTTAAGAAAAAAATTAGAACAAATTAAATAAGTAAAACAAATAAATTGGGGTAACCAAAGAAGTAATATAAAATTACAAGAACAATAAAAAATAATTAACAGTTATATTAAAATTAATATAATGCATAACTTACTAATTTGTGACAATTTTGAGATATCTTTTTTTCCAACCGCCTTTGACAACTTCATTGCCACCCAAGTAGGTCAAGCAGCCCACAATATCTAAATCAACATAGAAAAAATAATATTAGAACATGATAGTTTGAATTATAACTTATATAATATTATTACTTATATATTACTCTAATATATTACTGCATCAAAAACCTGATAGTATGTTGGTGTCATTAATACGTGCATCAATCATATCCGGACATATGAACTGAAATCCATGCATTGATATGTTGACGATGCCTTCTTCCAATCTCTTAGACAACATTATGCGTATGAAGAGCAATTTAGACCCATGTGATAGTGGTCTATATTTCCCTGTACCTGAAATAATTTTCAGATTTTTTATCCTGTACACGGAGCCTTCCTCTAAAAGATTTTTGAACCGAGAGACCAGAATCTTCGGGATCGTAGCATGGATCAAATTTTTCTGTCATACAACATATCTTAGAAAAATTAATAACATCATACAATTTGACAAACTAATAAGTTATAAGTATATTGATTTATTAACCTTTTCATCGATCAAAATCATGTCAAGACTGATCAGTTTTTCAGTATTTGGATTGACAGATTCTTACATTCTACACACTCGTACTCTTATCATCCAGGTATAGTTGATGTCATTCAAAGCATCCAACATGGTGTAGGCCATAGTTGTATTGATTGTAAATATGGTTGTAAAAATTTGAAGCTATGTAAAAAAGTTTCGGTGTAGATTTTTTGTTATGAATGACCTTTAATTTATTGGTGTTTTTAAGGTGAATAACATGGAAATCCATTATGTTTAAAAGTCAAGAAGTATTATAAAAGAAAAGTTCTATCTATCAAGTTTGAAAATAATAAAAGAAAGTTCTATCAAGTTTAAAAATAATAAAAGAAAGTTTTATCAAGTTTGAAAATAATAAAAGATAGTTCTATCAAGATTGAAAATAATAAAAGAGAAAATTGCAATTATTAACATAAGATTCTAAAAATTCGAAAATAATAAGGAAGTTGTAATTTTCTAAATCAAAGAAAGTTCTATATTTTGAAAATAATAAAAGAAAGTTCTATCAAGATTGGAAATAATAAAAAAGAAAATTGCAATTATTAACATAAGAGCCTACAAATTCGAAAATAATAAGAAAGTTGTAATTTTCTAAATCAAAGAAAGTTCTATCAAGTCCTACAAATTCGAAAATAATAAGGAAGTTGTAATTTTCTAAATCAAAGAAAGTTGTATCAAGTTTGAAAATAATAAAAAAAAGTTCTATCAAGCCTACAAATTCGAAAATAATAATGAAGTTGTAATTTTCTAAATAAAAGAAAGTTCTATCTAGTCCTACAAATTCGAAAATAATAAGAAAGTTGTAATTTTCTAAATCAAAGAAATCTTCTAAATCAAAGAAAGTTCTATCAAGTCCTACAAATTCGAAAATAATAAGGAAGTTGTAATTTTCTAAATCAAAGAAAGTTCTATCAAGTTTGAAAATAATAAAAGAAAGTTCTATCAAGCCTACAAATTCGAAAATAATAAAGAAGTTGTAATTTTCTAAATCAAAGAAAGTTCTATCAAGTCCTTCAAATTCGAAAATAATAAGGAAGTTGTAATTTTCTAAATCAAAGAAAGTTTTATCAAGTTTGAAAATAATAAAAGAAAGTTCTATCAAGCCTACAAATTCGAAAATAATGAGGAAGTTGTAATTGTCTAAATCAAAAAAAGTTCTATCAAGTTCTACAAATTCGAAAATAATAAGGAAGTTGTAATTTTCTAAATCAAAGAAAGTTCTATCAAGTTTGAAAATAATAAAAGAAAGTTCTATCAAGTTTGAAAATAATAAAAGTGTAATTTTCAATTTCCTTCCTACAAAATCGAAAATAATAAAGGAAGTTGTAATTATTAAAATTGAAAATTGTGAAAAATTGAAAAAATTAGAAAAATAGAACGAAGCGATTCTAGAGGCGCCACCTCACCGCCCCCATCTTCTCCTTTATATAAGTATATTGATTTTCTTTTTTAAAAGTTTATGTTTCCTCTTCTAATTATCAATTATAGAAATTTAAGTTTTAAACGTACTAATAGTTGAATTTTAAATATTTATTATCAAGATGTGACTATATTTCTGTTTAAAATCGAAAGAAAAGCAGAAAGGAAAAATTATAATTTATCAAAAAATCTATTAAACTAAGTTTCTAGTAACGTAGAAACCGCAACAAGAGGAGAGACGATATGATATAACCTCGAAAAATTTATCGATTAAAATTTGAGAAATTACTAAAAATACAATTTTTTTTTATTTTTTTTTCCATTTTATAATCTTCTAAAAATATTTACAAAAATACGTTATGCAACCAAATCAAACAGATGCAGCCTAAAAATATTTACAAAAACAAGATCTACAACCAAATACAATCCGAAAATATTTGCAAAAATCGACCCAGTAGGGACAATTACTTATTAGTTAATTATGCAAACTATTATGCAATCAAAAATGATTGCAATTATTAAATTTTTATAAGTTGCAAATATGGTTGCAAAAGTTGCAAACCGTATTTTTGCAAATATTTTCAAAAAAATTGTATTTTTGCAAATATTTTAGAAAAAATGGTGTTTTTGCAAATATGAAATGGTATTGCAAAAATCTTTTATGTAATGAGTATTTTTTTTAAAAAAGCCCAAATTGCCAAATCCTTGAATTTATTTAAGAAAATTGTTAATTAAATTCATAATTAAAATTAAAATTTTAAACAAATTACAAATATGATGCGTGATACACGTGATCAAATGTTCTTTGTACTTTGTCGTGATCCGGAGCATCCGTGATATCAAGCCTCATGATATCTTCAGTAAGCTGCTCCAAGATATAATTATGATAGACTGTAATTGGAAAACAAAACACACTTATGAGCTTGACAGAATAAGTTGACAAAATAGCAAATAAAAATATAAAACATTTCCATTAAATCACCTTCTTCATTGAATTTCCAATCACGAGTACAAATCAAACTCTCCACGATGTTGTGTCAAACAACTACGGTATTGATCTAAGACCTTTCCTCATGCACTAAAAGCCGACTCTGACGCAACGGTTGAAATATGAATTGTTAACACGTCTCGAGCCATAAGTGCAAGGTTAGGAAATCGAAACTGATTTGTGCTCCAATAGTCTAAGACATCTATGTCAATGGATCTATTCAATCTTTTTTCTTCCAAATACCTATCTAATTCAGTTTTCTCCACGGCGGGATTGAGATCGTTATCCAAAGCATCAAATTCCTTATATAAAGAAAATAAAATAAGATGGCAAAAAATTAAAAAGCATGGCAGAAAATTAAAAAAAAAAGGCAGAACATTACCTTCATCACATCGAGTCCTTGATTCTGAAGTGAACTTCCGGGCAGATCTTCACACACAACCGTGTATGTAGGTATTGTGTCCTTGTATAGATTAAATACCTCCTTTAAGGTGTCATGTAGTGCAAAAATATGATGACAATCATTTCCATATAGAATTTTGTAGCAGAACTCTACAAATTGAGTCTTAAATCGAGGATCAAACACAACCGCAATTGCAAGTATCATGTTATAATCTGACCAATACTTATCAAACTTCGGTTTCATTTTATAGCCATGGACCTCGCTATGTAATTCAAGTCTTCAACAGCCTTGTTCAAAGTATGTTGAACTAGAAACACATTTGGAAAATACAAATTGGTTGTTGGGTATTTTGTACCCGAAAATAACCGAGTAACATTGTAAAACATACCACGAAATGAACAAATGCCCTCTACTTTATCCCATTCGTCTTCATCAAGACCATGCTTATAATTAGAATCACTTAATTGTAAATGAACAAAAGCTCTTCGATAATAAAGTGCACCATCTAGTATAAGATAAGTTGAATTCTGCCTTGTTGGCACATCTTGGCGCAACCCTTTTTTCTTTTCTAAAGCCACTTATGCACATTCTCTAAATTTTTCCTTCCTACCTTGAGACCCTTTAATATACCTGACTAATTCTCTTATTTTAACAACCGAGGCATCTATAGCTTTCAGACCATCTTGCACAATCAAATTGAGAATATGTGCACAATATCGAATGTGAAAAAATTCACCTCTACGTATCAAAACATTCCTCAAATTTAATTGTGTTTTCAAAGTATCAACAAATACCTCATTACTAGCCGCATTATCTAAAGTGATACTGAACAATTTAGACTTAATGTTCCATTCACACAACAGTTTATATATCTTATCAGAAATTGTGATCCCCGTATGTGGTGATGGTATGTATGAAAAGTTCAACAACTTTTTATGCAAAACCCAATCATCGGTGATAAAATGGGCAGTGTGAGTAATATACCCATCACTTTCTTTTTTCATATTTGTAATTGAGTAATATATCGCTCCTTAACGTGTTCTTACTCGCCAAAATAGATTTTGAATTTGCATATTTAAAAGCTTCTCTAATGCCCTCATATTCAACAAAGGAAAGAGGGAGATTGTGTCTTACCACGACATCCGTTATCATGTCTCTGAAAATCTTGGGGTCGAATGCTCCATTATGCATTGACATGGATCCATGACTACCGGAAAGTATCATTTGCCTTATGTCGGAAGTCCTTGTACATGTTTTTTGATGCTTCAACGTATTTCCTGTCCCAAAAGTGGAGTTATACACAACCGTATAATTACATTTCTGGCATCTGACCAGCACGTCCTCTCCCTTTTCCTTTGTTTCCTTTTCATCGTTGACAAATTTAAATATATCTCATGCTTTAGACCACTTTCTTTTAACACCCTTCTCTTTCTCCTTCCCTTTTTCAGCTTGGACACTCCTTCCCTTTTTCAGCTTGGACAGAACCTTTGGTGCTTGGTTTAGTGTTTTCGTTTACGTTTTCATTTTCCCTAATATCTGCCTCATCTTCGCTCAAAGATTCATACACATGAAGAAAACACAACGAATATAAGCAACCAATTACCAAAAATTCGAACAAATAAACAAATTCAAAAAAATAAAGTAAAGAAATTCGAATCAAAATCTAACAATAAGAATTAAAGATTCGAATAAAAAAGTAAAGATATTCGAATCGAAATCTAACAATAAGAATCAAAGGTTTGAATCAAATAACAAATAATTAATAACAAAGTTGAATCAAAGTTATTACCGGAGTATTCACATTTAGTTGATCTTCAACCATTACTCTGCTCGATATGGTCGTATACTCGTATGAGAGCTAGAGAGGCAGAGAAGTTTGCCGTTTGTGTTTGATTTTTTGTTAACCCTAAGTCCAACCTAACTGTTTTGGGTTTAGACTTTGGACTGAATTTGATATTTGGGTTTCGGCCCGTTTGATAGAGTGTATATATAATTGTATAAATATTTTTATAAAAATATTTATAAAATTTAAAATGTCATAAAAATATTATATAATATATATATATATATATATAAATATATTAAAATATTTATTTAAATGTTTATTGAAGTCGTGTATTTTCGTGTCGTGTATTTAAAGAAAAATCCAAAAATAACACTAAATTAGATCGTGTCCTTTCGTGTCGTGTACCTTTTCGTGTCGTGTCGTGTATTTAAAGAAAAATTCAAAAATAACACTAAATTAGATGTGTCCTTTCGTATCGTGTACTCAAAATGTAAACAAAAACACAAAAATTTCATGTCGTTTCATATCGTATAAATCGTGTCGTGCCCAATATTGCCAAGTTTAGTACTGCACCAAAGGAATCACCTGCAGCTGCAACTTTGCAAGGCTGCAAGCCTATTCCATACCATACACGTAACAGTTAAAACATACATTTACCGCATGTTTTAATAGTCTATTCAATTATTCATGCACGCACAACGGAATATATATGTTTTCTACGTGGTAGCTACGTCTACGCATGTAAAAGTTGAAAATCGAAACTTATTATCTGTTGACTTACCGATTAAGGCTTAATTGAGAATTAATTTGGCATTTTTTTTTGATAAATTAGAGATTTTTAGATAATTGATAAAATATTTTAGAAGGATTAGTCGAGTATTTTTTGAAAAATCAGGATTTTTTAGAACAATGTATACGTAACCAATTATTTTTTAAAAAACAGAAATTTTTAGAATGCATATATGATATATGTATGCACGTGGGTGCTATATTATTTTAAAATTTTTACTAATTATGCAAGGATTTGGGAACACTTTTGGAATATTTTTTGGAAACTTTAGCATTTTTTAATTTAATCTTCATTATACTCAATCGATGCAACACTCAGTATATAAGCTCGACGAGACCAAAGTAATTCAACACATCTGCTGTTTCTTCATCCAAGTAATTTACTTGAGAAAAATACCATAACCATGGCTAATTCCTCCTTGTATTTCCTTACTTTCCTCGTCTGTTTATTTGTTTGCGCAACCTGTGAAGCTAGTTTTCGGGGTGGCCGAAAACTACAAGTAAGTCTATTTAATCTTTTTTTTTCATCCCAGTGTCTATAATAAATGATCTAGCTAGGTTGTTCGTTAGAAATATGCATTCATTTTACAATCAGGATTTATAAAATATGCAATATTGTTGGCAGGGGAAGACATGGTGCGTGGCTCAGACATCAGCATCAGATGATGCAGTGAAAGCATTTCTGGTAGCAGCTTGTGAAAGATACAATTGTAAGGATATAATGGAAGGAGGGCCATGTTATCAACCCGCGAATATACGTAACCATGGCTCTTATGCGCTGGATGTCTATTATAGAAATACCGGGTTCTGCAATCAGGATATCGGCACTCCAACGCTCACTGATCCTTCTTTTGGTAGCTGCCATTACCCATGAGCAATTTACATTGTCCAAACCACAATTAGTTGGCCCTATCTATAAATTAATTATAGAATGAGTTGAAGGGATTTTGTAATTTGTGCACTTGTGCATGTTGCTAAATAACATAAAACAATCATGGTCTGAAGTTATATAACTTGGGCGTTTAGTTGTTTCACTTTCTGCTTTAATTTCGAGTAAAATTGTTTGTTTAATAGTTCTTTATCCTCACAATTTTATATCCTATATATGATTAGGGTAAAACAGTTAAAAATATAGGGTATAAAGTTATGCACAACTAAAAAAATAAAAATGAATAATAACTTCTAAAACGTACTAACTACTCCCTCCAT
The DNA here is from genome assembly GCA_030848705.1 of Heracleum sosnowskyi. Classification (NCBI taxonomy): domain Eukaryota; kingdom Viridiplantae; phylum Streptophyta; class Magnoliopsida; order Apiales; family Apiaceae; genus Heracleum; species Heracleum sosnowskyi. The sequence continues at coordinate 23,602,433 of CM061243.1, read as the reverse complement.
CCCATCCATTTCTTTACACTTTCCTTTTTGGATGTTCCATCCATTTCTTTATATTCCAAAATTTTCCAAAAATAGTAAAGTTTTATAATATAAAAATCAACTACTTCCACTACTTTCATCCACTTTACTTACTTTATACCTTAAATATTGACGGATCCCACCACTTTACTCATTCTTCCTACTTTTTTTCCCTACTTTACTTATATTCCTTGACCTCCGTACTCAACCCAAATGTAAACAATTGAAAGTTAAAATTACCAAAAAAGTAAAAAGAAAAGAATTAGATCCAAAATACTAATGACATGTGTTTAACATTTCAAGTATATAGAAAGTAGAGTATCATTTTAACTAGAATTTCATCCATTTAAAAATACAATACAACATTGCTCACTGACATTGTGTTGATGCAACTTACAAGGCAGGAATTAGAGGCAGTTTGGTTAACACTTAAGTTCAGTGGCTTAAAGTCATTTTAAACCTTAAGTTAAAAAATGCTTGTTTGTATAATAAGTTAATAAATGACTTAAAATTAAAAAAAAAAAACTTAAATTCAGAAGTTGGTAGCAGTTACTTTTTTAAATAATTTTTATTTTATAATCTTCTTTAATAAAAGTTAATATCATCATTCAAATGAATAATTTATTTTAACTTTTACATTTTATAATTCATAAGTTATATATAATACAAAATTACTCAAACAACTTTCAACTTAAAATTTTCACCTTTCACATATCCCATTAAGCAACCTTAAATCATAAATTATAATTTTAATCTAAGCCAAACGGACTCTTAGACCAGACAATTTAGTATACTGCACAAATAACACAAATGACAATTTTGAATAACACACCTGAAAATAAGACTACTTAGATTTAATGTCATGATTGGATACATAGACATAAATATATTTACATTTATATATTTACATTTACATATTAATACTAGATATATTAATATTTTTGGAATATTTAGATTTATATGTCTTACAAATTACTATGTGTTCTCAGACTTGGGGTGCAAATGACGATGAATAACACACATGAAATAACGACTTAGGGGTCATTTGTTTAATTCTTAATCAATCTTAATGAAACTTATTTTAATGATTAAGAAGTTAAGATCATTTGGTTGTAGTTTTAATACTTGTTAAGCGTTAAAATTTGTCGGATTAAAAAAAATACAACAAACATGCATATACGTGTCTTTTTTTCTCTAATTTTGTCATAATAATGTATTATACTTTCTTCAATTATGTACTCCTTCTGTCCCTCTCATTTCTTTACACTTTCCTTTTTGGCACGTCCCTCTCATTTCTTTAAATACCAAAAATAGTAACATTTTATAATATAAAATCCAATCACATTCATTATTTTCTTCCACTATACCTACTTTATACCTTTTTTATACATTAAATATTGATTGGTCTCACCACTTTACTCATTTTTCTTACTTTTCCCTATTAATTTACACTTTTTCTTAACCTCCGTGTCGTTCCCCCGATGTAAAGAATTGAGGGGGACGGAGGGAGTAATATTTAAATATTATGTATTTTATTAAAGTTGTTGAATTTTGTTATTAAATAAATTTATAAATCTCTAAAAATTACTTTAGTTTCGACTTAATACAAATCATTTTAAAATTTTAATTAAGACTTTATAATATATTGATAACAATATATTATTATTTTAAATAATTTGTATTATATTATTTTATTTTATTTATAAGAAAAAATAAAATATTTACACCATTCAGATATTTTGTAAATTTATGTACCAAACAATATTATTCATTAAGTATTTCAGATTGATAAATCATTCAGATATTTTAATGATTAAGAAAATTATATTCGGATTAGCCAAATGACCCCTTAGATTTAATGTCATGATTGGATACGTAGACTTAAATATATTAACATTTACATATTAATATAATTATACATAATTTTGTTATATTATTTGTAAATTTATTATTTAATATTTTTATTTATGTATTTATATAAGTACACGAAAACATGAAAGTACATAAATCCTAAAGAGCTTAGTGCTCCTAAGCACGTACTCATCTAACTTAGGTGAATACAACTCATATAAAACCACGCCATATATTTTTGTAATTGCAGGATTTAATCATATAATTACAATCATGCCATTAAAAATATACTACGTACTCGTGTAAGTCCCTTAAGTACGTACTTTGGGACATTTTTCTCAATCCTAAATGGATCGTGTTTAGTTTTAGTATTTATGTACACGAAACACAAAATTACACAACACGAACTAACTGCCGGTTTTAATTAGAATTGCATCTCTCCTGTGCTGGACACACTTCACAAAAGTGAAGTGAAGCATAGGATCAATGATATCAACCAAATAACATCACTCAACGACATGAAAATCATACCAAACAATGAAGTTTGCATAACTACTTAACCATATAGGCAGAAGTCAGAATACAAAGGAATTAAAGCATCATCTCTCCCACCTAGATGGCATACATAGAGATCTCCCTATGATCAGAAATAAAGAAAGGAAACATAGTAACTATTTGGTATTTGACATAAGAAAAATTCAGCTAAATGTGATACCTAAATGGAATTTTGGCAGCAGCTAAAGACACTAGCTGAACTTCCAACGTTTATTGCAGTTTACACATGTTACAAATGTAGTCATAGGCTCATCCGCACTTCGAGTCTGCAACTGGTAGTAAGTGCATTTCCTTTTTCCACATCGGCCACACTTGAAACTAGTAGTGGTTGCCTCTGCTTGTTTGCCACGCTCACACTCAAACAAAGCCTTATCTTTAATCTGTTTATTTTGACGTTGCCTTTCATGGCTTGCCATTTCTTCTGGTTTCATTTCAAGAACCCTTTCTGGCTGGACATGTCCTAATAGTACTTTTCTACGGAAATCTGGGTTGCTTGAGTCCCCAATATTGAACATTATGGATCTATATTTGACTTTCTGTGCACCAGTAGACCGGCCCCACTTCTCAAACATTGCAGACTCCAAACACACAGAGACCCTAATTGGGTCACATGCATCTACTTCACCTCTTTGACGTTCCTCAACCTCACCCAAAACTTTGTTTAAAGCTTGTAAAAGAAGTTCACGGATTTTGTCCCGTACAGGATCATTACAACGGATAAGGGTCGACAGCTTAGGGGCAGTCGACATGGATTGTGTAGATTTCATCACATCCACATTTTGTTTTCCTTTGCTAGCTAATGTTACAACTGCTTCACGTTTCCCAGAGGCAGTCCCTTGAATTCTCACATCATCATAAATTTCAATTCTATCCTCATCTGAGTTATTCTCATATTTGACAAATTTCTCAGACCTTAAAGCAGCACTGGAATCATTCTTCTCAATCTTCAAAGTTTCAACATTCTCAACCTTAATGCCCTCCGAAGTTCCTGTCAAGACAGGTTGAGGATTAAAATCAACCTTATTGTCCAAACTTCCCATTCTATTCTTCCTAAGTGTTTCTTCAACTACTATGTTCTTCCATATCTCAATTATTTGAGAAGCCAAAGCCTGAATCTTATTTCTAGGATGTTTCGTCAGATGCCGAAGTCGTTTTCCAACCTGGAATTATAAATTTTAAAAAAAGGGATTTAAGGTCAAATCAGGGCACAACTCAAAAAATATCACTTCAATACTAATTACCCTAAAATAATAAAAAAAATCAGCCATCGACCGACCATCTCAACTATTCTAAACCACATTTACGTTCTACCACCAATAAATGATAATGCCAGCGATACCAAAACTTTGATTCATGCTGGTAAAAGTGTAGACTGTAGGACAGCATCTTCCACAAGTATCATTTATAAATTTACAGTCATCGAGTCATATTTCCGCATATTAAGTGGCACATTCGACATTTTTTAAGTTGCGTAAATAATGATGTGATGCCCATTTTCCCAAGAACTACATAAACCCTAAAGTAAGATATTAGGCATTCAATTTACAAATATGCCTAATTAAATATATCAATAATTCAGTTGAGAAAAACAAAGCGTAAATTAGAAGCACAAAAACAAATAAAATTATATTATGCTATGAATTACTTGTAATTTTACCTGAGTGGAGACCAAAACGTCGTAGTTTACAGGACATTTCTCGAGCTGTTTGAGAACATCGATGCAGCGGTCTTCCTCCGGCGATAAGCCTTCGACGGCGTCGTTTTGTGCCGCGGCGGCGGCTTTTTCCACCGTTTGAAATAGTTGGATTAACTCTTTCTCCATTTCTGACCCAGAATTGATCAAGATTTGAGAAAAACAAGTGTAAGATTTATGGACCTGACTAAAAAAGGATATGCTTAAATGGGCTTGATAAAATCTAGTAGGCCCCTTCTACCCAGTTGGGCCTCATTATTTTTACACCAGCATTTTCTATTTTATTCTCATTTCTTTTCTATACCGGAATAAACAGTTCTATAATAATTTTAAGTTAAAAACAAATTAGTGTTTTGTTTGTTTCAAAAAATTTACCCTACAAATATTAATTTAATTTGCGAAATTTATGTGACTTATTTTGAGTTTTACAAATTATGAAAATTTACATAAAATATCAATTCATAAATTGGTAAAAGTTGTTCAATTTAGTTTTTGAATATATATATGAGAAAAAGGAACGTGATCTCAGGAAATTTCCTAAGATAATGGGTTATAATGGGCGTTTCTAGTATAAATTTTTAATGACACTTTTGTAAATACATATAAATTCTGCCTTTTACTCAAGAAAATTAACTGAGGTCGACCTCAGGATTCTCAACCTCTACATATATTATATCATAAAATATTGCTAGATTATTAAATACTTTCTAAATATTGATCAAATTATCATTGGACGCCAACACATGAAATATTATGGATATTAAATAGAGTTACATAGAGTCAAGAAACCAATCCACCAGGACTTAATTTTGTATGTAATGATAATTCTTTCATGTTGTCTATGTTTCTTACTAGTGCATTGCCTCATAGTGAATTCAGCTCAACCTACACTACAGTGCCTAAACTCAAATTCAGCTGCAAACAAACTTAACAGCTAAACAAACTCAGGTTCAAAACTGGTCAAATAGAGAAGCTAATTAGCTCAACTCAAGCTGTCCAGCTGGTAATGCAACTTATTAGTGCAGCTCTACATTAATTTTCAAAGTTCATTGCTTATAGGGGACTAAGAAGAAACTTTTGGCTTTGGAGCAATGCTCAAAGTTGCAGTAGCTTCGCATGAGATGTGTGAAACAATTCCAGTACATTACATTACTCTATGCTTCATGTGCCTTAACATAGACGGTTCGTTTCCTTCATGTTCACTTACTTTTGTTTATCGATTATGTGAATCAACTAGAAATACAGAACCACTTTCCACAGAATCGAGAATCTAATTGCAAACAAGCCAAATTTGTGATTCTTTATTAAGTCTCTTGATAGTAGTCAAGATACAACTTCAACAGATAACATTCCCCCTCCCTCACTCTTGTACAAATAGCTCATTTCATCACTTTCATTTCATAAGTATGGTTATACACCAGTCAAATCATATGTGTGTGCGTATGATATAATATAAGATTCAAACTATATGTGTCTTTTGGGTCACAGAGCTGCCTGAACAGACAAGTAGGTCACGTATTTGTGGACATCTAGAGTTGTGGCTTCTCCCACTTGAGGGGCTTTACTACTTCCCAGGTGAAGTCTGCGTCGTCTCTTCCAAAATGCCCGTATGCAGCCGTCTTCAAAAACCTGTTGTTGCCACCCCTCTTTAGATCCAAGTTAATGGCAATCATTCCGGGCCTGAAATCAAAAGTTTCCTTGACAATCTTCAAAATTTCCCTGTCTGGAATCTTTCCTGTACCGTATGTGTCAACAAAGACTGACAATGGCTCGGGCACACCAATGGCATAAGAGACTTGAACAATGCACCTACGAGCGAGACCATTTGCAACAATGCTCTTGGCAGCCTGTCTAACAATGTAGGCTCCACTCCTATCAACCTTGGTTGGATCCTTCCCAGAGAAGGCACCACCACCATGGGCTCCCCAGCCACCATAAGTATCAATGATAATTTTACGACCAGTAAGACCTGCATCACCATGAGGACCTCCAATGACAAAACGACCAGATGGATTGAGATGGAAGATGGTCTTCTCATCAAGGTACTTGGCAGGAATGATAGGCTTGATAACATGCTTCTTAAGGTCAGCTGCAATCTCATCATTAGTTACGGTTTCATCGTGCTGAGTGGAAATGAGAACAGTGTGGACACGGATGGGGACCATGGCACCTTTGTCATTGTAATACTCAACAGTGACTTGGGTTTTTCCGTCAGGTCTCAACCAAGGGCAGGTGCCATTTTTGCGAACCTCGGTAAGCTTAGCCCCAAGCTTAGTTGCAAGAACATGGCTTAGGGGCATCAACTCGGGAGTCTCGTCAGTGGCATAACCAAACATATGGCCCTGGTCTCCAGCACCAATATCCTCTGGACGCTTGGTGAGATGACCGTGGACACCTTGGGCAATATCAGGGCTCTGTTGCTCAATTTGGACTAGGACCCTGCAGTTGTCAGCATCGAGGCCAACATCGTCGGAAACAAATCCGATATTACGGCAGGTGTTGCGCACAATTTTTTCGTAGTCTACATTGGCTTTGGTTGTAATCTCACCAAAAACCATGACCATGTTGGTCTTTGAGCAAGTCTCACATGCAACTTTGCTGTCGGGGTCCTGTTCAAGGCAGGCATCAAGGACCGCGTCGGAGATCTGATCACAGAGCTTGTCTGGGTGGCCCTCATTTACAGATTCAGAAGTGTACAAGAAGGTGTCCATTACTAAAAGCTGCATCAGCAATAGCGAAGTAAAAGATTGTCAATAAATGTGATATCGAGAAAGCTAGCTTAAGTTAATAAATCAATTTCATCAGAATCAGAAATATAAAATAGAACAGGTTGATATGATATCTAAATCAGGGATGAAACTTTTTGAAGAAAGATTTGAGTTGTTGATGAATGTTGAGGTATCCCTTCACTGTACATTATAATTAGAGAAATGAATCTAAACAGCTAAAACGAGGACCAGTAGTCGCCCTGTTTAAACCTCATTGAATTTGTGAACTCTCATGAAAGCCCAACTTAAACCTCTAGTCTCTAAATAAAAATCTGACAGCAGATCTGACGAGAATACGTATATTAAAATTTGAATGTAATGTAAAAAATTCACATAGAAAATAGTTGTTTTTAACTCTTGGGTAAATATCAGATACAACCAATTATACCTTTCAGCATGAGAAACGAATTGGAAAATCAAGTAAGGACTTTAACATTGCCTCAGGAACAGGGGAAGCATATTAACAGACTTAATTTACAGAAAAAATTGCCCAACCACTATAACATAAATTTGAAGTGGTGGTGATCAAATTACATGCCATAGGGGGGGGGGGGATCTAGAATACCACATCAAATAAGTAATGCATATATGGTAAAGGGTAACTTAAATACTACTGTCGTCACGTCGTGCAAACAGGGGTGACTCTGACTATAGGCGAGCAAGACCTTCCGTCTAGGCTCCCGATATTAAAGGGCCCCAAAATTTCCGAATTCTTTATTGTATAGATAGAAAATATTTGTCATGTATATTGTTTAGTAGGGCTCCTTTAGCTGATTTCGTCTTAGGCCTCGGAAATATTTGTCATATACACATCTCCAAAATGCGTATATGGTAATATGCATTTTTCAGATGCCGATCTCCCAAAAAACTCTGAAACATAAGCATCAGAGAAACATGCGTATCACCTCACCTCCCACATGCAAATATGCTGGACCAAAAATTGGTCATGGAATTATCTTAGCATGTATTGTCAAAGCATCAACTCTATCCAGTCTGAACCAGACATCTCTATCTATTAAAAATGTGCTTTCTCTGTTTCTCATGAACGTATTGGAGTTCATCATGTTACGAACAAACTTGTATTAACCTCAAAAACTTCTAGTATCAAAGAACTCATTAATTTGCATGACCAAAATTTATCTCAAATCTACACAAATATTCCAATAAAAAGCAAATAATTCTGCAGTTAAATAACACCTCACAAGAAACACTTGTAAACAAAAAATAACACACCTGGACTATAAAATCAATGATAAAATTAAGAGGGCATGACTATAATCACCTGAACAGGCCGCTGACAGAGATAGAGAGAACGTAGATATTCAAGAAAGATAGGATTTATTGTTCAAGCTTTTGGTGACTCCTCCCTACAGAGTTTGGGTCAATATTTATAGTCCACAAAAATTCAATGATTTAATATTCCATTTAAATTACTGTATTTAACAAGCATATGAATCAGGTTAAATCAAAACCAGTTCCTGGTTAAGTTTTCATGGTTGTTGAGATTTTAGGTTGCAAAACTCTTGGCCGTTAGATTTGAGTAGGTGGGTGGTTAAGATTGTTTGTATGCGGTTGGTATCTGATTACGACATATAGAATTAGAGTTAATCTTTTTTCTTAGCTGCTTTTGTTGAATGTTGAATCATTTCACTTCGTGGGTTGGTGGCTGTCAATACTTCACCAACTAGTACATAAAAATTGGTCACATTTCACTTACGTAAATGTTTCTTCGACAGATAGACAGAAATTTAAGTAGTAGAAATTTATGATTTATATTTTATTACATGCTTTGTAAATATGTGCCGCCTTTCATGGCTGGCATACATTTCCCCACAACTAAGATTAGCTAGGTTGCTCTACCACTGCAGTAAGGGTCTGAGACTGAGGCACTGGCGGCAGAAGGGGAGGGGTTTGGGCTGGTGGAGGCTGAAAGGGAGATGGGTTGGTCGGTGATGGCTGAACCGTCGGGGCTAGTGGGCCCTGATCTGGTGGAGGCAAGACAGGTGCGGCCTGAGGGGGTTGGTCCTGGGGAGGAGGGAATAAATCGGGTAGAGGAATGCAAATAACTAAAGGAATACAGTATTTAGGAGGATTGTTTGTGAAGTATGGCAAGAAAGGGAATAAACCTGGGTTTAGAGGGGCTGAATTGTCATCACCTGGGCTGACTGGTGGAAATCCGAAAAAGGGCAAACCAGGAATGTCTGGGAAGCCTAGATTATCGGGTTGTCCTGGATTCTGTTTACCAGGGAAATCCCAGTTTGGAAAGCCTGGAAATATTGGAGGCAAGCCTGGAAAGTTTCGAGGCTGGCCATCTTGTTTCTTGCTAATTTGGAGGCCTCTTCCTCCTTCAACCATGTCTGACTTAAAGACCATATCAATGACAATCAACAATATTAAAACCTTAATGAACCTCTCCATTTCAAGTTTTCAACAGCTTCCGTCTTCTTCCTCGTTTGAAATGAAGAAAAGCACACATTTCATGCAACACAATTTATAGCACTAGTTTTTGCTGTTTCGAAACAATCTCGAGTCCTAATGAATTTCCCATTTTTGACAAGTTTCAACAGAATTACATATCAGATACAACAATGGTAAAAAATTTGTTCAACCACACCAACTGCATACTTAATACTCTTGTATCATTAACTTTACATACACACTTTCAGCTAGCATCGATTGTTATTCGATATGATTCCATTATTATTAGTTTTAAGATTAGCAGAACTGACAAGCATATTTCTGATACTATATGTAGTTAAAGAATTTAAGAGCCCAACAAAATTCTTCAACAAATTCATGCACACACAACTGTATACATTTCTGTAATGTCTGGCATTTATACTTGCATAACTTTTATTGATTTTTTTTATTTAAATACAGATATATTTTATGTACTAAGGTTATTTCCATTTTCATGTTATTGGTAATTACACACACAGAGACTAAATTTATACATTACTTAGAGAGTCTAATTCATCAGAGATTGGGTTCAAAGTTCTTTCAGAGATTGGGTTTAAAGTTGGTTATTCACAAATATAAGTATCTAAAATTTAACGAGAGTAACATACGAACTTCTTCATCAACCCGAAGGATAGAATCTTGGTACCTTATTTGTTTTACTCATTTCGACAAAAGAAAAATCATGCAGGCCATAAGTATTCTCATATCTGAACTCTGACATTTTATCACGTATGCTTCCATCCAAAACATGTAATATAAACTTCCAAGTCAGGGGTATCATCTCTTCCAACATGCACCATATACTCATATTTCTGATTTCTCACTCTTTTGAAATGAAGAACAGCTCATATATCTTGTAAAAACAAATTTTACTAGTTTTCCGATTTCAAAACAATCCTGAGTCCTAATGAATTCACCATTTTTAACAAGTTTCAACTGAATCGTAGACGGATGCTTCAATAGTAAAACATTTATTGGGCCATAATAACTGCAGCATAACCAATACTCTTATACTGTATTGTTAACTTTGTGTAGACACTTTTAGTATCAGGTGTTCTTCAGTATGATGCCATTATTATTAAATTTAAGATTAGCACAACTGATGACAAGCATACTGCAAATACTCTCTTTTATGTATAGAATGAATTTAGAGGCCTAACCAAAATCTTTGAACAAATTCCTGCATACACAACTGTAAAAACATATCCAATAGGATTGCACCATCTATGACCCTAAACTGTAAATGCATACATTTCTGCCTTACTCCTCGAGGAAGAATATCAGACTTGTATCATGTTCCTATACTTTAACCTTCAATAATATCAAATAATATAGTAACTGATTAGCCTATACAGTTATCCAACATAACGTCTGGCACCTGTACTTGTATACATTTTAATGATTTTTATTTTAACAAATATACATTTTATGTAATTGTGTTATTTCAATTTTTACATTACCAGTAATTACACACACAAGTATATATATTTGTAGAATTTATCCATAATTAAGAGAGTTTAATAATTCATAGATTGGGTCTGAAGTTAGTTTTTCACATATATAAGTAGAAGTATCTAAACTCACAGGAATAAAATACAAACTTCTTATACCAAAAGATGGAACCTTGGTATCTTTTTAATCTTTTTTTGACGAGAAAAATCATGCAGGTTTCTCATAAGTATTCTGTTCTCTGAACTCTGAGATTTTATCACGTATGCTTCCAGCCATGTCAGATCGCACAAATAGATGAGTATCATCCAAAACATGTAATATAAACTTCTGTGACTGGGGTAATGCTGCATTCATGTTGATAATGAATTGAGCCATTGGTATGTCACTGCAACCCAACAGTGTAAAAGGTTAGTAGGGATAAACTGCAAAAATTCACAAACAATATCTGCATAAGAATCAAACGCAAATTGTCACTTTTACATATTTCTTCCACCCTTGAGTTTAGGTCGGGTTGGGATAACCTATCAATTTGTAATAATTTTCTATCTTCTAATTAAACCCACAAAAGGTCGGCTTTGCCTTGTGCACCATGGCTGAATGAAGGTAGAGAGATCTTTTCTAACAAAAGGCTTTTAGGATATTATTTTACATGGCTTCAAATTCATGAAAAAGGGTTGCAAGTTGTAGCTGATGATAAATCAAACTGAAAACTAGTAAACAATTATTGAAATAAGAAGACATGTATAAAATAGGTTGGAGTACATCATAATTGGCATATCAACATACCTACTTTGAAAAAGTTTCTCTACCAAATTATTTATAGAAGCATATAGCAGCACTCCTCGTGATGTTCAAACCCATAAACCATGTTGGCAACATACCCAAGAGTTGATAATTAAGTCAAAGATTCTACATCATTATCATATCAAGCTATTTCTAAAATCGTCTGATAGAATTAGCAGGATGCTGCTTCATTGACATAAGAGCAATTTCGACAAAATGAGCCAAAAAATAACCGTGAACACTGAAAAACTTTCAGTAGGAGAGAAAAGTTACCATGAAATGTATAAACCTTTGATTATGTTTACCATGGTCTCGGAAGACACCTTTTTTTAATCTGTGAAAAAACAAATTACATCACATATTCAATAGGCAGAGAACCACTGAATGCAATTTTCTATTAAATGAGAAGGAATAGGAAGTGATACTTGCACTTATGTTAAGAGATAACATACAAACACTTTAAGAACATTCTATCCATCGTGCCAAGGTGATTACGTTAGTTGGACCCTCAAAGATTCAAACCCAAGAGTATAAGATGGTGCACAGACAGTGCCAGACAGATAACCAGCCCAACTATAGAGAGCTGTGGGGAAGAAGGTACAATTTCTACAAACATTACTTTAAAACGCTAGCCGCAAGACTCGCAACAAATTATATGACTATTACGGAGGGTATTGTGCTTTATTTACTTGGCAACCAACTGTCAATGCTGTATTGCTGCAGCAAGTATTTGACGGACCATCTAAATCAATTACTCCACATACACGACGGTTGTATTTTTCATCAGTTGAGAAATATAAGCATGAAAAAAACAAATTAAATTCATGTACTTCTAATTCTCAGGGGACTTTCATCAAACACTTGGCAATCAAATCAAATATTGCTTAGAATCAACCCACTCAAAACTAATTAAAAGAACACAAATAATGGGCATCAGTTTTTTCGCTGTTCGCCATTAAACAAAGAAAAAATCACCACACAATTCATCAAAATAATGAATTTAAGATGAATCAAGCTGTAAAGTATGAGTCGATCTTGTGGAATAAAAGTACACCAACGAATAACAAAAATAAAGCAGAAAATTACCTAAGCTTCAGAAATAGAGCAGGAATGCAGTAATCGAGTTGAGAAATTAAGCAGACACGATTCGAGATGTAACCAGGGCAGATTGTTTTTACCTATTTTGCCCAGTTCTTATGTACCAAGATTTATGGTTGCAGGAAAATAGTGGAATATATTATATTTCTAGTTCATCTTAATGTATTATATATAGTGGCATATAGCGTCAATATGACATATGAATATTTTATTATTAATAATTGAAAAGTGTGATTTTATTAATGTTTTTGGGTGTGCATTATTAATTTTAATAATAATTATAAAATATAGTATTATTAATATTTTTGGGTGTATATTAATAATTAGAATATATAGTATTATTAATATTTTTAAATATATTTATCAAAGGTGATGTTTTAAATTAAAAAGTAATGTAATTTTAGTAAAAAATGCAATCAGACAATTATTATAAATCGTAGTATTCTATTAATTATTAAACAAAATGACTGAAAATCAAATAAAAATCATAATTTTTAATATTTCCATATTAATGTAATAATATAGATACATACATATATATATATAATTTTATTTCATGTACAAGAAACTTTATCAAACAAATTATTAAATCTTTAATTTATAAAATAATATTTTGTTAACCGATAATAAGGCACCAATAATTTCTCACTTATCCGAATTTCAGCCCCAGGCTGATACGTGCAAACACTCTATTTATAAGTGCATATCATCCTAAAAAAATAGTATAAAATTGAAAATGTGCATTAGAAAATTTTGATTTATATTTATACTATCTTATAATAAATATTATAGACAAAACATTAAAAATTGATTTGTACCTAATGATTTTACTTAATTACCTTTATTTATTTTAAAAAAATATTATTAAATAATATCATTATTTATAACCAATTATCTTTTCAGTTAAAATACATTATTTTTTCTATTTTTTCTAACAAAATCTCCTATTTTCGGACAATTATTTTTTCAACTAGAACATGTTACTTTTTTTTATTTTTCCTTGCTAAAATCTCTCTTTTTCCAAAAATATCGGACAAATCTTTACTTATTTGTTTTAAAATCTATTTTAATACTTTTAATTACTGGCAATTAACTTTTTCAACTAAAATATGTTATTTTCTATAATTTTAGTTACTAAACCCCTCAATTTTCAAAAATATCATGGACAAACCATTACTTATTTATTTTAATTATTTAAAAAAAAATTAACACACCTACTTAATTTTTTTAAAACAAAAATCCTTCCTTTTCAAAAAATATAATGGGCAAATCCTTAATTATTTATTTTGAAATATATTTTAATACTTTTAATTACAAACAATTACCTTTTTCAACTAAAACATGTTATTTTTTCTATTTTTTCCGTACTAAAATCCCCGCTATTCCAAAAATATCACGAAAACCGTTACTTATTTATTTTAAAATATATTTTAATACTTTTAATTATTTTAAAAAAATTAACATGTCTACTTATTTTTTTAACAAATACAATTAATTAAATATTAAATCGTAAATAATAAAAATACAATTATTAAACTGTATTCACGGTTTTAAGCTAGTATTAATAAATCACGCACCTACAAATCATGCACATATCAGTTCTCCTTTAATATAGACAAAATTAGCACTCTTAAGCAGAACACTTCCATTTACACTTGCAGAATTGACCACCAATGAAAAAGAACTTTCATCAAACAAATCTATTACTATATATTATATGCCAACACAAGGGCAAAGTTTGTCATTTTAATGCTTGTGAAGTTACGATTTTATCCCTATTTTTTGAAAAATAACAAAAATACCACCGTTATATTATTATGCAAAAATATGTCAATATTTGCTAATGTAGAGAATCGAACCTCCGACCTCCTACTAAGAAGTCCAAAGCATAACCACTATGCTACATTGTTTTTTGAGTTAACTTTAAAGATTTTATTAGATAAGTCACATCATCTCCTCTAATTCTATATTTCTTTTTTTATTTTGAACCTTTGAATAAAAGAAATATTGGTCCATATTATTTATATAAATATGTATTTTTTATTTACGATATTATATATATCTATATGTAGGTAAATGATCAATCGTCGTTATAAACTTTTATTATAGTTGTATATTTTTGATTAAATATACTTTAGTTATGTTTTTTATAATTCATATTTTTATATCATATTATATATCACTATTTTACATTATTAGAATTAATTAATTATACATAAAATATAATAATGTTAAGTCTATAATTTAAAATTAAGAAAATTAGCATCAAAATTATGCAATGCTAATGCTTATACACTCTGTTCGTCACATTCATTTCTCAGCAAATTTCTTTTCAAAATGAACACTTCATTTGTTGATATTTTCTAATATTACATGTCATTCTTTATTAACTTCAGTATATCTCTAATTTACTCATTTTTTTCGTCAATTTTTTCACTTTTTCCACCATTTTAATCCCAGGTTGATGTCCGAGTCAAAAATCGGGGTGATGATTTAAAATGTAGAATATTACGGAGTATATAATTACAAAAAAGGTTTTCTTTCATTATAAATGATAAATGTAAAAAATAAAATCTTTACACTCTCTTTGTCATGATAAATGATGAGTATGGAAAATAAAATTTATATAATATAATTTCACATGTTACACATGAATGTAAATTATTCCGGATAAAAAAATATTTTCATTTTCATTTTTCTATTTGTGTATATATATATATATATATATATATATATATATATGTATTATACTATTTAAATAAAAATATATAAATTCTATCTATAAAATCATACATAATATATAACTACGTCAAATATGAACTATATATCATAATTTTTAAGTATATAAAATATCAAATATTTGAGTTAAATTAGAAATGTTTTATTGATCAAACATTTAGACTTTGAGGGGTTTAAATGTATAATTCGACTAAAAAGATAAATATTTGAAAATGTAGAATATACAATTGAATTGATTCCAAAAAGACGATAACTCAAAAACAGGATCTATGTTTTAAATAAAAAAATCAACATGATTAATATGCAACAGATGAAAATAAGATATGATTTTTCTCGATCATAAGAATTATAAAATTGTCTAACTATTAATGACGACCAGTTAGACTATAAGTTTTAACAATAAAAATTCAAATTATATGTAAAAAATTATTGAATGGTGTTAAAAAAAAGTATAGGTCTTTAATAATAATAGAATTTTATATAATATATTAATTGGATGTGTAATATCATAAAATCATTTTGATAAATGAAATTCTAAATAGGGTTTGTGAGCTTTGAGAACATCGTCGAATTACAACACTGAAGCTAATACACGATAAAATACAAGTAAAGTTTATTTTTTGTATATGAAAAGTTTGAGTTTATTATTACAAAAATGACATTCAATATTTGTATTGAAAAAACAGTATAACCTCGTATAAGTCTTCATGTCAAAATCATGGTCATTTTTCACTTTTAAATAGATGAATAATCCCTGGACATTTATAAAGTTATCACATTTACATTACTTTTTTTTAAAAAAAATAATCTTAAAAATGATATATTTATCAGTATATATTTGTTTATAACACATGCAAATCATGAGTTATTTTTTGTATTATTCTACTTTTTTTATTTAAATTATTATAATCAAATTAAATATAGTAACGAGTGGTTCACGTATTTTACCTTTATTTATGAAATATAAATTTGACCTTTATATTATATTATATTTATAGAATATTTATATTATATTATATTTTATGATATATTTATATTATATTTATATATTTTATATATTTATTTTATTTATATTTATGATATATTTTTATTTTATTTTATTTGACCTTTATTTATGTTTTTAATTTTTGAGTTGTTCTGCCGGATCAGTCGCTCAGAGTAAATGTTAATTTTAACATATTTGTAATAAATGTTTATTTTAATATGTTGTTGATGAGATTCGAACTTTAAACTTCTATGTAACATGACTTTTAGTAATACATCTAGATGTTCCAATTAATTTGACTTCAAATACCTATCAATATCGATTGTGATTGAAAAAGATAACCAATATGAGTCGTGAACCAAATGATAAATTATAAATTATAGTTTAGTATAGATTGTAGTTGATTCAGAATTCATTAATTTCTACCATATATTTATAAAATTATATAACTGAGCAAAATACATGAATTTTGAGAAATATATATAAGATAATTCAATTTGAGTTATATATGAATTTTTAAAATTTAGGATTTCAATTATTTATGATGATTGAGTTGAAACATTTACTTACGTCATTATAACGTGGACCCACTCTATATAAAGGGGAAAAAAGATGGAACCAGAAAATAGTTGTTTGGAAATTATATATATGCATAAGTCATTAATATTGTATAATCATTCTTACATCGATAAAAATAATCATGTGCCTTTTATCATATAGATATTAGTTGAATATTACGAAATCTAATCAAATTTACAAGTATTTGATTCATGAAAACGGCACGCAATATTACAAATTTACGATAAATTACAAATATTATCATCTAATGTATTTTTAATTATAAAATTATTTCGATATATGAACAAATTCTGCGAGAAATTAACCTGACAGGGGTACGTTCGTCATTCAAAGTAGTTACATTATTCGCCAACAAAATTTCTTACTACTCTGCACAACTCACACTTCTCATCTTACACTATCAAACTTACGATTACACAAACCTCACGTTAATAAATCGACCTCTTCACAAAAAATTTATTGACGTTTTTATGCAGGCCCGTGCATTGCACGGGCTGTTACGCTAGTGTTCAATAACAAAACAAATGTTCAATAAAAAAACACATGTTCGTACCTGTACAGAGCAACCCCTATATATCTACACAGCACATCTATAGATAGAAAGTAAAAAAAAAAGTTCACTCGCTGGAGTAGAAACATAACAACCATCTCAAAGTCTAATTTAGGACTAAAAAAATTGAATCAACAGGAATTGGTGCAATGGAAGCATATTTAAGAGAAGCTTGTCAAGTTTCTCCAGTGCACTTTTTTCGAACTGTTTCCTGAACGGCTCCTCCGCCAAACTGATCTAATTCCATCTAAAAACCAACTAAGCCTCCCAAATTTGATAAACTTAATGTCCATTAATTACCATTTATCATGCGAGCATGATGAATAATGTTCTTTAGTTCCTTTTGCTCTCCGACCTTGAATCTGGGTTGTCACTTTTGTCTGTGTCGTAGCTGTCCTTCTGAGATTCGGTGTCCACACTGCCAGCCACAGATCTTCGTTGGTGTCTTCTATCCTGAAACGTTAATAACTATATTGTTGGTCCACATAGTTGTTTATAAATGTAATTTGAGTTCAGATAGTTAACTGAATATTAACATAAAGTCAAGAAGAAAGAACATAAATATGAGAATGACCATGCAAAGATTAACTTGCATGAAAATAAAAATCAGTGTATAGCTGTTATTTCTGTTAATGTTCTAGAATAGTCTCGCATGCCTGTAATTGTTCTGTGTATTCATTCTTATGTATAATACAATAGAACATGGGTACAATACCTCATGGTATTATCTTTTAAACACTGAAACCCTACCCATACTTTAGCTCGCCTCTCCTGTCTAAAAATCTACCGTATATTGGCCATGGTAATGATGCTAAGGGTTTCATTAGTATGTTTATTATATTTAGGGTCACACATGATGAGCTCAATTTCTACAATCTTTATAGACTTAACAACTGAACTACAATATTAGAAGCATGTGTACTCAATGATGAATGCACCATCAAAAGCTAAGCTTACTCTACTTGATACTACAACTAAAAGTTCCATCTTTGTAATGTAGAAGAGATCACAACTAACCTCCCTCGGTATCGGATACTCCTCCGATTCAAGCATACGAACAACTTGGCTCATCTTAGGTCTCTTATCAGAATCTGGATCAACGCATCGCAACGCAGTTAAGAGGGCTCGCTTTAAGGCTCTTGTCGATGGCCTTGTTTCGATGTTTGGATCCACCACCTCTTCTGAACGCCTGCTCCCAACCATCATTTTCAGCCAATCAACTAAATTAACCTGTAAACAGGATTTACCTTTTATCAAGATTCAATACTGTGAAACTCTAGATGTAAAGCACTAATAATGTTGGAAATAACTTACTTCGAGATATAAATCTAGACTGATAGTAACCTAGTATAGATAGCAACGAGTGTCACAAATCATGATGCTCAACCAGGACTTCTATTGTAATTAACACAATTAGGAGTCGTAATGTGAAAAAAAAAAATCCTTCTGACAAAAACAAGGCCCTATTTCTCAAAACTTTAAGGGAAGACTTTTATCTGACTTGGAGGCTTTATTCATAGTGCCAACAACACGTAAAGTTCCATGTAGAAAGATTCAATGAAGAACAAGCTTAAGAACTATTGGGATGACTAAACTAGATAAGATGATGGCACAATACATTACCTTGCAGTATTAATTATCAGACTGGTAATTAATTACCCTACTCACATATAGAAATCTTAAACGAATGACATTGTAACTACTATATATGCAATTTCATTTCACGAACAGAGTGTGGGACTGGAACTAAGCCAAATTTCACTGCAATGACAATTAAAAATAATCCAGCGACCTAGAATCTTTTAGTGAATCTAGAGCTACAGCTTATATCAGGAAAGAAGATTATACAGTAGCACCGTTCTTTAAAATATCAAAAAAAATGAAGAAAAAAAAGAAAGAAGCTTAATACCTCTTGAGCAGCACGGCCATAATCAACAGGTTCTCTACCCGTGATTGCTTCTAGAAGAACAACCCCAAAGCTATAAACATCACTCTTTTCATTTAGAAGGCCAGTATTTGCATACTCTGGAGCCACATACCTGCATTAATCGATTAAGGAAATGAAGATTGAAGATAAATGATGCTTATATTGTATCAATTAAACAACAGTTCCACATTCTAATCCTTTAGGCAACAAGTAACGGAACAACTAATAACCCTATATTTTACAAAAAGAGGGTAATATTTTAGAAAAATGCATATGTGAAATCCTGATATTTAAATTGTTAGTCAATACAGATAACTCTGATTTACATTATAGTAATATATAAGACACTGCTTTACTATCCTAATTAAGTCCAAACAGGGAAAATTTAAATAATAAATAATTGATAAAATTCACATCAGCATTTGAAAATATTTGTTTAGTAACTAATACAGAAAAGGTTAAACGATACACCTTTTGTGGAAAAGAGAGGTGATAAGAAACTCAAGACTTGTTATTCCCAATAAAAAAGAAATAGTATGAATATACAGACCCAAATGTTCCCATGACGCGAGTTGTAATGTGACTTTCTCCAGCACCAAGCAGCTTCGCCAAACCAAAATCAGAAACCTTGGAACTGAAGTCATCTTCAATCAGTATGTTGCTAGACTTTATGTCTCGGTGAACCACTTTTGGCTCAATTGCTTCGTGCAAGTATGCAAGACTGCAATTTGAAATAACACATAATGAGATCTACGATAGGAAGAAGAAGATAGAAAGTTGAATTTCACTTACGCTTTAGCTGTTCCAAGAAGAACCTTTGTCCTAGCCTCCCAAGTAAGATATCCGTGTTGACGCATAGATCCATGAAGCCATTGTTCTAAATTGCCGTTATTGACATACTCATATACTAACATCCTGATTTTAATGAAATCGGAGCTTATTAAGTAATGTGTGAAGTCTAATAGACACTTCAAAAAGTGTAACTGCTATAAATAAGAATTTCATCAGCACAAGAAACGTCATCTTCAATCACCAGAAGCTAAGCATAGAGTCATAGACTTATTCAAGATGGTTTTTGGATAATAAACTGGTCATTCAAAAGAAAAATAGATTCAAACTTGATGTATAACATGATCAAATAAATATATACCGATGAGTTCCTTCGATGCAGTATCCCAACAATCTAACCAAATTTTTATGGCGCACATGACCAATAGCTTCAACCTCCACACTAAATTCCTTTTCTGCCTGGCCCCTAGGAAATGGGAAAATAATTAGATACATAAAATACAACAGAGAAAGAGTTTACCAATTTTTTAAAGCTACGGAAACCTCCTTAGAAACTTACAGATTGTTAAAGAGCTTTTTAATTGCCACCGGACTTCCATTGATTAAATGTCCCTTATACACAATTCCATAACCACCTTCACCAAGCACATTCTCCTTCGAAAATCGATTAGTTGCAACTTCAAGGTCTCTTAAGGTGAACCAATGACCCCAACCCAAGTGAGAAAATTCAGGTAGCCCACTTAAAGGAGAAGGTGCAGTTATTGGATGTGAAGAAGTTCTTTGATACGCAGCAAATGTACCAGAACTCCCTTCTTCTCCAGATTGGGATCCACCATCTTTCTCCGCATGATTAAAAGAACCATGACTGCTATTATAATCTCCATTCTTTGTTTTTCCTAATCCTAGATGAACTAATACTTTATCTGCTTCTTTATTACTCGTTTTATCATGAATTGTGAGAAGAATTCCTTCGCGTGGAGCAAAATCATTTGCAGCAACTTGCTCTACCTTTACTTCTTGAATTTCCTTTGAAATAGTTGGAATCTGGCTAACGGGAATATTTTCTCTTGTTCTTTTCAGTTTCTTTCGTGAAGTAAGATAGTATGCTAATGCCGAAAGAATTACCACAATAAATATTCCCACAACAATGCCAATAATTTCCCAGACCTCGAGGCCAAGGACAGATTCCTTAGATAGCCCCTTGTTGAGACCCGTAGCCATCTTCTACAGACTATTTAAAACTGCAAAATTGTCCAGGAATCATGAAACAACATAAACGCAGGGATTGCCAACAGAAACATTGATGTTCAATTTCACATGCAGAGATTTTAGGTTTTAGCAAGTCTTTGACACGTAACTATGATACAGGCCAAAATTGATAGCAATCAGTGGTGCTGCAAACACGTGCCCTTTCTTTTTCAAGCCAACAAAATTCTTGTAATGGTTGGAGTAAGTACAGAAGGTAAGATGTTTGAGAACAATGTAACATGATATATATTATAAATTGAACATACGTTTCTAGTCTCAAGATTATGAACAAAGCTGTACAGACAAGATAAATCGAGAAAAAATTCCGCTCAACATAATTACATTACACATTTGTACAAACAAGTTGTTTGGTTAAGACACCATATTTACTCAATTGATTCAATGTCACTAACCAAATTAACAAAAAAAGAAAGAAGCATCTGCTTAAAAATATACCAACAAGCAAATCGTGTCTTTCGAGTACATGAACAAAGCTCTTCACTATAAACTCACTTGTCAAAGAGTAAAAATATCAAACAAATCAAGAATATATATCACCATACAAAAGTAGAAAAACCAACAACTATAATTAGTTCATTACCTTTTCAAAAAGGAACACAAAAAGCATTTTGAGAGCCCAGATCTCAGCAAATAAAACAGCAAAGCAAAACCCACTTTAGATCTTTAATAACAAAACTAATCAAGAAAGCTTAGCAAATAAATTTCATAAAATAACTAAAATTCTAAGCCATTTTAGTATAAAGATAGTACCTTTAGCATGTTTTTCATCTGGGTATTTTCTTTAGAGGCAAATGTGAGTCTGAATCTAAGCTCAGAAAGAGCTTTCAAACACCACACTCTACACCAACCACTTGTTGAAAACCCTGAAGCAAAAAATGATACCCAATGCTGTACATACAAAATCTGTAAGTATAAATTTTGACAGCCCCTGGTTAGGTAGGAGAAAATGGTTGCAGCCCTTTCTCTATTTTATAATTTGTATATGTTTAAAGCAGTCTTATGAATAAGACTGATGATCTTACCATATATTGCTGTCTGATAATAATATCTACTGTGCTGATTAACTGTATAAACTGTTGCTAGTTCTTCCTTCAACCAGAAAAAATACAAAGGACAGTTAGTCAAACTAAACATACTTACAGGCTTCAGTTTACACATGTATTAATATTAGAAAAAAGTGGAGATGAGACACTAATCTTGTATCGAGAAGTTACCAAGTCAAAAGTATAAAAATACGTTATTTATTCTTACATTTATATACATAAAAATGCAGCATTAATACTTTTTATTTGTAGGAAAATGGGCACATTTTAACGGAAAATGAATTAAATAATCGTAAATTATCGTAAATCGGAAGTTGGAGTCTTTATAAGATGAATATGTACTGCGAAGGTAAAGAACAATTTTAGCCAAGTATTTAAAATATTTGTAATAAATTTGTTGGAATCATAAAATTTGGGTTAAGATAATGTGGATTATGTTAAGAAACAAGAAAGAATATTAGTGCATTTCAAAAAAAATAAAAAAAAGAAAAAGAATATTAGTGGAGGTTGAGGAATTAGAAAAAAGGGGTTGTTTAGGCAATAATTTAGAATTAATAAAAGGAACAAGAAAAGGGACTCCCCACCACAAAGTTGTGCAACTTTTGCACCTTATAATTTGACAGAGAGGAAACAGCAATGAGCCAGTAGAAATCTTCCACGCACCCCTTTAATAAGTGTTGTTGAAAAAAAGTGCTGTTAAAATAAGTGCTGTTGTGAAAATCAGATAACTGTTTTCATAAAAGCAACTTTTAAATTTTACCAAACACTTTTTTAGTTGTTTTTCAAAAAAAAATTGTTCTTACTGTCTGCAACAGCAATGACAAACGGAGCATACTTGTGTGAAAGATACAGACACTAGTATATACATACATGTTTTGTATAATCATGCATTGTTTGCGAAATTTGTACGAAAAGTAAATTATTTAATTTTTCATTATGGCCGTCCTGAAATGTCCATACATGATACATGTGTTTCTGTAGTGATACCGTGATACTATTATTTACTACATTAACATAACATGAAAGGAACTGAAAATTGACAATTCAGAGTATTTATTGTCTTGTCAAAAAAAATAAATTGTATTTATTGACTTATTCCCGCATTTTGTTGTAATTTCATTGACCATTAATTTGTGTAATAATTATACTTTATCGTATGTATGAATAATTTTCTGAAAAGATTGGCCAACTATAATTAACTAGCATAATAGTTCGTGCAAGCATTAAAACATCAATAATTTTGTGATAAGAAAGATGGTCGAGATCGATATATTAACTTGAGAATTATGTAGTATTAAGTTCAAAAGTGTAAGATAAGAAACATGGTAGTGCATAATAAAGAGTAAGAAATTTTGTTGACGAATAGTGTAATTACTTTAAATCACGAACGTAATTGCGCCAAGGTTATGAGACTTGTTCATTGTGAGTATTATTGATTTTGAAAACATATTGAATCTGAGAACAGATTGAAACAGTATAGAATTTGAAACACAAGTGGACTATTGTTCTCCTTGCGATTATAAGCAGGTTTGCCGGAGTTTTGTGTTTTGTAGAAAGTACAATTTGTAGATAGGAATTTTATCTTAGAAAGCGATTGTTGTCTGTTTTTCAGCGATCGATTGGTTTAGTTTTTTTTTCTTTGTAGTCTAGATTATGAATGGTTAAATGCACACAATGTTGTTGTAATATAATAGAACACACATGAATGAGATTAAGGATTTTAAAAATAAGCGGAAGGTCGGCGCATCCATGCACACCCCCGCAAGATCCGAGTTTGTGATAAACACTTGGGCGATGAGTACCAATTGTAGTTTAGAGTATTTTATGTCACCTATTTGTTTCTTTTTTTTTTTACTTGGGAATTCATTCTGCACTCTTCTCATGTATCCGTCACTATATTAAATTATATGAACACACTTAGTAAATTCTTTAATAATGTGTTTGGAATATCGTTTTACAGTTACAAATTTTAATCCAATTTTTTTTATATATGATCACCGTTTACTTGTAATAATGTGTTTTAACTTGACTATATATATACTAAAAATTTAATGTGAACGGAAAATATTAAAATAAAAGTAAAAATTAATATGATAAATTATAAAATGAGAAACTTAAATATTCATTTGAACATAAAAAAATATAGAAAAAATACAAATGAAGCCGAGGAAGATAAATGAGGTATTATTAATATTATTTTATAATAAAATAATATTAATAATAAGGACAGATAGAAAATCTAACATGTTTTAATTAAAAAAAGTAATTGACCGTGATATTTTTAGAAGTGTTTTAATTATATTAATTGTATTTATTAAAAAAATATTTTGACATATTAAAATAAGTAAGTTTTTTTAATAAGGACAAATAGAAAAGTTAACATGTTTTAATTAAAAAAAAGTAACTGCACGTAATATTTTTAGATGTGTTTTAATTATATTAATTTTATGTGTTAAAAAAATACGTTCACTTGTTAAAATAGGTAAGTTTTTTTAAATGATTAAAAGTATTAAAATAGGTTTTAAAATATATAAGTTGCACTTGATATATTTGGAAAAGAGAGATTTTAATGATAACAAATATAAAAGGTAATATATTTTAATTTAAAGGTAATTGTCCGTGATATTTTTGGAAAAGAAGTAGATTTTGTTAGAAAAAAATGTTTTAACTATAAAAGGCAATCAGCTAGTTACTATTTTTATATTATTTTATTATTTATTAAATAGAGTATTAAAATAGGTTTTAAAATAGATAAGTAAGGATTACACTCATATTTTTGGAAAATAGGGATTTTAGTGATGATGTGTTTTAATTATATTAATTGTATTTGTTAAAAGAAATACGTTCATTTGTTAAAATAGGTAAGTTTTTTTTAAATAATTAAAAGTATTAAAATAAGTTTTAAAATATATAAGTAAGAGTTGCACTTGATGTTTTTGGAAAATAGAGATTTTAGTGATAACAAATATAAAATGTAATATATTTTAATTTAAAGGTAATTGCCCGTGATATTTTTGGAAAAGAAGTAGATTTTGTTAGAAAAAAAATGTTTTAATTATAAAAGGCAATCAGCTAGTTAATATTTTTATATTATTTTATTATTTATTAAATAGAGTATTAAAATAGATTTTAAAATAAATAAGTAAGGATTGCACCTCATATTTTTGGAAAATAGAGATTTTAGTGATAACAAATATAAAAGATATTATGTTTTAATTTAAAGGTAATTGTCGTGATTTTTTTGGAAAATGAGTAGATTTTGTTAGATTTTTTTTAATTATAAAAGGCAATCAGTTAGTTACTATTTTTATATTATTTTATTATTTATTAAATAGAGTATTAAAATATGTTTTAAAATAAATAAGTAAAGATTGCACCTCATATTTTTGGAAAACATAGATTTTAGTAATAACAAATATAAAAGGTAATATGTTTTAATTTAAAGATAATTGTAATGATATTTTTGGAAAAGTAGTAGATTTTGTTAGAAAAAAATATTTAAATTATAAAAGTCAATCATCTGGTTACTATTTTGGTAACTTGACAATAATACAATTCCATTAAAGATTTGATTTGTAGTAGTTTTCGTTATCCTAAAAGTAAAAAAGTATATTTGTAGCAGTGTATCTAAATTTAAACAAATTAGATCCCACATTTCCATTTTTTTGATTAGATTTCAATATTATTTGATTTTTATGTAGTAAAATATAGTGAAATATTAATGTAGAATAAAAGTTTCCCGAATTTTGATTATATTATTAATTTATTAATTAGAAAAAGTACCGAAAACCAAAAACCGACCGTAAACCGAAAACCAAAACTTTCAATGTTTCGGCTTTAATAATATAGTATATATATATATATATATATATATATATATAGGCGACCCAAACACCTTAAATTCACATTATATCTTTTTTTGAAATCGTAAATCTAACCGTACAAATAAAAAAAGATTACATAATTTTTTTTAAGTATATTAACATATGTACAAATTGATATGATACATGATGCAAAATCTGAGTCATTATCTACTTGATACAAATAAATATCATTTACAATATTAAAGTAATTCTATTGTTTTTAGATCAATTTTATAACATTTTGTATACTTACTTATCTTTATATGTTGTATTTTTTAAAATACTTATTTTTATATGTTAATTCAACTGATAACCAATATCGAGTCCAAAATTTAAATATTAGTGGTTGTGAATGACTTGTTTTTCAATCTTTCATTATTATTTTTTTTAAATCGTAGATCCAATCATGTAAATAAAAAAAATTATGTAAAAATTGTAAAATATATTAAGTTACGTATAAATTAGTACGATAGATGATGCAATTTGTAATTTATAATATATAAAATCTAAACCATATGCATATATATATACACACATATATATAATTTACAATGTTAAAATAATCTAATTTCTAACGTGTCAATTTTAAAGTATTTTGTATACCTAATTTTTTAATGTGATATTTTCTTTCAGTATGATTACATTTGCAAAATACATGTTTAAAACATGATAGAGATGAAAACATTCGTCTATTATTTTTAAAAATATTAAAAAAGATTAAAACATTCGGTTATATATATTTTCGACCCAAACGTCCTTAATTTTACATTATTTATTTAAAAAAAATCTCAAGTTCAACCATATATATGAAAATATGACGTAAAAATTGTCGAGCATATTAATTTATGGTGAAATTTTTACGATAAACGATGCAATTTGTAATTTAATACTATATAAAGTCATAGCCATTATAAATCTAATTTACAATACTAAAATAGTACATATTTTTTACTGGTCAAATTTATAATATTTTATGTAGTTGGTTATATTTCTCCGATATTTTCTTTTAGTATGGTTAGATTTGCAAAAAATTTACTAAAAACATCTATGTAAAGCACTTCTGCAAATCGATTTCCTATCTTGCCGTATAAATTACAAGAAGAAATCAAAAGACAATCGATATAACATCTTGGGTATTCGCACTTATTGATAATAAATTTCAAAATTTTATCAAAATGAGTTTTAAGTGTAGTTTGTGATGGCTAATTTGAAGGTTATGGGTCAACTTCCTACACCAATTTTTTTTTTAAAAAATTAACATTATAACGACAAATTACGTAAAATTGTTGTGTATACATATTTATAGATAAATTGTTATGGTAGATGATGCAACTTGTAACCTAATAAGACATAAAATCTAAGTCATTATACATTTGATGCAAAAAAAATATAATTTATATTATTAAAATAGTCTAGTTTTTAGGGGTCAAATTTATAATATTTTACGTAGCTGATTATTTTTTATTGATCTTTTATTTTAGCATGGTTATACTTGCAAAAGAATAATTAAAAACATGTATTTAAGGTATTTGTCTAAATTGAATTTCTACTTGAGTAAAATTACAAAGAGAAAAAATCAATCAACAGAATATAATGGTTGGACATTCGCACTTATGAACAAGGAATTTTAATATTTTCATCAAAGAAAGATTGCGGCGACCGAAATTGTTACTTATAAGTCTAGTCTAAAATCATGAGTTCAATTCTTCACGCCTAATTTCATTTTTTTTATTATAGACACTTTTTGCGCCATTTAATATAAAGCAATAGATACTGATCCAATAAGTTCACTACAGTACTTCCTGAGCACCAATCTAGTAACCATTGATTTTGCTTGTAGAACTGGCCTTAATTGCTCAATGATTCAACAAAGTAAGGGTCCTTAGGGTCCACAATACTCTTCCAAACCATGTTTCACATGCTTTCAGAAGGCTATTGTTCGAGGTCCAAATACAGTTGGACCAACCAAGCCAATTATTTACTGTTCATTTGGGTCAAGACGATCGTTAATCTATTAAGACTTGGTCTAATTCATTTTTCGAGACGCGAGTAAGCACGTCGTTCACGTTTGGAATGGTCCAGAATACATAAAAATTGAATAACTTCTAAAGAATATATTAGCATCAATCAGGTTTCACTGATTCATTCACTACGAGATGAATCGGGGGCACATACCTCACATTCGTTGGAGTCCGACCCGACAGAAATTTGGTTCCAACAGCTATAATTATAAAAAAAAATCAGCACAAACCAGCTGCGGTTTTGGACAAGCTGCAACAGAACTCAACACAAATTCAAGTAAACCGAGAACTCTCTCAGTCTATTGCATAATGATTCTTAATGTGGACAATGAACAATTAATAAAGCTAACATACTCCTTTCAACACGATATGGGCACTGGTTCTTGCATTTACTAATCATCAAAACCAAAACCAACATCGGCAAATGGAGGAGCTGCTAGCTGCAGTACGAGGTCAATTATTTGCTTTCCTTCCACCTAATTTTTGGAAGCCATGATCTCATCGGTTTTCAAACTATCAGAAGGACAAACCAATCCATCATTTGTCCAAATGTTTTGAAGGACGACAAAAGGAGAAAAGAAATTGCATTCAATTCCAAGATATATGCTTCTGTTTTCAAAGAAACCCGTATCAAGGACCTACACTGCTACACATTTGCAGTTGCTTGGCAGGGGGAAAAAAGGTTGTCAAATCCTCCTTTATTCACTTCTGCTTCTGTAGCCTTCAGTCGAATCACATAAATCTATCGTCACCCTTTTATAATTATTTATACCTTTGTCTGCATGTCAGGAATTCCCCCAGCAGTGTCAAATGCAAGCAATCCGCAACTAAACCTGTTACTAATACTAGTAATACTGTTAATACTAGTAACACTGTTATAGGGTAAATAGAGTTTGTTCAATACACATTATTAGTATATATACTCAATGTAACAGACTTTATTCTTCAATAATATACTTTCCACATTCTATCTCTCTCTCTCTCAATCCTCTCTCTCAACTGTAACAATATACAGTTTGACATCATCTCTACTTTTCACTTGTCTTCCTCTGAGCAGCCGGCAGATATGTTTACTAAGGCCCTAGGTGCTGTGTCTCTGAAGTATTTTGTGTCCAAGTTGAATGTAGTAAACAAATTACAAGCATTCAACTTGGACACAAAATACTTCAGAGACACAGCACCTAGGGCCTTAGTAAACATATCTGCCGGCTGCTCAGAGGAAGACAAGTGAAAAGTAGAGATGATTCCCTGTTGCAATTTTTCCCGAACCAAATGACAATCGATTTCGATGTGTTTGGTTCGTTCATGGAAGACAGGATTGGAAGCAATGTACAGGGCAGACTTACTATCACAGTGTAAGGACACAGGTAAATCAGCAGTGATATGAAAATCCTTGAGCAGAGCTAAAAGCCAAGTAATTTCACAGCAAGTGTCGGCCATTGCTCGATACTCTGCTTCAGCAGAGGAGCGAGATACAGTGTGGATGTCTTAAACAAACTCCCGTTTGAGCATAATAAATCTTGTAATATTTCAGATTGTGATGTGTGTCATTTTGCCAAACAACACAGATTATCATTTCCTACTAGTAGTTCTGTTACTTCCAGTCTGTTTGACATAATTCACATAGATGTCTGGGGTCCTTACAAGCAAGTGACTCACAATAAATGCTCATATTTTTTAACTGTTGTTGAGGATTACTCTAGAGCAACATGGGTTTTCCTGTTTGCTCATAAATCTGAAGTTCCTGGTTTGATTAAAATTTTTTTGGCCTATGTTACCACACAATTTCATACATCTGTCAAAATGATTCGGTCTGACAACGGTACTGAATTTGTCAATCATGATATCACATCATTTCTTGCTTCCTCTGGTGTTATTCATCAAACCAGTTGTGTCAAAACTCCACAACAGAATGGTAGGGCTGAACGAAAACATCAGCACCTACTAAATGTTGCTAGAGCATTGAAATTTCAGTCTCGTCTACCTAACTCGTTTTGGGGAGACTTTATTCTCACTGCCACTCATTTAATAAACATTTTACCAGCTAAACCTCTTCATTACAAAACACCTTTTGAGGTACTTTATAATAAACTTCCAAACTATCAATATCTTCGAGCCTTTGGTTGTCTCTGTTATGCATCCAATGTATACTGCTCTACTGATAAATTAGGGTCTAGATCTATTAAAGGGGTTTTTCTCGGATATCCTTTTGGTACAAAAGGTTATAGAATTCTAGATCTTTCTACTAAAAAGTGTTTCATATCAAGAGATGTTCACTTTATTGAACATGTCTTTCCTTTTGTCACTGATGCCACTAATTCTACACCTTTATTTCCTGTGCGTCAGACGTCTTGTGACAGTACTGACTTGTCTATATTTGACATACCTGCTTTACCTACTATTGAGTTACCCAATATATCTACTCAGTCTACTTCCCCTACATTATCTTCCTCATCTTCTATTCCTATTCAATCATGTTCTTCCCCTGTCACTACTGTTGATACAACTATTTCCAGACCTGTTCGAACAAAACAATTACCAAGTAAGTACAAAGACTTTGTTGGTCTTCCATCTGCTGCCTCTGTCAATTATCATACATCTTCCACTTGTCTGTATCCTATTCAGCACTATGTTTCCTATCAACATATAACTCCGAAATACTGTGCCTATCTTACTGCTACTTCCAAAATAAATGTCCCTTATACATTTACTCAAGCTGTAAAGGATCCTCAGTGGTGTGCTGCTATGAAAGCAGAAATAGATGCTTTAGAATCCAATCAAACATGGGACTTAGTTCCCTTACCTGCAAATCAACATGTCATAGATTGCAAATGGTTGTTTAACAATCCAGATGGTACAGTGGAACGTTACAAAGCTCGGTTGGTTGCCAAAGGGTTCACTCAAGAATTTGGTATAGATTACTTTGAGACTTTTGCACCAGTTGCAAAGATGGTTACTGTCAGAGTTCTATTGTCTGTTGCAGCTGTTAATCATTGGACTGTCACTCAAATGGATGTCACCAATGCATTTTTGCATGGTGACTTGAATGAGAATGTATTCATGAAACTACCTCCTGGATATAGAGTGTTGTCTACTTCTATTCCTGACACTTCTGTGACTTATGTTTGCAAGTTAAAGAAGTCTTTATACGGGCTCAAACAAGCTCCGAGGTGCTGGTACACCAAATTATCTACTGCTTTGAAGCAATATGGTTTTACTCAGTCTTACAGTGACAGCAGCTTATTCATTTACAAATCTGAGACTGGTATTGTTGCAGTGCTTGTGTATGTTGACGACATCTTAGTCACAGGCTCATCTTCTTCGCAGATCACAGATGTCAAAGCTTTTCTTAGTAGACAGTTCAAAATTAAAGATTTGGGAGCTCTCAAATATTTTTTGGGAATTGAAGTGGCTCGTTCAACAGAAGGTTTTTATCTCAATCAACGGAAATATGCTTTGGATTTGCTGCAAGAAACAGGTCTTACTGCTGCTAAACCATCTGTTGTTCCTATTGAACAGAATCATAAGCTTCTTGACAATTCTTCATCACTATTATCTGATAGAGAAGCTTCTATGTACAGACGGCTTGTTGGTCGTTTGATCTATCTCACTATCACTCGACCAGATTTATCTTATGCTGTCCATATCTTATCCCAGTTTCTTGCTCATCCCAGGGATGATCATTTACAAGCAGTTTTTCGAGTGCTTCGCTATATCAAACAAGCCCCTGGTCAAGGGCTTCTTATCTCTGCATCTGGCTCATTTCACTTGACTGCCTTCACAGATTCTGACTGGGGAGGATGTCCAGAGTCTCGTCAATCCCTTACTGGGTTCTGTATTATGTTGGGTTCTTCTTTAATATCTTGGCGAAGCAAAAAGCAACATACTGTATCTCGCTCCTCTGCTGAAGCAGAGTATCGAGCAATGGCCGACACTTGCTGTGAAATTACTTGGCTTTTAGCTCTGCTCAAGGATTTTCATATCACTGCTGATTTACCTGTGTCCTTACACTGTGATAGTAAGTCTGCCCTGTACATTGCTTCCAATCCTGTCTTCCATGAACGAACCAAACACATCGAAATCGATTGTCATTTGGTTCGGGAAAAATTGCAACAGGGAATCATCTCTACTTTTCACTTGTCTTCCTCTGAGCAGCCGGCAGATATGTTTACTAAGGCCCTAGGTGCTGTGTCTCTGAAGTATTTTGTGTCCAAGTTGAATGCTTGTAATTTGTTTACTACATTCAACTTGAGGGGGGATGTTACTAATACTAGTAATACTGTTAATACTAGTAACACTGTTATAGGGTAAATAGAGTTTGTTCAATACACATTATTAGTATATATACTCAATGTAACAGACTTTATTCTTCAATAATATACTTTCCACATTCTATCTCTCTCTCTCTCAATCCTCTCTCTCAACTGTAACAATATACAGTTTGACAAAACCCCTTATAGCTTCAAGTGCATTAATGAGAGGCCTCTGACAGATTGTGAGAGGCAGGACATCCATGTCAATTTGTGTTCAATCCTATACATAGTGCAAAATTTTGGTACTATCATTTGGCACAGGGATCTCGTCCTTAACACACAAAGGAGCTCACTTCTTTAATGGATCATAGCTCTAAAGGTTCTAAACTTATGTAGTATTTTTTTTTGGTGAACAAGAAGGCAGAGGATAGAAGATAGTACCTCAATAGATTAATTAGATAGCCAGACGCTGCTTAGAATCTAAAAATTAGTCAAATTGGCTACCTAGATGTATGTTAGTATCTAAATGCAGTTCCTACATGAACATTTATACCTACTTACAGTTATCTTCTATGAATGTATAATACATTTATAATTGAATAGTACACCACATACAAATCTTGAATGACTAATATACACTGAAAATCTCTATTGCCAATGCCAGATAAAAGTTAGAGTAGAAGTTGTAGCATAATGCAGGTCCCGAACCACCATCAACCAACTGATTCATATTTTTACTAACTAATCTAATCTGTGCATGATAACCATTCTGCACACAGTTGAAACATAGGCAGAAACTTTAAACTACTTACATAAAATTTGTCCAAGCTACACTATTCTGGATAGAAGATAGTAAATAAACGAAAGAGATGGAGAGGGACCATCTACATTTAGCATTCTTCAACATAAGTAGACAGCTATAGCTTAGCAAGTTGCATCACCTCGACGTCTAAGTTCTACACCTAAGATGTCCAACGTTTATACAACAATTCTACACAAAACAGTAGTTTTACCGCTTTGAGAACACGACCAGGATCAGCATTGACATGGAGATCACAATCTTGAAACCTGAACTTTCCCAAATATTTTGTTTACCATCACCGGGAACTCCAGCTTGTTGCTTTGTTGCTAACTGATCTCTCAATTCTTTTAGAGCCTTGTCTCTTCGCTCTCCAATCTGTACATTAAGTTACAATACAAGGCCATCTTAGGTATACTTTCCAAAAATAATTGAACCTGTTAATCATGAAATTTCCCTTTACTGTAGATCCCTCCTGATATTGAAGGTCCTCTTCAAAAAATATTTTTATAAATGAATTAAATATTATTATGTTTAAGAAACTACTTGTCATCAAAGATTTATTTATACACGATATTTTTTTACGTACTATTGTTTGTTAATACTGTCCATCTCGAGGCATCTATTTCAGGCCAAAGCTAGATAGAGAGTCCAAAACAAAGGATAAAATAATATGCTATATGGACCCAGTTCATAATAATTTTGTGACGCGAAAATCGATCAACTGTAACCAGTAGCAAATAATAAGGGTTAAAATTTTAAAATTTATAATATAAGAGCTTGAACCCATAGTACATTGCCTTACCCTTTGGAGCTTGCGAGTTTGTGCACGAGCTTCCTGGAGACAGAATTCCAACTTTAAGACCCTCTTCTTTAACTCTTGATCCGCTCTCCGATGCTTTTCTAACTGTATATTGGAAGCACGATTATACAGAAGAGGCACAGGGTGGACAAATATGTACTTGAGCCAGTTAACAGCAAATGGAAACGTATATTTCACATGACTAAAAGTTAATATACCTGTGATTCTAAATCCTTTGTTTTGAGCTTCCAGTGAGCAGACATGACCCTTATCTCAGTTCTCAGCTTTACAATTTCTTCATCCTTAGCATTCAAAAGCTTGTTAATGTTGTTAACATTCTTTGGCGATACCTCGTCCAGAATCTTCCTCAGCTCACTATCACTACTTCCTCCGGCATTTTCCATTGCTTGCATAATATCATGCTCCATTCTCAAGACTTCATCTTTCAGTTGTTTTTGGGATAATTCTCTTGATTGAAGATCTTTCTGCAAAAGATCCAGTTGTTCTCCTAGCTTATTAACATGAGCCTCATACTCCTTTAAGGCACTATTTTTCTCATCTATTTCCTTCATAAGTTCCGAGCACTGCATTTGGGCAGACTGTGCCAGAGCAGCATTAGCATCTGCCGTTGCCTGAGTAGCTGAGAGCTTTAAGTTAAGATCATCCACATCCTTGAGGTACTGCAGCACATAATAAAACTATTAAAACCTGAGATTCCCTTTTAAAGAATTAGAGTTCAACACCGGTGTCCTCTAAAGTGAACAACAATGATAACAGAATACAAGGATCATCATCCTTTAAATGTCAGTTTAAGCAAGCAACTGTGAGTATGAGTACACCACTTATTAGTTATATAATGCAAAAGATCAAAACCCCGGATTTAAGTCTGGTCTTGGTTGAATTTAAACTAGACTTTCTTCTTCGATGAAGTGTATTTTGTCGATGTTTCTCTGGGACTAGATGAGGTCAATCAGTTTAAACAAGCAACTGTGAGTGTGAGTACACCACTTATTAGTTATACAATGCAAGATTTAAACTAGACTAAATGAAATCATTCCAAGATTTATTATAACTGCAGTATTATTAAGACAAGGATAAAATTTCAAAAAACTTGCTAACTAATACTCCCTCTGTCCCTCTCATTTCTTTACAGTTTTTTTACATTGCTTGGCACGCATTTTAAGGCTCTTATTATTTTCAAAATTTTCTTTTTAAAATAATGTATGGAAATATATCTTATAGGAGCCTTAAAATGCGTGCCGAGCCCCCGTCCCCCAATGTAAATAACTCAGGGGGACAGAGGTAGTACATGGTAACTCAAGACTTGGGAATAAAACATGTCCCTGTTCCAAAACCATGGTATGTTCTGCACGATACTCTTGCGTTTGCATAAAACATAATTGGGTTCAGGCATATTCTGCATCTATGTCATGGCCAATTATTTTTGACACTTACCTAAAAGATTTCAGT
Organism: Heracleum sosnowskyi; assembly: GCA_030848705.1. NCBI lineage: Eukaryota > Viridiplantae > Streptophyta > Magnoliopsida > Apiales > Apiaceae > Heracleum > Heracleum sosnowskyi. Next base: position 23,566,666 of record CM061243.1, on the reverse strand, counting down.
TATGTTACAAACATGTGATTTGTGTATTGCATCTATATAGGTATTTATTAAAATCGAACTTTGAACGGCAAAGGGCAAGAAAGATAAGTCAATTGAATGCGAAACTCTCGACATCTTGGTATATTTTAAGATAAGTTAAAGCCAGGATACTAGAAATGGTGTAGATCCCTCTTTTCCTAATCAACTTAATCTTTAGATTTGAGAAAGACAAATTTTGAAACATCAATGTCCATAGCATATAATGAAACAATTTTGTATTAATTATTATCATCACTACTTTATGCTTTCCATCTTAGCCACAAAATAAACAAGAAATGCCAAAAAGCAGCCTAAAAAGATGAAAGTCATGTGTGCACATAGCAAATCAAGCACTAAAATAAGGGGAAAGCCACAAAACAGTCAGATTGAAGAGCAAAACACAAAAATTAAATAATCCAAAGAGCTGTTTGGCAAAAACCCGAAAAGTAGCTAAAATTTACTTCTCGCAACAAGTTTTAAGTCACAAAAGGGTTAGCCAAACAGCTCAAATCAGATCCAGGAAACAATTATTCAGGAACTAGACGACATTTCCAGGACAAAAAATCAAGAATTGCAAATAAAACGAATCGTTAACAAATCCGCAAATTATACCTTCTCAGCAGTAGAAGCTGCTTCCTGATACTGCCCATTTCTCTCATCTAAATTCTTATGCAATCTAGATATCTCTTCCTCCATGTCTCTAACTTTAATCTCCGCTTCCTGCGAGAATTCACATAAAAATTGAAATCCAGTTAGGCATCACTAATAACTCTAGACATTAATCACAACAGACACACACAACAACGAAGAAACAAAGCCTTGCCTGTCTTGTGATGTTTTCGTGAACAAACGATTGTTCTTGAGAAGCAAGGCGGTTTCGAACCTCCTTGAGTTCTGCAGCCAACATGACCACATTCTGTCGAAAACTCTGCTTTCTTTCACTTAGATCCTTCAACAAAGGATCAATCTCTCTGCTACTAGTCATTGCACCTATCAAGCAATTCAAAACTTGTAATTCTCCTAATGCAAGTATATAAACACACACATAAAAGTCTCCTTCTCTTTTCTTCAACTTAAAGATCTCTCTGCTGCATGTGAAAAATAATACCACGAATCTTGTTGTTGATATCTTTAAAATAAAATAAAAAATCACATTTAAACTTAAAAAAGAATCAAGATTTCAACTAAGAAACTGGAAGGTGAAGAGTGCAAGTGAATTTGAGAGAAACTAGCACAACAATGAATAAAGAAATCAAGAACTTAAAGAGAATCCAAAGAAATGAACAGTAACACTTACAAATTTGTCTCTACTTGAATTCAAAATACAGATGCATCTGGGAATTTAAAAATGCAGAAGGGTATTTTTCAATTTAAAGATTGTAATTTATAAGTAAAATGGAAAAGTCAAAGAAGAAGCTTTAAATAAACCAAGCCACTTCATCTCTCACACTTAAATGTAGGCACAAGCAACACGTCTCAAAGATGATTTAACATAAATGCAAGCATATGCATATACACAGAATATTTACAAAGAGTGAATGAAATACTTACAGAGTCACATCAAAATCTACTTCGATTTGGCTACACCCACGATGCTAGAAGTAGTGCTCGTAATAATATAATAATCTTTCCGTTTCAAAATATTAGTCTTGTTTTGATTTTTGAGACTTTGACTCAAATTTATACAAAATATATAATTAAAATTTGTGACCGGTCTATTTGATCATCCAAAGTTAGGACAATTATTTTGAAACTGAGAGAGTAGCATTTATTATATTCTTTTACAATTTTGTAAATTACAAAAATGTAGTATATTATTTTTATAGTTTTTTAATAATTATTTCACGCATTTTTACATTGAAATTTATATAATTCTATTATGTACGGTATTTGATTTGGTTCGGATTAAGTGACAAGTGAGAACTGAGGTGGGGCTTGGGCACATAGGTTCGGAGATGACAGCACAGTTTCCAAAGCGACAGCTTTGATTGACTACAAATATAGCAATGCGCGGCAATTACAAACTATTTGAGTTCCAATCTACCTACAGTAACTTTATTGGGTCCACGTGGATTGAAGTACAGTCGTTTGATTTTGAATGACGATAGTTGATGCGTAGGTGTATGGGTAGATTTGGAACGTTAAATATATGATGATTTTATTTTCTATTTCTGGATCACTTCAAAATTCATTCGTCTTTTTGTTTCTTTTGACATCCTATCATGTGCCGACATGGACACTGTCCTCTCAAGTTAGATTGCTGAGAGAAAAGAAGAAAAGAGATTTCAAAATTGTGCTCCTGAGTTTTTTTGGAAGGGAAGAGGAAAGATTCGGAAAAAAAATTATACTAACTTTCTCTCCCCAAAAGTGGGATGGTTAGAAGAAAAGTTCTTATACAACTTTTCAAATAATTCTTTCCTTATTCTTTTTTTCAAAATTTTCTCTTCTTTATTTAAAAACTTTGGAAAACATGTGAGAATGTTTTTTTTTCTCTTCTTTCACCTTCTTTTCTCTTCTCTTCTCTTTTACACCAAAAAAACTCTAGAGCACAGCGGGAATGAAGGGAAGAGCACATCTCAATCACTCAATTGTATTAGGAATTACATAAAAGTTCATCTTATATTTCGAGTTTTTCAACTATGAACGATGTTGTAAAAAACGAGAATCAGAATTAATCGGTGAACGCACCGTCGAGGGATTAATCAGGTAATCGGGGATTAATCAGAATGATTAATCGGATCATTAATCGGAATAAATTTAATAATATTTTTTATATACAATTATATTCATATATATAATTATTTCGTTATTTCAACTAAACATATGTTATTATCATTTATTTATGCAAATATGTTAAAAATGTTATATAATTGTAATAAATAAAATTTTGAAGTTTTAACTTTTCAATTAGAGATCAATTTAAGAGGAAAAATAAAAAAGAATTTATGATTTGGGCATCTAAAATTATAATAATATGTAAAAACATATTATTTTTTTCCTATTATATTTTTAATTTTAACTATTTTTAAATAATTAGCCTGGTTTTTGACCGATTCAGCCGATTTTTGACCGTTTTTCTGAAAAAATGATTAATTGACCGATTTTCGCTTAATCAGTTCGGCGGCCCGCCGTCTAGCGATTAATCGCCGATTTTTAGAACACTGACTATGAGCTGTAAAAAGAGTAAAACAAAAGAAATTATAATCTAAACTATATCTATCATTATCCTTTATATGGTAACGTGTAATTGAGCATATATACTTGGATAATTTTCAATTTTGTGAAGTCATTACTCAATTCTAGTTAAATTAATCTTTACAATTAACTCGGCTTTTAGTGTTATACTAGCATAAAAACCCGTGCAAGGCACGGGCCGCTAGTTTAGATTGTGATTTTAAACTAAACTACGCATTATCAATGTCATTTGACATATATGATTGTACATTTTTTATGTTCATAGAGTTTTTATTCTTAATGTTATGACTATGTTGTACTTGCTTAAATATGTTGAAGTTTATAATGTGAAAACTAATACTAGTAGTTTTGATTAATCATGTCTGTTTTTAATTTGGTGTGGATCATAGAATAGAATTAGAGTGTTCTATGGATGTTTTCTAATTAAGAAGACATTTTTAAAATTATAATCCTAAAATTTTTCCAGTTCTTCAAAAATTATGCATTCATTTAGTTCATCTCCGACAATATTCAAGGTAGAAACTAAATAGCCTTCAAGATGATGCAGTATGAGATTGTAGGTTTTAGTACTGATGTTAGGCCGAATACACAATATATAATCAAGTATGTATGAGAATAACAATTAATAACACAGGTTTGTAAATCAACAAACTGAATTATATTAAATAATTCTCTCTTAGTGATGTTAATGAATCACAAAGAGCTACTAGGTTACAAGAATAATGTATTCAATGTTCGCGTCCCTTCTAGGGATAACCTATCTGTGTTTATATAGTACACAGTTACATACAATCCTTATCTAATTGATACTCCTAAAAATTAGCTATACAATTGATATCAATTAAGGATTGCTTCGGTCTTCTGTCCAGTCTCCTTAGCTGTATCAATATATTCTGCTTCTTTCCATCTTCAGAATATAATGCTTCTAGAGTCTTTATCTTTGCACCGACAGCTAAGTCAACTTTCATCCTGTCAGACTTTACCAAACTCTGACCGGCTTCCTTTAAACTCTTCACCCTGTCAGACTTTAAATAAACTCTGACCGGCTTCCGATAAACTCTGATCAGTACCTGTTGCTTAAACAACTGATAAACAAACATCAGCAATTATATCTAACAATCTCCCCCAACTTGTTCATAATAAAATGTACAAGTTAAAAAGATAATTGATGATGTCAAAACATATAACAAATGCAGTGTTTAACATATGTCAGAGTTTAATTTTAAAACAGAGTTTAAATTTAACTTAGAACAGAAAACATAAAAACTTACAGTCAGACTTTACTTAATCTCTTGAATATCAGGCACTGTCCTGATATAATCTGACAGTAGTTTCTTCTCAGCTCTATTCAATTCAGCAATCATAATCTTCTTCAGCTCCTTCATTTCTGGTTCATCTTCACCAATTTGATAAATGGCAGCCCTCAAAGAATATATGCTGTTTTTGTCCATTTCATTGCCAAGTCTGATATAAAAAGGTTTATCAGACTCTAGATTGAACTCAAGAACCTTTTTATTTAGTGCAGTTCTGAACCTAGCACTATTCCTTTTCATTTCTACCAACTTTCCATGTGCATCTCTGTATTTAGGAATGTATGCACTTGATACTCCAGCTCCACTCAAAACTTTGGATTTCATCATCCTTTCCTTCAAAACTCGAGCAGCATCATAAGTACTTCTATTCTTTACTTCAAGTAGATATAGAACATACTCTAGCTCTTCCCAGAGTTTTAACTGGATATCAAATTCACCAACTCTATACACTCTGCCATCAGCCATAAAATATAACAAGAATTCCTTTTTGATTCCTTTGTGAAAAATCATCTGTACAGATTCTAGTTTGTCAAGGCCTTCTTGAGTAATTCCAACTCCAAATTCTGCCAATGAAAACTTGTCTTGAGATCTGTTATTAGTTCTTCTCTCTCTGTGTGAACCCAGTCCAGATTTATCAAAGGCTTCTTTTCCCAATACTGTTCTGGTTTCTGAGAAATTCACAGCTTCAAGCTTTAAGTCTTCAAGAATTTTTGGTTTGCTGAATCCTGGAAGTTGTGTAGATTTATGTACAACTTGAGCAACGTCAGAGGTTGTCATAACTTTAGTAGTATCATCAACTTGAGCAGCGTCAGAGGTTGATTTTGCTAATCTTGTTTCAACTTGAGCAATGTCAGAGGTTGAATTATCTTTCTTTTTCAGGTTAGGCTCTTCAATCATTATGCCTTTACCCTTATCAGTGTTTCCAATCACAGGTCTCCTTGTATATTGTATACTCTGTTGTGTATTCTCTTTGATAGAAATACCAACTTCTTTCTTTCTAGGAGCCTTGATTTCCTTTTTCTTGTAGATTCCAGCTTCAAGATTTTTCTTGTGTTCCTCAGCAAGCATTTGCTCTTCAGCCTGGATATCTTCCATAGTAACATTCTTTCCATGCTCTTTAATGAATATTTTAGCAGCAATCTCTTCATCAGTAGATGGATTAGTTGAAACAACTAAACTCTTGAGTTTTGAAGTAGATTGGCCACCAGAGTTTATCTTGTCAGAGTTTGTTTGTTTATCAGAGTTTGAGTTTATTCTTTTCCTGCTTTGCCTTTGAGCAAGAATCTTTCTTTTATTTTCTTTGCTTCCCCCATCAGTAGAATCATCCCTCCGTCTCAGAGCTTGAGTGTCTTTGCATTTGTCTTTAGGTACACTCTCCCCTTTTTTGACATCATCAGAAAGTAATACTGATGTCAGCAATTCTAGAGCATTAGAAATAGAATTCAATTGAGTAGACATTTCAGCCTGATTCTCCTCAACTTTTCCAAGCCTCTTCTTGATTTCCTCAGAATCCTTGGCTTGCTGCTTGAATTGTGTAGAGTAAAATGATCTGTCAAGCTTCAAAGTTGTATCCCTGATAGAAAATTCATTCCTAAGATTTGTAAACATCTGTTGATTCTCATCAAATCTATTATTAAGAGATTTGACTTGAACAACAGTTGCCTGTAAGCTTGTAAGTACATCAGTATTTGAGATCTTCTTGACAGAATCAGATAGCAAATCTGCAGCCCTTTGTGCTGAGAAGACACAATCTGCATCAGCCCAATTGTTGTAGTACATATTCTGGAAATGCTCATTGGTCTGTCTATTTACTTCCCTTGCTTCATCACTATTAACATCATCAGCCAATGAAACTCGAATACTAGGGTGTGAATGAGAACCCTCAGCATCATTTCCAGCTTCTTCATTATTGTCTGCTTCATTTTCAACAAGAATATTTTCAGCAGTAAACTGTGCAGCTTCATCAATTTTCTCCTCTTCTACAGCTTCAGGATTATCAGAGTGAACCTGAGCAAAAACCTCTGCTTCTCTTTGAATCTGATTAACCTCCTCACCTTTGTCAAGATCACAAGAAATAATTTCAGTGTGAGTGGCCAGAGATTCTTCTACCTGATCAGTTACTTGATCAGCTTCCACACCCTCTGTATAATGATCAGAATGTATAGAGGTGTGTGCTTCAAAATCAAAAACTCTGCTATCAGAATGAGTAGCAGCTGTTAGGAATATGTTGTTCTTGATGATAATTATAAAAACACTTAGTAGATTTTGTATTAAGTTATTTTGTAACTGCCAACGAAATAGCATGCTTTGCAGTGTTTCGTTGACAGGAAGCTCATCAACGAAATGAGTGATGTAGCAATTGCACTGTACATTACTTCATAGTTTGATATGCAGTTTGTTGAGTACTAGATAGGTTTTCTAAGTCATGTTGACTAAATGGTTAGATAGGCAAAATAGGTTGGTTAATTGTAAATATTTAGTGCCTTGTAATTTTGCCTAAGTGAAGACATGTCAACGGAATGAAGATTACTCTATCAACGAAACAAGGAAGCTCATCAACGAAACAAAGAATAAAGCTATCAACGAAACACATCTCTATGCCATCAACGAATCATTATTGCTTTTCTATACAATTGACAAAGTGATAGTGACAGGTTCCTGACAGATCAAAAAGGAGATGTGGAAGTGTACTTTGCATTGGAAACCATTAAAATGGACATGGGGAATAAGGAAACATCCCAGTTTCCAATTGGGCTCTTGGGAGTGATCATAATAAGCATGAAGACAAAAGCAAGGATCTCCAAGGACCACTGGACAAAGGGATGAAAAGCAAACTATTGGCGGTTACTCATTGTACTATTAGTGTAGCCAAAAATAGGGTTGTAAACTTGGGTTTATATAACCAAGTGTAGCAGTTACTTTATTTTTGTAAGAAGAAAAACAAAGAGTTTGTATTAGCTATCTTTGAGAGCATTTTTCTTCTCTACAACCTTGTAACTGAGCAGCTGTGTACATTTGTATCACAGATTATTTCCGCAATAAAAACACTTCAGTTGGATCATCAAACAATCCAACTGAATTATTTATATCTTGTGTTTTTATTTATTCAGTTCAGTTTAATTTTATAAAGTATTTTCAAGTTAAAGAAATATCAAAATTGTATTCAACCCCCCCCCTTCTACAATTCTGTTAGGTCATTTGGGATTAACAATTGGTATCAGAGCAAGCTTCTAACATACAAGAAGTTTAAAGATCAAGACCAAAAACAGAAACCATGGTGAAGAAGGATGCAGGTGTGAAGATACCAGTTCTTGATAAGGACAATTACTTTCACTGGAAAGTAAAGATGCATTTACATCTCATGTCTATGGATGAGAGGTATGTAGACTGCATTGAGAAAGGTCCACACGTTCCCATGAAGCTTGATTCTAGAGTTGGATTGCCAGATAATGCTCCTGATGTAGAGATTCCAAAACTTGTCTCAGAATGGACTGTTGAAGATGTTGCAGAAGTCCATAAAGACAAAAGAACCATGAACATTCTGTTTAATGGTTTGGAGCAAGAGATGTTTGACAATGTTATCAACTGTACAACCTCTAAGGAAGTATGGGATACTGTTAGAACTCTCTGTGAAGGAACTGAGCAAGTCAGGGAAAATAAAATGCAACTCCTTATACAACAATATGAGCATTTTCATTTTAAAGCTGGTGAAACCCTAAATGACACGTTTAGTAGGTTTCAGAAGCTTTTGAATGGATTAAAGCTGTATGGGAGGATCTATCAAACTAAGGATTCAAACCTTAAATTTCTCAGAGCTCTTCCAAAAGAATGGAAGCCTATGACTGTTTCTCTTAGAAACACTCAAGAGTACAAAGACTACACTCTTGAAAGGCTTTATGGAACCTTGAAGACTTATGAGCTGGAAATGGAGCAAGATGAGGAAATTGAAAAGGTACAGAAGAAGGGTGGATCTATTGCATTAATTGCATCTGTGAACCAACTGGAAGATGACAACAAAGAAACTGCAAAGGCCACAACTAGTCGACCTAGTTGTAGGAGTGATGTTAGCAAGGGTAAAGACAAGATGACAGAAGGAGAAGAAGAATCAGAACCAGCCAACTTGAATGACTTAGATGAGATTGATGAGCATATTGCTTTTCTGTCTAGGAAATTCTCTAAGTTCAAGTTCAAAAGAAACTCAGAAGCAAGGCCACCAAGAAGAGACTTTCAACCTAGCAAAACAAACTGGATTGAAAAGTCTAAGTCAAAATGTTTCAATTGTGGAATGCTTGGTCACTTTGCTGGAGACTGCAGAAAGCCCAAGGTTGAGAAGGGCAACAGGAAAGTTGAGCCTGTTGATTATAAAAAGAAATACTTTGAACTTCTCAAGGAAAAAGAAAAGGCTTTCATGTCTCAGGAGTATGACTGGGCTGGTAATGGTGAAGACTCTGATGATGATGTTGAATATGTCAACTTGGCTCTTATGGCTGACAATCATGAGCAGGAAGCAAGTTCCTCAAGCAACCAGGTAACAATTACTAATCTTTCTGAGCTTTCTAAAGAGGAATGCGATAGTGCAGTAAATGAAATGTCTACTGTACTATATAATTTACGTGTTACTCTTAAATCACTTACCAAGGAGAATTCTAGAATAAAAGAGACTAATTTGCTCTTAAGTGATAGGAATGCAATGTTAGAAGCACAGCTCATTGAATTTGAGAAAATGAGATGTGTTAGTAGGGATGCTAAGAAGGAACTTGAGAACGTGTTACAAAGAGAAGAAATTCTTAAAACACAACTTGAAATAGAACAAGGTGTGATTGCAAAATGGAAAGATTCCAGGAATGTTGCTACCAACATCATTAATGTTCAAGGTATGGAATCTTTCTGTGAGGAATCATGGAAAAAGAACAAAGAGAAGCTAGGGTGTGTTGGTGAAACCTTAGAATCAGAAACAGAGTCAACAAACAACAATGATCATTTGTTGGAGGTTGATATGTCAACGAAATGCAATGTTTCGTTGACACATGAACCATCAACCGATCAGGCTGTTTCGTTGACAGACAAAAGAAAAGAGAAACTCACTAGACTTAATGACAAGTATGGTCCTGTCACCAAGAACTTTGTTCAAGGTGAGTCTAGTAATTCAAAGAAAGTTGAGAAGCCTGTTGAGAGAGCTAATGTAGGTCACTTGTCTAACAAGCAATTGAAAGACAAGATAGAGAAAGTTCATAATGAGGCTAAGGGAAATAAAAAGAATAACAGGAATGGCAAAGTAGGAATTAACAAACACAACAATTACACACCTGATAAATATGCTCCTAGAAAGACATGTGTTAATTGTGGAAGTGTTAGTCATTTGTCTACTAACTGCAAATCTGTTAAGAAATCTGCTAATGTGAAAATGCCCAAGCCTGCAATGAACAGTTCCATGCCTACAATGCCTGTTATGCCTAACATGTTTGCTCCATATGCACAATTTCAGAATCCATATGCTAGCATGCCATTTGTGTCTAATCCTTACATGAATATGTTTAACATGCCACAAATGCCATGGAACATGAATAACATGATTGTTCCTCCAACTATGCATGCTATGAATGAAAATATGAGCAACCCTCAGAAATCAACACCAAGGGTAAAGATTGATTTGAATCAATCTGAGTCCAAAGTGAAAAATGGTACAAAAGGGAATGCAAAGGCTAACAAGACAGGACCCAAGGAAACTTGGGTACCAAAATCAACTTGATTTGGTTTTATTGTGTGCAGGGAGACAAAAGGAATCTTTGGTACTTGGATAGTGGTTGTTCAAGACACATGACTGGTGATTCTACCCTGCTCACAGAGTTTCAGGAAAGAGCTGGCCCTTGTATTGCTTTTGGAGATGACAGCAAAGGCTACACAAAGGGATATGGCTTGATTTCAAAAGAGAATGTCATCATAGATGAGGTTGCATTGGTGGATGGTCTTAAGCACAATTTGCTTAGTATCAGTCAACTCTGTGACAAAGGATTTTTAGTTACTTTTTCAAAAGAAGCCTGTGTTGTTTCTAAAGGAGGAAACAACATTGTGGTAATGACTGGATTCAGAAGAGGGAATGTGTACATTGCTGACTTTAGTAGCACAAGTTCAGATACCATCACTTGTCTTTTCAGCAAAGCAAGCAAGGATGAAAGTTGGCTATGGCACAAGAAATTATCTCATCTGAATTTCAAGGTTATGAATGATTTGGTAAGGAAAGATCTTGCTAGAGGAATTCCACAGGTGGAGTTTTCCAAGGATGGTTTGTGTGATGCCTGTCAAAAAGGGAAACAAAAGAAGGCATCATTCAAAAGCAAGACAGAGTCATCAATTGTTCATCAGATTGAGTTACTTCATATGGATTTGTTTGGCCCTGTAAATGTCATGTCTATTTCAAAGAAGAAATACTGTCTTGTGATTGTTGATGATTTTTCTAGATTTACATGGACTTTCTTTTTGCACTCTAAAGATGAGGCAAGTGAAATCATTATCAATCACATCAAGATGGTAAGCAATCATCCTGATTTCAAAGTAAGAAGGATTAGGAGTGACAATGGGACAGAATTCAAGAATTCAAGCATGAAGGTGTTCTGTGAAGAAAATGGTATTTTGCATGAGTTTTCAGCAGCAAGAACACCACAGCAAAATGGTGTAGTTGAAAGGAAAAACAGAACACTTATTGAAGCTGCAAGGACAATGCTAGATGAATCAAAGTTACCAACTTATTTTTGGGCTGAGGCAGTTAACACAGCTTGCTTCACTCAGAATATTTCTTTGATTAATCAGGCCAAAGGAATGACCCCTTATCAGTTACTCAAAAGAAAGAAGCCACTATTAGATTTTCTTCATGTCTTTGGATGCAAGTGCTTTGTTCTGAGAAATCAAGCTGAGCATTTGGGGAAATTTGAAGCAAAGGCAGATGAAGCAATATTTGTGGGATATGCAGCAGGGAAAGCTTACAGAGTCTTTAATCTCAGAATCAACATTGTTATGGAATCTGTACATGTTGTTTTTGATGATCTCAAAATACAAGGTCTCTGTGATGAAGGTTTCCATGAAAGTCTCTCTTTTGAGAATGAGGAAGGAGAACAAGTGAATCATGATAAGGCTACTGAGAAACAGCCTAAAGTTGTTGTATCTAGCACAGATGAAAGCAGCAGTGAAGATGAAGTTGCTGCATTAAGATTGAAAAGAATAGCTGCTAGTAGACCAAATGATCATTTCGTTGACAGTCATAATGGTGGTTTCGTTGACAGTCAAAATGAGCGTTTCGTTGATAACCAAAATGGTCATACCGTTGACAGTCATAGAAATGGTTCTAGAAGTGATCATTTAGGGACAACAAACTCAGGGGGAGTTTCTCAAGGACAAATGTCCAATCAAGGCAATCATGATCATGAAGCTACCTCGTCTAGAGCAAATCTACCTCCCTCAAGAAAATGGACTAAAGATCATCCCTTTGAACTCATTATAGGTGATGTTTCTTCAAAAGTCCAAACTAGAAGAGCAACTCAAGAAGAATGTCTATATAGCAGCTTTCTGTCTCAAGATGAGCCAAAGAAAGTTGAGGATGCACTTCTAGATCCAGATTGGGTTTTGGCTATGCAAGAAGAGCTAAACCAATTTGAAAGGAACAATGTATGGAAGCTGGTGCCCAAGCCTAAGGACAGGAGTGTCATAGGCACAAAATGGGTGTTCAGAAACAAGATGGATGAAAATGGCATAGTCACAAGGAATAAAGCTAGATTGGTTGCAAAAGGTTATTCACAGGAAGAAGGAATCGATTATGATGAAACCTTTGCTCCTGTTGCAAGACTAGAAGCAATAAGGATTTTCCTAGCCTATGCAGCCCATGCCAATTTCAAGGTCTATCAAATGGATGTTAAGAGTGCTTTTCTAAATGGGGAACTGGAAGAGGAGGTGTATGTGAGTCAACCTCCTGGTTTTGAAGATGATGATTTTCCAGAGTATGTGTACTTTCTCCTCAAAGCACTCTATGGTTTGAAACAAGCACCTAGAGCCTGGTATGACACACTTTCACAGTTCCTTCTTGAGAATCACTTCACTAGAGGTACTGTAGATAAAACCCTTTTTCATAGGATTGTGAATGGCTCTACAATACTTGTTCAAATTTATGTAGATGACATAATTTTTGGGTCTACAGATGAAAAAACTTTGTCAAAAGTTTGCCAAGCTTATGCAAAGTAAGTATGAAATGAGCATGATGGGAGAATTAACTTACTTTCTTGGTCTTCAAGTAAAGCAAGTTAATGAAGGCATTTTCATTAGTCAAACAAAATATATTTTTGATTTATTAAAGAAGTTTAACTTAATGGAATGCTCTCCTGCCAAAACACCCATGCCTACTGCCACCAAACTTGAATTGAATACTAAGGAAAAATCTGTGGACATTTCAAGTTACAGAGGCATGGTTGGCTCACTTTTATATTTAACAGCTAGTAGACCTGATATTATGTTTGCTACATGTTTATGTGCTAGATTTCAGGCTGATCCTAGGGAATCCCATTTAGTTGCTATTAAAAGGATTTTCAGATATCTCAAAGGAACACCAAACCTTGGCATTTGGTATCCTAGAGAATCTGGTTTTGAACTAATTGGTTATTCAGATGCAGATTATGCAGGATGTAAAATTGACAGGAAAAGCACAACAGGCACCTGTCAATTCTTAGGAAACAAGCTTGTGTCATGGTTCAGCAAGAAACAAAACTCAGTTTCCACCTCCACAGCTGAGGCTGAGTATATTGCAGCTGGAAGTTGTTGTGCACAGATTTTATGGATGAAAAATCAACTACTTGATTATGGATTAAGAGTTGAGAAAATTCCTATTTTCTGTGACAACACTAGTGCCATTGCCATTACTGAGAATCCAGTGCAGCATTCAAGAACCAAGCACATTGACATCAAGTACCATTTCATTAGAGAACATGTTATGAATGGTACTGTGGAGTTACATTTTGTTCCAAGTGAACAACAACTTGCTGACATCTTTACCAAGCCACTTGATGAATCAACATTCTCAAGATTAGTAAGTGAGCTAGGTATGCTAAATTTCTCTTAATTATATTTGAGATATTTGCAAGTCATTATGCAGCCAGAAATTTGCTATGTTTTTTTTTCTGTGAATAAATTTTCTCAGGAAAAGGTAAAATTTTGTCTAAGTCAAAATTACTATGGCAACGGAATGCACCATTTCGTTGACAGTCTTAGCAGTTTTCTGGGTGTTTCGTTGATAGCTCTTTTATATCAACGAAACGCAGCTTTATCAACGAAATAAGACGGGACTTTAACCGCCCAATCCTGATTCGTTGATTTAGCGCTTTTTATCTGAACCGTTGAAATGTGACACGTCTTTTACCACGATCTATACATACACCCCTGTAAGTATAAATCATGGTAATACTTTAAGAGTAACGGTTATATTTTTAAGCCAATCTAGTAATTTACATTTATTATTGGATTCATTTTCTGAGAATTTTTGGGGGAGTATTTAAGAAATTTTAGTTTTATTATTTCTTTTTACCTGTTCTCAAAAATTTCAAAGGCTTTTTCTCTCTTCGTTTCTCTATCAATCAATTCAGTTCGAAGCTTTCCTTTAATCAACAATGGCACCCATAGTCAAGCTAATGTCTGCTGGAGGGTTCATCTATGAGAAGAACAACTCCATCCCTTTTGTTGTCAAGGAAAACCCGAACAGTCTGTTCTTCAAAATGATGGATTTCATGAAGAATTGCAAGTTGAGCTATGCAATGTTTCACTCTACACCACTCTACAATGAGATAATCGAGGAGATTTGGACCTCATGTGAGTATAGTGGAACAAACTGCACACTACAATTCACTCTTCAAGGTAATGAGTACATAGTTAATTCTGATGTTTTGCAAGCATGTTTACATATTCCTGATAATAACTGTGATGCTTTGCCTACTAACACTGAAATAACTACCATGTTAAATTCTATAAACTACTCTTTGCCTACTGATAATCTGGGTAGAATAATTAGGAGAGGTTTGGTTAGAGAATACAGTTATTTAGCTGATGCATTCATTAAGGTCTTTTCTGGAAAGATTAGTAATTTTGATGCATTAACTAACTCTATGTTAATTCTCCTAACCATGCTTCTAAATGATAGATATCACAACTTTAGCACCCAACTTATGTATGAAATTGGTGCTAAGTTGGGTGACAAAGCGAATAGGAAGAAAAATATCTATTATGCTAGGTTTCTGATGATGTTGGCTAACCATGTTAGTCCAGCACCATTAGTTATCTCTAACCCTAATGCCAGGTTCGAGTGCTTTGTGCAAGAAAAGAGAGTATTGACAGACATACTCAGGCTGAACCACAATGGTGATGTTCCAGTGGTGTATCTGCCAATCATTGAGGTAACTACTACTATCCCTGTTAGTGTAGCTAACTCCTCTACTGTTTTACCTTCCAATGTTGCTATGGAGTCTGTAGCTGTGACCCAACAGGCTCCTACCCTAGCAACAAAACCTAAATCAAAGAAATCCTCCAAGCCAACCTCAGGTGCTTCTCAAAAGGCACCTGTTGTAAAAACTACCACACAACCTAAGGGGAGTGAGTCTGGAGTTGTAAGAGGTGAGGGAAGGGGTGAACATCAAAGAAACCCCAAGGATAAGGAAGGACAGGTCAGTGTGTACCAGCCAAGCCCCATTGTGTCTTCCCAACAAGGCACAATGAGTAAAATGGATTTAAACACAAGTCTAATTGCATCCTCCCAAAAGGATGTGATTATTGAAACAAGCTCTCCACCAAGAGCACAGTCCAAGAGGGTAAGGGACACTTCAAGCCCAAAGTCTACATTTTCCCAATACCAAAGGAGAGTGAAGCAAAAGTCCAAGGGTACACAGGGTGCACACACACTGGAAGCAACACTTCCAGTTTCTCAAATTCAGTTTGATGTAACCCCTATCATTACTCTGGGGTTACAGTCCCATTCTCTAAACATCAATCTTGAATTATCTCCATCCAATTCACCAACTCAATCTTTAGATGTGGACATGATCCATACATCTATTCCTGATTCTCCAACTCTAATCTTGGAGAAGCCCCACTCTGAAGCTGGTGGCCATCACTTGTTAAGTGATTTGTTGGGCCATCAACCAATTTTTCCTGAAGTTGCAAGGGGATCTGTGGACCATTCTTTAAAATCAATCACCACAGACTCTACTGTAATTTCTCATTCTCAAAGTGCTTTCTTGACTTCATCAACGAAACAGTCTATTTCGTTGACAAGTGTTTCTCCATCAACGGTATCCATACCGTTGACAGTTCAAACTACCATTCCGTTGATAGTTCACTCTGCACCTTTAATTGAAAATCAAGTTGTTCCCACAACTAGTGCAGATGATCTAGTGGTAGTTGAGACACTTCTAGGACTGAGAGGGAGTGAAACTGAGAGGCTGGCTTGCAGCCAGGCAAAAGGAGAGAATGTGAGTGAGAGGCTGGCTAATTCTTCCAGCCAGGCAAAAGGAGAGATTGAGAGTTCCACCTTAGAAGGTGAAGGTGAGGGTGTGAGAGGTGTGAGCCATGGGGAGCCCATGATGCAAGAACAGAGTGGAGAGAGAGAAGGGACTACAGGAGAAATAAGGATGGAAGCAGCCATTGCAAGTGAGTTAATGGAGGTCAGTGAGGGAGAAAGGGAACTTACTTTCCAAGAGGTTTATCAACAAACTCTGGATAGTATTTCCCTGGATCCTGAGACCTTTACTCATCCTGTGCCAGCCTATCAAATTATGGCTCAGCAGGGCAATGTGGAGGCAGAAAGGTCACTAAATCTAATTCATACAACTGCATCAATGCAAAGAGCAAAGGATGCCCTGACCAATCTACCTTCAGGAGCTGCAGCAAGTGGAGAATTTGAGTTTTCTGATGCTGAGGACAGCTATGGTGATAATCTACAGGTGGCCACCACTTCACAGACTGGGACTTCTGTGGTGCCTCCTACACCAGGCTGGCTTTCTCAAGGTATGCATGGTAGAGCCACTCTAGATGCTGCTATCTCCAGGCAGTACAATGAAGCCTACTTAGCTCATGAGTCTGCAAATGCAAGGGACAAGAAATTCTACAAGGCCATCATGGATTCTCTGGAAATTCAAAGGCTACAAATGATGCAGACAAGGATTGAGGCTACAGAAATCAAGGACTCTATTAGCAATTTCAGGGATGCTAACTACAGGATGATGGATGAAAAGCTCCCTCTTCTCACTATGTCCAAAATGAACAGGTTTTTCTCTAAGGAACCTGAAGTGGCTACCTCCTTGAAGACTCTCTCTTCTAGAGTGGACAAGGTGGAAGCTACTTTATCTCAAATGCAAAAGGAACAGGAGAAGCAGACTCAACTTTTGGCCCAGCTAGTGGCAGCTCAAGGACTCCCAGTTGTCTCTCTTGATGATAACAAAAAGGGGGAGAAATCTCAGGAGCTAACCATTCAAATCACAAAGGTGCTGGTCCCAACCATCACATTGCCACAGGAGCCACTAGCAATGGGGGAGTTTGGAAAGAAGAATAAGGATGGCATTGACTTGATCCAGGAAGCTTCTATGAGGATACAACTTGCAGCACAGATCAAAGATCATTGGTCCAACATAGAAGCAAGGTTCAAGAAAATTACTGAATCTTCAAAGACAGATCAGCCATCAACAAATGCAATGGTGACTGCACAAGTGGAGCCACAGTTCAAGAGCTCTTATGCTATAGAGCCCCTTCTACATGGAGTCATTCAAGGACCAAGAAAGGAGAAAGGACAAACTTCATGCATTAGGGATGTGGAAGAAGCTACATTACAAAGAAGCTTATCTCCCAAGTCTCCTGCTAAACCGAAAGGCAAAAACATAGCAAGGACTTTCTATCCTGCACCTTATCCAGATGAGCTCAAACTACTTGGACTTCTCATCACAAAAAGCAAGGAAAGTAATAATCATGAAATAAGGAAGCAAAGGGCAATTGTCTATAGGAATGGACAACAAATCTGTGTTTGGGCTGGTCATCCAAACTTTGCTGAAGCCAAGGCTGAGGAATCAGAAAGAGCAGCTATGCAAGCTCTTGCAGTAGCTCAAGCTCTAGATGAAGAAGAAAGACAGCAAGAAGAAAAAGCCCAAAAGGAAAGGAGTGAAAAGAAGAGTACAAGGCAACCAAAGGCAAGGGCTAGAAGAAACATAACCTTTGAAAATGATGACTCTCAGAGTATTGCATCAGACTCTTCTGTACCTCCAACAATTCCTGATCCATCTTTAAAGTTAGCCTGTGATCCCAAACATCTTGTTAATTATCATGATCAGCCAATTGAGCCAAAGGAAGAGCCAATTGAGTTTGATGAGGCCAACTTTCCTAAATTCCTTTTTGAGATGGATCCAAAGAAGAAATTAAAGCAAAGGGCTGCCAAGACAAAGCCAGTATTTGTGAGAAAGCCACAACCTCAAAAACCCCCTTCAAATCCAGAGGACTGCATGTACATTGCTGACATCAGGGAAGAATCCAGCTTGCATCTTGAGTTAGACAACCTGGTGGAAGTAAGGGGCATTGCAGCTTCTCAGAAGCTACCTGAAAGATTGGTTTTCACATACAAGGGTGGTAGAGAACAAATTTGGCCTCTCTACAGAATTCTAGGAGAAGACTACCAAACACTACTCACAGTGTTTAGATGCTTGAAGAAAGACTTTGGCTTCACCAAAACAGCCAAGTCTGAGGTGGTCTCCAGAATATGTCAAATAAAGGCTAGCTGGAACAAGCCTGAGGCTCTTCCCAGGATGCTAAGAGTGCCCTCAACAGGAAAGAAGATCCATCTTCAACCTTTCTGGATGATGGAATTCAAGGACAAGGACAACTGCAGAAGGTTCTTCAGGATGGAAGACCAGCTGGACAAGGCATCTAATCAAACTCTAAGGTTTATGCAATCCAAGCTTGGTGATCAAGATGAAGAAGAGAAGATCTTTTACAGAAGGCTACAGGTCCAGATTGAGGAGAACAACTCTAGGAGAGGGAAGAAGACTATGCCCCAAAGAAGACAAAGATGAATTATTTGCTCAGTCTGGAGGAGCACATTTGGGCATTAGTTCTGTAAGTCTTGCATTATTTCTAAAAACTTTATGAAGCTCAATACAACTTTTACTTTTATCATGTATAATATGCCTGAGTGTTTTTGTTATCATCAAGGCTCTTGATTTATGGCTGTTATTCTATCAGTCATAAATTGGGGGAGATTGTTAGGAATATGTTGTTCTTGATGATAATTATAAAAACACTTAGTAGATTTTGTATTAAGTTATTTTGTAACTGCCAACGAAATAGCATGCTTTGCAGTGTTTCGTTGACAGGAAGCTCATCAACGAAATGAGTGATGTAGCAATTGCACTGTACATTACTTCATAGTTTGATATGCAGTTTGTTGAGTACTAGATAGGTTTTCTAAGTCATGTTGACTAAATGGTTAGATAGGCAAAATAGGTTGGTTAATTGTAAATATTTAGTGCCTTGTAATTTTGCCTAAGTGAAGACATGTCAACGGAATGAAGATTACTCTATCAACGAAACAAGGAAGCTCATCAACGAAACAAAGAATAAAGCTATCAACGAAACACATCTCTATGCCATCAACGAATCATTATTGCTTTTCTATACAATTGACAAAGTGATAGTGACAGGTTCCTGACAGATCAAAAAGGAGATGTGGAAGTGTACTTTGCATTGGAAACCATTAAAATGGACATGGGGAATAAGGAAACATCCCAGTTTCCAATTGGGCTCTTGGGAGTGATCATAATAAGCATGAAGACAAAAGCAAGGATCTCCAAGGACCACTGGACAAAGGGATGAAAAGCAAACTATTGGCGGTTACTCATTGTACTATTAGTGTAGCCAAAAATAGGGTTGTAAACTTGGGTTTATATAACCAAGTGTAGCAGTTACTTTATTTTTGTAAGAAGAAAAACAAAGAGTTTGTATTAGCTATCTTTGAGAGCATTTTTCTTCTCTACAACCTTGTAACTGAGCAGCTGTGTACATTTGTATCACAGATTATTTCCGCAATAAAAACACTTCAGTTGGATCATCAAACAATCCAACTGAATTATTTATATCTTGTGTTTTTATTTATTCAGTTCAGTTTAATTTTATAAAGTATTTTCAAGTTAAAGAAATATCAAAATTGTATTCAACCCCCCCCCTTCTACAATTCTGTTAGGTCATTTGGGATTAACAGCAGCTTCCTCAACTACATCATTAGCCATTGATGTAGGAGCTTCTGTTTCCAAATCCATCATATTAGCATCAGTATTTATCCTGTCTAGATTGACAGCTTTAGTATTTGTAGCATCCTCCTGAACAAACACTTCAGGAGCTTCAGTGTTCACAAACACTCTGTCCTCATTAGCATTTAGAATGTCCTCCTCAACAACAATTGCAGGAGTATCTGGAGAAACAGTTTCAGCCACAGTCTCCTCATTCTCTGATGCAGGAGCTTCAGTTTCCTCAGAGACTCTGTCCATATTGACATTGATAGCACCAAAAAGATGTGCAGCCACTAGTCTTCTTTTTCTCTGATGAAGAGTTTCTTCATCAGTTTCAGTCTCTGAGGTTTCAACAACAGACTTTGCCCTATTGGCTCTTCTTTTCTTTAGCCTTGACTTCTGAGGCATCTCTTCAGGTCTAGATACCCCAGCTTCAGTAGATGGTCTCCTCGCAGGTTTAGTACCAATATGTTTGGTCCTACCTCCCCTTGCAGGTTTAACAGAAGTTGATGGAGGTAACTCTGTGTTTAAAGGTTCTGGTTGATATTCAGCTTGTGTTTGTGGATTTACTTGTGCATCCACAAACTGTTGCACAGAAGCAGGTAACAAAAGGTCTCCAACAATTCCTTTCTTAACATCTTTGTTAATGAGATCAGTAAATACTCTCTTGTGTAATTTAAAACAAGAAACATCTTCATTAACAACATCTACCCCTTCAACACAGTAAGAAACCAAAAGCTGACAGAATCTAGAAAAATAAACAACTCCTCTATTCTCTGTTATCTTCTCCCCTAAGTTAGTCAAAACAAGTCGTGCAAAATCAAAATGATTATCATATAGTAAAGAATACCCGATTTGCAGACTGTCTGTAGGAATAGCATCCCAATTTGTGCATTTCTTTCCAAATGTCCTCGTGATGCAATCGAAGAAGAAACTCCATTCCTTGCGCAGAAACGGCCTTTTGAGTTGCCCAATCTTTGTCAATGGCCCAGAGTAACCAATCTCTCGCATCATTAGTATTAAATCCTTATCACCCATTCCAACAGTGTAAGAAGGATACTCAGGAAACCCCAATGCATCTCGAATAGTACCAGCAGCAATAACATACTCTGTTTCTTCAAACTCAAAGATTATGGATGGGCTCCCAGTTTCACCACCATCATCATAAACCCCTGTCTCCCAGAACGCCTTGATTTGTAAACCAGAAAGTTTGGCTGGTTCAACTAAAGCACGCCCAATCGCTGACTGAGCAAGAAACTTTTGAATCATATGAAATGCTTCTGGTGCGTTTGCAGTGTTTAGTGGTGCGGTATAGTTGTTTGGAACGAACTCTAACCCAGACGAAACGAAAGCTGTGGTTGCCATTAGAAGATTTTGAAGAAGGAACAAGTAATTGACGCGAAAGCTTAACAGAGTTTATGTGTAGAAAGGTGTTTGTGACTATGTGTGTGTGTGAAAATAGATGTGTATGAGTAAGATGTGAAAAGTTTAACTGAAGATGTGTGTATTGTATGTAAAAAAAAATTAAAGATTAAAAACTGAAGAGTTTTTAATCATCAATACACAACTGTCTTACTCCTGTAATCATGTGAATGGGACACATGTCAAACGTGCATACGCTGACAGCATATAATTGGCAGTTTCCAATACGCATGCGCAGTAAAAACAGCAATAATTACCGCCTGTTACACTTTTCTATGCAATTAACCTCTCTCCTCTGTTTAAAATATTCTTGAACAACTTTCCAATCTACACGGCAGACGAGAAGACACCTAATATCACATAAGACACTCATAATTTCCGCTTATTGTCAAACAAAATCAATAATAATAAAATTATCGATTTTAATATCTCAGAAACATAATATCGAAGTAGCTCAACAATCAGAAGAATAATGACTATCTTGGAACTCCGCACTTTACTGTTCCCAGAGCTTCGAGCCACGCAAAACCTTTCAGTGGCCCTGTTGGATGCTATAAAAGCCGGAGCATTGTAACAACAGGCAATTCATACATTAAAAAAATACCATACATCAAATGGCAGGAACCTTTGAATTCATGGATGTAGAATCATTCCTGAATATGAACTGGCGTCAACAAGCAAACTATATCATCGATGAGTTTCTTGTATTATCATTTCTGAATGATGAAGGTCTCATCGCTGATGATGAAATAGCGGAAGGACCTATCTCCAATCCTTATGTGCACATCATCCGTCCTGGACCATATGATGTGCCCATCCTTGCAGATGATGAGGCTGTGGAGATTTGTATGATGCTCTTCTATCAGAGCTACTTGAAGGGTTCGAAAAAGAATTTCTTCTTGGAATCCTGCAAGCTGCAAACCAGAAAGAGAAGTCGAGAGGATGATGATGATGATTCAACATCAGGGGGTTGTCAAGCCTTGGAAATCCCAGATGGTATAATGACCAGATAACCGAACAAGTAGCTAGACAAGATTATGAAATTGTCTGAATGTAACCAAAGTTGGAATAAAAAAAATTCATTGTTTTGCTTTACATATCAGTATCTCATAGTAATTGTAAAGTGAAAGAAATGATATCACTTTAAACAGTAAACTAACATACTCATCAGCGCTACTAATCACCATCAGGACTTATCAAACACACTCTTTCTTTTCTCTGTTCAATGCAAAATAGATCCTGTACCAATCATACTTTTTCGAAAAACAAATGTCTAATCTCAAAATTATAAAATGTCTGAAACAAAGAAATTATTTTAACCATCAGAGATTAAAACAAAGTTACCTCGGCATATGTCACACAATACATCAGTGTTTACCATTTGTCCTTCTTTGTCAATAAACTCTTTTCTCAAACTGTACAGGTGTGAAAATATGTGTGTGTAATAACAGAGTTTACCGAAATCAATATTTAGATCATCTCAAAGTGCATAAAATCCACAAACTAAAGTAGTAAAAACTGGTTGCCTAAACTCTCATGTATAACATAAAATCTGAATTTATATCTAAACTCTGTATACTGATATCCTTTCATTTGGATATGTCTTTTATTTTTCACCCCCTTTCTTTATTATTATTATTATTATTATTATTATTATTATTTTTTTTTTATTTTTCCAGTAATCAGTGGTTGGCACTAGTCACCAAAAATCAAAGATTTTAGCCCTTATTTCATACAATAAGTTCCTGGATCTTCCTAGGCACAACATGATCTCAAAGGAATTTGTGCTCTGTTTGGCATCTTTTGATTTGAGGGTGAATTTTTGTCAATTAAGAATCAGAGTTTAGACTTTTCATCAGTAGATATAATTAACTTATGAGAGAAAATGCAAACAGCTAATACAGACTCAGTGTATAGGATCAATAAACTAAGAGATGGTATAAATACAGAGACAGTATCATGCTGTGTTAACTTACTGCACATGTTTGAGATCAGAATCTATACAACTCTTAAGGATTCATAATTACTTACTGAGAATTATGCTTCATACAAATTTCTTCATTGGTCTATATGTTTCAGACAAAATTACAATCAGAGTATAGCAGTAAACTGTAACAATCAGAGTATGATCAATATTTTATGACTAACAGAGTTTAGCATCAGAGTTTAACTGACAGAGTTTATGACACTGGTACTCATAACAGTTAATACATGCAAGGAATCATGAGCATTAAAAATCAAACATGTATAGATTTTGAGTCTAACCCGTATCTCTAGTCAGAACCAGAGATCATCCCAAGTTCATTTACCAATCTTGTAAAAGTAGCTTCACTCAAAGGTTTGGTGAAGATATCTGTAAGTTGTTGGTCTGTAGACACAAAATGAAGCTCAATGTCCCCTTCTTCCACATGTTCTCTGATAAAATGATACCTTATGCTGATGTGCTTGGTCATGGAGTGCTGTACTGGATTTCCTGTCATAGCAATAGCACTTTGGTTATCACAGAAAATAGGTATTTTAGAGTACCTTAACCCATAATCCAGCAATTGATTCTTCATCCATAAAATCTGTGCACAACAGCTACCAGCTGCTATATACTCTGCTTCAGCTGTGGATGTGGAAATCGACTTCTGTTTCTTGCTGTACCAAGAAACTAATCTGTCACCTAAAAATTGACAGCTTCCACTTGTACTTTTTCTGTCTATCTTACAGCCTGCAAAATCTGCATCAGAGTAACCAATTAGCTTAAACTCTGATTCTCTAGGATACCACAAACCCAAGGTTATGGTTCCTTTGAGATATTTGAAGATCCTTTTTACAGCTGTTAGATGAGGCTCTCTTGGATCTGCTTGAAATCTTGCACAAAGACATGTTGCATACATGATATCAGGTCTACTTGCAGTAAGATACAGTAATGACCCTATCATTCCTCTGTAGTTTGTCATATCTACTGAGGCTCCTGTGTCTTTGTCTAGCTTTGTTGCTGTAGCCATGGGAGTTGTAGCAGATGAACTATCAAGCATACCAAATTTCTTGAGAAGATTTCTGGTATATTTTGCTTGATTGATAAAAATACCATCATCTGTTTTCTTGACCTGTAAGCCTAGAAAATAACTAAGCTCTCCCATCATGCTCATTTGATACCTGGATTGCATAAGCTTTGCAAACTTCTTACAGAGTTTGTCATTAGTAGATCCAAAAATAATATCATCTACATAAATTTGAACTAAAAGCAAATCATCACCAGAATTGAAATAAAACAAGGTTTTATCAATTGTACCTCTTGTGAACCCACTTTCTAAAAGAAATTGAGCAAGAGTTTCATACCATGCTCTTGGTGCTTGCTTTAGTCCATATAATGCCTTGTGAAGCCTGTAGACATGATCTGGATACTTGGGATCTACAAATCCTGGTGGTTGTTCAACAAATACTTCTTCTTCAAGCTTCCCATTGAGAAAAGCACTTTTTACATCCATCTGAAAGACTTTAAACTTCTTGTGTGCAGCATAGGCCAGAAAGATTCTTATGGCCTCCAATCTTGCAACTGGAGCAAAGGTTTCATCATAGTCAATTCCTTCCTGTTGTGAATATCCTTTTACCACAAGTCTAGCCTTGTTTCTTGTAATCACACCTTCACTGTCAGTCTTGTTTCTGAAAACCCACTTCGTACCTACAATTGATCTATTCTTTGGTCTAGGTACAAGTGTCCAGACTTCATTTCTCTCAAATTCATTTAACTCTTCTTGCATTGCTGTTATCCAGTTTGCATCTTGAAGAGCTTCCTCCACTTTCTTTGGTTCTGTTTGAGACAAGAAAGCATGATACAGACACTCATTATTTGTTGCACTTCTAGTTCTCACACTAGCATCAGGATCTCCAATTATGAGATCAGGTGTGTGTGCATGTGTCCACCTTCTTGCTGTTGGTAAGTGGTTTCTTGCATCATTATTGGATCCTCCCCCTTGATCCATGGTTTCCTGATTCATATGTTGACTTTCTGCAGCATCTGAGGCTCCCCCTGAATTGGATGGCTCAGAGTTTGAACTGTCAGAGTTTGAATCAGTTTCCTCAACTGACTCACTTGCTGTGTCTTGTTGAGCTTCTTCACGCTCCCCCTCAACTGGTTCTCTATTTTGTTCAATTTGAGAATTTCCAGTTTCTCCAGTATTTACCAGTAGAGGTTCAGAGTATGCTTCGTCAGAGTTTGTCGACCCTGCTTCATCAGAGTTTATATCATCAGAGAATAGATCTTCATTTTCAAAACGCAGTTGATCATATCCATCCTTGTCTTCAAGTCCAATTATTTTCTTGTCATCAAATGACACATGTATAGATTCCATGATCACCTTAGTTCTTAGATTATAAACTCTGAATGCTTTTGTTGACAATGGATAGCCAACAAAGATTCCTTCATCAGCTTTTAACTCGAACTTTGTCAACTGTTCAGGATGAGTCTTTAACACAAAGCATTTGCATCCAAATATATGAAAATATTTCAAATTTGGCTTCTTATCTTTCACCATCTCATATGGTGTTTTCCCATGCTTGTTGATCAGTGTAGCATTTTGAGTAAAACAAGCAGTTTGAACAGCTTCTGCCCAGAAGTATGTTGGTAATTTTGCTTCATCAAGCATAGTTCTGGCTGCTTCAATTAAAGTTCTGTTCTTCCTTTCAACTACACCATTTTGCTGTGGAGTTCCAGGTGCAGAAAATTCTTGTTTCACTCCTCTTTCCTTGCAGAAAGCTTCCAGGATTGAGTTTCTGAATTCAGTTCCATTATCACTCCTTATAATTTTGACTTTGTGCTGTGATCCTTTGTCCAGTAGATTTACATGATCCATCAGAGTTTGAGCAGTTTCATCCTTCTTTGACAAGAAATACACCCATGTATATCTAGTATATTCATCAACAATTACTAGAGCATATTTCTTTCTGCCCATGGACATCACATTCACTGGTCCAAAGAGATCAACGTGTAGAAGATGATAAGGTTCCACTACTGAAGATTCAGATTTTTTCTTGAAAGATGACTTCCTTTGCTTGGCTTTTTGACAAGAATCACATAAGCCATCTAGACTGAGTATAGATTTTGGAAGTCCCCTTACAAGATCCTTTCTTATTAGCTCATTTATGTTGTTCAAATTGAGATGAGAGAGCTTCTTGTGCCATTTCCAACTCTCTTCATTTGACATTCTTGCAGTCAGACACACTGTTCTTCCATCAGAGTTTGTTACCAAACTTGCTTCATAAATGTTGTTGCGCCTGTGTCCAACTAGAACAACTTTTCCAGTAGATTTACTGATAACTTCACAGTATTCAGTATGAAAATCTACATGGTTTCCTCTGTCACAGATTTGACTCACAGATAGCAGATTATGCTTGAGTCCTGAGACTAGAGCTACATTAGTAATGATGACACTTCCAAGATTGATATTGCCATATCCCAGAGTGTGTCCTATGTTGCCATCTCCATAGGAAACTTTTGGGCCAGCCTTCTCCTCAAAGTCTGATAGCAGGGCTTTATTTCCAGTCATATGTCCTGAGCATCCACTGTCCAAGATAAGTGTGCTCTCTATTATACCCTGCAATCACAAACAAATACTAAGTATTAGTTTTAAGGACCCAGACTTGCTTGGATCCTTTGTCTTTCTTAACAGTGTTAGCTTTTGCAGCGGAATTACTATCAACAGAGTTTAAGCTAACATTGTCAGACTTTACACTTGCAGAGTTTGCTTTAACCCACTTCAGATTGGGTTTTAGCTCATAATAGTTATGATAAATAGCATGATAACTCTTGCAAGTATAAATGGAATGCCAAGTGCTCCCACAGTGTGTGCATAAAGTTTGTGGTTTAACCCTTACATAATCATTCTTTACTCCTGATGTAGAAGATAAAGAATTAATATGTTTGTTCTTAGTGCAAAATCTAGCAAGATGATTAGAACTACCACAATTATAACATGTTTTCCTTGGAGCAGTACCAGTAGGCAAATGATTATTTCTATTATTTATGCCTATCTTTCCATTCCTATTCTTCTTGGACCCTTTTGGTTTCATGGCAGATTTTATCTCTTTCAGCTTATGATTAAACTGTTTCTCTGTCATCAAACCAACATTAACCTGTTTTTCACAAGTTTTTACTGGCTTTCTAACAGTTTCTCTTTCCATAAGTTTTTCTGTCATAATATATTCCTGTTTTTCACAGGCTTCATCTGATTTCATATCAGCTTCTCTTATTACAACAGATTTTAACTTATTAGCTTCTGGAACAAATTTCACAGGTTTAAGTTGTGGTTTTACTTTAACCTTGTCTTTAAACCTAAGTTCATCATTTTCACAATAACCTAAACCTGCAGAATCAGTCTGAAACACTTGATGTGTGTCTCTTCCAGAATCTGTCCAAGTTTTGATTATTTTTCTTTCCTTCTCTAAATCAGATTCTAGTTGCCTATATCTTTTCAGCAACTCCTGTTCTACATAAACAGCATCATCTCTTTCTTTTTGAATCTGCTTCATACTTTCAAGTTCTCCTTCAAGAAACTTGTTTCTATCTTTAAGACTAAGATTCTCAGATTTAATTCTTTCATTTTCTAAAGTCTGATCCCTATAGCTAACATGAACACTTTTCAGATATACTCTTAACTCAGATATATTATCAGTATCATAAGCATAAGTAGTTAGGGGTACCTTATTTTCAGATGATTCAGTCTCATCTCTGACAGTTGCCATAAGAGCATAATTTTCTCCATCATCAGAGTCTGAAGTATCTGCCCAGTCTTTGCCTTTAGAGATGAGTGCTTTCTCAGATTTGCCTTTCTTGCACTCTGGGGCATAATGACCCATCTCTTTGCACTTGTAGCACTGGATCTCAGATTTGTCCTTCTTTCCAGACTTGGTATCCCTTCCATCAGACTTTCTGAAATTCTTCTTCTCAGAATTTGAATCTCTCCTTGAGAATCTCTTTCCCTTTTTGAAGTTCTTGAACCCCATCTTCTTGAAGGTCTTCACCATCAATGCAGCCATTTGCATCATCTGTTCTTCATCATCATCAGAGTCAGAAGCTTCACCAGAGTTTGAGTCATCATCAGAGTTTGATGACTCACTTTCAGATTTAATGACTAAAGCCTTTCCCTTGGCTTTCTTCCTTGATGATTCCTTCTTAATGGGCTTCTCCTCGACTTTGAGAGCAACAAATTTTGTCTTTTTACTCAATCTTCTATTCCTTTGTTCTATCTCCAGTTCATGAGTTTTCAATAACCCATAGATTTCATCAAGATCTGTATCAGCAAGCTCATAATTATCTCTGATTGTTGTTGTCTTTAAATCCCACTTTTCAGGTAGAGATAACAGAAACTTGAGATTAGACTCTTCAAGCTCATATTCTTTATTAACCAGAGACAGATCATTCAACAGTTTACAAAATCTGTCATAAGTCTCAGTCAAGGTTTCATTAGGTCTTGAATCAAAGTGCTCATACTCCTGTGTGAGTATTGTCTTTCTGTTCTTCTTGATAGCACCTGTTCCTTGGCATCTGACTTCTAAAGCATCCCATATCTCTTTGGCAGTCTTGCAGCCAATTACTCTGTTAGACATAACATTATCTAAAGCACTGTGGAGAAGATGTCTAACCTTTGCATCTTTTGCAATTGATGAGATGTCCTCAGGAGTCATATCTTTCTTTTCCTTTGGAACAGTCTTTTGTTCTTGTCCATCAACAACATGGGACAATTTAGTTGGCATATGAGGACCATCATAGATTCTATCAAGGTATTCTGGATCTGTAGCCTCCAGAAACATGGTCATCTTAACCTTCCAAATCGGATACTCTACTGGCCTGAGAATTGGAACCCTGATTGTTTCATATCGACTCACAGAATTGGGCTTAACCTGTTCAGCCTTAGGAGCAGTTTGATTTTCTTCAGACATGATTAATATTGTGTTTGAATCGTAAAACTGTATATATTAAACAGCCTTGGCTCTGATACCAATTGTTAGGCCGAATACACAATATATAATCAAGTATGTATGAGAATAACAATTAATAACACAGGTTTGTAAATCAACAAACTGAATTATATTAAATAATTCTCTCTTAGTGATGTTAATGAATCACAAAGAGCTACTAGGTTACAAGAATAATGTATTCAATGTTCGCGTCCCTTCTAGGGATAACCTATCTGTGTTTATATAGTACACAGTTACATACAATCCTTATCTAATTGATACTCCTAAAAATTAGCTATACAATTGATATCAATTAAGGATTGCTTCAGTCTTCTGTCCAGTCTCCTTAGCTGTATCAATATATTCTGCTTCTTTCCATCTTCAGAATATAATGCTTCTAGAGTCTTTATCTTTGCACCGACAGCTAAGTCAACTTTCATCCTGTCAGACTTTACCAAACTCTGACCGGCTTCCTTTAAACTCTTCACCCTGTCAGACTTTAAATAAACTCTGACCGGCTTCCGATAAACTCTGATCAGTACCTGTTGCTTAAACAACTGATAAACAAACATCAGCAATTATATCTAACAACTGATTTTACTCAAAAGCTTTCCTAAATCTTCTAATACTCTACTTAGGCCTTGCGTTTTCAGTTCTTAAAACTTTCTTTGTAACTCTTTTATGTCTTTTCTTCTGACCTCTTGATTTTAAGCATTTTTTATCTTTATTTCTCTTCCCATGTCTACCTAACTTTCAGAACATAGGACAATGTAGCTAATTGACTTAAGTGGAACTACCTTGTGCCAAATCATTCTATTATTAAGTACGTTTGGTACCATTTCGATGTGTTTCAATTCTTTCAAACAAACAGACTTTTTTTTAACTCTGAACTTGAGAATTGATCAATTATGGATGGATAAATATTTTTTGCTTATATCATCGTAAGCTAAAATTGCTCATATGCCTTCTGAGTTCTGTCCGTGTTTTGACAATGAATTCATCCTTTATTTTTTTCAAAATACATATCTTTAATAATTAAAACACGGGTCATTTTTCTAGCAATTAACCTAAATTTCTATTTTTCTAGGTATGGTTGTACATTTTTTTCGTCTGTTACAATGTACTTACTTTAATTTATATAGATAATTTGATTGATCGGGTACTATAATTTTAAATAACCCGGGCTGTATAATATGATTTGATCTGATCATAATGTACGATATTCAATATCATGTTTGTTAGGCTCAAGACATGTCTGAATACCACTATTAACAAGCCTACACTATGTGACTATGTCACACTACATGACCTAGTGATTTCCATCACTGGGATATAGTATAAGTCTCTAAATGTACTTGTCTTGTTCTCATGAACAATAGCTTTATCATGTATGCTCAGATCTATAATGAGCTTAGTAAAGTTTCTTGCATCTAGATTGTATATAGGCCATTGAATAATTGTCCTGGTAGAAGTTCAGTAATGCTCATGCAGCAGGATAGAAATGAATAAGGCCATGAAGAAATAAGTTACAGAAATTTGTCTAAGGCATTATATAGCAAAGTCAGAAGAAAGCTATGTCGTGAAGTCACCAATATCTATGTCGTGAAGTGCTACATCGCATAGTCCATTTTGGTCTATGTCGAGAAGTCCTCAAGACACATGTCGTGAAGTGTTGAAGTCAGCAAAGTCAAAGAAGCCTAGATCGTGAAGTCCTCAGAAGCCTTATGTCGCATAGTCATCAAAATGACCTATGTTGCATAGTCATCAAATGACCTATGTCGCATAGTCATCAAATGACTTATGTCGCATAGTCGTCAAATGACTTATGTCGCATAGTCGTCAAATGACCTATGTCGCATAGTCGTCAAATGACTTATGTCGCATAGTCGTCTAATGGGCTATGTCGCAATGTCTTCAAAGGCTATATCGCATAGTCCTCTCAATGGAGATCGCGAAGTCAGGAATGAAGTGGAGTTCACGATATCAACACTTAGCCGTTTACAACAAGACAAATCAAGGTACATAACCAAGAATCAAAAGAGACAAATACTGAAGCATTTGTTCTGGCAAGGTGGTCCAAAGAACAGATGGCAAATCTACAGCTAAACTTGGAGAGAAAGATAAGAGACAAGCAACTACAGAAACGGGAAAGACTCTGAAAAGCAGGTGGTCCTTCCTGACACAGTTAACTTCTTATGGCAGGACAAGTTGGACTTTCAGCAAGGGGTAACTGTGTAAAAATAGGCGTGTGCACTAGTTTGTATAGGGCTTATATATATCATGCACATCCTATTGTAAGCTGTAAGAGAGATACACATAGTTTTTATCTTAAGCTCTTTTCTCTGTAAGCAAGCAAGTTCAAACTGTTCTTGTTTAGAAGCCAGAAATTCGATTGTGAATTTCCTGGAAAGCTGTAGTATTTAATTTGCTTATACAAAGTAGATTAAAGTGATTGTGTGTGTTGTTTACTTTCCGCATATTGCATAGCATAATCATTTACAGTTTATATTTAGTTTCAAGAAAACCAAAATCCATCAAACTATCCATTCACCCCCCTCTGTCTAGTTTCTAGGTGATATTAATTGCTAACAAGTGGTATCAGAGCGGGCTGTTAACATACAAACATAAAAAGATCAAGAATGAGTTCACAAAAACTAAGCAGTATCAAGATTCCTCCCTTCAACAAGGAGCACTACAACTTATGGAAGAAGAAGATGTTTCTGTTCATCAAAGCTTCTAATCCCATGTTTTTAGACATTCTAAAACATGGTCCCTTTGTTCCAATGATTGAGATTGGTGAGACAACAGTAGGCACTGAGATAATACCAGCAAAACATGTTCCCAAAGATATTGTTGGTCCTTTTGTATTGCAGAAGGGGGGGGGGATGAATGCAATACTGATAAAATTCAATCTCAGTTTCAACAACTAAAACAAAGATTTAATGTTATCAATAATATGTATGCATTCACAAACAGTATAATAGAGAAGACAGGATTCACAAAATAAATGTTTGATTTATTTTGCAAAGTGTTGCTACAACCTCAAGAGAGAATTCTTGAGCTTTTGTCGTAGTCTTGCAGACTTGGTGCAGCTTAGGGATACTGCAACACGCCTGTTTCTTGAACATTGAAACTGTCACGGGGTTTGACTGAGAAAGATACCTAGAACAAGGATCTTTCTCGAGACAGTTACTTTTGCCGAAGAGCTTGCTGTCACAGGAATGTGCTTTTGGTGACAGTAGGAGTTCCCCGCATAGTGTGTTGTCGAGGTTTCCAAACTTGCTGTCGAGGGCTAAAGTTGTTGTCACGTAGTCTTCCGCCAATGTTACTGTCAGAGTGAATATGCTGTCTTGACTTGCAACATTCTGTCTTCTTGTAATCTTACTGTCAATTCTTATGACAGTAACCTTTATTCATGCTGTCATCCAATATGCGTTCTTTGAGGCTTGAACACAGAAAGTGAACTTCTTCCAAATTACACAATTAAACTAACATTGCATACTGATTACAAGAACATACTTTGGCTGTGACAGTATGTTCTACTTAATTAAAAATTAAGTATATACAAAGTTAAGTTGTTCCTATGCTATCACCCATAAATCCCAACAATCTCCCCCAATTTGTTTTTATGGACAATAACAACAAATTTACAATATATGCTGACAACTTAACTAACAAGATCAGAATGGATTTAGAATGTTTACTTAGCTTGAGATTTCCTCTTCTGTCTTGTTACTTCCTCTCTTCTGAGAGCTTCTACCAAGCTGCTTCTTAGACCTTCTACAAGAGAGATTTCAGCAGGTGTGACTGCAACATCTTCTATTTCTTCAATGATCTTCTTGATAGTAGGAGAAATAAGAGAACTAGCATCCCTGAGATTCAACCATTGCTCTTGATCAAATGGATAGCTTCTGAAGTGGAGTTCTTCATGAATGAGCTTGAATCTACTTCCTCGATAAGCATTGAGAGACATCCTCCTTTGCTTGTCCAGCTTCGAATCTTCTCCTTTTCTCCTTTCCAATAATTCCTCTATCTTGTCAGAACAGATCTGCTCCAGGGGATGAATTGATCCAGCAACCATATACTGTAAATCCTTCAGAATAGTTGTTTTTAGCTTGTGCAAGCTGCAAACATAGATTTCTTCTTTTAGATGCTTGATTCTTAAGGGATTTTCCAGCATACATGTTTGATAATTTGGAGCTTCACTTTCTGCCTTGTTGGCAGTCTTGCATCTTTCCAGGAGTTCAGCTTCCTTCTTATCAAGTTCTGACTGATATTGAGCGTATTAAGAAGAGTCAGGTCTTTTGCTTGGCTTGGGTTGCCCTTCCTCCGTGGGTTGGGTTTTCCTTTCTTCTGTGGGTGAGTCATCAAACTCATAGTACCAGTGATATGGTATAGGAGAAGTTGGTAAATCAGTTGAAATATCAGCATCATCAAAATCTGCAAAGTTGTAGCCAAATTTATGATAGAATTCAGCATCCCTATCAGCTTGATATTTCAGAATATGTTCCATAACAGACTCTGGAACATTTTCATAGCTCTCCAGCAACTCTACCATTCTTTCCAGGTAGAAGAAGTCAATTCTTCTTTTATCTAAGGTTGATGTCCTACCACTGGTTGATGTGGAGACCAGATTGAAATCCTTATCAACCTTGGTAGATCTTGATTCTTCCCACCACAGAATGTACTCAGTGACCTCTTGATTTGCATCCATCTTGACCTCAACACTCTTGATTTCTCTAGATTGCATCTGTTGTATCTTAAGACTGTTGGGAGGTATTGATTGAATTGGCTTCTTAAGATTCCTGCCAAATCCAGTGGCCTTTTCCTTTCCTGAGTACTTGTGCTTTCCTTCAGGTTTCTGTCTAGAAAACCATGCTCTTGCTTTGGCTTTCAGTCTTATGAGCTTGACAGTAGCTTTGGCTTCATCCTTGACAGAACCTTTCTTGACAGTACCTTTGTCGACAGTATCTTCCATGACAGCATCTTTTATGACAGTATTCTTGTCGACAGTACCTTTGGTGACAACATCTTTTTCTGCATTTATGCAATCAATAGCACATCTAAGAACGCTTGCCTCCAAAGCTTCCAGTATTCTTGGCTCCTCTTCATCTGTTGCACCAACATCTTTCTTTTCTTGACTAGGAGTTTCTTCATTGCCTTCATTCTGAGATTGAATACCAGTATTCCCAGAATTACTTCCACCAGCATTTCCAGCATTTCCAGAAGCTTCACCTCCTCCAACCTCATCATCATCATCATCATCTTCATCATCATCCTGAGGAGGAATGTCATAGAGACAGCTTCCACCTTGATCATTTCTTTTAGCATTGGCTCTAGAGATTAGTTCCTTCACTCTAGCTCCCAATGCCTTGTCTCTCAACACCAGCATTTTGTAGATCTCTTGAACATCATAAACTCTTCCTGGATTGGCATTTGAACTGAGTATTCCATCTAACACTTTCAGAATTGACTTGGTTTCCATTCTGGATGTGCCAACCAAATTCATGAAGCTGTTCCTTCTTGTGCCATCCTTAGTTACAGATCTGTAGAAAACACTTGGTGGATTTGTGTAGACTTCAGGTAGCTTTTGTGTGAGCAGGTTCTGGATTTGCATATCCAATATTTCATTGAATGGTGTTTGAGTTGCCCTGATCTTTCCCTTCAAAGCACACAACACCTTTGCTGGCAGACTCTGCAATAACTGCATTGTGATGAAATAAGATATGCCAGAAGTGAAATAGATACTTACATCCCATCTTTTCTCATCATTAACCATTACACTGACACTGGTGATTTGATCCTTTAATAGTTTTGTGGTGTTGGTTGGACGGTTGCTTGGAGCATTCATTGCTTCTTCCACCAAACTGCTAAATTCACTATCATGATTGTGTAATGTACTCTCCCTGTAATCCACCATTAGAGTATTGGCTTCTTCTTGATCATACTCAGTACCATTGGACCAAGTATTTCCTTTATGGATGGATTCAGGCAGTTTCCCTTTACCTTTCCCAGACTTATTATGTTTCTCCATTTCTCTCCATCTTCTTTGTAGAGCAGATTCTTGAGTTGCTGGAGTTGGCTCTCTGATTATCACAGGAGGTAGAATTGGATGTCTAGATGCAGGTCTTCTTTGCATTGCATCTTGAGTTACTTTAGACATCAGTACTCTTTCTCCATCCAAGTCAACTTCAACAAGCTCTTCAGCTTTATCCTTTGGTTGTCCACTGCTTGGTTTGACCTGCTCCCCCTTAGATATTGCTTTCCCCTTAGCTCCCCCTTTGGTCTTCACAGCTACTAGCTCCCCCTGAGTTCCACCTGATTCCTGAATAGATATTGATTCTGATCTTGCTACCTTCTCCCCCTTAGTTGAGTTGGCAGCTACTAGGTCAGTGAGGAACTGGATAGAGAGATGAGTAGCAGCAAAACCATCAACCATCAGTTGAGAGAGAGAGTCCATATTGGAGTTCAAAGTAGCACACTGTCCTTCCAGAGCTGCAATCCTGTTACCAAAAGTAGCAGAGGGGCCACCAGACCTTAACCTTCTTGGAGGGGAAGGAAAAGAAAGGGGCTTGGAGGCTATGGGGGTTCTCACACTCTCAGGGTGTTTTTGAGTGATCTCATCACCCCTCACAGATTGACTCTCAAGGCCTAATGCCTGAATAGTGTGGGCTCCCTCAAAGTCTCTCTGGACATGCTCAAGTCCCTCTCCTTTTACCAGCACATTTGGCTGCCTCTCATTTTTATGCTCACCTCTCTTTTCTTTTGCACACCCTCACTCAACCTAGATGCATGGGTATGAGCAGTACTAACATGCATGGAAGGAGTAGATTTAGAATGTACCTTTAAGAGTTTGGCAAGAGGTAGATCATCATCAGAGGCATCCTCAATGATTACAGCTTCAAAATCAGGCTGAGAGGACTGGACAACATCTGTGGCAGGAATGTTACTGTCAGTTGGAGTCTGGACAGCAGGTTCTGGCATGACAGCAACTTTGGGAGGTGGAGTGACAGTAGGTTCTGTAGTGACAGTATCTTTCTCTCCACCCATGACAGTAGCTGTGTCCAGGACAACAACATTGCCAGTGTCTTTGACAGCAACAGAGGTTGTGACAGCATCTTCCTGAAGGTAAGATGCTCCTTGGAGTTCAGACAAAGTGTTGGCTGTTTCATTTTCTGACAAAATTCCACTTTGCCCTAGCTCAGTGTTTGGAGGAGTGGTGTCCATCTCACTTTGAGAAATGGGTTCTTGTGGACCACTAGATGGGGGCTCATCCATGATTGGAGATGGATGATCAAAACCTGAAGGGTTGGGACTGTCCCCTTCTCTAGGTTGTGGAGAAGAAACAAAGGAATGTGTAGGGAAGAAAGAAGGTGAAAGTGTAGCAGAGAGTGGGGGCTGATTCACAGATGAAACATGTGAACCATCAATTGGAGTAGAGAAAGCCTCACTGTGCCCTAACACACTGTGTGTTTCTTCAAGTGGGGGTTTCTCAGGTTGTGAACCATGAGTTTGTGCAGACTCTGTACAGGTTGCCTTGGGAGACATGCCAATTTCAATAGATATACCTTGATGAAAAGGCACATCTAGGAAGGTGTTTGAGTCCCTTTCAGTAACTACAGTTTGTTGAGAAACTGCAGCTTGGGTAACAGTGGTTTTGGTCCTCCTAGCTCTCTTCTTCTTAGGCTCAGGGGGAACCACTGTGGGTTCTGTTTGACTACCTACCTTATTTGCTGCACTAGGTGCAGTGTCTCCCTCTTGACTAACAAAGCTACCACCAACATCATCTTCTAAGGACCTTTCTCTGGATTCTTGCAAGGCTTCTCTTTGGGCTTTGGTAAGTCTAGAGGGCCTAGGCTGAGTGTATGGTGTGGAATGTGGGTTAACTGAATTTGGGTCTAATTCAGTTTCATTCACAAGAGTAAAGGAATCATAACCAGAAGGTAATGGATAATCAAGGTTGGACACTTTATCAACCATGTGCTGAGTGAAACAGAGTGGAATATGTGCATTGAGATTCTGTGAAGATAACAGTGTGTGTGTGTTCTTTTTCAAAACTGAGCAAGCCTCCAAACGAGGGGCGGCATCATTAAAATCACAGAATGAATTAATGCACATCATAAGAAAGCGAGGGTAGATTGATACCTTCTTACCTATGGCAGCTTGGAGGTGTGCCATGAGGAGAGCTCCAACATTCACCTTATATCCATGGACAAGAGAATGTGTCAGTTTCTTGATGTAGGAGGGTATTCCATTCCAGCCTGTGGACTTGGTAGAGAACACTTTGACCATCACATCAAATATCATGCTCCACTCCTTTCTCAGATGCTTCCTATCCATTTCACCAGTTGGATACCACTTGGTAGTCCCCTCTTCGAGAATAGGGCCTGCATACCCAATCTTCAAGAAGAGCTTCTTGAGAGTGTCATCATTTGCAAGTTCAGTAAATTGTTGTCTTGCTTCCAGGGTAATTCCAAGAGCAGTGTTGATGACCTCAGCTGTAAGAGTGTATTGTTGCCCAGAGATTGTGAATTGAATACCCGGGTTCTCACCCTCAGTTTGAGCAACAGCAGTTTGCCAAAACGCCTCAATTCGGTCTAAGTCTAGAATGGGGGTTGAGGTGATGGCATAACCGAGATAGGACTTGTTCAAGAAAAACACGAGTCCTTTGAAGCCTTCACCAGCATCATTTGGGGAAAAGATGCCAGCAGAGTTTGTTTGAGAGAGAGTCTGTTTGGATGCCATGGAGATTTCAAGAAAATAAGAAAGTAAGAAAGTGGCTTTTTGCTTGAAGAAAAGTATATTGCCTTGAGTTCGATGAGAGTGATATGTCTGAGTAACTGGGGAATAAATAGAGGTATCGCAAACGTTGTGCACAAAAAGTGGAATTAAAGAACGTGTCTTAACCCACTCTTATAACACGTCAGTTACTACCCGTTATTCACTGACCAACGTGGGATGAATATCCAATTTCAACGGTCCACTATTGTTGACAGTAACCTGTGCGCTAGAAACAATCTGTCAGTAATAAGAGGTGGTGACAGTAGGTTTTGCGCGACAGCAACTATTGCGCAAAAACTTGCTGTCACCGTTAAGCATATGAATGACAGTATCCTTTACAAGTCTTGACAGAAAGTCTTTCCCTGCTGTCAAGAAGGTTGCTGTCAAGAAACACACGACAGTATTCTTCTTAACGACAGTAACTTTGATTGAGAATTGGTTCTGTCATGAACTTATTAGAATGTTTTATTCATACACTTAACTTAATATTGACACATTATGGATTTAGCAATGTAATCTTTTGAACACAGATATTAAGCAATTAACACAAACAAATCATAAACACAAGAAGAAGAACTTTTATTATTATTATTGATAAAATCATTAAAAATAGAACATGGAGTACATTATTCTATGATCTTATCAACTAGTCCTAAAAGCTCTTCCTTAATCTCTTCTTCAGAGCGACCTTCTTTTTCAAGAAGTGCCTAAAGCTCCCTCTCTTCTTCCTGAGCCTTGGCCTCCTCTTCCTGTTTCTTTTCCTCTTGGATCTCATCCATGCCGTCCAACAACATCTCGAAGAGTTCATCAATCTCTTCACTGTCGGGTTCACTATCGCACCTTTTTAGCCCTACTTCAATTCCTACTTTGTTTTCCATTATTTACTTTAAAACTGAGAGCAAACTGGTGAAACCTAAGGTTAATTTATAGGCAAAACCGTCTAAGGATTAAAGTCTAATGGTCAACAGTTAGAGTACCCATACAACTACCACAGAAGTAATTAATGGTCGTGTCCTCCTTTAATCCTACAGATTAATGCAAAACGGTGTGAAAGTCCAAAGGAACAGATTTTTATCTCTCAAACTTAACAAGTAACCACATTAATGTCATACACGGTCTAAAAGTATGAGATTGGCACAAAATACTGACATGAAAAGTCAAATCAACACATGCTGTCACATAACAGACATAGACCAAGTAGACAGTAACTTCTCTTGACAGCAGGTTTGAAGTTGCTGTCATGAGCTTCAAAAGAGAATTTGGAAATATAGAAAACTGAGTAAATCAACATACCAGATTCAGCATTCCCAATTCACTTACCAACCTGTTGAAGGTTGCTTCATCCAATGGCTTAGTGAAGATGTTAGCAAGTTGCTTGTCAGTTGGGACATAGATCAGCTTCACAGTTCCTTGTTCAACATGCTCTCTGAAAAAGTGATGTCTTATATCAATGTGCTTTGTCCTAGAGTGTTGAACTGGATTGTCTGAAATGGCTATGGCACTAGTGTTGTCACAGTAGATTGGAATTTCACTTAACACTAGACCATAATCCAGAAGTTGATTCTTCATCCATAGAATTTGTGCACAGCAACTGCCTGCAGCAATATACTCAGCTTCTGCAGTTGAGGTAGAAACTGAATGCTGCTTCTTGCTAAACCATGAGACCAATCTTCCACCAAGAAATTGACAGCTACCAGTAGTACTCTTTCTGTCAATCTTGCATCCAGCATAGTCTGAGTCTGAGTAGCCAATTAGATCAAATCCAGTGTTCTTGGGATACCAAAGACCTAGGTTAGGAGTGCCTTTTAGGTATCTAAAGATTCTCTTGATGGCTACTAAGTGAGACTCCTTTGGATCACTCTGAAACCTTGCACAGAGACATGTAGCAAACATGATGTCAGGTCTGCTAGCAGTTAGGTATAGGAGAGATCCTACCATGCCTCTATAGGTGCTTGAGTCAACTTTCTTCCCTTTAGGATCAAGATCCAGACTGGTTGAGGTGGACATTGGTGTCTTTGCAGGTGATGAATCTTCCAAGTTGAACTTTCTGAGAAGTTCCTTGATGTATTTAGCTTGACAAATGAAGATTCCATCAGATTGTTGAAGAATTTGTAATCCCAGAAAGAATGACAATTCTCCCATCATACTCATCTCATATTTGTTACTCATGAGAGAGGAAAACTTCTCACACAGCCTCTCATTTGTTGAACCAAAAATGATATCATCCACATAGATTTGTACCAGAATGATGTCTTTGCCATGGTGTTTGTAGAAAAGTGTCTTGTCCACAACTCCTCTAGTAAACTGATTGTCCAAGAGAAAAGTGGAGAGTGTGTCATACCAAGCCCTGGGTGCTTGCTTTAGTCCATACAAAGCTTTGAAAAGTTTGTATACAAAATCATACACTTCAGCATCCTCAAACCCTGGTGGCTGTTCAACATACACTTCTTCTTCCAATTCTCCATTTAGGAAGGCACTTTTGACATCCATCTGAAATTCTTTGAAGTTGCAGTGTGCAGCATAAGCTAGAAAGATTCTTATAGCTTCAAGTCTTGCAACAGGTGCAAATGTCTCATCATAATCTATTCCTTCCTGTTGACAGTAAGCCTTAGCTACTAGACTGGCTTTGTTTCTTGTCATTGATCCATTTTCATCAAGCTTGTTTCTGAAAACCCATTTGGTCTCAATGACTGACTTTCCCTTAGGTCTTGGAACTAGCTTCCATACATTGTTCCTTTCAAACTGATTTAGCTCTTCTTGCATGGCTATCACCCAGTCAGAATCCAACAATGCTTCATCAGTTGTCTTGGGTTCCATTTGAGACAGGAAGCATGAAAACATGCTGTCAGCAGAGACTTTGTTCCTTGTCCTCACCCCAGAATTAGGGTCACCAATGATGAGGTCACTTGAGTGATCCTTGTTCCATTTGGTGATTCTGGGCAAGCTACTTGACTGTACAGGAACATTTGCTTCAGTTTGTTGAGTTGAATGATCACCAATCCCATTGTCTTCACCATGTTCTTCATTGTCTCCAGAGTCACCACTGTTATGAATGTTAGAGGTTATGGTCTGTGACTGAGCTGGAGTTTGGTTGACAGTAGTGGTATTGACAGTATCTTTATCAACTTCAACAATTTGAGTGAAGCTAGGTTCTTCATCCACAATTTCCTCAGCTTCCAAGTATCCTTGATTCTCAAATCTGAATGTCTGCATCTTTCCTTCTTCATGCAGTCCTGGAAACTTGGTTTCATCAAATGTGACATTAACACTTTCTTCAATAATCCTGTGTTCCATAACATAAACTCTGTAGGCAGTCCTTTCTGTGCTGTAACCCATGAATAGTCCTTCAAAAGGCTTGGTGTCAAATTTTCCTTTCTTCTCATGGTTATCCTTCATCATAAAGCATTTGCTCCCAAACACATGAAAATATTTGACAGTAGGTTTCTTTCCAGTTAACAGACAGTAAGGTGTACTTGCATGAGTCTTGTTGATCATGGTTCTGTTCTGAGTATAACAGGCTGTGTTGATAGCTTCAGCCCAAAAATATGTTGGCAGTTTGGCATCATGCAACATAGTTCTAGCTGAATTCTGAATTCTGTACCATTGTCACTCCTCAAGATTTGAACTTTTGAGTTTGGAGTTCTATCAAGAACTCTGACTTGATCAATAATCACTTGAGCAGCTTCATCTTTGGATTCAAGAAACTTCACCCAAGTGTACCTTGAGTAATCATCCACCATTACTAAGGCATATCTCTTCTTGGCCATTGATGGTACATTGACTGGTCCAAAGAGATCCATGTGTATCAACTTGAGTGCTTCAATGTTGGTGTTCATTTTCTTGGACTTGTGCACAACTCTTCTCAGTTTGCCCATTTGACAGTCTTCACACAGTCCTTCTTGACAGAATTCCTGTTGGGGCAAACCTCTCACTAACTCCTTCTTCATCAGAATATTCATTGTCTTGAAGTTGAGATGTGAGAGCTTCCTGTGCCAAAGCATATTGTCACCAACAGTAGCTTTACTGTAAAAGCAGTAAACCTTATCCTTCTTTGTTGAATTTAAGTCAGCAACAAACAAGCTTCCTTTTCTAACCCCTTTTAGAGAGAGGCTACTATTCTTCTTGTGATAGATGTTACACAGCATCATATCAAAATCAACCTTGAATCCCTTGTCACTGAATTGGCTGACACTGAGTAGATTGTGCTTCAATCCATCCACAAGAGCAATATCTTCAATGACAACATTTCCAATTTCTAGACAGCCATATCCCACTGTGTAACCCTTGCTGTTGTCTCCAAAGGTTATGATTGGGCCAGCTTTCTCAACATAATGTGATAGCAGGGCTTTATCACCTGTCATGTGCCTTGAGCAACCACTGTCAATGATCCACATGACTTGATCTTTCTTCTTGCCCTGCAAAACAGAATGTGTCTAAGATGCATATGGTACCCAATCCTTGTTGGGTCCTGCAGTTTCAGTGTCTCCTGAGTTTCTTTCAGTCATAAGGTCACAAGCATTATCAGTAATCTCCTGTTTGACTTCTCTTTTCACCCACTTAGGTTTAGAATTGGACTTGGTCCTTTTCTTAGTGGATGGAGCCTTTTTGCTGTTGCCAGCAGGCTCAGAAGTCTCAACAGTGTTTATGTATGAACATTTTTCAGTAGTGAGAATAGGTAAGTTAAAGCATGTACTCATGGCAGTAATTTTGCATGGCATACATTCAATGTTATTACAGACACTCATAGTTCTATGTATAAGGGGGGTTCTGTGTAAGTTACCATTGAGTTCAGTTGCATTGACCTTATCCTCAATTGGTTTCTTACAAACATGTGTTAAGTGATGAGTAGATCCACAGTTATTGCATAGTTTCCTAGAAGCACCTCCAACATTAGTGTATCCATTTCCTTTGTTGACTCCTACCTTTCCATTCCTATTCTTAGACTTGGGAGTTACTGGATTGACAGTATGTTCAGAAGTTGTTGTCGAACTTTCCTTGACAATATCTTTTATTCCTACTGTCTTGACAGAAGGTTTTAAAGTTACTGTCTTGGAACCATTCTTGACAGTATCTTTGGAAGATTCTGTCTTGCCAACTGTGACAACATCTTTTGAACTTGCTGTCTGATTGCTTGGTAAGTTTACTGTCTTGGGGATTGTGACAGTATCCTTTCCATCCTTGAATGTGTTGTCAACACCTTCATCCTCATCAAGAATTTCTTGTTTGATGAGCATGGCTTCTTCATCAAACTCAATTTCTGCAGCTTTGAAAATGGGAGTTTTAACTTTCTTGAGAATGGTGGGTTTGACAGCAGCATTTCCAGAACAATCTTGAATCACAGTTTCCTTTCCAGGTCTTCTACCATATGAAAAACCTATTCCAACTGACTGATTTTCTGTATGCTTATCATTGTAATCATGAACTATCTTAGATGAGTTTTTATAAGCCTTGATTTTAAATTCATTTTCAGCAATCTCATTTCTCAGGAATTCCTCAACCTCTTTAGCACATTTCAATTCATTTTTAAGTTTAGCATTCTCCTAAGCTAAAGAGTCTAGTGAACTGGTTTTGAGAACAAGAGATTCATTTTCAGACTTTAGTGTTTCATTTAGCTTACTCAGCCTAGTGATCTCCTCATTGGCAGCAGATAAGCTAGTATAGACATTGAACATTTCAGCACTTAAGTCTTTAATGGTTTTCTTATACTCATCAATGGACATATCAAGTAAGACAAGTGAAGGTACCCGACTTGAAGATGTTGATGTTACTTCATCAGTGCTAGCCATGAGAGCTAGGTTGACATATTCTTCTTCATCTTCGTCATCAGACTCATCCCAACACTTTCCTTCAGCCACATAGGCTCTACCTTGATTCTTCTTAGAGTATCCACCAGTTCCTTTCTCAAATCTCTGAACCTGTTTGGGTCTTTTGCACTCAGTAGCAAAATGACCAGGTTCACCACAGTTGTAACACTTGAATTTAGATCTATCAACAAATCCAGTCTTGTATCCTCCTTTGAATGAGCTTCCCACAGCAGCCTTTGATGA
This sequence comes from Heracleum sosnowskyi, assembly GCA_030848705.1. Classification (NCBI taxonomy): domain Eukaryota; kingdom Viridiplantae; phylum Streptophyta; class Magnoliopsida; order Apiales; family Apiaceae; genus Heracleum; species Heracleum sosnowskyi. The sequence continues at coordinate 23,522,656 of CM061243.1, read as the reverse complement.
GCTTCCCTTGGTGAACTTGGATGCTTGGCCTTGGGGCCTGAATGACCTATCCTTCTTGAACCTAAAGTTCTTGAACTTTTTGGTCATGTAAGCCATAGTAGGATTGTCCATGCTTTCCAGTTCCTCCATGGTGTAGAAGTCTTCATCTTCCACATCCTTGAGCTGTAGTACTACTTTCTCATCATCTTCAACAACCTCTTCTATCTTCAAGGATTGTACAGGGGTTGGTTGAGTGATTTGTAGTGCTTCACTAGGTTGTGTGATTCTTGGCACTTGTGCTACTAGGGCACTTGACATGTTAGCCATCTTGGTCCTTGTTCCACTTTGTATGGCTCTCTTTTGAAAGAGTTCAAGTTCATAAGATTTCAGAATGCCATAAAGTGTCTCAAAGGTTATATTGTTGAGATCTCTTCCTTCTCGTATGGCTGTTGTCTTGTGTTCAAGATGATCAGGCAGTGTAAGCAAGAACTTGACATTCAATTCTTTTCTGTCATAGTACTTGCCATGTATCTGCAGTTCAGTTAAGAGCTTACTGAACCTTTCAAACATGGAGGTTAAGTCTTCACCAGGCTTGGCCATGAATGCCTCAAATTGAGATATAAGTATTTGCCTTTGGTTGCCTTTAACTTCTTCACTTCCTTCACAGAGTAAGGCTAACCTGATCCACATCTCCTTGGCTGATGTGCAGCTTATCACACTTCCACACATGGCTTTATCCAACGTGAGAGAATCGAGCAAGATGAGTTGCAAGTGATCATCTAGCACCATTTTCTCCTTCTCAGTTTCCAAAAATTCCGAGGGATCTTTGGGAACCCAATGTGCAGGAATGATTTCACCATTTACTGTTGTGGCTTCAATTTCCTTCCTTGGTATGAAAGGACCATTCTCGAGTATACCTGGGTATAGTGGATTCGTAGCTTTGATAAACAACAAGATTTTTCTTTTCCAAATGCTGTAGTTCTCTTTATCAAAAGCTGGGATCTTGATACTGTTTGATTTTTATATTGTCGTCGGGATCTCAGATATGTATGTTAATCTGATCGCTCTGATACCAGTTGTTGGTCCTTGTGTATTGCAGAAGGGGGGGGGGATGAATGCAATACTGATAAAATTCAATCTCAGTTTCAACAACTAAAACAAAGATTTAATGTTATCAATAATATGTATGCATTCACAAACAGTATAATAGAGAAGACAGGATTCACAAAATAAATGTTTTATTTATTTTGCAAAGTGTTGCTACAACCTCAAGAGAGAATTCTTGAGCTTCGTTCTTCTCCAAGACACTTGCTTGTCTTTTTTTTTTTCATTCCTAGAATGAATTGATAGTCTAAGTATAAAACTAATCCTATCACTATCAACACGGGTCTGTGAAGATGCTGTCATTATCAAGTGGCAGCTTCTTACAAAGTGTCTACCCATGTGACTTTCCTAAATTGCTAACAATGTCAGATATACATTACAAAGAAAGTAACCTAGATTCATTCTATTTCTAGCTAAAACAATTCAGCAAATAGAGACTTGACCTTGCTCTTGAATTGATTCGCTTTTGTTTGCAGTGCTTGAAGCTTCTGTCGTAGTCTTTCAGACTTGGTGCAGCTTAGGGATACTGCAACACGCCTGTTTCTTGAACATTGAAACTGTCACGGGGTTTGACTGAGAAAGATACCTAGAACAAGGATCTTTCTCGAGACAGTTACTTTTGCCGCAGAGCTTGCTGTCACAGGAATGTGCTTTTGGTGACAGTAGGAGTTCCCCGCATAGTGTGCTGTCAAGGTTTCCAAACTTGCTGTCGAGGGCTAAAGTTGCTGTCGCGTAGTCTTCCGCCAATGTTGCTGTCAGAGTGAATATGCTGTCTTGACTTGCAACATTCTGTCTTCTTGTAATCCTACTGTCAATTCTTATGACAGTAACCTTTATTCATGCTGTCATCCAATATGCATTCTTTGAGGCTTGAACACAGAAAGTGAACTTCTTCCAAATTACACAATTAAACTAACATTGCATACTGATTACAAGAACATACTTTGGCTGTGACAGTATGTTCTACTTAATTAAAAATTAAGTATATATATATATATAAAATAACTAATTATTTTCTTTCATAAAATTAATTTAAAATTCATTTGATAATAACAAAAAATGTGTCATATATATAATGCATCCAATATAATTATAAAATCTAGTCACTCCTATTATGGGCAAGTCTCAGTGAGGAACTCCTTATATGAGTAACTGAGTAACTACCAATCATGACTGTAACAGCCCGACTTTTCGGACTATTAATCTTACAATAAATATCAAAATTAAAACTATACAATGACAATGACAGACGGAAGCGTGACAAAAGTTCTATACAAGGATAACTATTACAAAAGCGCAGCTAAAGATGACAATCCAAGTTATCCAAACCTAAGATCCTCGAACTCGAATGCACATCCACTCGTTCTAACAGCAAACCTGAAAATTGTAAGGAATAAGCCATACAGCCCAGCAAGAAACCAATCGATCCAACTAGTCGGGCAAATAACATGTATGCATACAAGATAATACGATATTCAATATGATATAATAACGATACACAATACATAACTTTCGATTCACATATTTCTTATTCTTATTCGATAAATACGATACCACATAACAACAATAACTCGAAACCCAAAATTCATGCCACGACCACTACAACCCGGTGATAACGGTCCTAAATTTTCAGAAAACTGTCACTATAACCCGGTGACTCGGTCCTTATTCTTATTCGATATTTTCACAAACCATGGCACAAATCAGAATCCCAAGACTATTGATTACACATAACACATATCAAATAATACATATCACTTCAAAATATATCATCACTAAGCCCAAGTTTATATAGTAAAAACACACAGACAACACATAGTTTCGAAAATACTAGATAAATCAATCGGAAACTTACCTGAACGCATCCTAGATCATGTACCCAGTTCTGACCAGAAATGTATTTACTCTTTTTAACCCTCTAAATGATGTTTTCTTGAAAATATTAAACCATGAATGTTGTAGAGAATGAAAAGAGCTTTCTGAAAAAGTCCATAATTATCAAATTCCAACTTATGATGAATATTCTACGAATTTTACAAGACAACTGATTTCTGTATGGAAGAGACCTACGAATTTTGATAATAAAAATGAACAACGTGAATATGAAGTTTATATAGCCTTATAAAACCCTAAGTCCAAATATACTAGTTATCCGAACCTAAAATTAATACATATTTTAGGCCCATTAGTCTAATTTAATTTTAAATCCTATTCTTTTTCAAAAAAATTCATTATTATTAATCTAAAAATTATGGGATATTACAATAACCCTTAGATTAAACAAAGAAACAAACTGCTACACAACTAACCTAGAACACTAGACTGCAACTGAAAACATTGACACAAAACAAATTTATTTGAAAAAAAGTAAACTTCTTTTATATCAGTGATTCTAAAAAAGTAATATATCATCACCCAAAAATTAAAATTTTCTTAATCATAAATTAATTCTTAGTACAAAAAACTATCAGGTTCTATGAAAGCGTAGCATGTTCTGTAGATTAGTTATTTGTGTTCTGTAAAAATGTAATGTATTTTGTAAATAAATTACTTATGAACTGTAAAAATGTAATGTGTTATGTAATTAAATTTTGTATTATGTAAAAAGGTAATATGTTATGTAAATAAATTACTTATGTCAATTCATTTTAGTATGTTCTGTAGATAAATAAAAATAATATTATGTTATTTACGTAATTTTGTTATGAATAATATTTTTTTAGAAAAAAATAATTAATTGAACATACAATCAAATTTTTTTATGTTTGGAAAATATTATTATGTGTACATCACTTAATGTTTAATAAAGTAATTTATTTGGAAAAACAGGTAATTTACAACATATTTAATTTTACATCATATTTTTTTGAGTGTCATAATATTGCATGTGTTAGTTAATTTATATTGTAATATTTTTTGTGTTCAGTGTGGTTTAATTAAAAATTTTATATGTTCTGTAATTATTTTTATGTGTTATGTAAAGAGAGTCTACAATGTTCTGTAATATTTTGTATAAAGAATTTGTTCTACACACACATAATTTGTATAAAGAATTTGTTCTACACACAGAACAATAAGCATCGATAAGTTGTGCCTTGTGAACGTACAACTGACCAATAAAAATGAGTTACCAAGTTACCCATATAAACCAGTTCCTCATTAACCCTCCTCCTCCTATTATATATATATATATACTATATTATTAAAACGGAAATATTGAAAGTTTGATAGTCAGTCGGTACGGTTCTCATATTTTGATATTTGTACTTTAATTCTTTTATTTTTACTACTTTATTTAATTAATTAAAAATAACAATTTTATTCAAAATATAGTTTGGTAGTCGGTCGGTCAATACGACATTCATATTCTGATATTTGCACTTTAGTCCCTTTTCTTTTGCAATTTGACCTTAATTTATTAAAAACAACAATTTTAATTAAATATATTTTAAAAATATTGTTAAACACAAAACTCTTAAAACACAATTTAATCACGCTCAAACAGAAACACACACGTCAATTCAACTTTAAGTTCAACAATCACATAAAACTATTCAAATTTAAGATAAACTTCAAACAAAGTAAATATAAATGTAAAATAAGAAGAATATGAATGTCGTATGCATCACACTGACTTTATACTTGTAGTATAGATAAGAACAAATAATTATAAATATCATGTATACATGTTATCAATATGTGCTATTTAACAATGATTATTGTGCGATAAATAAAGTAATTCTCGTTCGAGGATTGAGACGGGTTCGACGAATGAGTTCATGTTCGGAGTCTCCCCGACCCCGAAATGACCGATCGTCCATACCTAAATTATTGTCTAATTTTTACACATGTTTTAACACTAATTTCATTAATTTAAAAATAAATAAGTCATAAATATGTAAATAAACTACTTGTAATATGTTATTTATGTTATATCAATGTTTAATAATACATTTTATATATTAAATTGAATAATTCAAATATATTGCGTAGTACAAGAAAAGTTTGACTCTGATGCAAGAAAATAGAATATATTATAGCTATCGATACATATACAAAATATTTGTTTGGTTAAAAGAAAGATTAAAAACACCACACATAAATTGTTTTTATAACTTAATATTAATATTTTATAAGACTGGTAGTATATATGATTCTGTATGATATTTTAAGTATTAAAAAAAAGTTTAATAAATATTATAAATCACCTTAATTTTTACTCAAAAATTTAAATAATAATAAATATAAGATAAAAAAGATGTGAGGTTTATGTCTTATGATTTTTAGTTCAAAATCAATAAGAATCATGTAGCTCAATGGTTAGAAGGATGATTTATTTAGCGAATGTCAGGAATAATAATAAATATAAGATAAAAAAGATGTGAGGTTTATGTCTTATGATTTTTAGTTCAAAATCAATAAGAATCATGTAGCTCAATGGTTAGAAGGATGATTTATTTAGCGAATGTTAGGGGTTCAATTCCTAACTAAAACATTATTTACTCAATTTTTTCCTCCAGATAAAAGAGTAGTGGCATGGCATGTAATTTCTTAATATATAAGGGTAAAATGGTAACTTCACAGGGGGTTTATTGGCTCAAAATGCCCTTAAATTATCCTCTTGTTCTCCTATTATATATATAAGAGATTTTATCTGATTGTTATTTCTAATTTATTTATAATTTAATATAATGTAACACAATATTGTAAGTACTTAAAGCTCCTCTTTGCTTTACAAAAAAAAAATTAAAAGCTTTACAAAAAAAACTCCACTTCTTTAAAATTAAAACATGTCACTCATTACGTTTAAATGTATTCAATTAATCATTCATTATAAAAATGATTTAACTTAATCACTAATTTGAAAATCTGTATCAACGAGATTATTTGGTAATAACTAAATTGATACTAATTTTCGAATTTTCAATGACTAAATCTATACAAATTTTCAAATCTATGATTGAAGTGAGTTATTTTTGCAATGAGTGACTTAAATGATATATTCGAACGCAATGAGTGATAGATCTGATATTTAACCCTTAAAAATTTGTACATAGAGCGATAGAAAAGAAAGGTGCTCCAAAATGCTAGATTATCATTCTCAATGTTCGTAAATTTAGATAAATATCTCTTGTGACATGTTGATGTGTTGGTATGCACCAAGATGGAGAGAGTCATGAACAAATGTCAAATCGTTACTTTTTATCGAAATGAAACGAGTATTGTTAATTTAATAGACCTAAATCAAGACAATTATTCACGATCTTAGTATATTAAGTCTAAAATTTATCGGGATCTTTGGATGTGAGAGTAAATGGTGAGATCGAGAGTTTAGTGAGTGTGTGAGCGATTTGATGGTGAGATCGAGAGTTTTGTGAGTGTTTTGTTAAGTTACTCCCTCTGTCTCACTCATTTGTTTACATTTTGGTTGGATATGGAGGTGTATTTCAGGTAGTTCAACGTTTCCAAGAGATATTCAGGTAGTTCTAGTGCATGGACTATCCAAGGAAAGGACCAGAGTGTAGAAAGAATTTCCGATAGTAATTGTAATTAATGTACTTATTTTTTTTCAAGTGTAAACAAGATAGCATGAGATCTTTTAAATATGATTTAATCAAATTAATGATCAGATTTGTTTTTTGATTTAATTTTTTGGTGTATTGGTTGATGTTTGTTATAGTTTTTTTGATAGATGTATTTGTGTATATGTTAAGGAGGTACAAAATCAGGTTAAAATATTAAATAATAATGAACAGAATTTTTTGAATTTTTTTTAAAATTTTAGGCGTCGGTTATAAGGTTAAACGACGCTAAAGACCAGCACCTAATGCGTCGGCATTCCAGGCAACCGACGCTATTTGTCCATACATATAGCGTCGGCATTCCAGGCAACTGACACCATTTGTCAGTACTTATAGCTGACTTATAGCGTCGGCATTCCAGACAACCGACGCTAGTGTCAATACTTATAGCGTCGGTTTTCTAGACAACCGACGCTATTGTTGATAACTACAGCGTCGGTTATTGTGTATTCTGCGTTGGTTGTTTAACCGACGCCAATGAGGTTTTAGCGACGGTGTTTTGACCGACGCTGTAGGCATATACCTATAGCGTCCCCTACATATACTACGCCTTTTAACTGATGTTGTAGCTCTTTTTGACCAACGCTATAGACCAATTCTGTACCAGTGAATTGCCAATTGGATGAATATGATACATAATTTATATTACAATTTTAAAGAACCACGTACATGTTTAACTTTGTGTTGGCGTACGATTACATGCATATAAATTAAGTTGTGTTTATTAAATTATGATGCATGGTTCTGGACTACTGCCTACTGCCTACTGGTGTTGTTTTGTTGATAAAATCGGTACATGCGTGCATGACTATATTTAATGTGGCCCTACAGTTGTGTATAACAATAGACAAAGTTTTTCTGTTTGTTATGTTTTTTATAACATGACACTTATTTGGCTATCGACTATTCCTGCTGCATGATTAAGTTATACATAGAACCTGGCCATCTTGTTTTCTTAATAATGAATGGTGTTATAAGTTTTGTTTTTTTGTTATCCCAAGTGAGAGCATAAGTCAGTTATTAAGTTCCTTTTTTTTATTGTAAATAATATTAAGATAATTAGCTATTTTTTTTTCTTAATATATTTACAACTATGGATTTTGGGTACCATATTTTTGTTGAGATATTTTTTATATTGTCCTTTTATTTCGTAAATAAGTGAATTGAAGCAAAATATTGCCAAAATGATATTTATGCTAGATTTATTTATTTTAAAATACTAGGATGTGTATATTTGTTATTTATGCGTTAAAATAATCGGCCCAAAAGAAGGTTATTTAATGGCCAAAATGAATATGCGTGCGGGAATAAATATGTAATAATTATCAATTTTTGATGTGAGTAATTAACCGGCCCAAAGGAAGGTTTTTGTTTGACAGAATTTATTATTAAAATTTGATTTCTGTGTGGAGAGTACCACTTACAAGTTAATATTTCTGTCCAAATACTAAATGTTAATGTTGTGTTAGGTATCTTGTCTAAATGGCATACACAATATAGTTTTTTTTTTAAATTCATGTTTTATTTTTATGCATGCTTTTATGTATGAATTTGACATGATCCCTAAGAATGATTTTGAAGGAAAAGAGATGCAGAACATTCCATATGCTTCGGCTATTGGGAGTCTTATGTTTGGTCAAGTTTGTACCCGACCAGATTTGACATTTATTATGGATATGTTAAACACATATACGAGTAAATCCGGAATGAATCATTAGATTGCTACTAAACGGGTTATGAGGTACTTGTAAGGAACAAAAATATTGCATGCTCGTTTATAGAAAGTCGGAAATTTTGGAGATCATCAGGTATTCCGATTCTGATCTTACTAGTTGCGTAGATAAAGAATAATCTACATATGGTTATATTTTTTTTGTCTAAACGATATAGACATTAAATATCTAGTTATAGAGAGAGAGAGAGAGTGTGCAAATTCAGATAGTGTCTATTGAGCACGTAAGAACAAATTTTATGCTAGCAGACCCACTAACTAAAGTTTATTTGACACCTAAGGTCTTCATGGGCATATTGCTCATATTGGTGTTGCCTCATTGGAGGATATTCAGTTTTAGTGGGAGTTTTGTTTTGTTCTTATATTCGGTACTCAGTTTTAGTTTGACATTATTGTGATACATTGCGTTTTCTGCAGAATAAAGTTAATTTCTTTTATTTTACTTTCTCTATTGCTCTAAATGAGTTTTTTTTTTCAATTGTGGTTTTGACATAAAGTTGAAAGAATAAAGATTGATCTCACTAAGGTATTAAGGATCAATTGGAAATAGGCATGATTGAGATCACATTGCATGTAATTTCCAGTTACACATCCATACTTGATCTATGTCAATGAGTATATTTATGTGGTGATCATTGAGGATCGAGTTACGGTGATGTGACGAAGGTCGCTTTGGTTTCATGTTTATATATGAGATGGACCAGATTGACTAAGGAAGATGTTTGTAAAGAATAAACAATTTTGTGTGCACTTAAGGTTTTCGAATGTAATTGTTGTTTGGTATAATTTGTAGCCCAAGTGGGAGATTGTTAGATTATTTTATTAATAATCACAATATATGAGCTTACAAATTAAAGACAATTATATTTAATGTTTATTCTATATTTGGACTAATTAAGTGGTCTAAAATAAAGGGTCCAATAACATCTTATAAGGTATGGGCTTTGTAATGTGTAATACCCAATAGTAGTCTGATTAAGGTTAATGGGGTCTAATTGGATGGCTATATAAAGAACATAATATGGTTTTGGTCCCCAAGGCTATTCACAACCTCTACTTCTCTATTCCCATCAAGTTGAGCGAGATACGGCTAAAGGCGAATCAAGTCTGTGGAAGATCAAGTCCCATAATCCGTATTAATATCTACCGTCATGGAATCAGGTACGCTTTCGCTTTACAGTTTATTACGTAATCTTGATAATATCGCATAAGATGATCATATATTATTTATTTAGATATATCAGGACTACCTTCGCAGTCACCAGTTTAGGTGATGATACCATCTCTGGACTCTGTACGTTTGAAGTTATATTTCCCTAAGAAACAGCCACACAAATTTCATTAGTTACCTGAATAAATTTATGATAATCTAGAAAAAGGTGCATCGTACATGACCCTAAAGGCCTAAACTGGGGCTTGATTAAGTATTCATTAGAGTGGCTTGAAGCGGATACATCAAGATTCAAGAGTCTCCTTAAGTACATACGCAATAAAAAATACATTTAATGCCACTGGTTCAAAGAGAAATCCTGACCTCCCCAGGTGTTTTCATGGTAAGAGGAAAATATGGTCTTTTGTTTTGTCCTAAAAGTTTATAGCTTCACTAGATTTGCTAATGATCATGCGTATACCCTGATTTATGTTTATTTGTTGGCTTTTTATTTTTTACTGAAAAGATTTGTTGGCTTAATATAATTACTACTTAAAAGAAAAAAAGTTGTGCTAATGATTAAGGAATTCTTAGAACAAGATCACAAAAAAAAAGAAGGATACATGTTTATCGAATGCTACTTTTCTAAAAAATAAACGTTTTCCCAAGTCTAAAAGAGTATACACTGCCATCATCAGAAACTGCAAAGGTTGAGTGATTTCCTGCAGCAACATGAATAGCTTTGATCCCGCTCAATGCTTCCACTACCTTAGGGACCGACTCAGGAACTCCACTATTATAACCCAAGCACCCAAAACGTCCCAAACCCCATGTGCATACCCTGCCATCCTTGCCAACTACTGTAGCATGCCCAACAACCAGCAGAAACCATTGCAGGATAAAAGTTCAAAGTCTTAAAATGCTCTATTTTCCTCGGTGACCTCTCATCTGTATGCGATCCATGTCAAGCTTCCCTCACAAGCCACAACCAACAAAAAATACAGACCTAATATTTAACCACACCGGGAGAAGAGTTTCGTAAGAATTTGGAAAAGAACATGTACTTTGATGAGGAATGCATAATTTAATCCATATACCGGGAAATAATAAAAAAATTTAAGAAAAACATCACGAAGGTATAATTCAATGCACATATAATACATTACTAGCATGCACGGATGAATTTTAATATTTTTTATCTTATTATCTATATTTTGATTTATATGGTTTTATCAGTAGAAAAATAAAATTTAAAAATAATAAAATATAATAATATATGTATGATGTTATTTGATGTGTAAAAATAATGTAAATTGTAAGCGCACGGTATTTAGTTGTAGCAATCACAGGAGACTATGAATTTTCAAAATCCTAACAATCAACTCAGGTGACTACACAATAAGATTTGAGATGAGATTTGTTTAACCTAATTAACAAATAAAATATAATAAGGAAAACCTAGGAATCCGAATCCATTAATCAATCACAATTAATATTAACTCGCCCTAAAATCAATTCTCTTTTCTTCACAAATAAGATATATCAATTAACGAGACAATCATATACTATGAAACTTGTTATCTAACAATAACCCATCAGAAATTAATGGAGCAACCATAGGCTATGAAAAATAAATCCGGTAACAATAATATATCAAAATTACTTTGTCAATTGAACAATTAAGCACTAAGAAAAATTATGAGAATCAATTAATAGGAACGAGAAGATATCGACAATAATCAAATTAACTTCATCTTCATCCTAGGAGAATTAACTTAGCTAGACATGGCAGAAGAAACAAAATAATTAAATATATAGAATGCAAGCAAAAGTGTTTGAATAGAATAAAGAACTTGTATTGAAAACCAATAATAAATCTATCCTACTCCTAATTATTAGATCTAGTCTATATTGATGTCTCAAATACAAGAGAGGAGACCCATATATATAGGAAAAATAATGAGTTTGGGCTCTTTGACTACAAATCGGATTATAAAAAATATTTTCTCAATTCCTTTTTCTTCTCCTTCTCCGATAAGTTTTCCAATTTCTTTTTCCAATTTCCTTTTGACTTCAAGTATTTCCATCTCCTTGCATTTTTTTCACCTTTTTCTGCTTGAAATAGGATTTTATTTATTTTTCTACAAAACAAAAGAAAACAATTTATTAAATAATAAAATTACGAAAACGGACATAAAATAGGTATTAAAAATGTATTAAATTATGAACCTATCATTATTCTAAGTATTTGTTTGTATTTTGATGATAACAATTCTTAATATGTTGTCAAGGGGAATAATATCTTGAACTTTTGAATGTAATTTAAAAAATAGATAATATAAATATTTTATAATAATATGTTGTTGACGGGATTCGAACCTTGAGCCAGTGGGAACATTTTATATATCAAGAAAACAATATTCTTTTAACATTACATCCAACGGTTTTCTTTTATCTATCTTTAAATCTAACAGCTGTTATTTAGAGTACCAGACTACCAACCAACCAAATAGAGGGTAGTTTGCTTATAATATTATAGTGTATATATATATATATATATATATATATATATATATACACACACTAGTTTATATCTGGTGCGATGCACGGTCTTCTTTAATATTTTATTATTTTATTATTTAGATTTTAGTCATTATATATAATTTGATAAATTTTTAATATATATATATTGGATTTATAAATTTAACATTATAATATTTAAATTTAATATATTATTGTTGTAAAGCATAATGTAACATAAGATGTAAAAGAGATAACTACAACTCAACAAAGGACAAGACAGACAATAATATTAACAGAAGCACAGGAATCCAGAATCAAAGAAGAAAAGGTAAACTCAAAAAATCAAAATACGTTATGTATTCTTGAAGTCCGTAAACAGGTCACGGAAAGAAGTTCATGAAAATGTTCAAGCCTCAGTGACAGCAAAAGAAACAAGACTTTCAAGACGACAGAAGTATGTGAATGATTTAGGGTTAAGTACCACGGGATTCCAGTGATTTAAATGAAGCAACCAGAACGACAAAGGACTTATCAGCAGCATTGAATTGAAGACATAAAAGAAGAATTGATCAAGTGTTATTCATTAGTGAACCAGACCAGTTGCACTAGGTGACGACACTAAGAAGATCAAGTTGTTTTATCGTCTCAGAAGAAATTGATACAGTCTACAACAAAAACACCCAGGAGTAATTACTAAAGGACAAAAGTAAAGAAAATGAATTCGATAGTTTTTCATTTGTGAAAACTATCGAATGAGTTTAAAAGTAATTATTTGAAAACCACTTTTACTTTATTTGGTATTCGATAGTTTTGTTTTAAAAACTATCGAATGGTAAATAAAGTAATTCCATTCGATGGTTTTCAAATTGGAGCAGGTGAAAAAGTTTGGTTTGTCTGACAGGTTGATGAAGATCCAACGGCCAAGATTGTTTGTTCAATTTTGGTTTGATGGTTTTTCAATTGAAGACTACAATTAATACAGAGAGAAGATAGTGTCTTCTTCAGTCGAAGTTATTTACACAGAAGCAATAACTGAGAGAGAGCTTGAGCCAGAGAGAAAATACAGAGAAATTAATTCTGCTTGAAATCTATCAAAGTTTTGATTGTGTATAACTTAGAACTCATTGAAGCTAATCTACGAATTAGAAATTGTAGCACCCCTCGAGGTTTATATTTATAAAAAGATATATTCCCCGAAACTTGATTTGGTTTGGTGTGTTTGATTTCGTTATAGAACTGAAAGATTAATCCGCGAACGAAATTGAATTATTTGTGAGTATCGTATTCACCCCCCCTTCTACGATACTTTGGACCTAACAATTGGTATCAGAGCTACTTGATTGATATACAAATCAGATCCGGTGAATGAGACCAAAATCAAACGTAGCGTGAAAATTCGAAGCAAATTTTTTAACTTTAAATTTTTCATTTAATTGGAATTTCTTGAATTTTAAACAATTTGAAATTTTCAGAAACCATGAGTGCTCCAAAGACAACTGCTGGTATTAAAGTTCCCCCATTTACTAGAGATGATTTCGGTTTGTGGAAGATGAAGATGCTGTTATTTATCAAGGCATCTAATTCGTTGTATATTGGCATATTAGAGAACGGACCGTTTGTACCAATGAAACCAGTTAGTGAATCTACAGCTCCTGATGGTAGCAGGATTCCTCAAGGCACCCAACCTAAGGATATTACTGAATATACAGATTCTGACAAAGAACTGATTCGATTGGACACCGGTTTAATGTTGATATTGGCGAACTCCGCAGATAAGGAAATGAGCTATCAGTTGATGAACTGTACAAGCGGGAAAAATATGTGGGATACCATTAACTTGATAATGGAAGGAACTGAAGACGTTCAGGAAAACAGATTGGACATCCTGACTTCTCAATATGAAGCGTTTAGGTCCCTGCCAGGAGAAAGTATAACTCAGGTCTTTGAGAAATATACTAAGCTTATCAATGAATTGGAAATGAAAGGAAAGACCTATCCACTGAGAGAATCAAACAGGAAGTTCATGATGACGCTGCCCCATCATGTAGAACACAAGTCATCATCCATTAGGGAAAGAATTGACTTCACAAAGATGTCATTAGAGATGATCTATGGCAAGTTGAAGACCTATGAGATGGAACAGGAACAAAGGGTGATAATCTACGGATCAGGGACAGTGGAGAACAAGCACAATGCACTTGTGAGATCAGCAGCACTTGTAGTGGATGAACCAATAACTTCTGAGATTCAGGTTCAAACCCCTAGAGCTGTAAATGAGGTGATAATAGAAGCAGAAATGGATTCTGTGAATCTGGGTGTTGATGAAAGTGATTACTATACCCTAGAAGAGCTTGAGCAAATGGAAGACAAAACCATGGCGTACTTAGCTGCAAAGTTTAGTCACATTCATTTCAAGAGAAACCCTAAGTACAAGTTCAAGGGTTCAACCAACAGATTCCAGAAGAGCAATTATACACCTAGTACAGGCTTTAAGGGAGGCTACAAGACTGGCATGATTGATAGAAGCAAATCAAGATGCTACAACTACAATGAGTTAGGGCATTTCGCCACTGAATGCCGGAAGCCTCGTCAAGCGAGAGACATGAAAGATGTCTATGGAAAGAAGGATTCTTATGATGAGTTGAAGAAAGAGAATGCCAAGCTTAAACAGCAATTGGAGGCATTCTCTGGAAAGCAGAAAGGGAAAGCTTATATAGCAGAGGGAAAGCACTGGGATGATACTGATTCGGATGAAGAGGAGGAATATGTAAATGTTGCTCTAATGGCTGACTCTTCAGAGGAATCACCACAATCATCTCAGGTACCTATCTTAACTACAATTGATATGTCTAATTCTGAGTACAAGAAAACTGTGCAAGATCTTAGTGTAGAATTGTTTAATGTACACACAAGCATGCTAGCATCAGAAATGGAAAATGCTAAACTAGTTCTTAAGATTAAAAAATTAGAATCTAAAAATGAAGAACTAGAGCTTGTAGCTGTAACATTAGAAGATCTTAAGCAAAAGAATGCGTACTTAGAGAACAAGGTCAAGTGTAATGATGAGATAGAGACTATCCTCAGGAAGCAGATTTCAGATCTAGATTTGAAGCTGAATGCTTTTAAGAATTCCGCTCTAGTGGCTAAGGAAATCATTGATACTCAGGCCATAGAGAATAAAACTGCTATAGGATTTGACTATAACAAGAAAGCTGGTAAGAAGATTGTGGAATTCCCTGTGACATCTTCAGTTGTCAAAAGGAATACTCCACATGTTCTTAAGAATGTTGATTGTCCAGTTTTTGTTAAGCCGTTTCCACCACTCTTTCATGAGGATGACCTTTTCATAAGACAAGAATTGCTTGAGGAGGATTTGTTGAAGGAAAAAGAGGTAAAAACTAAGTTGCCTAGGAAATCAGTAAAAAATGAATTACCTAAACCTGATTTACCTAAAACTGAAGTAGGTGACGTAGTTAGTAATGTTAAAAAGAACAGGAATGGGAAGAAGAAGATTGTTAATCAGGAAATGGTTCCATTTTCTCCCATTGCATCTAAGAAGTTGTTAACTATTTGTAATTCTGCTGGACACCTTACACATGCATGTAAAAAGGTTAAAGTAGAAACTGCTAATGCTTCTGAAATGCATAACATGTCTGACATGCCTGATCTTCATGAACCCTGTGGAAAGAAAGATTGTTTGCTATGTAAGTACAACATCATGCATGCTTATTTTAAGTTGATGTCTGATAGTAGCAATAGCACTGATAATGTTAAATCCACAGATACTATGAATATCAAACATGGTAAGACTAAATTGAATGTTACTCCTGTTAAATCATCTAAACCTTCAAGACCCAAACAATTTTGGGTACCAAAGTCCGCTTAATCAATCTGTGATTGCAGGGTAAGGTTAAAAGCTCAAAGGTTGTGTGGATTCTGGATAGTGGTTGTTCTAGACACATGACAGGTGAAGAGTCCCTGCTTACAGAGGTGGTTAAGAAGACCGGCCCGATTGTAACCTTTGGAGATGACATCAAAGGATACACTACGGGAAATGGTAAATTAAAAGCTGGAAATGTCATCATTGAAAACATCTCTCTTGTTGAAGGATTAAAGCACAATCTTCTAAGTATCAGTCAATTCTGTGATAAAGGCTACAATGTAGATTTCAGAAAGGACAAGTGCTTGATCACCAACAGGAAGGATGAGAAGCTTACTCTACTGGGAGTGAGAAAAGGAAATTTGTTTATAGTTGACTTAAGTTCTACCAGTGAAGGAGAAGTTACATGTTTTTATGCAAAGGCATCTTCAGAACAAAGTTGGCTATGGCACAAGAAGCTCTCACATCTGAACTTCAAAACTATGAACTCTTTGGTAAAGAGAGAGTTAGTGAGAGGGTTGCCCCTGATGGAATTCAATCAGGAGGGACTATGTGAAGCATGTGAAAAAGGGAAGTCGAAGAAAGCATCACATGGAAGCAAAGGAATGACAAGCATTACTGAACCATTACAGCTGATTCATATGGATTTATTTGGTCCAGTTAATGTTATGTCACTTTCAAGGAATAGATATGCATTGGTGATGGTGGACGACTACTCCAAGTACACGTGGGTGTTGTTCATACAATCAAAGGATGAAGCAACACAACTAATCATTGATCACATCAAGAAGATAGAAGTGGAAGCTAAGCTACCTGTGCGGACAATCAGATCAGACAATGGAACTGAATTCAAGAATGCAGTTCTTAATGATTTCTGCTCAGAGAAAGGAATATCAAGACAGTTTTCAGCACCAAGAACTCTTCAACAGAATGGAGTAGTGGAAAGGAAGAATAGGACCTTGGTTGAAGCAACAAGGACCATGTTGAGTGAATCAAAACTTCCCACTTACTTTTGGGCTGAAGCAGTGAATACAGCTTGCTACACTCAGAATCGAACCCTGATCAACAAAGATCATGAAAAGACTCCGTATGAGTTAATGGCCAACAAGAAACCAACACTGAAGTACTTTCATGTGTTTGGTGTAAAGTGCTTTGTACTTAAAGATGGAGAACATCTTGGCAACTTTTGATGCCAAAGCAGATGAAAGCATTTTTCTGGGCTATTCTCTGGAATCTAAGGCTTTCAGGGTATATGTGATTGAAGATAAGAAGGCATTGGAAAGCTTTAATGTTACATTTGACGACACCAAAAGACCAGGCCTGCAAACTGGAGAGAACTCTGAATCCTTGGTATTTGAAAATCTATCAGGAGATCTCTCTGACAATGAAGAAGTACCTGAAGTTGTTACAGTCATTAATAATAATCATAATGATAATGATTCTGGACAAAGTGGTGACCAAAGTGGAGATCCTCAACATACAGGATCCACTAGTCAGTCTACAGAATCAACAGATCAAACCGTCAACAACTCAGGGGGAGCAGGAGAAGGATCAACTAGTCACACTCCACAACATCTAGAACAAGGAGAATCATCAAGATCGCATCTGCCAAGACAAAGGGTATGGAATAGAGATCATCCCTTTCACTTGATCATTGGTGATCCGGACACAGGAGTGAGAACTAGGAGAACATCACAAAATGAATGTCACTATTCTGGGTTTCTTTCAGAAACAGAACCTAAGAAAGTTGAAGATGCTCTAGATGATCCAGATTGGGTGATTGCTATGCAAGAGGAACTCAATCAGTTTGAAAGGCAGAAAGTTTGGAAGCTGGTACCCAGGCCTAAGGGAAAATCTGTTATTGGAACACGATGGGTATTCAGAAATAAGTTAGACGAAGATGGCATTGTAACGAGAAAAAAAGCCAGACTGGTTGCTAAAGGTTACTCTCAAGAAGAGGGTATAGATTATGATGAAACCTATGCACTAGTAGCAAGACTTGAGGCCATCAGAATGTTTCTGGCATTTGCTGCACATTCCAATTACAAGGTATATCAAATGGATGTGAAGAGTGCTTTTCTGAATGGGGAGTTAGAAGAAGAAATGTATGTGGAACAACCTCCAGGTTTTGAGGATTCAAAACTGGCAGACTTTGTGTACTTTCTATTCAAAGCTCTCTACGGACTCAAACAAGCTCCAAGGACATGGTATGACACTCTCTCTGAATTCTTACTTGAAAATGATTTTACAAGAGGTGTTGTAGACAAAACTCTCTTTATCAAAAAGCATAAAAATGATTTGATATTGGTGCAAGTATATGTTGATGACATAATATTTGGTTCTACTAATGATGATCTATGCAAGAGATTTGCTAAGTTAATGCAGAGTCGTTATGAAATGAGCATGATGGGTGAATTGTCATTCTTTCTTGGACTGCAAGTATACCAAAAACAAGATGGTATATTCATTTGTCAGTCCAAGTACATCAAAGATCTTCTGAAGAAGTATCAAATGGAAGGCTCATCTACAGCAAAGACTCCTATGCCAACTGCCACTAAGCTTGATAAGGATGAAACTGGTAAGAAGGTTGACATCACAAGCTATAGAGGTATGATAGGCTCATTACTTTATCTCACTGCAAGTAGACCAGATATAATGTTTGCAACATGCTTGTGTGCTAGATTTCAGTCTGATCCTAAAGAATCTCATCTAATAGCTGTTAAGCGAATATTTAGATATCTTAAGGGAACCCCAAATCTTGGAATTTGGTACCCTAAAGATACAGGATTTGATCTTATTGGATACACAGACTCTGATTTTGCAGGTTGTAAGATTGATCGGAAGAGTACTTCAGGAAGCTGTCAGTTTCTTGGAAGAAGGTTAGTTTCCTGGTATAGCAAGAAGCAGCATTCAGTTTCCACATCAACAGCTGAGGCTGAATACATTGCTGCTGGTAGCTGTTGTGCTCAGATCTTGTGGATGAGAAACCAACTCCGTGACTATGGACTTTTGTTGACAAAGATTCCAATATTTTGCGACAACACAAGTGCCATAACAATCTCAAACAACCCAGTGCAACACTCGAGGACGAAGCACATCGACATCAGGTATCATTTTATCCGAGAGCATGTCATGAATGGAACTGTGGAGTTACATTTTGTACCCACAGAGGATCAAATTGCAGACATCTTTACTAAACCGCTTGATGAATCCACTTTCAATAAGCTGGTTGGTGAACTTGGGATGTTAAATCTTTCTAATTGATTTTGATTAGAAGTCAGTAACTGCAGAGAGTCCTGGTGAATACATGAGTTTAAGAATTGCTATATCCTTAGGACTCGTGAATTTATTTTCTAGAGCAATTCTCGTAGTTAGGATTTTTGTACTAATTTTATGTCATAATTATGGATGATATATCTTCTGGAATTTAATTGGTTATTAATTCTAAAATTATTTAAGTGCTAATATTTGTTCTAAATATTCAAGCATTTATTTAATTTGAATTAATTTACTTTGTTTTTAACATTGTAGATTAATGCAGCATTATTTATTGGATTTTAATTGATTAATATCATTTGATGATATTTAGTTGATTTTATTCTAAGAAAATTGTGAATTTTCTGTTAAGAATTGATTTTGGTAAATTTGAACTGATTTATTAGAATTAAAACTAGGCAGGAAATAAAAATTCTGATTTTTAAAACATGAACAGGTTTTAAAATGAAGATAGAAGCAAAAAATATCGAATTTAGGAAATTCGATAGTTTTTCAAGTACATAGATAAATCTATCGAATTTAATATTCGATAGTTTTTGAAAAGGAAAAGAAAATCTATCGAAAACATATCTCGATAGTTTTTGAGAATAAAATGAAATCTATCGAAAGACTTAAATTCTTTAATATTTTATATTCTCGATAGTTTTTCAGAAAGACAGCAGTTCGATAGTTTTTATTTTTAAAAGAAAAGAAAACTCTCGATGGTTTTTGAAAAGGTCCGTTTGCATTCTTATTTTAAATACTTCGATAGTTTTTCAAAAAAACTATCGAAGAAAAATTGACCTTTTTACCCCTTAAATAAAACCATCGACAGTACATTTTAAATCTATCGAACAAGAAAGGACGAAAATACCCCTAACAGATCAGTAAGTATTTAAGTGGCCCTTAGAAGTTTTTCTTTTGTCATTTTTACAGATCTAAGAGTGATACATATATACTTACATATATTCTCGATTAAGAACATCAAAAACTCAATAGTTTTTCAGTTTTAATCAAGAATTACACACAGTAACTTCAGTTTTTACAGTGATCTCGTTTTTAAACAGTGAAATCTCTGTACTTTGTGAATTCTGTGGACTTAATTCGTGGTTGTGGTTAAAGAATACTATCGAAAGCCTTTTCTCGAACTTAACTGTTAGAATTGTTCTTTAATAGTACTTTTTGATTGATCTTTTTCAATTAAAATTACTATCCTTGATTTAGAAAGTTAGGGTTTTTGATTTGGGAGTTTTTAAATTGTTCGAAATTGTTAACTGATAAAAAAGGTGTTTTTGTCAAGAGTTTAATTAATTACTAATAATTAATTAAATTTAAAAGGAAAATAGTTTTGGTTTATTTAAATTTTCTGGAAATTTTAAAATGGCTGGAGAATTTATTGTTACCAAAACTAATCATGTCTCGTTTCAAAACTTGCAATCTATAACGAACCTTCAGTTTCGTGCATGGGCAGAGTTTTTGAACACAGGTTCATTGGTGGCATATGCTGTGAGTACTCCCGTGGTCCTTTGCATCGATCAATTGACTGCGTTGTACACAACCGCCACGGATACAAGTGAGAATAACGTAAGGTCCTTCAGTTTTGTTGTGCCAGGGGGCAGAACAATAAGGGTGACGGAACATGATTTTAATCGAATCTTACATTTTCCTACAGAAAACCTTGTTCCGGATCCCACAACTGAGGAGATACATGCTTTCTTCACTCTCATTAGAAGTCAACAACCTAACTTCTTTGTGGGAGAGTTTCTGAAGCATTACTTGCCAAAGGCATGGAACTTTTTCTTTCATACCTTAATCCATGTTTTTACTGCCAAGCTAACAAATCTGCATGGTATTCCCTTATTCCTTCAAAAGATAGGGTTTGCCATTGCCAACAATAGGCATATTAACATTGGACGGTTACTGATTGATTAAGTAATCATATGCATGGGACCATTAGATGAAAGAACGGGCATAGATGAAGATGTGCTTTGTTTCTATCCTAGGTTCCTACAGCTGATTCTCAATGATATCTTAACAGATGATGAGCGCGAGACATTCGCCAAAGAGGAGACCATTGAGTGTATGAAGATGAAGAGCAATGCCATAACCGCTCTGATAAGGAAGAACAACTATCTTCCAGGGGTACCCACTGTTCTCACAGACTATCTAAGAATGGTGCCCCTACCACTTCTACCCCCAGGGGAACAGGTAAATGAAGGTAACATTCCTCAACCTGAACCTGAAATTGGTCCTGAACCTATGGATGTTGATCCAGAGCCGTCAGTGGCCATTCAAGACCAGGAGGTTGCAAACCCACAACCTTTAACCACGGTCGAAGAGCCTTTGGAAGAGCCAAATGAAACAATAAACGAACCTCCTTCCCCTCCTATACCCAATATTCAGACATCCGTGAGTGTAGAGGGAGATAGTGCCTTAGCAGCACCACATAAGGAGATACACCCTTCAACAGCAGCTCTGTCTTCCTCTAAAAGGAGATGAACAGAAACCGAGATAACTGTTGATACTTTATTTCAAACTTCCAAAGCGCCCTTTATTGATTTTTCTGATGCTGATTGGGCTACGCTAACAAAAGCTATATCTGAACCAATAGCTCAATCAAGTAAGGAAGAATTGACGGAAGCAACTGGTGTTCCGACCATATTACGGTCAGGTTCACTGGTTGAAGGTTGTAAGAACCAAGGGTCTTCACAGACGTCGAGAGAAGGCTTTGACCTAAATGCACAATCTAAAGGGTCATTGTCTACCTCCCCAGATGGAACATATCTGGATCCTGCGGGTAAAGGGTCTGACGTAGGTGCAGATCGGCAACTCATTGACGATGAATCAATTACTATTGAGAAGTCAACTGAGGTAAAGTCTTCACAGACTATCGGGGAAGATTCAGGATCTCTGCTGTTAAAAGAGCCTGTTTCTAACCCCCTAGAGATTCAAACTCTAGATCCTACAAAGGATATATCATCTAAGGATGATCAGCAACTTGGTTTAACCAAGGACGGGGACTTGCGAAGCCCCATTGCACCACCGGTGACCTCCTTAAGGACGGCTACGGTGTTTTCTTCTGCAGGTACAATCAGCACAAAGGATTTGAGTGAAACAAAAACACTTACACCTGGCCTGAGTGGGAAAGGAAAAATGATTCAAACACCGACAGAAACGTTGAGTGTACACCTAGAGCCAAATGTGAGGAGTGACACCCTAACCCTACCTAATATTGATGATTTGCTGTTACCGACAAAAAGAGAGCTACAAGTTCAATCTACCCTCAAGGAGATGACAGTTCGTGACAAAGAAGGTAATCCATTATTCAAGGTTCCACTGCGACCTTCCTTTGACCAAGGGATCTCCTCTAGTCAAGCCAATGCTTCTTTAAAGACTACTCAAGAGAAGGTTGACTTGGCTGCAGCTGATTCAAGAAGAACATTCAGGGTCATTGGCAGTGCATCTGGCACTATAACAGGTACGAAGCAGGCAGTGGACTCCTTAAAGAAGGAAGCTATGGACGAACTGATCGAGTTGATGACGGACGTAAAGGAACTTAAAGATGGTTTCATGAATGAAGTGGATGCTTTGCAACAAGGACAAGAAGCTTTGAAAGAAGACCATCTGGTTATCCGGGATGGTCAAGCTAGGGTAAAAGATGCAATGAACACCCTTTCTAGAGTGGAGTCTAAGCTGAACCAGAGATTGGACAAGATTGAGAAAACTACCAACTCCAGATTGGATGACATTGACCTGAAGTTGGCTTCTATGCAAGAGATGAATAAGGATCTGCTAGATTTCATGGAAAATCAAAGTGATGGAGTACAGTCGATATTGAGTATGCTGAAGAACCAACAAACTGGCCAACCTGGTCCTTCAAATCAGCAGCCTGATCCTTCTACTACCTTTTATGCTGAGGATGCTTTTATCGAGGATTCCTCAACTAAGGGCGAGAAAGTTGGAGAAGGGGAGAAAGAGAAGCCTAAGGATGGATGGGGAGTTTGGGAGACAGTTGAAGCTATTCCTATCAGACAGTACTGGATAGAGGAACTTGTAGAAGAAGAGAAGGAGAGTGAAGAGGAATTTGAGGTCATGCATGAGCAACCTAATCAAGAGGAGCATGAGCCATATTATCCAGAGCCCGTTGAACATCCAATCTGGGAGGATATTATGGAAGAAGAAGCAAATTCTCTATCACCTGAAGAAGAAGCTGCCTTGGAAGCAATAAGAGCTCAGAGAGCTGCAATAGATGCCAGGCAAGATGAGAAAGAGAAACAGCAAGCAATTCTGAGGAGTGAAAAACTGAAGAGATTCAAAGTGAGGAAGAAGAAGATGATAGATCTGGCAAAGAAAGATGGTACTGAATGGAAATGGCTTACAAAACCATTTGCGGAGTTGAAGATGGATTAGAAGTCAACGACAATGCTGAGGCGGAAGTTATTATTCAGGACATCAGAAATGCTAATCTTGAAGATCAGACTTACTTTAAAGCACTGAGAAGCTCTATAATCTGTCTGAATGCTGGGGTTAAAGCAAATGGTGCCTGGAGCTTATTAATCAGTTTTCTGGAGAAAGGTACATTTGTGATTTCCACTAAGTTTTTAGAACAGAGGACATATACCGAATTGCAGGCTATACTCATCAAAATCCAAAGAACTACAAGGCTAAATGAACTGCTCCATGATCATGTTAAGGAGATCGTGATGAAAGTCGGTCCAGAGATTACTGAAGATCCCCCAATGGTTAGATTCATGACGAATGACTTGTTCAGAATCTGCTATTTGGCTGAGGACAAATTGAGAGACTATCCAAGCAACTATCTAATATCAGTTGAGAAGTATCTTAGATCCACTGGATTCTCATCAACGGAGAAGGACAAAGCAGCAGACACTCTTAGAAGATTTCTAATAGAGAATGTTCCTTACTATAGGAAAAGAGTGGAAAGAGGATTGGAAGTGCATACCAGACTGCCAAACATGCCAAAGCTAAACAAGAAAGATGTTAACATTCATGGTTATGGGCTGGAGTGGGTCAAGAGGTTGAATATATTGGAAGACACATCCAAGGAGCAATCCTTAAACCTGGAGAACCACTGCACTATCTATCAGTGATTGATTATCAAGCTGCTAACTCCGATCCAATGATTGAAGAAGGTGAGATTGGAATGGACTGAAGATTGAAGCAAAGAACAAAAGAACTATCAGCTCAGACTAGAGGAACAACTTCATTGTATAAAGTTTAATTGTTTTTTGATTTATGAAATCTGGAAATGTGTATATATCTGATTCAGAATGCATTTAATATTATTACGCTGTCTTACTTTAATTAGTTTAATGTTTCCTTAGTTAGTTGAGTTATCCTCGAAGTATTTGCTTGTCGAACTCTATCCAATCAAATAGGGGGAGATTGTAAAGCATAATGTAACATAAGATGTAAAAGAGATAACTACAACTCAACAAAGGACAAGACATACAATAATATTAACAGAAGCACAGGAATCCAGAATCAAAGAAGAAAAGGTAAACTCAAAAAATCAAAATACGTTATGTATTCTTGAAGTCCATAAACAGGTCACGGAAAGAAGTTCATGAAAATGTTCAAGCCTCAGTGACAGCAAAAGAAACAAGACTTTCAAGACGACAGAAGTATGTGAATGATTTAGGGTTAAGTACCACGGGATTCCAGTGATTTAAATGAAGCAACCAGAACGACAAAGGACTTATCAGCAGCATTGAATTGAAGACATAAAAGAAGAATTGATCAAGTGTTATTCATCTGTGAACCAGACCAGTTGCACTAGGTGACGACACTAAGAAGATCAAGTTGTTTTATCGTCTCAGAAGAAATTGATACAGTCTAAAACTAAAACACCCAGGAGTAATTACTAAAGGACAAAAGTAAAGAAAATGAATTCGATAGTTTTTCATTTATGAAAACTATCGAATGAGTTTAAAAATAATTATTTGAAAACCACTTTTACTTTATTTGGTATTCGATAGTTTTTTTTAAAAACTATCGAATGGTAAATAAAGTAATTCCATTCGATGGTTTTCAAATTGGAGCAGGTGAAAAAGTTTGGTTTGTCTGACAGGTTGATGAAGATCCAACGGCCAAGATTGTTTTTCAACTTTGGTTCGATGGTTTTTCAATTGAAGACTACAATTAATACAGAGAGAAGATAGTGTCTTCTTCAGTCGAAGTTATTTACACAGAAGCAATAACTGAGAGAGAGCTTGAGCCAGAGAGAAAATACAGAGAAATTAATTCTGCTTGAAATCTATCAAAGTTTTGATTGTGTATAACTTAGAACTCATTGAAGCTAATCTACGGATTAGAAATCGTAGCACCCCTCGAGGTTTATATTTATAAAAAGATATATTCCCCGAAACTTGATTTGGTTTGGTGTGTTTGATTTCGTTATAGAACTGAAAGATTAATCCGCGAACGAAATTGAATTATTTGTGAGTATCGTATTCAACCCCCCCCCCTTCTACGATACTTTGGACCTAACAATTGTCGTAAACTATAGTAGTATTTTATATATTAAAATATAAAATATTTTAAAATAACATATTTAATGATTCGTATTTTTTTGCTCTTAAAAATCTAAAAAGGGACTCAAGTGCAAATATCAAAATATGTGCTCGTGCAATATACCGAGTTTCTTTGAATATACTATTACTTTTATTTTCATTAATTATCTCATTTAAATTGAACGTTAAAAAAATTATAATAAATATGAATTTCATAAGTTTAATATAATAATATTACCAATATATCTATATTGCATGTATTATAAGGTAATCAGTTATAAATATATAATAATATTATCATATTATATATATATATATGTTGCCGATTTTATTTTTAGAAGATGAGTTGGTTTAGTTTTCAAAAAATATAAAATAGGCAATGTACTGAAAAAGGTAATTGGTTATTAATAAATTGGTTATAGATAGGCCCGTGAATCGGCCCAAATACCGACCGACGGATCAAAATTTTTATTTATTCGTCTTTAATAATACTAGTTTAAAACCGCGCGATGCACAGATTGTTAATTGTTATATTATTATTATTATTATTTAATATTTTATTAATTGTAATTGTGTAAAAAATAAGTAGGCATGTTAAAATATTAAACACTTTTAATTAATTAAAAACATTAAAACAGATTTTAAAATAAATAAGTATGGGTTTGCCCATTATATTTTTGGAAATGAGGGGTTTTAGTAAGAAAAAATAAAAAATGTAACATATATTTAGTTTAAAAAGGTAAATGGCCCGTGATATTTTTGGAAAATGAGGTTTTAAAATAAATAAGTAAAGGGTTTCCTGTGATATTTTTGGAAAAAGAATGAATTTTAGTGCGAAAAATAGAAAAAGTAAATTGTAAAAGACAATTTCCCGTGATATATTTAGAAAAAGAGGGACTTTGTTAGAAAAAATAGATAATGTGTTTTAGCTGAAAAGGTAATTGGTTATAAATAGGTATTTGATTATTTATATTTTAATATTTTTAGTAATTGCATTTGTTAAGAAAAATAAGTAGACATGTTAAAATAGGTAAACTTTTAAAAAATAATTATAATATGAAAATAGGTTTCAAAATAAATAACTAAATGTTTGTCCGTGATATTTTTGGAAAAAGAGGGGTTTTAGTAAGGAAAAATAGAAAAACTAACGTGTTTTAGTTAAAAAGGGTAATTGCCCGTGATATATTTGAAAAAGTAGGGGAATTTGTTAGAAAAAATAGAAAAAAATAATGTATTTTAGGTGAAAAATGTAATTGGTTATAAAGAGGTAATATTATTATTTAATAATATATTTATATAAATAAGTAAGGTTAATTAAGTAAAAACATGAAGTACAGTTAATTAAGTAAAATCACAACGTACCATACCGACCAACCAAACTTTTAATGTTTCGTCTATTATATAATAGTATTGACTAGCTGTTAGATCAGGATTCAATGATCATCAGGATCTAGACTTTAACTGATCAGGATTGCTGACGTCATCAGGATTGCATGGTCGTCAAGATCAGAATGAATATCAGGACTGGGATCAGGATTGATCATCAGGACTGGAAGCTGATCAGGATTCCTACTTCGAGTTATATTTGGAGTCTAGTTCAATAAGGAAGATTATTCTGTCGGTTCCTGGTTTGTAGTAATGAAGCTATCGATTAAGGATAGGTTTCAATCTTTGTAATTGATTAGGACTTATCTTGTAATTGATAGAGAAGTTGTGTAGTATATAAACACAGTTTAGGTTTCGAGTTATGTGTGAGGAAAAATATCGATCACATACACGAGAATCTTTGTATCCTAGAAGCTCTCAAGAACACAGAATTTCTTGAGAGAGTTTTTGTATCCTAGCAGCTCTCAAGAACACAGAATTTCTTGAGAGAGTTTGTAACAGTTTTATATCAGATTTAATAAAGCTGTTATCATTCTTTCATATTTGTGATTCATATCTTATTAAGTCGAGAATCTTATACAATTGTATTCAACCCCCCCCCCTTCTACAATTGTTTATTACTGGGCAACAATTGGTATCAGAGCAAACTGATTTAAATTTGAATCAGATACGATCTAAGATGTCGACAACAAAGTATGAAAGCATGAAAATTCCCATCCTGAAGAAATCAGAATATCCAACATGGAAGGTAAAGATGTTAATGTACCTGGAGGCTATGGATCCTGACTATCTGGAAAAGATTCGTGATGGACCATATATTCCTACAAGACTTGTAGAACGAACAGAAACTGTACCTGAACATTATGTGGTCAAGGCGAAGAGTGACTGGACTCCAGAAGAGAAAGCTCATGTACTCAGAGAACCAAAGATAAAGAACATCTTGCACAGTAGTCTTGATGCTGTCATGTCCAACAAAGTGATTGCATGCAAGTCTACTAAAGAAATCTGGGATACCTTGGAAACTCAGTGCCAGGGATCTGCATTTGTCAAGAAGAACAGAAGGGCTCTTTTGATTCAAGAATATGAACAATTTGATGCTAGACCTGATGAGAGCCTAACTGATTTATATGATAGATTTCTGACACTTCTAAACAGTTTATCTTTAGTTGACAAGGAGTATGAAACTGAAGATTCAAACACCAAGTTTCTAAGAGCTTTACCTGAAGAATGGGATACTCAGACCTCAATCATTAGACATCAATATGATCTCAACAATGTGTCTCTTGATGAAGTCTATGGAATGTTAAGAACTCATGATCTTGAGGTTCAACAGAGAAAGAATAAGAAAGGCAGCAAGGCAAAATCTATTGCTTTGAAAGCAGAGGCTAAATCAAAAGGAAAAGCTGTGGAGGTCTCTAGAAGGAAATCGAGAGTAGCTGAGTCAGATCCTGATGACTCTTCATCAGATACTGATGGCAATCCTGATGCCAATACTGATGATGATTCATCTGACTCAGACATGGAAGAGATGGTTGATATGATTGTCAGAAGCTTCAAAAAGATGAAGTTCAGGAAGGCCAGGGGACAAGGCAACTTTCAGAAAAAGATCTTCACTCCTAACAAAGACAAGAATATCAAGAAGGATAACAAGGGTAGCAAATTTGACAAGACTAAGGTTTGATGCTACAAGTGTAATGGTATGGGTCACTTTGCTAGTGAGTGCAAGAAGACAAAGGCACTCATTACATCAAGCAAGGATTGGATGGACTCTTCCTCAGAATCTGATACTGAGGTGGTCAACTATGCACTAATGGCCAATACTGATGATACTGCTATTCCTGATGATAAGGTACTTAATACTGTCTTTGATTTTGATACTGATAATGCTTCTGAGTTAAGAAGTTTTCTAAAGTCATTGTATATTAGCTTTAGAAGTCAAACTGCTGAGAATACTAGGATCTTATCTGAGATGTCTGAACTTAGGAAAAGGAATGAGCTTTTAGAAGCTGAATTTTCTCTTATGCAAAAAGTACAAATAGAATGTGATAATGCTAAACACATGTACTTAGAGATGAAACTCAAATGTACTTTACTAGAAAAGGATTTACAAAATGCTAATGAGAAAATCAGAACCTGGACAGACTCTGGTAGAAAATTTCATGAGATTAATACCTCTAAGAATTGGAAAGAGTGTCTAGGGTATAAGTCAGATGAGGATAAGAAACTTAAGGAGAAAATTGTTATTGATGAGACAGTTAGTCCAAGAACCTATAGACATGTTATAGACAAAACCAAATCTAAGATTACTCCTGTTAATTTTGTTTTTGGTAAAGATTCCAATTCAACTTTTGAAAAGGGATCTACTTCTGTTCAAAATATCAAAGTTATTAAGTCTAAACCTGTCTTGAGTAAAGTCACTAAGAATGTAGGTTTACTGTCTCAGAAACAACTTAAGGATAAAATCTGTGAAGTTACAGATAGGAAAAAGGAAGCTACTGTTAAGAGAAACAGGAATGGTAAAATTGGGATCAATAAAGAGAATGGTTATAAGTATATCCCAAATGCACCTAGGAAATGTTGTTTTAACTGTGGTAACTCTAATCATCTTGCCATTGATTGTAAAAAGAGTTTAAAGAAAAGTACTGAAATTCCTATTTCTGATGTCAGGAGTAGATCAGTATTTTATAAACCACAGAAGTCATGTTTTCATTGTGGTAGTATATGGCATTCTATTTATACTTGTAAAGATTATCATGATTTGTACTATAACTTTTATGATCCATTGCCTAAGCTTGATAATAGTACAAAATCTGGTAGAATTGATAATATCATAGTGAAGCATGCTTTTGTTAATACTGATACTGACAAAGCAAATCCTGATGGAATAAATCCTGTCTGGACTGCTAAAGTCAAAAAGTCTTCTGCTGCTAAAATTAATAAATTGCATGGAAAAGGAACCCAACAAGTATGGGTTCCTAAATGTTCTAACTAGTGTGTTTCTATTCTGATTGCAGGGAAAAAGGAAAAATGTGTTAGTCATGGATAGTGGATGCTCTGTGCACATGACTGGAAACAAAGCTTTGCTATCAGAATATGAGGAAAGAGCTGGCCCAACTGTGTCTTATGGAGATGGAAACATTGGACAAACTTTGGGATATGGCAATATAATCATTGGAAATGTCATCATTGAAAAAGTAGCTCTAGTGAAAGGACTAAAACACAATCTGTTGAGTATTAGTCAAATCACTGACAGAGGTTATCATGTCAACTTCTATTCCACACACTGTGAAGTAGTCAGCAAAGAAACAGGAAAGATTGCATTGACTGGCTACAAGCATGGTAACATTTATGAAGCCAACATTCTCTCAAATACTGATGACTCCCCTACATGTCTCATAAGTAAAGCATCAGTAGATGAAAGTTGGAATTGGCACAAGAAGCTTTATCATCTCAACTTCAGCAATATCAATGAGTTGGTTAAGAAAGATTTAGTGAGAGGAGTACCTAAAGCTTTGTATACTCCTGATGGACTCTGTGATGCTTGTTATAAGGCTAAACAAAGAAGGACATCATTCAAGAGTAAATCAGAATCCTCTATTGAAGAACCATATCACATGCTGCATCTTGATCTATTTGGACCAGTCAACATTATGTCCATCAGTAAGAAAAGGTACACTCTTGTAATTGTTGATGAATATTCTAGATTCACCTGGGTGTATTTTCTGCACAGAAAAGATGAAACTCCTGAAATACTGTTGGATCTTGTGAGAATGATTGAGACAACCACAAAGTACAAAGTCAAGATACTGAGGAGTGATAATGGTACTGAATTCAAGAATTCAAAGATGGAAGAGTTCTGCAAATATAAAGGAATTATTCAACAATTCTCTGCTCCTGGCACACCTCAGCAAAATGGAGTAGTTGAAAGGAAAAATAGAACTCTTATTGAAGCCGGCAGAACTATGTTGGAAGAAGCTAAGTTACCTACATATTTCCGGGCAGAAGCAGTCAACACAACATGCTATACTCAAAATCTCACATTGATAAACAGACATGGTGTTACTCCTTATCAATCTCTCAAGGAGAAGAAACCAAGTTTGAAGCATCTGCATGTGTTTGGCTGTAAATGTTTTGTTCTCAGAACTCATCCTGAACAGCTAGGAAAGTTTGAAACAAAGGCTGATGAAGGAATTTTCATAGGGTATCCTGCATCAAGAGCCTTTAGAGTTTTTAACTTGAGAACAAGGACTGTCATGGAGTCAATACATGTATCTTTTGATGATAAGAAGATAATTGGATTGAATGAAGACTCATATGATAGATTGATGTTTGAAAATGAAGCTACCAAGGAACCTGAAGAAAATGAATCAGATCCTTTCAGTTCATCAGATCCTGATGAGTCACCAAATCCTGATGACACATCAAATCCTGATAACACTTCAAATGTTAATTCTGATGATGAAAACAATGGTAATACAACTAGTAGTGCTAATGTTGAGGGGGAGCAACAACATTCTACTACAAGTTCTGAGTCAACTCAATCATCAGGACAGAATTCTTCAGATACTGATTCAAGTGATGATCCTGATACTTCATCAGGAGGAGATAACAACATTTCAGGGGGAGCTTCTATAGAAGCAAATTCTTCAAATCAAGATAACACCAATCCAGGGAGAGCATCTACATCAAGGAATGACTTATCATCAGCAAGAAAATGGACTGCAAGTCATACTCCTGATTTGATAATTGGGGATCCTGAAAAAGGTGTTCAGACAAGAAGTGCAACTCAAAATGAATGCCTATATAATAACTTTCTGTCAAAGGAGGAGCCAAAGAAAGTTGAAGATGCACTTAAAGATGCTGATTGGGTTACTGCAATACAAGAAAAATTGAATGAATTTGAAAGGAATGAAGTCTGGAAACTGGTACCAAGACCAAAGAACAGATCAATTGTTGGTACTAAATGGATTTTCAAGAATAAGACTGATTCAGATGGTGTAATTATCAGAAACAAAGCAAGGCTAGTTGCAAAGGGGTATTCTCAACAAGAAGGAATTGACTATGATGAAACTTTTTCTCCTGTTGCAAGACTAGAGGCCATTAGAATCTTTCTGGCATATGCAGCTCATAAGAAATTCAAGGTTTTCCAGATGGATGTGAAAAGTGCTTTCTTAAATGGTGAACTGGAGGAAGAAGTATATGTTGAACAACCTCCTGGTTTCATTGATCCTAAATATCCAAATCATGTTTATAGATTGGATAAGGCACTTTATGGACTAAAACAAGCTCCAAGAGCATGGTATGAAACCTTAGCTCAATTCTTACTGGAAAGTGGATTCAAAAGAGGTACTATCGACAAAACTTTGTTCTATTTGAATCATGATAAGGATTTGTTGTTAGTTCAGATTTATGTTGATGATATCATTTTTGGGTCAACAAACAATAAGTTGTGTGAAAAGTTTTCCTAGCTTATGCAGTCAAGATATCAAATGAGCATGATGGGAGAAATGAGTTATTTTCTTGGTCTTCAAGTTAAACAGACTGATGATGGCATTTTTATCAATCAGTCTAAGTATACAAGGAATTTACTGAAAAGGTTTAATATGGAAGATTGTGCTAATGCAAGTACTCCCATTGCTACAGCTACCAAACTTGATCCTGATCAAGGTACTGAGGTAGATGTAACTCACTACAGAGGAATGATTGGCTCTTTATTGTATCTCACTGCATGTAGACCAGATATCATGTTTGCAACCTGTCTGTGTGCAAGATTTCAAGCAAAACCTAGGGAACCTCATCTGATTGCAGTTAAAAGAATTTTCAGATATCTCAAAGGCACTCCTTCACTTGGCCTTTGGTATGCAAGGGAATCAGATTTTAGTTTGTGTGGTTATTCATATGCTGATTTTGCAGGATGCAAAATAGACAGGAAAAGTACTTCAGGAAGCTGTCAGTTTTTGGGTGGTAGACTAGTTTCATGGTTCAGTAAAAAGCAAAAGTCTATCTCAACTTCAACAGCAGAAGCTGAGTACATTGTTGCAGGAAGCTGTTGTGCTCAGATAATGTGGATGAGAAATCAGTTGGTAGATTATGGTATGTCATACTCAAAAATCCCTATTTATTGTGATAACCAGAGTGCTATTGCAATGACAGGAAACCCAGTTCAACATTCTCTTACTAAACACATCAGTATTAGATATCATTTCATAAGAGAACAGGTTCTGGAAGGAACACTTGAACTTCACTTTGTTCCTACTGATCAACAACTAGCTGATATATTCACCAAGCCACTGCCTGAAGCTACATTCAATAAATTGGTGAATGAACTTGGAATGATGAACTTTGAGAATTTCTGAGAAAAGCTATAGAGAAGAAATCCTGATGATTGTCAGATCCTGATGGTCATTCTGTAAGGTATGTAATTTTGATCAAATCCTGATAGGACACAATCCTGACAGGAAGTCAACTGGTCAATCCTGATGTACAGGTCAGTATCTCATTGCTTAATTTGTGCCTGATTTTTCGTCAGCTTCCGATGAGAAACGTTTGAGTTTTAGTTGGACAACTGTATTCGCGCGTGTGTAACACTGATATATATATATACATATAGATACACATAAAAAGCGGTGCAGTTATGTTTAATGCCTCACGTAATTTGTCCACTAAACATTTTTGCACAAATCATAATTTGCCACCTGTCATTGAGAGTAATATTTTGTTTTAACAAAATACATTTGATTTGCTAAATCTCTGATTACTCTCTCTTCATCAGTTTTTCATCTTATTTCTCTCTCTGCGTTCAAGAACCCTAATTTTTAAATCTCAATTCTCAAGTTTTTGATACTGTTTTAATGGCGTCTTCATCTTTCATAAACAAACAGACTGTGGTTAGTGGTGTTACGTTTGCCACTAATAATTTTGTAGCTATTCTAGACCATCAGGAATTACCAAATGAGTTTCATATTATCCAAGATTTTCTAGCTTCAAGCCCATTGAAGTTTGCTTTAACAGAACCTACAAGTGTTTCTTTTAAGTCAGTTATGCAGGTGTGGAACTCAGTTATTTTTGACAAAGGGCATTCTGACTCAATCTTGATGAGTTTTGAATATGATGGGATTACTCACTATGTGACTCCTGCAATTGTGGAGGATGCACTGCATTTACCTGTTCTTGGTGATGTTGTTCCTGATAATGTTTCGGACTCTACTCTCTTTGATTTTGTTACAAAGTTGGGCTACAATGGTGAAATAAAGAGATATGGCAACCTGTTAGGTCCAAAGTATCGTAGAAGGGGGGGTTGAATACGATACTCACAAATAATTCAATTTCGTTCGCGGATAAATCATTCAGTTCTATAACGAAATCAAACACACCAAACCAAATCAAGTTTCGGGGAATATATCTTTTTATAAATATAAACCTCGAGGGGTGCTACAATTTCTAATCCGTAGATTAGCTTCAATGAGTTCTAAGTTATCCACAATCAATACAATGATAGAGTTCCAGCAGAATTAATGTTCTTAGTATTTTCTCTCTGGCTTTTCCTCTCTCTCCGTAATTGCTTCTGTAGTGAATGAACTTGACTGAGGAAGACACTGCCTCTCTCTTAGTAATTGTAGGCTTTGGATTTGAAAACTATCGAACTAGGAATGAAGGAATCAATCCTGGCCGTCCATCTTCAAAATCAACCTGTAAAACAAGAATACTTTTCACCTGCTCCTTATTTAAAAACCATCGAATGATTTAAAAAACCATCGAATGATTTAAGTAAATAAAACTATCGAATACTAAATTAACTCAAATTGGTTTTCTATGAATCACTTTTTAATACCATTCGATAGTTTTCTGAAATGAAAAACTATCGAATCCTTTTTCTTGTCTTATATCTTTTAATGATTCCACTGAGCTCCTGGGCGTTTAAGTAATAGACTGTATCACTTCCTTCTGAGACGATAAAACAACTTGATCTTTTTAGTGTCGTCACCTAGTGCAACTGGTCTGGTTCACAGATGAATAACACTTGATCAATTCTTCTTTTATGTCTTCAATTCAATGCTTCTGATAAGTCCATTGTCGTTCTGGTTGCTTCATTTAAATCACTGGAATCCCGTGGTACTTAACCCTAAATCATTCACATACTTCTGTCGTCTTGAAAGTCTTGTTTCTTTTGCTGTCACTAAGGCTTGAACATTTTCATGAACTTCTTTCCGTGACCTGTTTACGGACTTCAAGAATACATAACGTATTTTGATTCTTTGAGTTTACCTTTTCTTCTTTGATTCTGGATTCCTGTGCTTCTGTTAATACTATTGTCTGTCTTGTCCTTTGTTGAGTTGTAGTTATCTCTTTTACATCTTATGTTACATTATGCTTTACAATCTCCCCCTATTTGATTGGATAGAGTTCGACAAGCAAATACTTCGAGGATAACTCAACTAACTAAGGAAACATTAAACTAATTAAAGTAAGACAGCGTAATAATATTAAATGCATTCTGGATCAGATATATATACATTTCCAGATTTCATAAATCAAAAAACAATAAAACTTTATACAATGAAGTTGCTCCTCTAGTCTGAGCTGATTGTTCTTTTGTTCTTTGCTTCAATCTTCAGTCCATTCCAATCTCACTTTCTTCAATCATTGGATCGGAGTTAGCAGCTTGATAATCAATCACTGACAGATAGTGCAGTGGTTCTCCAGGTTTAAGGATTGCTCCTTGGATGTGTCTTCCAATATATTCAACCTCTTGACCCACTCCAACCCACAACCATGCAATGTTAACATCTTCCTTGTTTAGCTTTGGCATGTTTGGTAATCTGGTATGCACTTCCAATCCTCTTTCCACTCTTTTCCTATAGTAAGGAACATTCTCCATTAGAAATCTTCTAAGAGTGTCTGCTGCTTTGTCCTTCTCCGTTGATGAGAATCCAGTGGATCTAAGATACTTCTCAACTGAGATTAGATAGTTGCTTGGGTAGTCTCTCAGTTTGTCCTCAGCCAAATAGCAGATTCTGAACAAGTCATTCGTCATGAATCTAACCATTGGGGGATCATCAGTAATCTCTGGACCGACTTTCATCAAGATCTCCTTAACATGCTCACGGAGCAATTCATTTAGCCTTGTCGTCCTTTGAATCTTGATGAGAATAACCTGCAACTCTGTGTATGTCCTCTGTTCTAAAAACTTAGTGGAAATCACAAATGTACCTTTCTCCAGAAAATTGATCAGGATGTTCCAGGCTCCATTTGCTTTAACCCCAGCTTTCAGAAAGATCATAGAGTTTCTCAATGCTTTGAAGTAAGTCTGATCTTCAAGATTGGCACTTCTGATGTCCTGAATGAAAACTTCCAC
This sequence comes from Heracleum sosnowskyi, assembly GCA_030848705.1. Lineage (NCBI taxonomy): Eukaryota > Viridiplantae > Streptophyta > Magnoliopsida > Apiales > Apiaceae > Heracleum > Heracleum sosnowskyi. The sequence goes on along the minus strand of CM061243.1, from coordinate 23,486,177 downwards.
CTCAGCATTGTCGTTGACTTCTAATCCGTCTTCAACTCCGCAAAAGGTTTTATAAGCCATCTCCCATTCATTACCTTCTTTCTTTGCCAGATCTATCATCTTCTTCCTCCTCACTTCATTATACACCTTGAATCTCTTCAGTTTTTCACTCCTCAGAATTGCTTGTTGTTTCTCTTTCTCAGCTTGCCTGGCATCTACTGCAGCTCTCTGAGCTCTTATTGCTTCCAAGGCAGCTTCTTCTTCAGGTGATAGAGAATTTGCTTCTTCTTCCATAATATCCTCCCATATTGGATGTTCAACGGGCTCTGGATAATATGGATCATGCTCCTCCTCAATTGGTTGCTCTTGCATGACCTCAAATTCCTCTTCACTCTTCTCTTCTTCCTATACAAGTTCTTCTATCCAGTACTGTCTGATTGGAATAGCTTCAACTGTTTCCCAAACTCCCCATCCATCCTTAGGCTTCTCTTTCTCCCCTTATCCAACTTTATCCCCCTTAGTTGAGGAATCCTCGACGAAAGCATCCTCAGCATAAAAGGTAGTAGAAGGATCAGGTTGCTGATTTGAAGGACCAGGTTGGCCAGTTTGTTGGTTCTTCAGCATAGTCCAGATCGACTGTACTCCATCACTTTGATTTTCCATGAAATCCAATAGATCCTTATTCATCTCTTGCATAGAAGCTAGCTTAAGGTCAATGTCATCCAATATAGAGTTGGTAGTCTTCTCAATCTTGTCCAGTCTCTGGTTCAGCTTAGACTCCACTCTAGAAAGGGTGTTCATTGCATCTTTTACCCTAGCTTGACCATCCCGGATAACCAGAACGTCTTCTCTCAAAGCTTCTTGTCCTTGCGACAAAGCATCTACTTCATTCATGAATCCATCTTTAAGTTCCTTGACGTCCGTCCTCAACTCGATCAGTTCGTCCATAGCTTCCTTCTTTAAGGAGTCCACTGCCTGTTTCATACCTGTTATAGTGCCAGATGCACTGCCAATGACCCTGAATGTTCTTCTGGAATCAGCTACAACCAAGTCAACCTTCTCTTGAATAGATTTTAAAGAAGCATTGGCTTGACTAGAGGAGATCCCTTGGTCAAAGGAAGGTCGCAGTGGAACCTTGAATAGTGGATTTCCTTCGTTGTCACGAACTGTCATCTCCTTGAGGGTAGATTGAACTTGTAACTCTCTTTCTGTAGGTAGTAGCTGATCATCTATATTTGGAAGGGTTAGGGTGTCACTCCTCACGTTTGGCTCTGGGTGTACACTCAACGTTTCTGTCGGTGTTTCACTCATTTTTCCTTTCCCACTCAGGCCAGGTGTAAGTGTTTGTGTTTCACTCAATCCCTTTGTGCTAGTTGTACCTGCAGAAGAAAACACCGTAGCCGTCCTTAAGGAGGTCACCGGTGGTGCAATGGGGCTTCGCAAGTCCCCGTCCTTGGACAAACCAAGTTGCTGATCATCCGTAGATGATATATCCTTTGAAGGATCTAGAGTTTGAATCTCTAGGGGGTTAGAAACAGGCTCTATTAACAGCAGAGATCCCGAATCTTCCCCAATAGTCTGTGAAGACTTTACCTCAGTTGACTCCTCAATAGTAATTGATTCATTGTCAACGAGTTGCCGATCTGCACCTACGTCAGACCCTTTACCCGCAGGATCCAGATATGTTCCATCTGGGGAGGTAGACAATGACCCTTTAGATTGTGCATTTAGGTCAAAGCCTTCTCTCGATGTCTGTGAAGACCCTTGGTTCTTAGAACCTTCAACCAGTGAACCTGACCGTAATATGGTCGGAACACCAGTTGCTTTCGTCAATTCTTCCTTACTTGATTGAGCTATTGGTTCAGATATGGCTTTAGTTAGCATTGCCCAATCAAAATCAGAAAAATCTGTGAAGGGTTCTTTGGATGAGAGAAATGAAGTATCAACAATTGCCTCGGTTTCTGTTCTTCTCCATTTAGAGGTAGGCAGAGCTGCTGTTGAAGGATGTATCTCCTTATGTGGTGCTGCTAAGGCACTATCTCCCTCTACACTCATGGATGTCTGTATACTGGGTATAGTAGGGGAAGGAGCTTCGTTTATGTTTTCATTTGGCTCGTCCAAAGGCTCTTCGACCGTGGTTAGAGGTTGTGGGTTTGCAACCTCCTGGTCAGGAATGGCCACTGAGGGCTCTGGATCTACATCCATTGGTTCAGGACCAATTACAGGTTCAGGTTGAGGAATGTTACCTTCATTTACCTGTTCCCCTGGGGGTAGAAGTGGTAGGGGCACCGTTCTTAGATATTCAGTGAGAACAGTGGGTACCCCTGGAAGATAGTTGTTCTTCCTAATGAGAGCGGTTATTGCATTGCTCTTCATCTTCATGCACTCCATGGTCTCCTCTTCAGCGAATGTCTCGCGCTCATCATCTGTTAAGATATCATTGAGAATTAGCTGTAGGAACCTAGAATAGAAACAAAGCACATCATCAGTTATGCCTGTTCTTTCATCCAGTGGTCCCATGCACAGAATGACTTGATCGATCAGTAGCCTTCCAATGTTAATATGCCTATTGTTCGCAATGGCAAACCCTATCTTTTGAAGGAATAAGGGAATACCATGCAGATTTGTTAGCTTGGCAGTAAAAACATGGATTAGGGTATGAAAGAAAAAGTTCCATGCCTTTGGCAAGTAATGCTTAAGGAACTCTCCCACAAAGAAGTTAGGTTGTTGACTTCTAATGAGAGTGAAGAAAGCATGTATCTCCTCAGTTGTGGGATCCGGAACAAGGTTTTCTGTAGGAAAATGAAGTATTCTATTAAAGTCATGTTTCGTCACCCTTATTGTTCTGCTCCCTGGCACAACAAAACTGAAGGATCTCACATTATTCTCACTTGTATCCGTGGCAGATGTGTACAACGCAGTCAATTGATCGATGCAAAGGACCACGGGAGTACTCAAAGAATATGCCACTAATGAACGTGTGTTCAAAAACTCTGCCCATGCACGAAACTGTAAGTTCGTAATGGCTTGCAGGTTTTGAAACGAGACATGATTAGTCTTGGTAATAATAAATTCTCCAGCCGTTATCTTTCAAATTTCCAGAAAATTCAAATAACCCAAAACTATTTTTCATTAAAATTTAATTAATTATTTTAATTAATCAAACTTTTGGCAAAATCACCCTAAAAACAAAATAACCCCTTTTAACACTAACACAAAAATTCGAACACTTGTAAACTTTAGAACCCTTGAATACTAACCAATATTCAATTCAAATGTCAAGTTCGATGGTTTCTCAATCAGAAATTTCTAAAAACTTAAACAGTAAAGTTTTCACGGTTAAAACGAGTTTAACAATGAAAAACAGGAAACTTTTTAAGCTTTTCTTGGTTAAAAATGGAGAAAACTATTGAATCTAGTTCTTGTTTTTGTGTATCTCTTTGTAAGCATAAAAAACTCGACCAAACACTTTTCTCAGATCTGTAAAAATGAAAAGAAAAGAACTAAGGCACGGTTATATACGTTTGAAACTGATAGGGGCAAAATAGTCTTTTCAGGTTCGATAGTTTTAAAAAGAACTATCGATGGTTTTCTTGTAGGGGTAAAAAGGTCAATTTTCTTCGATAGTTTTTGAAAATCTATCGAAGTATTAAAGAATTAGAATTGAAACCAACCTTTTTGAAAAACCATCGAAAGTTTTTCTTGAAAAACCAAAAACTATCGAGGTTCAATCTGAAAAACTATCGAGAATTCATATATTAAATAAATTGAATTCCATTCGATATATTTTCAGAAAACTTTATAAAAACTATCGAGAATTAAATATAGAAGAAATATAAATTCACTTCGATATATTTTTAAAAGTATTCTAAAAAACCATCGAGAATTGTTTTCGATAGATTTTCTTTTCCTTTTCAAAACCTATCGAAAATTAAATTCGATAGATTTATCTATGTACTTGAAAAACTATCGAATTTCCTAAATTCGATGATTTTTGCTTCTTTCCAATTTCTAAAACCTGTTCATGTTCTAAAAATCAGATCTTCTTATTTCCTGTCAAGTTTTAATTTTAATAAATCTTTTCAAATTTACCAAAATCAATTCTTAACAGAAAATTCACAATTTTCTCAGAATAAAATCAACTAAATATCATTAAGTGATATTAATCAATTAAAATCCAATCAATTATGCTGCATTAATCTACAATGTTAAAAACAAAGTAAATTAATTCAAATTAAATAAATGCTTGAATATTTAGAACAAATATTAGCACTTAAATAATTTTTAGAATTAATAACCAATTAAATGCCAGAAGATATATCATCCATAATTATGACATAAAATTAGTATACTAATCCTAACTACGAGAATTGCTCCAGAAAATAAATTCACGAGTCCTAAAGATATAGAAATTCTTAAACTCATGTATTCACTAGGACTCTCTGTAGTTACTAACTTCTAATCAAAATCAATTAGAAAGATTTAACATCCCAAGTTCACCAACCAGCTTATTGAAAGTGGATTCATCAAGCGGTTTAGTAAAGATGTCTGCAATTTGATCCTCTGTGGGTACAAAATGTAACTCCACAGTTCCATTCATGACATGCTCTCGGATAAAATGATACCTGATGTCGATGTGCTTCGTCCTCGAGTGTTGCACTGGGTTGTTTGAGATTGTTATGGCACTTGTGTTGTCGCAAAATATTGGAATCTTTGTCAACAAAAGTCCATAGTCACGGAGTTGGTTTCTCATCCACAAGATTTGAGCACAACAGCTTCCAGCAGCAATGTATTCAGCCTCAGCTGTTGATGTGGAAACTGAATGCTACTTCTTGCTATACCAGGAAACTAACCTTCTTCCAAGAAACTGACAACTTCCTGAAGTACTCTTCCGATCAATCTTACAACCTGCAAAATCAGAGTCTGTGTATCCAATAAGATCAAATCCTGTATCTTTAGGGTACCAAATTCCAAGATTTGGGGTCCCCTTAAGATATCTAAATATTCGCTTAACAGCTATTAGATGAGATTCTTTAGGATCAGACTGAAATCTAGCACACAAGCATGTTGCAAACATTATATCTGGTCTACTTCCAGTGAGATAAAGTAATGAGCCTATCATACCTCTGTAGCCTGTGATGTCAACCTTCTTACCAGTTTCATCCTTATCAAGCTTAGTGGCAGTTGGCATAGGAGTCTTTGATGTAGATGAGTCTTCCATTTGATACTTCTTCAGAAGATCTTTGATGTACTTGGACTGACAAATGAATATACCATCTTGTTTTTGGTATACTTGCAGTCCAAGAAAGAATGACAATTCACCCATCATGCTCATTTCATAACGACTCTGCATTAACTTAGCAAATCTCTTGCATAGATCATCATTAGTAGAACCAAATATTCTGTCATCAACATATACTTGCACCAATATCAAATCATTTTTATGCTTTTTGACAAAGAGAGTTTTGTCTACGACACCTCTTGTAAAATCATTTTCAAGTAAGAATTCAGAGAGAGTGTCATACCATGTCCTTGGAGCTTGTTTGAGTCCGTAGAGAGCTTTGAATAGAAAGTACACAAAGTCTGCCAGTTTTGAATCCTCAAAACCTGGAGGTTGTTCCACATACACTTCTTCTTCTAACTCCCCGTTCAGAAAAGCACTCTTCACATCCATCTGATATACCTTGTAATTGGAATGTGCAGCAAATGCCAGAAACATTCTGATGGCCTCAAGTCTTGCTACTGGTGCATAGGTTTCATCATAATCTATACCCTCTTCTTGAGAGTAACCTTTAGCAACCAGTCTGGCTTTGTTTCTCGTTACAATGCCATCTTCGTCCAACTTATTTCTGAATACCCATCTTGTTCCAATAACAGATTTTCCCTTAGGCCTGGGTACCAGCTTCCAAACTTTCTGCCTTTCAAACTGATTGAGTTCCTCTTGCATAGCAATCACCCAATCTGGATCATCTAGAGCATCTTCAACTTTCTTAGGTTCTGTTTCTGAAATAAACCCAGAATAGTGACATTCATTTTGTGATGTTCTCCTAGTTCTCACTCCTGTGTCCGGATCACCAATGATCAAGTGAAAGGGATGATCTCTATTCCATACCCTTTGTCTTGGCAGATACGATCTTGATGATTCTCCTTGTTCTAGATGTTGTGGAGTGTGACTAGTTGATCCTTCTCCTGCTCCCCCTGAGTTGTTGACGGTTTGATATGTTGATTCTGAAGACTGACTACTGGATCCTGTAGAATTTTGAGGATCTCCACTTTGGTCACCACTTTGTCCAGAATCATTATCATTATGTGTTAGATCAGAATTCAATGATTGTCAGGAGCTAGACTCAAATGATCAGGATTACTGACGTCATCAGTATTGCATGGTCATCAGTATTTGACTAAGCGTCAGTATCTTGTTTATCATCAGGATTCCTACTCAGACTATGATCAGGTTTGATCATCAGGACTTGAAGCTGATCAGGATTCCTACTTCGAGTTATATATGGAGTCTAGTTAAACATGGAAGTTTATTTCTGTCGGTTCCTGGTTTGTAGAATGCAGCTATCGATTAAAGATATGTTTCTATCTTTGTTATTGATTAGGACTTATCTTGTTATTGATAGAGAAGCTGTGTGTAGTATATAAACACAGTCTTGGTTTCGATTTATAGAGAGAACATAATCGAATAGAAGCTCTTGAGAACATAGAATTTCTTGAGAGAGTTTTTGTAAGCTAGCAGCTCTTAAGAACATCAGAATTTCTTGAGAGAGTTTGTAACAGTTTTATATCAGAGTTAATAAAGCTGTTATTGTTATTATTATTGATCTTTCATATTTGTGTTATATAAAGTCGAGAATCTTATACAATTGTATTCAACCCCCTTCTACAATTGTTATTTACTGGGCAACAATTGGTATCAGAGCAAACTGGTTTATTTTTAAATCAGAGACGATCTAAGATGTCGACAGCCAAATATGAAAGCATGAAGATTCCCATCTTGAAGATATCAGAATATCCTACATGGAGGGTAAAGATGCTGATGTACCTGGAGGCTATGGATCCTGACAACTTGGACAGGATTCGTGATGGACCATATATACCAACAAAGTTCGTTGAACGAACAGATGCTGTACCTGAACATTATGTGGTCAAAGCTAAATCTGAATGGACTCCAGAAGAAAAAGCTCATGTACTCAGAGAACCAAAGATAAAGAATATCTTGCACAATAGTCTTGATGCTGTCATGTCAAACAGGGTGATTGCATGCAAGTCTTCGAAGGAAATCTGGGATACTTTGGAAACTCAGTGCCAGGGATCTGCATCTGTCAAGAAGAACAGAAGGGCTCTTTTGATTCAAGAATATGAACAATTCGATGCAAGACCTGAAGAGAGCCTGACTGATCTATATGATAGATTTCTGACACTATTGAATAGCTTATCCTTAGTTGACAAAGTATATGAACCTGAAGATTCAAACACCAAGTTTCTAAGAGCTTTACCTGAAGAATGGGATACTCAGACCTCAATCATTAGACATCAGTATGATCTGAACATTGTGTCTCTTGATGAGATCTATGGGATGCTAAGAACTCATGATCTTGAAGTTCAACAGAGAAAGAACAAGAAAAGCAGCAAGGCAAAGTCAATTGCTTTGAAGGTAGAAGCCAAATCAAAAGGAAAAGCTATGGAGGTTTCTAGAAGGAAAACTAGAGTAGCTGAATCAGATCCTGAAGACTCTTCATCAGATACTGATGTCAATCCTGATGCCAATAATGATGATGAATCTTCTGATTCAGACATGGAGGAGATGGTTGCTATGATTGTCAGAAACTTCAGAAGGATGAAGTTCAGGAAGAATAGAAGACAAGGCAACTTTCAGAAAAAGACCTTCAATGCAGACAAAGACAAGTATATCAAAAAGGACAGCAAGGGTAGCAAATTTGACAAGTCAAAGGTTAGATGCTACAAGTGTAATGGTATGGGTCACTTTGCTTCTGAATGCAACAAGACAAAGGCACTCATCACATCAAGCAAGGATTGGATGGACTCTTCCTCAGAATCTGAAACTGAGGTAGTCAACTATGCACTAATGGCCAATGCTGATGTAACTGCTGCTCCTGATGATAAGGTAATAAATACTATCTTTGATTTTGATACTGATAATGCTTCTGAGTTAAGACGTTTTCTAAAGTCATTACATATTAGCTTTAGAAGTCAAACTGCTGAGAATACTAGAATCTTATCTGAGATGTCTGACCTTAGAAGAAGGAATGAGATATTAGAAGCTGAATTTTCTCGTATGCAAGAAGTACAAAAAGAATGTGATAATGTTAAGCACATGCACTTAGAGATAACATCTAAGTGTACTTCCCTTGAAAAAGAACTTGAATATGCTAATGAGAAAATCAGAACCTGGACAGACTCTGGTAGGAAATTTCATGAGATTAATACCTCTAAAAATTGGAAAGAGTGTCTAGGTTATAAGTCAGATGATGATAAGAAATTGAAAGAGAAAATTGTCATTGATGAGACAGTCAGTCCAAAGACCTATAGACATGTTATACACTCAACCAAATCTAAGATTACCCCTGTTAATTTTGTTTTTGGTAAGGATTCCAATTCTACTTTTGAAAAGGGATCTACTTCTACACAAGGAATTAAAATCATAAAGTCTAAACTTGTCATGAAGAATCTAGGTCTATTGTCTCAGAAACAGCTTAAGGATAAAATCTGTGAGGTTACAGATAAGGAAAAGGAAGCTACTATTAAGAGAAACAGGAATGGTAAAATTGGGATCAATAAAGAAAATGATTATAAGTATATCCCAAATGCACCTAGGAAGAGTTGTTTTAACTGTGGAAACTTTAATCATCTTGCCATTGATTGTAAGAAGAGTAAGAAGAAAATCGCTGAAATTCCTATGTCTGATATTAGGAATAGATCAGTATTTTATAAACCACATGATTCCTGTTTTCATTGTGGTAGTCTATGGCATTCTATCTATACCTGTAAAGAGTATCATGATTTGTACTATAACTTTTATGATCCATTGCCTAAATTTAAAAGTAGTACAAAGTCTGATAGAACTGAAAATGTCATAGTAAAGCATGCTTTTGTTAATACTGATGCTGACAAAGCAAATCCTGATGGAGTAAATCCTATCAGGACTGCTAAAGTCAGAAAGTCTTCTGCTGCTAAAATTAATAAATTGCATGAGAAAGGAACCCAACATGTATGGGTTCCTAAGTGTTCTAACTAGTGTGTTTCTATTCTGATGCAGGGTAAAAAGAAAAATGTGTTAGTCATGGATAGTGGATGTTCTGTGCACATGACTGGAAACAAAGCCCTGTTATCAGAATATGAGGAAAAAGCTGGCCCAACTGTGTCTTATGCAGATGGCAACATTGGACAAACCTTGGGATATGGCAATATAATCATTAGAAATGTCATCATTGAAAAAGTAGCTCTAGTGAAAGGACTAAAACACAACTTGTTGAGTATTAGTCAAATCACTGACAGAGGTTATCATGTCAATTTCTATTCCACACATTGTGAAGTAGTCAGTAAAGCAACAGGAAAGATAGCACTAACTGGCTACAGGCATGGTAACATATATGAAGCCAACATTCTCTCAAATACTGATGGCTCCCCTACATGTCTCATCAGTAAAGCTTCAGCAGATGAAAGTTGGAATTGGCACAAGAAGCTTTCTCATCTCAACTTCAGCAACATCAATGAGTTGGTTAAGAAAGAATTAGTAAGAGGATTACCTAATGTATTATACACACCTGATGGACTCTGTGATGCATGTCAAAAAGGAAAACAAAGAAGGACATCATTCCAGAGTAAATCAGAATCCTCTATTGAAGAACCATATCACATGCTACATCTTGATCTGTTTGGTCCAGTCAACATCATGTCCATCAGTAAGAAAAGGTACACTCTTGTAATTGTTGATGAATATTCTAGATTCACCTGGGTGTATTTTCTGCACAGAAAAGATGAAACTCCTGAAGTTCTGTTGGATCATGTGAGAATGATTGAGACAACCACAAAGTACAAAGTCAAGATTCTGAGAAGTGATAATGGTACTGAATTTAAGAATTCAAAGATGGAAGAGTTCTGCAAATACAAAGGAATCATTCAACAATTCTCTGCTCCTGGCATACCTCAGCAAAATGGAGTAGTAGAAAGGAAGAATAGAACTCTTATTGAAGCTGTCAGAACTATGTTGGAAGAAGCTAAATTACCTACATATTTCTGGGCAGAAGCAGTCAACACAGCATGCTATACACAAAATCTCACATTGATAAACAGACATGGTGTTACTCCTTATCAATCCCTTAAGGAGAAGAAGCCAAGTTTGAAGCATCTGCATGTGTTTGGCTGTAAATGTTTTGTTCTCAGAACTCATCCTGAACAGCTAGGGAAATTTGAAACGAAGACTGATGAAGGAATATTCATAGGTTATCCTGCATCAAGAGCCTTCAGAGTTTTTAATTTGAGGACAAGAACTGTCATGGAGTCAATACATGTATCTTTTGATGACAAGAAGATAACTGGAATCATTGAAGACTCACATGATAGATTACTATTTGAAAATGAAGCTTCCAAGGAACCTGAAGAAAGTGAATCAGAAGCTGTCCATTCATCCAGTACTGATGGGTCACCAAATCCTGATGACACACCAGATACTGATGGAAGTAATATTGATGATGCAAACAATAGTAATACAACTAGTAGTGCTGGTGTTGGGGGGGAGCAACAGCATTCGACTACAAGTTCGGAGTTAACTCAATCATCAGGACAGAATTCTTCAGATACTGATTCAAGTGATGATCCTGACAACACATCAGGAGGACATAGCAATAATTCAGGAAGAGCTTCATCTCAAGCAAATTCTTTCAATCAAGATAACACCAATCCAGGGGGAGCATCTACTTCAAGAAACAATTTGACACCAGCAAGGAAATGGACTAAAGATCATACTCCTGATTTGATAATTGGAGATCCTGGTGCAGGTGTTCAAACAAGAAGTGCAACTCAGAATGAATGTTTATACAATAACTTTCTGTCCAAGGAGGAGCCTAGGAAAGTTGAAGATGCACTTAAAGATGCTGATTGGGTTACTGTAATGCAAGAAGAACTGAATGAATTTAAAAGGAATGAAGTCTGGAAACTGGTACCAAGACCAAAGAATAGATCAATAGTTGGTACAAAGTGGATTTTCAAGAACAAGACTGATTCTGATTGAGTCATTATTAGAAACAAAGCAAGACTAGTTGCAAAGGGGTATTCCCAACAAGAGGGAATTGATTATGATGAAACTTTTGCTCCTGTTGCAAGACTAGAAGCCATCAGGATATTTCTTGCTTATGCAGCACATAAGAAATTCAAGGTTTTCCAGATGGATGTTAAAAGTGCTTTCTTAAATGGTGAACTGGAGGAAGAAGTTTATGTTGAACAACCTCCTGGTTTCATTGATCCTAAATATCCAGATCATGTCTACAGACTGGATAAGGCACTTTATGGACTGAAGCAAGCTCCAAGAGCATGGTATGAAACCTTAGCTCAATTCTTACTGGAAAGTGGATTCAAAAGAGGTGCAATTGACAAAACCTTATTTTATTTGAATCATGGTAAGGATTTGCTGTTAGTTCAGATTTATGTTGATGATATCATTTTTGGGTCAACAAACAATAAGCTATGTGAAAAGTTTTCTAAGCTTATGCAGTCAAGATATCAAATGAGCATGATGGGAGAAATGAGATACTTTCTTGGTCTTCAAGTTAAACAGACTGATGAGGGGATTTTTATCAATCAGTCTAAATACACAAGGAATTTATTGACTAGGTTTAACATGCAAGACAGTACTCCTGCTTCAACTCCCATAGCTACAGCTACCAAACTTGATCCTGATCAAGGTGCTGAGGTAGATGTAACTCACTACAGAGGTATGATTGGCTCTTTATTGTATCTCACTGCAAGTAGACCAGATATCATGTTTGCAACCTGTCTGTGTGCAAGATTTCAAGCAAAACCAAGAGAACCTCATCTGATTGCAGTCAAAAGAATTTTCAGATATCTCAAAGGCAGTCCTATACTTGGTCTTTGGTATGCAAGGGAATCAGATTTTGGATTGTGTGGTTATTCAGATGCTGATTTTGCAGGATGCAAAATAGACAGGAAAAGTACTTCAGGAAGTTGTCAGTTTTTGGGTGGAAGACTAGTTTCATGGTTCAGTAAAAAGCAAAAATCTATTTCCACTTCAACTGCAGAAGCTGAGTACATTGCTGCAGGAAGCTGTTGTGCTCAGATAATGTGGATGAGAAATCAGTTGTTAGATTATGGCCTGTCATACTCAAAAATCCCTATTTATTGTGATAACCAGAGTGCTATTGCAATGACAGGAAATCCAGTTCAGCATTCTCTTACTAAACACATCAGTATCAGATATCATTTTATAAGAGAACAGGTTCTGGAAGGAACAATTGAACTTCATTTTGTTCCCACTGATCAACAACTAGCTGATATATTCACCAAGCCACTGCCTGAAGCTACTTTTAATAAATTGGTGAATGAACTTGGAATGATGAACTTTGAGAATTTCTGAGGAAGGTTACAGAGAAGAAATCCTGATAACTGTCAAATCCTGATAGTTATTCAGAAAGGTATGTATCTTTGATCAAATCCTGATAGGACTCAATCCTGACAGGAAGTCAACTGGTCAATCCTGATGTACAGGTCAGTATTTTCATTGCTAAATTTGTGCCTAATTTTTCGTCCGTATCTGCTAATGGACGGTTGAGTTTTAGTAGGACAACTGTATGCGCGCGTGTGTTGCACTATTATAGATATATCTATACATTCACATAAAAAGCGGTGCAGTTTTATTTAATGACACACGTAATTTGTCCACTAATTATTTGTGCACAAATCATATTTTGCCACCTGTTATTGAGAGTAATATTTTGTTTTAACAAAATACTTTTCATTGTTCTACATCTTTAATTACTCTCTCATCATCAGTTTTTCGTTTTCTATCTCTCTCTCTGTGCTTTCATACCCTAATTGCTTCATATCTTAATTCTCAAGTTTTCAAAAGCATTACAATGGCGTCTTCATCATTCATGAACAAACCAACAGTGATTCGTGATATTACTTTTGCCACTAATAACTTTGTAGCCATACTAGACCATCAGGAATTGCCTACTGAGTTCCATATAATTCAAGATTTTCTTACTTCAAGCCCATTGAAGTATGCTTTAACAGAGCCTGCAAGTGTTTCTTTTAAGTCTCTAATGCAGGTTTGGAACACAGTTGTTTTTGGTCGAAGTTCTACAGGAACTATTCTGATGCAGTTTGAATCCAATGGAGTAACTCATCATGTCACCCCTGCTGTTATTGAAGAGGCGTTGCATTTGCCTATTCTGGGTGATAATGTTTCTAGTGTGATTTCAGACTCTACTCTATTTGAGTTTGTCACAAAACTGGGCTACAATGGTGAAGTAAAGAGATATGGCAATCTCTTCAGGACAAAGCTTAAGAAGGAATGGAATTTCTTCTTTGATACAATCAGCCGCTGTTTCCTGAACAAGACATCAAATTTTGATGCTCTTCCATCAGGATCTCTCAAAATTGGGTACTCTCTTATCCATTCTACAGTGTTTGATTATGGGTCTTTTATCTTAAAAGCTTTAAGTGATAGGAAATCAGATAAGTTGGGTTCTGTCTGTTTTCTTAGATTTTTACAGTTGATATTTAATCACTTATGTCCTAATGTTGTTTTTGAGAATGATGTAGTTCTACCAATCTGTAGAATTACTGAGAATAATATTAAGTCCTTAGTCAACAGTGATAAGGCAAATGGTTTCATAGGAAATGCTTTTATTCCTGATGAGGTTAGGTTTTTCTTACATCAGAAAATGCCTACTTGTTATGGACTTCTTTCTAATGCTATGGGGCAAGGCCCAACCCACCTTGTTCCTGACACAAGCATGCAACCTAAACAGTCTAAACAGTTAACAACCACCTCTACTGTCTCACAAAAGACTTTAGTTATAAAATCAAAGAAATCAGCTAGAACTGATGTGTCTGGATGGCAATCAGGTTCAAAGGATTTTTCCTCTACACCACTCACTAAAACGAAGAAACAAGGGGGTGTACAAGGGGTCCTGGTCAAGAAAGCTGATAAGGTTGTTAAGAATGTTCCTGTGAAAAGGAAGTTAAGGTTGATTGATGAAAGTGATTCAGAGGATGACTTACCTATATCCTCTGTGATGAATATGAACAAGGAAGTTGCTGATACTGCTACTAAAGCTGTGGTACCATCATCAAAACCACAAAAGACAAGGAAATTATCAAAAAACAGGTATCATATTCCTTTGACAGTGCAAATGACGGATACTGATATTCAGACATCAATTCCTGATGAGTCATCTACTCCTGATGCTCTAGCAAATCCTGATGTTAGTATTCCTGATGCAACAACAAAAGTGGTCTCTATATCAGACTCTCCAGCCTCTCCATCTCAGTTTAGAGAAATTTCTTGGGAGAAGGTTTCTAAAACTGCTTCCTTGGTTGGACTTACATCTCAGTCAAAGAAAAAGAGGAATGCAGAAGAGTTAGTCTATCAGAGACAAAAGAAGCTGAAAGGATCAAGCCCACAAGAACCTGAATTTCAGAATGATTCAGCAGCTACTGTTGATCCTGCCACACAAGAACCACTCAATCAAAGTTTGGGTGAAGGCTTAGCTAGTGGAATGGTCACACAAGAACCATTTTCTCAAAGGGAGAATGAAGACATCAACATTCCAGCTACACAAGAACCATCTTCTCAAAGTAAAGATGCAGGCAAAGCTACAGCTTCTATTGAAAGATTGGTCGAGAACATTGTCAATGAGGGAAGCACACAAGAACCTTTAGCTCAAAGTGTTGAAGCAGCTTCTGAACCTCAAGCTACACAAGAACCATTGGTAGAAAATACTGATGCAAGCATTTCAAATCCTGACGATGTTCATCCTGACGATAGTGGTGCTCCTGATACTGAACCTATTTTAATACAGCCACTTCGTTCAAGACCAATGGATCATCCTATCTCAGAATCACAGGATAAACTGAAAGGTATTGCAATTCCTGATCCTGATATATCTCATGGTTCTGATGATGATAATTCTGATGATGATAGTGATGATGATGATGAGAATCAACAAGAGAAGGACCAGATTGCTACAGCACTCAAGATTAGTCTTGGATCTAATTTTGGTTCATCGAGTACATTTATGGCTGGCAATGCTTATACTGGAAAAGATCAGAGACAAGATTTTTCTATTCCTTCTTTTGATCCTGCTAAGGCATTTAGACAGAATGAATGGGATAACTCATGGTACAGATCCGCAGACTCTGTAAGTTATTCTTCTGCTTTGGAACATGCTTATAATGCAGTGAAGTCTATAGAGAATCAAGACTTGAAGAATCATCTAAAGGCTACAACTCTGTTATCCAAGAGCCTGAAAAGTGAGATTGATTCTATTAAGGATTAAACTGATAAAGTGAGGACTGATATTTTTAATAATTTTACAAAGGTGCCTACTGCTTTACATCTAAAGGTAGTAGAATCCCAAGTGAAATCTGTTGTTTCAGAACAAACCTCCATCAATCAAAGAATTGATTCTCTGGATTCTAAGGTAACTGAAATTCAAACCTCTCTTTCCTTAATTTTGCAATTATTGTCAAATCCTGATGTCAAAAAGGGGGAGAAGGTTATTCAGACAAAATGTACACCTGATCTAGTATTAAGGAATAATGATGATGATACTGGAGATGATGGTGGTGACAATGTGAAACAAGGAGAAACCTCTGATACTGCGGTTTTGAAGTCTACAATTCAAACTTCTCAAAGTCAAACTACGCAGTCAACTCATGTTTCTGATTCTGGAGTTAAGACAGTAAGAACATTGATGCAGTCTCAGATCCTGACGGAAGAACAAATCCTGACACCTGGTCATGGACACACTCTTGCTACAATTCCTGAAGGTAATGAAGATGTGATTATTGATAATCCTGAAGATGCATCAAATTTATTCCAGAAGTTTTCTACAAAAGACGGTAGAATTGTTACTCTTTATCACACTGATAAAAGAGTTCAACAATTATTTGCCAGAAAAGCACTCTCTACAACAAGTGAAGAATATCCAGATCTCTCACATGAAGAATTTTTGAGATTACAAAGAGAAACAATGGAAAGCTATACTGCCCCTGCTAGAGGTAGAGGAGGCAAAGGTAGGAGAGGTGCTAGAAGAAGTAGAAGAGGTTCTTCAACTCAAACAGTACCTAGACAGACAAGGTCTAGTGGGTTAAGAATTGAAGAAATTCCTGAACCTATTCAAACTCTAGTAGTTCCTGACAGATCTACTTTTGGTGATGATGGAATTGTTGAAGAAGAACCTGAATTGAGAAGAAAGTCAAGTAAATCAACTCTCAGCAATACAAATCAAATTGAAGATTCTAATCCTGACATCATTCAAGATCCTGATGAATCTAAAATTCTGCAAGAAGTTGATTTGATAATCTTATCTACTGTTGTTGATTGTCACAACAAAGAAGTAGATGAAGAAGAAGAAGCCAGAAGAAGAGATATTACAAAAAGAACAAATGAAGATTTCAATCTCTATCTACAAAGGCTTAAAATTTCAAATGAAAGACAATGGAGAAATTCAAGCAGACAAGAATCTTTACTGGAAAGAAGCTATGCCTTTGAAAAGGAAAAGGATAAGAAGTGGAAACATATTAGCACATTAAGTTGTGATACACCTATCAATTTTCAGTCTGGTGGAATTATTACAAGCGTTTCAAGTGTTGTTGATTTATCTGAGATGGTTAGATCAAAAGCACTCTGGTTAAAGATGTTTTCAAATCTGAAGCAATTGTCAAGTAATTCAAGAGGAGGTATTGGACACAGAGATGGTGAATATCTGAATATGTCATATGTTGATCCTTACTCCTTGACAGAAATTGGAGGTACTTTAACTTCTGAAAACCTGAACAATTTACTAGTTGTTGATATAGTTATAGATTGTCATGATGGTTTTGAAAAGAAAGAAAAGCTTTTGTACTTCATGAAAGATGGTAGTGTGAAGATCCTATCTATTCAAGATCTGCTGATGAAAACTACAAAGGAACTGAAATATGTTCACTATCTGTTAAGATGGAAGAACAAAGTGTGCAAAGTATGGAGTGACATGATTTAGATCAGAATTCAATGATTGTCAGGAGCTAGACTCAACTGATCAGGATTACTGACGTCATCAGTATTGCATGGTCATCAGTATTTGACTAAGCGTCAGTATCTTGTTTATCATCAGGATTCCTACTCAGACTATGATCAGGTTTGATCATCAGGACTTGAAGCTGATCAGGATTCCTACTTCGAGTTATATATGGAGTCTAGTTAAACATGGAAGTTTATTTCTGTCGGTTCCTGGTTTGTAGAATGCAGCTATCGATTAAAGATATGTTTCTATCTTTGTTATTGATTAGGACTTATCTTGTTATTGATAGAGAAGCTGTGTGTAGTATATAAACACAGTCTTGGTTTCGATTTATAGAGAGAACATAATCGAATAGAAGCTCTTGAGAACATAGAATTTCTTGAGAGAGTTTTTGTAAGCTAGCAGCTCTTAAGAACATCAGAATTTCTTGAGAGAGTTTGTAACAGTTTTATATCAGAGTTAATAAAGTTGTTATTGTTATTATTATTGATCTTTTATATTTGTGTTATATAAAGTCGAGAATCTTATACAATTGTATTCAACCCCCTTCTACAATTGTTATTTACTGGGCAACATTATGATTATTATTGACAACTGTAACAACTTCAGGTACTTCTTCATTGTCAGAGAGATCTCCTGATAGATTTTCAAATACCAAGGATTCAGAGTTCTCTCCAGTTTGCAGGCCTGGTCTTTTGGTGTCGTCAAATGTTACATTAAAGCTTTCCGACACCTTCTTATCTTCAATCACATATACCCTGAAAGCCTTAGATTCCAGAGAATAGCCCAGAAAAATGCCTTCATCTTCTTTGGCATCAAACTTGCCAAGATGTTCTCCATCTTTAAGTACAAAGCACTTTGCACCAAACACATGAAAGTACTTCAGTGTTGGTTTCTTGTTGGCCATTAACTCATACGGAGTCTTTTCATGATCTTTGTTGATCAGGGTTCGATTCTGAGTGTAGCAAGCTGTGTTCACTGCTTCAGCCCAAAAGTAAGTGGGAAGTTTTGATTCACTCAACATGGTCCTTGCTGCTTCAACCAAGGTCATGTTCTTCCTTTCCACTACTCCATTCTGTTGAGGAGTTCTTGGTGCTGAAAACTGTCTTGATATTCCTTTCTCTGAGCAGAAATCATTAAGAACTGCATTCTTGGATTCAGTTCCATTGTCTGATCTGATTGTCCGCACATGTAGCTTAGCTTCCACTTCTATCTTCTTGATGTGATCAATGATTAGTTGTGTTGCTTCATCCTTTGTTTGTATGAACAACACCCACGTGTACTTGGAGTAGTCATTCACCATCACCAATGCATATCTATTTCTTGAAAGTGACATAACATTGACTGGACCAAATAAATCCATGTGAATCAGTTGTAATGGTTCAGTAATGCTTGTCATTCCTTTGCTTCCATGTGATGCTTTCTTCGACTTCCCCTTTTCACATGCTTCACATAGTCCCTCCTGATTGAATTCCATCAGGGGCAACCCTCTCACTAACTCTCTCTTTACCAAAGAGTTCATAGTTTTGAAGTTCAGATGTGAGAGCTTCTTGTGCCATAGCCAACTTTGTTCTGAAGATGCCTTTGCATAGAAACATGTAACTTCTCCTTCACTGGTAGAACTTAAGTCAGCTATAAACAAATTTCCTTTTCTCACTCCCAGTAGAGTAAGCTTCTCATCCTTCCTGTTGGTGATCAAGCATTCGTCCTTTCTGAAATCTACATTGTAGCCTTTATCACAGAACTGACTGATACTTATAAGATTGTGCTTTAATCCTTCAACAAGAGAGATGTTTTCAATGATGACATTTCCAGCTTTCAATTTACCATATCCCGTAGTGTATCCTTTGCTGTCATCTCCAAAGGTTACAATCGGGCCGGTCTTCTTAACCACCTCTGTAAGCAGGGACTCTTCACCTGTCATGTGTCTAGAACAACCACTATCCAGAATCCACACAACCTTTGAGCTTTTAACCTTACCCTGCAATCACAGATTGATTAAGCGGACTTTGGTACCCAAAATTGTTTGGGTCCTGAATGTTTAGATGATTTAACAGGAGTAACATTCAATTTAGTCTTACCCTGTTTGATATTCATAGTATCTGTGGATTTAAAATTATCAGTGCTATTGCTACTATCATTCATCAACTTAAAATAAGCATGCATGATGTTGTACTTACATAGCAAACACTCTTTCTTTCCACAGGGTTCATGAAGATCAGGCATGTCAGACATGTTATGCATTTCAGAAGTATTAGCAGTTTCTACTTTAACCTTTTTACATGCATGTGTAAGGTGTCCAGCAGAGTTACAAATAGTGCACAACTTCCTAGATGCAATGGGAGAAAATGGAACCATTCCTGATTAACAATCTTCTTCTTCCCATTCCTGTTCTTTTTAACATTACTAACTACGTCACCTACTTCAGTTTTAGGTAAATCAGGCTTAGGTAATTCATTTTTTACTGATTTCCTAGGCAACTTAGTCTTTACCTCTTTTTCCTTCAACAAATCCTCCTCAAGAAATTCTTGTCTTATGAAAAGGTCATCCTCATGAAAGAGTGGTGGAAAAGGCTTAACAAAAACTGGACAATCAACATTCTTAAGAACATGTGGAGTATTCCTTTTGACAACTGAAGGTGTCGTAGGGAATTCCACTATCTTCTTACCAGCTTTCTTGTCATAGTCAAATCCTATAGCAGTTTTATTCCCTATGGCTTGAGTATCAATGATCTCCTTAGCAATTAGGGCGGAATTCTTAAAAGCATTCAACTTCAAATCTAGATCTGAAATCTGCTTCCTGAGGATAGTCTCTATCTCATCATTACACTTGACCTTGTTCTCTAAGTACGCATTCTTTTGCTTAAGATCTTCTAATGTTACAGCTACAAGCTCTAGTTCTTCATTTTTAGATTCTAACTTTTTAATCTTAAGAACTAGTTTAGCATTTTCCATTTCTGATGCTAGCATGTTTGTGTGTACATTAAACAATTCTACACTAAGATCTTGCACAGTTTTCTTGTACTCAGAATTAGACATATCAATTGTAGTTAAGATAGGTACCTGAGATGATTGTGGTGATTTCTCTGAAGAGTCAGCCATTAGAGCAACATTTACATATTCCTCCTCTTCATCCGGATCAGTATCATCCCAGTGCTTTCCCTCTGCTATATAAGCTTTCCCTTTCTGCTTTCCAGAGAATGCCTCCAATTGCTGTTTAAGCTTGGCATTCTCTTTCTTCAACTCATCATAAGAATCCTTCTTTCCATAGACATCTTTCATGTCTCTCGCTTGACGAGGCTTCCGACATTCAGTGGCGAAATGCCCTAACTCATTGCAGTTGTAGCATCTTGATTTGCTTCTATCAATCATGCCAGTCTTGTAACCTCTCTTAAAGCCTATACTAGGTGTATAATTGCTCTTCTGGAATCTGTTGGTTGAGCCCTTGAACTTGTACTTAGGGTTTCTCTTGAAACGAATATGACTAAACTTTGCAGCTAAGTACGCCATGGTTTTGTCTTCCATTTGCTCAAGCTCTTCTAGGGTGTAGTAATCACTTTCATCAACACCCAGATTCACAGAATCCATTTCTGCTTCTATCAATCATGCCAGTCTTGTAGCCTCTCTTAAAGCCTGTACTAGGTGTATAATTGCTCTTCTGGAATCTGTTGGTTGAGCCCTTGAACTTGTACTTAGGGTTTCTCTTGAAACGAATATGACTAAACTTTGCAGCTAAGTACGCCATGGTTTTGTCTTCCATTTGCTCAAGCTCTTCTAGGGTGTAGTAATCACTTTCATCAACACCCAGATTCACAGAATCCATTTCTGCTTCTATTATCACCTCCTTTCCAGCTCTAGGGGTTTGAACCTGAATCTCAGAAGTTATTGGTTCATCCACTACAAGTGCTGCTGATCTCACAAGTGCATTGTGCTTGCTGTCCACTGTCCCTGATCCGTAGATTATCACTCTTTGTTCCTGTTCCATCTCATAGGTCTTCAACTTCCCATAGATCATCTCTAATGACATCTTTGTGAAGTCAATTCTTTCCCTTATGGATGATGACTTGTGTTCTACATGATGGGGCAGCGTCATCATGAACTTCATGTTTGATTCTCTCAGTGGATAGGTCTTTCCTTTCATTGCTAATTCATTGAGGAGTTTAGTATATTTCTCAAAGACCCGAGTTATACTTTCTCCTGGCAGAGACCTAAATGCTTCGTATTGAGAAGTCAGGATGTCCAATCTGTTTTCCTGCACGTCTTCAGTTCCTTCCATTATCAAGTTAATGGTATCCCACATATGTTTCCCGCTTGTACAGTTCATCAACTGATAGCTCATTTCCTTGTATGCGGAGTCCGCCAATATCAACATTAAACCCGTGTCCAATCGAATCAGTTCTTTGTCAGAATCTGTATACTCAGGAATTACCAAATGAGTTTCATATTATCCAAGATTTTCTAGCTTGAAGCCCATTGAAGTTTGCTTTAACAGAACCTACAAGTGTTTCTTTTAAGTCAGTTATGCAGGTGTGGAACTCAGTTATTTTTTACAAAGGGCATTCTGACTCAATCTTGATGAGTTTTGAATATGATGGGATTACTCACTATATGACTCCTGCAATTGTGGAGGATGCACTGCATTTACCTGTTCTTGGTGATGTTGTTCCTGATAATGTTTCGGACTCTACTCTCTTTGAGTTTGTTACAAAGTTGGGCTACAATGGTGAAGTAAAGAGATATGGCAACCTGTTAGGTCCAAAGTATCGTAGAAGGGGGGGTTGAATACGATACTCACAAATAATTCAATTTCGTTCGTGGATAAATCATTCAGTTCTATAACGAAATCAAACACACCAAACCAAATCAAGTTTCGGGGAATATATCTTTTTATAAATATAAACCTCGAGGGGTGCTACAATTTCTAATCCGTAGATTAGCTTCAATGAGTTCTAAGTTATCCACAATCAATACAATGATAGAGTTCCAGCAGAATTAATGTTCTTAGTATTTTCTCTCTGGCTTTTCCTCTCTCTCCGTAATTGCTTCTGTAGTGAATGAACTTGACTGAGGAAGACACTGCCTCTCTCTTAGTAATTGTAGGCTTTGGATTTGAAAACTATCGAACTAGGAATGAAGGAATCAATCCTGGCCGTCCATCTTCAAAATCAACCTGTAAAACAAGAATACTTTTCACCTGCTCCTTATTAAAAAACCATCGAATGATTTAAAAAACCATCGAATGATTTAAGTTATTTTACCATTCGATAGTTTTAAAACAAAACTATCGAATACTAAATTAACTCAAATTGGTTTTCTATGAATCACTTTTTAATACCATTCGATAGTTTTCTGAAATGAAAAACTATTGAATCCTTTTTCTTGTCTTATATATTTTAATGATTCCACTGAGCTCCTGGGCGTTTAAGTAATAGACTGTATCACTTCCTTCTGAGACGATAAAACAACTTGATCTTTTTAGTGCCGTCACCTAGTGCAACTGGTCTGGTTCACAGATGAATAACATTTGATCAATTCTTCTTTTATGTCTTCAATTCAATGTTTCTGATAAGTCCCTTGTCGTTCTGGTTGCTTCATTTAAATCACTGGAATCCCGTGGTACTTAACCCTAAATCATTCACATACTTCTGTCGTCTTGAAAGTCTTGTTTCTTTTGCTGTCACTGAGGCTTGAACATTTTCATGAACTTCTTTCCGTGACCTGTTTACGGACTTCAAGAATACATAACGTATTTTGATTCTTTGAGTTTACCTTTTCTTCTTTGATTCTGGATTCCTGTGCTTCTGTTAATACTATTGTCTGTCTTGTCCTTTGTTGAGTTGTAGTTATCTCTTTTACATCTTATGTTACATTATGCTTTACACAACCTGTTCAGGACAAAGCTTAAGAAGGAATGAATTTCTTCTTTGATACAATCAGTCGCTGATTCCTGAACAAGACATCAAATTTTGATGCTCTTCCATCAGGATCTCTCAAAATTGGGTACTCTCTAATCCATTCTACAGTGTTTGATTATGGCTCTTTTATCTTAAAAGCTTTAAGTGATAGGAAATCAGATAAGTTAGGTACTGTATGTTTTCTTAGATTTTTACAGTTGATATTTAATCACTTATGTCCTAATGTTGTTTTTGAGGATGATGTAGTTCTACCAATCTGTAGAATTACTGAGAATAATATTAAGTCCTTAGTCAACAGTGATAAGGTAAATGGTTTTATTGGAAATGCTTTTATTCCTGATAAGGTTAGGTTTTTCTTACATCAGAAAATGCCTACTTGTTATGGATTACTTTCTCATGCTATGGGGCTAGGCCAATCACACCTTGTTCCTAACCCAAGCATTCATCCCAAACAGTCAACAGCCACCTCTAATGTCTCTCAAAAGACTTTAGTTGTAAAATCAAAGAAATTAGCTAGAACTGATGTGTCAGGAAGGCAATCAGGTTCAAAGCATTTTTCCTCTACACCACTCACTAAAAAGAAGATACAAGGGGGTGTATAAGGGGTCCTGGTGAAGAAAGCTGCTAAGGGTGTTGAGGCTGTTTCTGTTAAAAGGAAGTTAGTGCTCAGGGATGAGACTGATTCAGAGGATGATTTACCTATATCCTCTATAATGAATGTGAATAAAGAAGTTGTTGATACTGCTACTGAAGCTGTGGCACATTCTTCAAAGCCACAGAAGAAAAGAACATTATCGAAAAGTAGGTATCATATTCCTTTGAAAGTGCAAATGAAGGATACTGATATTCAGACATCAAATCCTGATGAGTCATCTACTCCTGATGCTCTAGCAAATCCTGATGTTGGTATTCCTGATGCACAACCAAAAATTGTCTCTATCTCAGACTCTCCGGCAAAAGCCTCTCCATCTGAAAAGATTGTTGAAATTTCATGGGAGAAGGTTGCTGAGACTGTTTCAAAGCTTGGATTTTCACATCCCCCAGAGAAGAAAAGGAAAGCAGCAGAGATAGTTTTCAAGAGACAAAAGAAGCTGAAAGGATCAAGCCCACAAGAACCTGAATCTCAAAGTGGTTCAGCAGCTCTTACTGATGATCCAGCCACACAAGAACCACTCAATCAAAGTTTGGGTGAAGGCATAACTATTGGAATGGTCCCACAAGAACCATTTTCTCAAAGGGAGAATGAAGACATCAACATTCCAGCCACACAAGAACCATCTTCTCAAAGTGAAGATGCAGGCAAAGCTACAGCTTCTAGTGAACGATTGGTCGAGGACACTGTCAATGAGGGAAGCACACAAGAACCTCCAACTCAAAGTGTTGAAGCACCTTCAGAACCTCATGCTACACAAGAACCATTGGTAACAAATACTGATGCAAGCTTATCAAATTCTGACGGTGTTCATCCTGATAATAGTGGTGTTCCTGATGTTGAACCAATTCTTATACAACCACTAAGATCACGACCAATGGACCATCCTATCACAGATTCACAGGATAAAATGAAAGGTATTGTTATTTCTGATCCTGATGTTACTCATGATGATGATGATGATAGTGATGATGATGATAATGATGAGAAGGAACAGCTTGCCAGAGTTCTAAAATCTAGTCTTGGAACTAATTATGGTTCGTCAAACACATTCATGGCTGACAAGGCTTCTACTGGAAAAGACTTCAGACAAGACTTTTCTATTCCTTCTGAGATCAATCCTGTTGAGCAATTGAAAAGGCATCAATGGGAAAATGAATGGTATAGGTCTGATGAATCTGTCAGCTATCCATATGCCTTGGATCATGCTTATGATGTAGTAAAGATGATAGAGAATCAAGATTTGAAGAATCATCTGAAGGCTACAACTCTTTTATCTAAAAGCCTGAAACATGAGATTGATTCTATCAAGGCTACAACTGAGTTGGTGAGGGATGATATTTCTATGAGTTTTACAAAGGTGTCCACTGCTCTTCAACTAAGGATAGTGGAATCCCAAGTGAAATCTGTTGCTTCTGAACAAACCTCCATCAACAGAAGGATTGATTCTCTTGATAAAAAGGTAACTGGCATTCAAACTTCTCTTGCCTTAATTTTGAATATATTGTCAAATGTTGATGTCAAAAAGGGGGAGAAGGTAAGTTAGACAAAACAAAATGTACACCTGATCTAGTATTGAGAAATAATAATGATGATACTGGAAATGATGGTGGTGACAAAATTCTACAAGGAGAAACCTCTGATGCTGCTGTTATGAAGACAATTCAAACTTCTCAAAGTCAAACAACGCAGTCAACTCATGTTTCTGATTCTGGAGTAAGGACAATAAGAACATTGGTGCAATCTCAGATCCTGACGGAAGAACAAATCCTGACAGGTGATCAAATCCTGATGCCTGGTCATGTACAAACTTTTGCTACAATTCCTGAAGGAGATGGAGATGTGATTATTGATAATCCTGAAGCTATTCCAGAAGTTCTCTACAAAAGATGGCAGAATTGTTACTCTATATCACACTGATAAAAGAGTTCAACAATTATTTGCAAGAAAAGCACTCTCTACAACAAGTGAAGAATATCCTGATCTCTCACATGAAGAATTCTTAAGACAACAGAGAGAAATAATGGAAAGCTTTAATAACCCTGCTCCTGCGAGAGGAAGAGGAGGCAGAGGTAGGAGAGGTGCTAGAAGAGGTAGAAGAGGTTCTTCAACTCAAACAATGCCTAGACAGTCAAGGTCTAGAGGTTTATTAATAGAAGAAATTCCTGAACCTACTCAAACTCTAGTAGTTCCTGACAGATCTACTTTTGGTGATGATGGAAATGTTGAAGAAGAACCTGAATTGAGAAGAAACCCAAGACAATTAATTCTCTGCAATACAAATCAAATTGAAGATTCTAATCCTGATATTGTTCCTGACAATGTTCAAGATCCTGATGAATCTGAAATTCTGCAAGAGATTGATTTGTTAATCTTATCTACTGTGGTTGATTCTCACAACAAGGAAGTGGATGAAGAAGAAGAAGCCAGAAGAAGAGAAATCACAAGAAGAACAAATAGAGATTTCAATCTCTATTTACAAAGGCTTAAACTCTCAAACAGAAGATTATGGAGAAATTCAAGCAGACAAGAATCTTTACTAGAAAGAAGCTATGCTTTTGAAAAAGAGAAAGATAAGAAGTGGAAACACATAAGTACACTGAGGTGGAACACACCTATCAATTTTCAGAATGGAGGAATTATAACAAGTGATTCAAGTGTAGTTGATTTGTCTGATATGGTTAGATCAAAAGTACTCTGGCTACGAATGTTTTCAAATCTGAATCAATTGACAAGTAATTCTAGAGGAGGTATTGGACACATGGATGCTGAATATCTGAATATGTCATATGTTGATCCTTACTCCTTGACTGAAATTGGAGGTACTTTAACTTCTGAAGACCTGAACAATTTATTAGTTGTTGATATAGTTATAGATTGTCATGATGGTATTGAAAAGAAATAAAAGCTTCTGTACTTCATGAAAGATGGTAGTGTGAAGATTCTTTGTATTCAAGATCTGCTGATGAAAACTACACAGGAACTGAAATATGTTCATTATCTGTTAAGATGGAAGAATAAAGTGTGCAAAGAATGGAGTGACATGATCTTGTCAACAATAAGAAGAAGACTGGATGGAAATATAAATTTCAATGGTAATTATACTCCCATGTACTTAAATCAAAGAGGTCAAGATGTGGAAATGCAAAGGGGCACTGCTGTTAAAGAATTGACTTTTGGCATGACTCAACTTACTCTTAATCCTGATGGGAAGGAAATTGTTTATCTTTTGCTTGAAGAGCACAGTCTACAAAGAAACTCCATACAGAATCTCAGAGCAGCTATTTACCAGATTAATGAGGAAGATGAAGATCTCAGAAATCTTAAGGAAAGACTAATTCAAATTCTTGAAGAAAAAGAAGAAAATTTGGTATCCAACTTCTTGAAGATGAATCTGTTCTATCAAAGAATTTAAATAGATAAGTTGCTATTGAAGATACTTGTACATTTTGTAAATATGTTTTTGACATCATTGAATCTTAGAAATCTATACTTTATTTCACAAAGTATGAGATTGGGGGAGATTGTTAGATCAGGAATCAATGATCGTCAGGATCTAGACTTCAACTGATTAGGATTGCTGACATCATCAGGATTTCATGGTCGTCAGGATCAGAATGAATATCAGGACTGGGATCAGGATTGATCATCAGGACTGGAAGCTGATCAGGATTCCTACTTCGAGTTATATTTGGAGTCTAGTTAAATAAGGAAGATTATTCTGTCGGTTCCTGGTTTGTAGTAATGAAGCTATCGATTAAGGATATGTTTCAATCTTTGTAATTGATTAGGACTTATCTTGTAATTGATAGAGAAGCTGTGTAGTATATAAACACAGTTTAGGTTTCGAGTTATGTGTGAGGAAAAATATCGATCACATACACGTGAATCTTTGTATCCTAGAAGCTCTCAAGAACACAGAATTTCTTGAGAGAGTTTTTGTATCCTAGCAGCTCTCAAGAACACAGAATTTATTGAGAGAGTTTGTAACAGTTTTATATCAGATTTAATAAAGCTGTTATCATTCTTTCATATTTGTGATTCATATCTTATTAAGTCGAGAATCTTATACAATTGTATTTAACCCCCCCTTCTACAATTGTTTATTACTGGGCAACACTAGCATATAACCCGTGCAAGGCACGGACCATCAAAGAAGATTAAAAAGTAACTACTCATGACATTTTTGCAAGTGTTTTAATTATATTAATTGTATTTGTTAAAAAAAATTAGTTGGCATGTTAAAATATGTAAGTTTTTTTTAATAATTAAAAATATTAAAATAGGTTTTAAAATAAATAAGGTTTGCACGTGATATTTTTGGAAAACAGAGATTTTAGTGAGAATAAATATAAAAGGTAATTGTCCGTGATATTTTTGGAAAATGAGTAGATTTTGTTAGAAAAAAGTGTTTTATTTATTAAAGGCGATCAGCTAGCTATTTTTATATTATTTTATTATTTATTAAATAAAATAAATGATCAAAAACCGAAAACCAAAACTTTCAATGCACGGACCATCAAATGAGATTAAGAAATGACAAAATAAAAAAATTAATGGGAATGGAAAATATTAAATAAAAAATTAAAGTTAATATGATAAATTATAAAATAAGAAACTTAAATATTAATCGGAACATAGAAAATATCAAAAAAATGCAAATGGGGTGAGGATGATAAATGAGCCATTATTAATATTATTTTATTATTTATTAAAATAATATTAATAGCAAGGACAAATAGAAAATCTAACATGTTTTAATTAAAAAAAGTAATTATCCGTGATATTTTTAGAAGTGTTTTAATTATATTAATTGTATTTGTTAAAAAAATACATTGGTATGTTAAAATAGTTAAGCTTTTTTAAATAATATAAATCATTAAAATAGATTTTAAAATAAATAGGTAAGGGTTGCACCCGATAATTTTGGAAAAGAGATATTTTAGTGAGAACAAATATAAAAGGTAATATGTTTTAATTTAAAGGTAATTGCCATGTGATATTTTTTTTGAATAATATTAATAATAGGGACAAATAGAAAAGCTAACATGTTTTAATTAAAAAAACTAACTGCCCGTGATATTTTTGGAAGTGTTTTAATTATATTAATTGTATTTGTTAAAAAAATACGTTGGCATGTTAAAATATGTAAGATTTTTTAAATAATTAAAAACATTAAAATATGTTTTAAAATAAATAAGTAAGGGTTGCACTTGATATTTTTGAAAAATAGAAATTTTAGCGTGAACAAATATGAAAAATAATATGTTTTAATTTAAAGGTAATTGTCCGTGATATTTTTGGAAAATGAGTAGATTTTGTAGTGAGAACAAATATAATGTTAGGCCGAATACACAATATATAATCAAGTATGTATAAGAATAACAATCAAGAACACAGGTTTGTAAATCAACAAACTGTAATTATATTAACAGTTTCTCTCTTAGTGATGTTAATGAATCACAAAGAGCTACTAGGTTACAAGAATAATATATTCAATGTTCGCGTCCCTTCTAGGGATAACCTATCTGTGTTTATATAGTACACAGCTACATACAATCCTTATCTAATTGATACTCCTATAAATTAGCTATACAATTATTATCAATTAAGGATTACTTCAGTCTTCTGTCCAGTCTCCTTAGCTGTATCAATATATTCTGCTTCTTTCCATCTTCAGAATATATTGCTTCTAGAATCTTTATCTTTGCACCGACAGCTAAGTCAACTATCACCCTGTCAGACTTTATCAAACTCTGACCGGCTTCCATATAAACTCTTCACCCAGTCAGACTTTATCAAACTCTGACTGGCTTCAATGTAAACTCTGATATGTACCTGTTACTTAAACACTGATGAACAAACGTTAGCAATTATATCTAACAATCTCCCCCAACTTGTTCATACCAAAATGTACAAGTTAAACAGATAATTGATGATGTCAAAACATATAACAAATGCAGTGTTTAAAATATGTCAGAGTTTAACTTTAAAACAGAGTTTAAATTTAACTTAGAACAGAAAACAAAAAAAACTTACAGTCAGACTTTACTTGACTTCTTGAACATCAGGTACTGTCCTGAGATAATCAATCAACAGTCTTCTTTCAGCATTCTCAAGTTCAGCTATCATAATCTCTTTCAGCTCCTTATACTCTGGATCTTCTTCACCAGTTTGATATATGGCAGCCCTCAGAGAATAGATACTATTTTTCTTCATGTCATTCCCTAGTCGAATGTAATGAGCTTTGTCTGACTCTAGGTTAAATTCTAAAACCTTTACTCCAAGTGCAGTTTTAAATCTAGCACTGTTTCTTTTCATTTCCACTATTTTTCCAGCATGATCCCTATACTTTGGAATATAAACACTTGACACTCCTCCTCCAAGCATAGCTTTAGATCTCAGCATCTTTTCTCTCAACACTTGAGAAACATCATGAGTGTGTCTGTTCTTGACTTTCAAAAGATAAAGTACATATTCAAGTTCTTCCCATGATTTGAGATTGACATCAGATTCTCCAACCTTATAAACTCTTCCATCACTCATGAAGTATAACAAAAATTGCTTCTTCAATACTCTGTGAAAAATCAACTGAACAGACTCTAACTTATCAAGGTTTTCTTGTGTAACCCCAATACCAGATTCTGCCAGTGAAATGTTGTCTTGAGATATGTTATTTGTTCTTCTCTCTCTGTGTGAACCCAGTCCAGATTTATCAAAGGCTTCTTTTCCCAAAACTGTTCTGGTTTCTGAGAAATTCACAGCTTCAAGTTTTAAGTCTTCAAGAATTTTAGGTTTGCTGAATCCTGGAAGTAGTGTAGATTTCTGTACAACTTGAGCAACGTCAGAGGTTGTCATAACTTTGGTAATAACATCAACTTGAGCAGCGTCAGAGGTTGATTTAGCTAATCTTGTTTCAACTTGAGCAATGTCAGAGGTTGATTTAAACTTCTTATTCAGGTTAGGCTCTTCAATCATCACGCCTTTACCTTTATCAGCATTTGAACAAATAGGCCTCCTTGAGTACTGTAAACTCTGATCAGAGTTTACATTCTCTTTGATAACAATTCCTTTTTCTTTTCTCCTCGGAGCCTTGATAACCTTCTGTTTGTAAATTCCAGCTTCAACATCTTTCCTGTGTTCTTCAGCAAGCAATTGCTCTTCTGCCTGGATATCTTCAATAGTAACATCTTTACCATGTTCTGCTAAGAATAACTGTGTAGCAACTTCTTCATCAGTAACTGGAGATTTAGAGGAAAGAAGTAAACTTCTAACCCTTGAAGAAGACTGCCCTCCAGTATATACTCTTTTTCCATCAGCATTTGTCTGAGCATCAGAGTTTGACCTCCTCCCTTGCCTTTGAACATTCTTTGATCTTGGATGATGTTTGTCTCTTGCACCACCATCAGCAGTATCATCCTTCTGAGTCAGAGTTTGAGAGCTCTTGCATTTGTCTTTAGATACTCTCTCCCCCTTTTTGACATCATCAGACAGCAAAACTGATGTGAGCAATTCAATGGAATTTGCAATTTCATCCAACTTTGTTGACATTGTGACTTGATTTTCTTCAACTTTGGACAACCTGGAATCAAAATTCTTCTGATCTTTACACAAAGAAATATACAATGATTTATCCTTCTGTTGTGTAAGCCCTCTTGTAGCTAAATCATTCCTCAAACTTTCAATCACCTTGTCAGAAGCATCAAAACGATTGTTTAGTGATTTGATTTGTACAATAGTTGCTTTGAGATGACTGAGAAGTTCTGGATTTTTAATCTCTTTGGAAGACTTTGTCACAAAATCTGCAGCTCGTTCATTGGAAAAGATAGTATCCTTGCTTGACCAGTTTGAGAAGTACATATTCTGAAAATGTTCTGCAGTAGCACGATTGACTTCTCTTGCTTCATCAGAGTTAGCTTGAATATCAGATAACTCTACTTGAATATCAGGATTGGAATGAGTAGGACTAGCTTCAGCATTGTCATCCTCTGCTTCATTCTCTGTAATAACATCCTCTGCCACTTTTTCAGGATCATCAGAGTGTGCATTATTACTATACTCTGCTTCTCTTTGAACAATCTCAATAACAGATTGTTGTAAAGCTTCAAGAACAAGAGCATCCTCAGAGTTTGCAACAAACTCTGCTTCAATTGGAACATTTTCTGTTGCATCCTTTTCAACAACATCAGCATTTGCAGCAAAAGACTGATTGACTTCCTCACCTTTCTCAACTTCAAAAGTAAGTATTTCTGTGTGAGAAGCCATAGATTCTTCAATTCTCACAGTATCTAGATCAGCTTCCAAACCCTCTGTGAAATGTTCAGAGTTTAAAGAGGTGTTGGCTTCAACGTCCATATGAAATTCTTGAGGCTCAAAAATCCTGCTATCAGAGTGATCAGCAGCTTCCTCAACTACATCATCAGCATTTGATGTAGGAGCTTCTGTTGCAGTATTTACTCTGTCCTTAGTAGGCACAGTAGTATCAATAATCTCCTCTTGTACTTCAGGAGTTACATTCTCCATAGAAACTTTGTCCTCAAAGACAGCTTCATCCTCTTGAATCTGAACATCAAGATTTTCTACAGCTTTGGAAAAAATTTTCTCAGCACCAAATAGATGTGCTGCTACTAATCTTCTTTTTCTCTAATGAAGAGTTTCTTCATCAGTTTCACTATACTCAACAGCAGCATCAGACTTTGCTCTGTTGGCTCTTCTTTTCTTTAGCCTTTTCTCCTGAGGCATACCATCAGTTTTTGATGCCCCAGCTTCAGCATGTGACTTAGCAACCCTGGCAGGTTTAGTACCAACATGCTTAGTCCTACCACCCCTTTTAGATGTAACAGAAGTTGACGGAGGCAGTTCTTGTTGTAGAGGCTCAGGTTGAGAAGAAGCTTGTGGTGGTGGATTGACCCGATTTGCAGACTGTCTGTGGGAATAGCATCCCAGTTTGTGCATTTCTTGCTAAAAGTCCTTGTGATGCAATCAAAGAAGAAGCTCCACTCCTTCCTTAAGAATGGTCGTTTTAGCTATCCAATCTTCGATAAGGGTCCAGAATACCCAATTTCTCGCATCATTCTTATCAAGTCCTCATCACCCATTCCAATTGTATACGAAGAGAATTCAGGAAACCCCATTGCAGCGCGAATGGTTCCAGCAGTAATTACATACTCTGTATCTTCATATTCAAAAATAATCGATGGGTTACCTGTTTCACCACCATCATCATACAATCCTGTTTCCCAGAATGCCTTTATCTGTGAACTAGAAAGTTTTTCAGGTTCCACCAAAGCATGCCCAATCGCTGACTGAGCGAGAAAGTTTTGTATGATATGAAACACTTCTGGGGCATTGACAGTGTTTAATGGGGCTGAATAATTATTAGGAACAAACTCTAACCCAGAAGCAACAAAAACTGTAGTAGCCATTAGTACGAATCGAGAAGAAAAATCAAAGAAACTGATTCAAAAGAGTTTGTGTGTAGAAAAGTGTTTGTGAATATGCTTGTGTGACAATTGATGTGTGTTGGAGTAAGATGTGAAAAGTTTTGACGAAGATGTGTGTATTGTATAAATGGAAAATTCAAAATTAAAAACTGAACAGTTTTTAATCATTAATACACAACTGTCTTACTCTGTTAACTGTGTTAGTGGGACACGTGGCATACATGCAATGACT
Source organism: Heracleum sosnowskyi (assembly GCA_030848705.1). Taxonomy (NCBI): domain Eukaryota; kingdom Viridiplantae; phylum Streptophyta; class Magnoliopsida; order Apiales; family Apiaceae; genus Heracleum; species Heracleum sosnowskyi. The sequence continues at coordinate 23,452,684 of CM061243.1, read as the reverse complement.
GACAGCAAATAATTGACAGTTTTCAATGCGCATGCGTAGTAAAAACATCAATAACTACCGTCTGTTACACTTTTCTAGGCATTAACCTCTCTCCTCTGTTCAAAAACATCCTTGAACAACTGTCCAGTCATACTCTTTTTAAATTTTCAAAACAAATGTCTTTTTTTTTCAAAATTATAATATGTCTTAAACCAACAAAATTTATTTTAACCATCAGAGATTAAAATTAAATTACCTCGGCGTAGAGTACACAAATCATCGGTATTTATCAATTCTCCTCCTTTATACATAAACTCTTTTCACAAACTGTACAGGTGTGTGTATTTGTGTGTGACTTAGCAGAGTTTACTGAATGTAAATATTTAGACCATCTCAAAGTGCATAAAATCCACAAACTAAAAGCAGTAATAACTGGTTGCCTAAACTCTCATGTATAAAATAAAATCTGATTCTTATGTCTAAACTCTGTATACTGATATCCTTTCATTTGGATATATCTTTTATTTTTCACCCCCTTTCTATATATGCTTTCATATATATTTTTAATTAATTTTTTATTATTATTATTATTATTATTATTTTTCCAGTAATCAGTGGTTGGCACTAGTCACCAAAAATCAAAGATTTTAGCCCTTATTTCATACAATAAGTTCCTGGATCTTCCTAGGCACAACATGATCTCAAAGGAATTTGTGCTCTTTTTGGCATCTTTTGATTTGAGGGTGAATTATTTGCAATTAATAATCAGAGTTTAGACTTTTCATCAGTTAATACAATTAATTTATGAGAGAAAATGCAAATAGCTAATACAATCTCAGTGTATAGGATCAATAAACTAAGAGATGCTATAAATATAGAGACAGTATCATGCTGTGTAAAATTTCTGCACATTTTGTAATCAGAGTTTATAATACTTAGAAGGATTCATGATTACTTACTGAAAATCATGCTTCATACATTTTTCTTTATCGGTCCATGTGGTTCAGACAAAATTACAATCAGAGTATAACATTAGACTGTAACTATCAGAGTATGACTGTCAGAGTATGACTAACAGAGTTTACTGATCAGAGTATAACATGCTGGTACAAATAACAGTTAATACATGCAAGGAATCATGAGCATAAAAGTCAAACAAGTATAGTTTTTGAGTCTAACCCGTATCTCTAGTCAAAACCAGAGATCATTCCAAGTTCATTTACCAATCTTGTAAAAGTAGCTTCACTCAAAGGTTTGGTGAAGATATCTGCAAGTTGTTGGTCTGTAGACACAAAATGGAGCTCAATGTTTCCTTCTTCCACATGTTCCCGGATAAAATGATACCTTATGCTGATGTGCTTGGTCATGGAGTGCTGTACTGGATTTCCTGTCATAGCAATAGCACTCTGGTTATCACAGAAAATAGGTATTTTAGAGTACTTCAAACCATAATCCAGCAACTGATTCTTCATCCATAGAATCTGTGCACAACAGCTACCAGCTGCTATATACTCTGCTTCTGCTGTGGATGTAGAAATTGATTTCTGTTTCTTGCTATACCAAGAAACCAATCTGTCACCTAAAAATTGACAGCTTCTACTTGTACTTTTTCTGTCTATCTTACAGCCTGCAAAATCTGCATCAGAGTAACCAATTAGCTTAAACTCTGATTCTCTAGGATACCACAAACCCACAGGTTATGGTTCCTTTGAGATATTTGAAAATCCTTTTTACAGCTGTTAGATGAGGCTCTCTGGGATCTGCTTGAAATCTTGCACAAAGACATGTTGCATACATGATATCAGGTCTACTTGCAGTAAGATACAGTAAAGACCCTATCATTCCTCTGTAGTTTGTCATATCTACTGAGGCTCCTGTGTCTTTGTCTAGCTTTGTTGCTGTAGCCATGGGAGTTGAAGCAGATGAACTATCAAGCATACCAAATTTCTTGAGAAGATTTCTGGTATATTTTGCTTGATTGATAAAAATACCATCATCTGTTTGCTTGACCTGTAAGCCTAGAAAGTAACTAAGCTCTCCCATCATGCTCATTTGGTACCTGGATTGCATAAGCTTTGCAAACTTCTCACAAAGTTTGTCATTAGTAGATCCAAAGATAATATCATCTACATAAATTTGAACTAAAAGCAAATCATCACCAGAATTGAAATAAAACAAGGTTTTATCAATTGTACCTCTTGTGAACCCACTTTCTAAAAGAAATTGAGCAAGAGTTTCATACCATGCTCTTGGTGCTTGCTTTAGTCCATATAATGCCTTGTCAAGCCTGTAGACATAATCTGGATGCTTGGGATCTACAAATCCTGGTGGTTGTTCAACAAACACTTCTTCTTCAAGCTTCCCATTGAGAAAAGCACTTTTTACATCCATCTGAAAGACTTTAAACTTCTTGTGTGCAGCATAGGCCAGAAAAATTCTTATGGCCTCCAATCTTGCAACTGGAGCAAAGGTTTCATCATAGTCAATTCCTTCCTGTTGTGAATAACCTTTAGCCACAAGTCTAGCCTTGTTTCTTGTAATCACACCTTCACTGTCAGTCTTGTTTCTGAAAACCCACTTTGTACCTACTATTGATCTATTCTTTGGTCTAGGTACAAGTGTCCAGACTTCATTTCTTTCAAATTCATTTAACTCTTCTTGCATTGCTGTAATCCAATTAGCATCTTGAAGAGCTTCCTCCACTTTCTTTGGTTCTGTTTGAGACAAGAAAGCATGATACAGACACTCATTATTTGTTGCACTTCTAGTTCTCACACTAGCATCAGGATCTCCAATTATGAGATCAGGTGTGTGTGTGTGTGCCTGTGTCCACTTTCTTGCTGTTGGTAAGTGGTTTCTTGCATCATTATTGGATCCTCCCCCTTGATCCATGCTTTCCTGATTCATATGTTGACTTTCTGCAGTATCTGAGGCTCCCCCTGAATTGGATGGCTCAGAGTTTGAACTGTCAGAGTTTGAATCAGTTTCCTCAACTGACTCACTTGCTGTGTCTTGTTGAGCTTCTTCACGCTCCCCCTCAACTGGTTCTCTATTTTGTTCAATTTGAGAATTTCCAGTTTCTCCAGTATTTACCAGTAGAGGTTCAGAGTATGCTCCGTCAGAGTTTGTCAGAACCGCTTCATCAGAGTTTGTCGGTACTGCTTCATCAGAGTTTACGCCATCAGAGAATAAATCTTCATTTTCAAAACGCAGTTGATCATATCCATCTAAGTCATCAAGTCCAGTTATTTTCTTGTCATCAAATGACACATGTATGGATTCCATGATCACTTTAGTTCTCAGATTGTAGACTCTGAATGCTTTTGTTGACAATGGATAACCAACAAAGATTCCTTCATCAGCTTTTAACTCGAACTTAGTCAACTGTTCAGGATGAGTCTTCAACACAAAGCATTTGCATCCAAATATATGAAAATATTTCAAATTTGGCTTCTTATTTTTCACCATCTCATATGGTGTTTTACCATGCTTGTTGATCAATGTTGCATTTTGAGTAAAACAAGCAGTTTGAACAGCTTCTGCCCAGAAATACGTTGGTAGTTTTGCTTCTTCAAGCATAGTTCTGGCTGCTTCAATTAAAGTTCTGTTCTTTCTTTCAACTACACCATTTTGCTGTGGAGTTCCAGGTGCAGAAAATTCTTGTTTCACTCCTCTTTCCTTGCAGAAAGCTTCCATATTTGAGTTTCTGAATTCAGTTCCATTATCACTTCTTATAATTTTGACTTTGTGTTGTGATCCTTTGTCCAGTAGATTTACATGATCCATCAGAGTTTGAGCAGTTTCATCCTTCTTTGATAAGAAATACACCCATGTATATCTAGTATATTCATCAACAATTACTAGAGCATATTTCTTTCTGCCCATAGACATCACATTCACTGGTCCAAAGAGATCAACATGTAGAAGATGATATGTTAGATCAGAATTCAATGATCGTCAGAAGCTAGACTCAACTGATCAGGATTGCTGACGTCATCAGTATTGCATGGTCATCAGTATTTGATCAAGCGTCAGTATCTTATTGATCATCAGGATTCCTACTCAGACTATGATCAGGTTTGATCATCAGGACTTGAAGCTGATCAGGATTCCTACTTCGAGTTATATTTGGAGTCTAGATAAACATGGAAGTTTGTTCCTGGTTTGTAGAATGCAGCTATCGATTAAAGATATGTTTCTATCTTTATTATGATTAGGACTTATCTTGTTATTGATAGAGAAGCTGTGTGCACTATATAAACACAGTTTTGGTTTCGATTTATGTACTGATCAGAGAGAGAGAACATAATCGGAGAGAAGCTCTTAAGAACAGAATTTCTTGAGAGAGTTTTTGTAAGCTAGCAGCTCTTAAGAATATCAGAATTTCTTAAGAGAGTTTGTAACAGTTTTATATCAAAGTTAATAAAGCTGTTATTGTTATTATTATTGATCTTTCATATTTGTGTTATATAAAGTCGAGAATCTTATACAATTGTATTCAACCCCCTTCTACAATTGTTATTTACTGGGCAACAATTGGTATCAGAGCAAACTGATTTAATTCTGAATCAGATACGATCTAAAGATGTCGACAACCAAGTATGAAAGCATGAAGATTCCCATCTTAAAGATATCAGAATATCCTTCATGGAGGGTAAAGATGCTGATGTACCTGGAGGCTATGGATCCTGACTACTTGGACAGGATTCGTGATGGACCATATATACCAACAAAGTTCGTAGAACGAACAGATACAGTACCAGAACATTATGTGGTCAAAGCTAAAGCTGAATGGACTCCAGAAGAAAAAGCTCATGTACTCAGGGAACCAAAGATAAAGAATATCTTGCATAATAGCCTTGATGTTGTCATGTCAAACAGAGTGATTGCATGCAAATCTTCAAAAGAAATCTGGGATACTTTGGAAACTCAGTGCCAAGGATCTGCATCTGTCAAGAAAAACAGAAGGGCTCTTTTGATTCAAGAATATGAACAATTCGATGCAAGACCTGAAGAGAGCCTTACTGATCTATATGACAGATTCCTGACACTATTGAACAGCTTATCCTTAGTTGACAAAGTATATGAAACTGAAGATTCAAACACCAAATTTCTTAGAGCTTTACCTGAAGAATGGGATACTCAGACCTCAATCATTAGACACCAGTATGATCTGAACATTGTGTCTCTTGATGAGATCTATGGGATGCTAAGAACTCATGATCTTGAAGTTCAACAGAGGAAGAACAAGAAAAGCAGCAAGGCAAAGTCAATTGCTTTGAATGTAGAAGCAAAATCAAAAGGGAAAGCTATGGAGGTCTCTAGAAGGAAAGCGAGAGTAGCTGAGTCAGATCCTGACGACTCTTCATCAGATACTGATGGCAATCCTGATGCCAATACTGGTGATGAATCTTCTGATTCAGACATGGAAGAGATGGTTGCTATGATTGTCAGAAACTTCAGAAGGATGAAGTTCAGGAAGAATAGAAGACAAGGCAACTTTCAGAAAAAGACCTTCAAAGCAGACAAAGACAAGTATATCAAAAAGGACAGCAAGGGTAGCAAATTTGACAAGTCAAAGGTTAGATGCTACAAGTGTAATGGTATGGGTCACTTTGCTTCTGAATGCAACAAGACAAAGGCACTCATCACATCAAGCAAGGATTGTATGGACTCTTCCTCAGAATCTGATACTGAGGTAGTCAACTATGCGTTAATGGCCAATGCTGATGTAACTGCTGCTCCTGATGATAAGGTACTAAATACTATCTTTGATTTTGATACTGATAATGCTTCTGAGTTAAGACGTTTTCTAAAGTCATTACATATTAGCTTTAGAAGTCAAACTGCTGAGAATACTAGAATCTTATCTGAGATGTCTGACCTTAGAAAAAGGAATGAGATATTAGAAGCTGAATTTTCTCGTATGCAAGAAGTACAAAAAGAATGTGATAATGCTAAACACATGCACTTAGAGATGACATCTAAATGTATTTCCCTTGAAAAAGAACTTGAATATGCTAATGAGAAAATCAGAACCTGGACAGACTCTGGTAGGAAATTTCATGAGATTAATACCTCTAAGAATTGGAAAGAGTGTCTAGGATATAAGTCAGATGAGGATAAGAAATTGAAAGAGAAAATTGTCATTGATGAGACAGTCAGTCCAAAGACCTATAGACATGTTATAGACTCAACCAAATCTAAGATTACTCCTGTTAATTTTGTTTTTGGTAAGGATTCCAATTCTACTTTTGAAAAGGGATCTTCTTCTACTCAAGGAATTAAAATTATAAAGTCTAAACCTGTCATGAACAAAGTCACTAAGAATGTAGGTCTATTGTCTCAGAAACAGCTTAAAGATAAAATCTGTAAGGTTACAGATAAGAAAAAGGAAGCTACTGTTAAGAGAAACAGGAATGGTAAAATTGGGATCAATAAAGAGAATGGTTATAAGTATATCCCAAATGCACCTAGAAAGTGTTGTTTTAACTGTGGTAACTCTAATCATCTTGCTATTGATTGTAAGAAGAGTAAGAAGAAGATTACTGATATTCCTAAGTCTGATGTTAGGAATAGATCAGTACTCTATAAACCGCAGAAGTCCTGTTTTCATTGTGGTAGTCTATGGCATTCTATTTATACATGTAAAGAGTATCATGATTTGTACTATAACTTTTATGATCCCTTGCCTAAGTATGAAAGTAGTACAAAGTCTGATAGAACTGAAAATGTCATAATGAAGCATGCTTTTGTTAATACTGATACTGACAAAGCAAATCCTGATGGAGTAAATCCTGTCAGGACTGCTAAAGTCAAAAAGTCTTCTGCTGTTAAAATTAATAAATTGCATGAGAAAGGAACCCAACATGTATGGGTTCCTAAGTGTTCTAACTAGTGTGTTTCTATTCTGATGCAGGGTAAAAAGAAAAATGTGTTAGTCATGGATAGTGGATGTTCTGTGCACATGACTGGAAACAAAGCCCTGTTATCAGAATATGAGGAAAAAGCTGGCCCAACTGTGTCTTATGGAGATGGCAACATTGGACAAACCTTGGGATATGGCAATATAATCATTGGAAATGTCATCATTGAGAAAGTAGCTCTAGTGAAGGGACTAAAACACAACTTGTTGAGTATTAGTCAAATCACTGACAGAGGTTATCATGTCAATTTCTATTCCACACATTGTGAAGTAGTCAGTAAAGCAACAGGGAAGATAGCACTAACTGGCTACAGGCATGGTAACATATATGAAGCCAACATTCTCTCAGATACTGATGGCTCCCCTACATGTTTCATCAGTAAAGCTTCAGTAGATGAAAGTTGGAATTGGCACAAGAAGCTTTCTCATCTCAACTTCAGCAACATCAATGAGTTGGTTAAGAAAGAGTTAGTAAGAGGATTACCTAATGTCTTATATACACCTGATGGACTCTGTGATGCATGCCAAAAAGCAAAACAAAGAAGGACATCATTCCAGAGTAAATCAGAATCCTCTATTGAAGAACCATATCACATGCTACATCTTGATCTGTTTGGTCCAGTCAACATCATGTCCATCAGTAAGAAAAGGTACACTCTTGTAATTGTTGATGAATATTCTAGATTCACCTGGGTGTATTTTCTGCATAGAAAAGATGAAACTCCTGAAGTTCTGTTGGATCATGTGAGGATGATTGAGACAACCACAAAGTACAAAGTCAAGATTCTGAGAAGTGATAATGGTACTGAATTTAAGAATTCAAAGATGGAAGAGTTCTGCAAATACAAAGGAATCATTCAACAATTCTCTGCTCCTGGCACACCTCAGCAAAATGGAGTAGTAGAAAGGAAGAATAGAACTCTTATTGAAGCTGGCAGAACTATGTTGGAAGAAGCTAAATTACCTACATATTTCTGGGCAGAAGCAGTCAACACAGCATGCTATACACAAAATCTCACATTGATAAACAGGCATGGTGTTACTCCTTATCAGTCTCTCAAAGAGAAGAAACCAAGTCTGAAGCATTTGCATGTGTTTGGCTGTAAATGTTTTGTTCTCAGAACTCATCCTGAACAGCTAGGGAAATTTGAAACAAAGGCTAATGAAGGAATATTCATAGGTTATCCTACATCCAGAGCCTTCAGAGTTTTTAATTTGAGAACAAGAACTGTCATGGAGTCAATACATGTATCTTTTGATGACAAGAAGATAACTGGAATCATTGAAGACTCGCATGATAGATTGTTATTTGAAAATGAAGCTTCCAAGGAACCTGAAGAAAGTGAATCAGATCCTGTCAATACATCAGATCCTGATGGGTCACCAAATCCTGATGACACACCAGATACTGATGGTGCTAATACTGATGATACAAACAATAGTGATACAACTAGTAGTGCTAATGTTGAGGGGGAGCAACGGCATTCTACTACAAGTTCAGAGTCAACTCAATCATCAGGACAGAATTCTTCAGATGCTGATTCAAGTGAAGATCCTGATAATACATCAGGAGGGTATAGCAATAATTCAGGGAGAGCTTCAAATCAATCAAATTCTTTCAATCAAGATGACACCAATCCAGGGGGAGCATCTACTTCAAGAAACAATTTGACACCAGCAAGGAAATGGACTAAAGATCATACTCCTGATTTGATAATTGGAGATCCTGATGCAGGTGTTCAAACAAGAAGTGCAACTCAGAATGAATGTTTATATAATAACTTTCTATCCAAAGAGGAGCCTAAGAAAGTTGAAGATGCACTTAAAGATGCTGATTGGGTTACTGCAATGCAAGAAGAACTGAATGAATTTGAAAGGAATGAAGTCTGGAAACTGGTACCAAGACCAAAGAATAGATCAATTGTTGGTACAAAGTGGATTTTCAAGAACAAGACTGATTCTGATGGAGTCATTATCAGAAATAAAGCAAGGCTAGTTGCAAAGGGGTATTCCCAACAAGAGGGAATTGACTATGATGAAACTTTTGCTCCTGTTGCAAGACTAGAAGCCATCAGGATATTTCTTGCTTATGCAGCACATAAGAAATTCAAGGTTTTCCAGATGGATGTTAAAAGTGCTTTCTTAAATGGTGAACTGGAGGAAGAAGTTTATGTTGAACAACCTCCTGGTTTCATTGATCCTAAATATCCAGATCATGTCTACAGACTGGATAAGGCACTTTATGGACTAAAGCAAGCTCCAAGAGCATGGTATGAAACCTTAGCTCAATTCTTACTGGAACGTGGATTCAAAAGAGGTGCAATTGATAAAACTCTATTTTATTTGAATCATGGTAAGGAGTTGCTGTTAGTTCAGATTTATGTTGATGATATCATTTTTGGGTCAACAAACAATAAGCTGTGTGAAAAGTTTTCCAAGCTTATGCAGTCAAGATATCAAATGAGCATGATGGGAGAAATGAGTTACTTTCTGGGTCTTCAAGTTAAACAGACTGATGAAGGGATTTTTATTAATCAGTCTAAATACACAAGGAACTTACTGACAAGGTTTAACATGCAAGACAGTACTCCTGCTTCAACTCCCATAGCTACAGCTACCAAACTTGATCCTGATCAAGGTGAAGAGGTAGATGTAACTCACTACAGAGGAATGATTGGCTCTTTATTGTATCTCACTGCCAGTAGACCAGATATCATGTTTGCAACCTGTCTATGTGCAAGATTTCAAGCAAAACCTAGAGAACCACATCTGATTGCAGTCAAAAGAATTTTCAGATATCTCAAAGGCACTCCTTCACTTGGCCTTTGGTATGCAAGGGAATCAGATTTTGGGTTGTGTGGTTATTCAGATGCTGATTTTGCAGGATGCAAAATAGACAGGAAAAGTACTTCAGGAAGTTGTCAGTTTTTGGGTGGAAGACTAGTTTCATGGTTCAGTAAAAAGCAGAAATCTATTTCCACTTCAACTGCAGAAGCTGAGTACATTGCTGCAGGAAGTTGTTGTGCTCAGATAATGTGGATGAGAAATCAGTTGTTAGATTATGGCCTGACATACTCAAAAATCCCTATTTATTGTGATAACCAAAGTGCTATTGCAATGACAGGAAATCCAGTTCAGCATTCTCTTACTAAACACATAAGTATCAGATATCACTTTATAAGAGAACAGGTTCTGGAAGGAACAATTGAACTTCACTTTGTTCCTACTGATCAACAACTAGCTGATATATTCACCAAGCCACTGCCTGAAGCTACTTTCAATAAGTTGGTGAATGAACTTGGAATGATGAATTTTGAGAATTTCTGAGGAAAAGCTACAGAGAGGAAATCCTGATAACTGTCAAATCCTGATGGTTATTCAGAAAGGTATGTTTTCTTTGATCAAATCCTGATAGGATGGAATCCTGACAGGAAGTCCACTGGTCAAATCCTGATGCTCAGATGATTGAAGCTGGTATGAAAACCAGAGGTTCTATGCTAATTTGTCATCAACACTCCTGGTAAACTCTGGACAATTAGATTATTACTTAGTCTTTGATTAAGTTTTCAGTCTTAATTATCAATGTCATTATTATCAGAGTTTATTATTTATCATCTCAATATCACTATGAGTGTTACTAACAAATTTTGCAGGCAAGTACAGGAAGCAAACAATTGAGAAAATAGACAAATTTCATTAATACTTGAAGATACATTACACATGAAATATGGAAATTACATATTTGTTTTCCTAGTCTATTTTCTACTCAGGAACTCGTGCTTCACAGATAAGCATGAACACGTGCCCTGCAAATTAGCATGAATGCTCCTGAGCAGCTTCACAGTTCATCAGAACTGGAAGGTCTCTTGTTCCATCCTTAAGAGACAAAAAGAGGAGCTGATGCACTTGAAGGCGGATCGTCACCGTGACCACCGGGACGCCTCCGTGCCTCCAACTTGCATGACGTACAAGCATCACGGATTCTCTTCTTACGTTTCTCAAGCTCTCGGACGAGCTCTTCATCATCTTCATCCTCATCCTCTTCATCATCCTCATCGTCTTCATCCTCTTCATAGATGAGATTCTCAAGAGGATTCCAGTCAGGATTGGCTTGCACAAAGTTGTGCCACACCACATCAACCATAGCGTTTATAAACGCTTCATGTTCCTGAGGGTCAGGAACTGGTTGTGGCTCCATCTCAGCAAGCGCCTCATCCATTTGTTGCCAAATTCTATCAATTTCTTCATCAGAGAATGTGTATTAAGGGTGCAGGTCATTTCTACAATCTCAAGGAGACGGTTCGGTTTTCCATAAATATTTTTGCCTCGTTTGCTGGTAAGCGTGTTTTAATTCTATGACCATTACTTTGGTTATTTTTCTTAAACCAAAACGCTATTCAGGATTGTTAAAATAAATTTTGTTTTCTTAAATAAAATTTTATTTTAATCTTATTGAATATTTTTTTTAATCCTGATATGGCAAAATATTTTGTGCGGAAATGCTTTTATTCCTGATGAGGTTAGGTTTTTCTTACATCAGAAAATGCCTACTCATTATGGACTACTTTCTAATGCTATGGTACAAGGACCAACCCACCTTGTTCCTGACACAAGCATGCAACCTAAACAGTCTAAACAGTTAACAACCACCTCTACTGTCTCTCATAAGACTTTAGTTGTAAAATCAAAGAAATCAGCTAGAACTGATGTGTCTGGAAGGCAATCAGGTTCAAAGGATTTTTCCTCTACACCACTCACTAAAAAGCAGATACAAGGGGGTGTACAAGGGGTCCTGGTGAAGAAAGCTGATGAGGTTGTTAAGAATGTTCCTGTGAAAAGGAAGTTAAGGTTGATTGATGAAAGTGATTCAGAGGATGACTTACCTATATCCTCTGTGATGAATGTGAACAAGGAAGTTGCTGATACTGCTACTAAAGCTGTGGTACCTTTATCAAAACCACAAAAGACAAGGAAATTATCAAAGAGCAGGTATCATATTCCTTTGACAGTGCAAATGAAGGATACTGATATTCAGACATCAAATCCTGATGTTAGTATTCCTGATGCAACAACAAAAGTTGTCTCTATATCAGACTCTCCAGCCTCTCCATCTCAGATTCGAGGACATTCTTGGGAGAAGGTATCTACAACTGCTTCCTTGGTTGGTCTTACACCTACATCAAAGAAAAAGAGGAATGCAGCAGAGTTAGTCTATCAGAGACAGAAGAAGCTGAAAGGATCAAGCCCACAAGAACCTGAATTTCAGAGTAATTCAGCAGCTACTGTTGATCCTGCCACACAAGAACCACTCAATCAAAGTTTGGGTGAAGGCTTAGCTAGTGGAATGGTCACACAAGAACCATTTTCTCAAAGGGAGAATGAAGACATCAACATTCCAGCTACACAAGAACCATCTTCTCAAAGTGAAGATGCAGGCAAAGCTACAGCTTCTGTTGAAAGATTGGTCGAGAACATTGTCAATGAGGGAAGCACACAAGAACCTTTAGCTCAAAGTGTTGAAGCAGCTTCTGAACCTCAAGCTCCACAAGAACCATTGGTAGCAAATACTGATGCAAGCATATCAAATCCTGACGATGTTCATCCTGACGCTAGTGGTGCTCCTGATAATGAACCTATTTTGATTCAGCCACTTCGTTCAAGACCAATAGATCATCCTATCTCAGAACCACAGGATAAACTGAAAGGTATTGCAATTCCTGATCCTGACATATCTCATGGTTCTGATGATGATAATTCTGATGATGATAGTGATGATGATAATGAGAATAGAAAAGAGAAGGAACAGCTTGCTACAGCACTCAAGATTAGTCTTGGAACTAATTTTGGTTCGTCAAGTACATATATGGCTGGCAATGCTTTCACTGGGAAAGATCAGAGACAAGATTTTTCTTTTCCTTCCTTTGATCCTGCAGAGGCATTTAGACAGAATGAATGGAACAATTCATGGCACAATTCTGATGAATCTATCAGTTTTTCTTCTGCTATTGAACATGCCTATAATGCAGTGAAGTCTATAGAGAATCAAGACTTGAAGAATCATCTGAAGGCTACAACTCTGTTATCCAAAAGCTTGAAAAGTGAGATTGATTCTATCAAGGGTTCAACTGAAAAAGTGAGGACTGATATCTTTAATAATTTTACAAAGGTGCCTACTACTTTCCAACTGAGGGTAATAGAATCCCAAGTGAAATCTGTTGTTTCAGAACAAACCTCCATCAAACAACGAATTGATTCTCTGGATACTAAGGTAACTGAAATTCAAGCCTCTCTTTCCTTAATTTTGCAATTATTGTCAAATCCTGATGTCAAAAAGGGGGAGAAGGTTATTCAGTCAAAATGTACACCTGATCTAGTATTAAGGAATAATGATGATGATACTGGAGATGATGGTGGTGACAAAGCGATACAAGGAGAAACCTCTGATGCTGTTGTTATTGTAACGCCCCCAAATCCGGGGTCAAAGGATTTGGTCGTCACACTGCACTCTTAATCCAAACAACCTGTTCAACATAAAATCAACACAATAATAATAATATCTGTGACCCCAACTCTACCAAGAATCTTTAAAGGTTATAGCGCTAGGAACAAGAATCCAAAAATTCATTACAACAATCTTTCTTCTTTACAACCATTCTCTTTACATAAATTCTAATACACTAGTATAACTTCGATAAGAAGTATACCAGGCAACTAATCTTATACAATATATTAATCAATAGAAAACATCTATATACAAAACCTCTCACTAGCTCCAATGCTCTGGATCAAAACGTCTTTACGCTAATATCTTTCCCCATCTCTGATCAGCTACGCGGACAACTCTCGCCAATACACCTTCTTTCCGGCAGGCTAAAATATATATAAATAAAACAAGTATGAGCGAATGAATTGCTCAGCAAGCGCATTATTAAATATAAAATATAAAGTTCCAAATTAATCTTTGGATTTTTCAAATAAACAAGCCTATGGCTTACACATTTGTAATCTCTGATATTTTCAAAACAAGTTTGGTAATTTATCACAATATCTCATTTAGCTTCTCGCAGCTGAATAGTTTAAAACATAAAAAGATTTATATTGGTCGTCACGGCAACCGAATCAACAATAACTACAATAGTATGTAGGAAATATGAAATAAGTATAACTCTTATGTCTTCAAGACCATAGTTTGTACAAAAATACTAATTTGAAGATAACAGGTCTATTCACGACATTTTCCGAAATCAACAACTCTGGAAGGTTAGAATAATCAAGGGGCAAGAATGAGCCAACACGCTCGGTTAAGAAATAAAGAACGCACTTCAAGACTTCAACAGGGTACCGACTGGATATGCGGTATGAATAAAACTCAACAAGATAGATATCTCACGACTGCCAATGGAATCAAGGAAGTGGATTTCAACTATTTGGAATCCGAATGTATTAAGAGTAAGCGATTTCAGCAAGATTGAAACCACTATTAATAATCAACAAACCAACAACTTCACGCAACGAATAAACCTGAGAATCAGGTCATATCTCACAAGTACAAATTATATGGATGTAACTCATCCTAGAAATGAAAATTCATATTAGAATTGGATTTTTAACAATTATCAAATACAAAGGTTGTGCTGCTGGCCAGCCACGCATCAACCCCGGACTAGCTCATGTCATAGTCCTCTACTGGATCCTAGGCCAATCTGGGCCTTAATTACATCGACCAATAATTGGTCCATTTTTAAAAACATTCCAATTCTATATTATATACGTCAGGTGTCAGAACAATTGACAACCTTACTTCGACAATCAGGTGTCGGAAGAATCGACAACCTAATACAACAATTGCTGGAAAACTCACGTTCCAGGAAACAGTTCAATTATGAAGAATCCATTAAGGAATAACAATATAATCTAGTATCGACGAGATCGACACAATATGGGGAGGTGCACATGAAAAGTGACAATATAATAAGCATCGACGAGTTCGATGTAACAACTGGGATATAATGAAGAATAAACAATGACATGCTCAACAAGGTTAAGTCTGATATGAAACAGACAATATGATATCAACAGAAAAGTGTAACAAGTCAATATAGAGTAGGGTTCAAAGAATAAACAATAACATGCTTAACAAGATTGAATCTGATATGAAACAGGCATTATGATATCAACAGAATTTGCAATAACTCAATATGGAATAGGGTTCAAAGAACAGGCTCTAGATGGCCTTAACAGTTCAATTCATCACATTATGGAAGAATTAGTTAAGATTCAACAATCTGGTAAGTGACAAGAAAGTCAAGTTCAAGTTTAAGAAAAATTCAGGGTGAAGTTTATAAATGAAGAAAACAAAGGTTTATTAACTTCTGGCAGAAATAGTTCAAGTCCTTCGAACATATACTTATAATAGATAAGCCTCGTATTTGAAGGAAGTAAACTAAATCATGCACAGCATAAATGAATTCGAATCAGGGAATGGATCAGATGATCGCATTAACAAGAAATGATAATAATAGTTGCAAGGGTGCAGGATGGAAAAATGGAATACTTGTAGAACAAGTACCACAACTTCGGAATTTAAAATAACGTTTTCAACATAGGGTTCGTAAGTTCCCACTCATCTAGGGTTGGCAATATTCCAACCTAATATTTTAAAATCATGTCTTTTAAAAGAGAGCCTTAGTATACGGCCCATAATTATCTCTTCAAACTTTTCAATATAATAAGTATATCTTTCCAATCAATATGAAAATATGAATCTAAACTCAAAAGGTATAAAAGAGTACTCGTCAATTTACGAGATTAAATAACATACTTGCAATACAATGCAAAAGAAATCAACATTTGAAAATTCAGTAATAAGCATTCAACATGCATACTAATAATTCAAGATAATATCCCCTAATTAATAAGCAAGGGTATAAACACTTGCCTCTGGTCCTTAGCTATTTCGTAACGCTGAAACAATACGATTTCCTCCTTATTCTGTCTTGTCGCACGATTCTCTACTTCCGTCCTTCTTTGCTTTAACGCTCTTGCGAATACCACTAGTCTGCTTTTACCATTTCGAATCCACGTGCCAGCCTCGATAGTCAAACATGAGACGGTACTTAGTCTTCAACGTATAATCCTCATATTATATAAATGATCGTAACTTAACTTCGACGCACTTACCGATCTTACCGATATCTCTGTTGCATAAACATCCACATCTCAACTGATAGACCAATCGCAATCAACCACATAAGTAATCCACGTAACTTGCTTGACGACAATCCCCATACTATAAAAAGTCAACATCCAAGTCAACGGCCTCGTAAATCTCACTTTCTAACATAACCGACAAATTTCTATCCTATCTACCCCTCGTGATAACATTAGACACAACCAATTACTCAAACAAGTCTCAACACAATTTATTCGCATGCATGACTCAACAACAGATAATTCACATCATTCACATAATACATTTAAACAAGTAACCAGTTACGTATCGGACGCCCGGTCTAATTTACGATATTAAAAACTCAGACACTAGCCCTAGTACGGGCATATACGGACTATAAAACACATTACACAACTCATACAAACCATATAGCACTTATAACTATTTTTAAAACATCACACGAAACTTATTTGAATTTAAATAAGCCACAAACAATTTTTAAATCAAAAATCGGATTTTTAAACCCAATATAAGTATTTTAAATGCAAATAAATCAATTAATAAAATTAATTGACACTCTTTAAATGCTCAAACTATTTTTAAATAAATAAACCAAGCTATAAAATAATTAAACTTAATTTTAATTAATTAAATCTAATTAATAATTAATTATTAAGAATTAACTGATTAAAAGAATTAATCAATTAATTAAATTAATTAATTATTAATCAAAAATAATTAAAATAATTAAATTTAATCAATTTTCGAATTTAAATAAGTATTTATGAATTTATAAAATTTTCGGAATAATAAAATGTATTTTTAAATCAAAGATATGATTTTTAGAATTATAAAACTATTTTTGAATTATTTTAAAAATAAAAATCCAGAAACAGTTTTTTAGAAATGCAATTAGGGTTTTCTGGATCGAAACCGGGTCGGGTAGGGTTTTGAAAACGGGTTGCCAAGAACTTTCCGGGTCGCCAAGAACAGCCGGCGGAAACCCAGAATCCGGCCGGTGTTCCGGCCACCGGGAAAAATTCCGGCAACACCAAAATCAACTCTAAACACACAGATTTTTGAGGGGAAAACACGGGCTTCACAACAACCACACAACACCAGTTAAAAACCATTCAAAATCGTTCGAAAACGCACGGAAACGGACCCCGCCGTCGGCGGTAGCTTTTCCGGCCAACCAAAAACAACGACTGACTTTAAAACTAATTATACGAATCAATTCTACAGCTCACGATCTATCTAATCGCTAGGACAAAATCAAGAAACAGTTAGCCGATCAAAATCCCGACCAAACTCCGGTCATTACACCGTTTTCCGATCTATACGATTTCCAGCTCAAAACTTAAATTAAAAATCATGTCTGCACTCTAAATCACACAACAAACACGATTAAGCAATCAAACATCAAGAACAATCAATAATAAAGAAACCCCCAAATTAAACCTAAAATTCGAAATAAATAATTAAATTGAAAATCGGAAAAATTTAAAGATCATACCCACATAGATTTTGATGATGGATTTAGGTAGAGGATGATGAGAGATTCGATTTGGTTACAAGAACATCGAAATCGGAATCCGATAACGCCTTCAAAATTGAGTTTGATTCTCAAGAACACGAAGAACACGTTTCAGGGGTTTTTAACTTTTTAACTGTAATTATGCTTTATTATACGCAAAACAAAGTACGATTTGCCTTTTTATATTAAACGGAAAATAATACCCCAAACGACATTTTTGAATCGATACTGATCCGATAGATCGCTTTAAATACATTTTAATAGATAAAACACTTTAAATCTTTAATAAAGCAGAATACACGTTTTACGAGACGATAATCATCCATAAGGTACGGATAACTACAAGTATCGTTTAATAATAGATATACGAACCAAAATACTTCTATTACGAATATTTTCGAATACTTTCCACTTTAACGAATGAAATTTTGGGTACGAACGATATACCAATTGCCCGAATAATTTGGGAACGATCCAAATTTTCTTTTCAATAATTATAATAAAATAAAATAGTATAACACCCTTTTCAAAATAGTTTCAAATTCCCCACACATATCACATAGCATCACATTGTCACATATTCAATCATTTAACGAATAATTTAGCACGTTTAAACAGATAAATCATTTAATAACTCTTAATATGAAATTAAAATCTCATTTCATATCATATAATAACACGTAATTTTCCCGGATCTTACATCCTTCCCCCCTTAACAGGATTCTGTCCTCAGAATCAGCTCGCGCAAACATAGGTGGATATTTTCCAACATCTCATTCTCAAATTCCTAGGTTGACTCTTCAACCTTAGGATTTCTCCTCATACTCATACTAATTTGACTCCTCTATTACTCATCACTCTCTCATACTGACTCAATATCTCAATCGGTTACTCAACATAGAACAATTTAACTAGATCTCTATAGGTTCATATTCTACGAAATACACTATGAATATACCACTCACGGGGTGGCAAGCAAACTTATACGCACTTTCCCAACACTCAATAAATCGTCGTAAGGTAGCATTTCAAAATCGTCATAGTAACTGTTGTCGTAAGAGAATCTAATCAACGGTAAACGATCCTCCCAATTACCTTCAAAATTTAGTACACAATCATAGTCTGTCTGAATTCTTCAATTACGTCGCGGATCTCTGTCAAATACAATTGAACTCGTCATTCCATGCCGTACCATTATCTCTCATTAATCGGTCAATAATAACCTAAATAACACCACGATAAGCTCTAAGCCTTAGCAACTCCATACCACAGTTTATCTCAACATGTCTTCGTCTCCATTCAGGAATCTCTTTAGTTGTAGTCGTCTACTATACCTCTGTTATTTTGTCTTCATTTTCCAACACCTCAAGTACTTAGATATTCACCAACACTGGTATCCCTTTTGAAACCCCTCATATATATCCTTGCATTTCCTTCTTATTCTTTATACTTTCTCGTTCCCTCCTATAATTGAATCCTTTTCTATTTCCATAACTCTTTCCTTTATGTAGCCCTTTCTCTTTAATCAATCCTGGTTGAATCCTTATGTCCGTCATTTCTTTTAATTAATCTCTTGTTATCATAACCTTAAAACTTCATCCTTTCTAATCCTTTTACCGAAGATATTTACATCTCAATTCTCTCCTTTACTACTCATACTATCAGCCATCCACGTTCTTGGGTCAACTCTACCTATTTCCAATATATCTAACAACTGCTTTCAACAATCACATACCTTTCATGCCAATTAACTCTTCAGCTGAAAACAACCCTTCATTACCTCATCCATTGTCTTTAAATCCTTATTAACACCTCTTCATCTTCTTTTCCTATCTTCACAGTAACACTCATGACACCTTTTCCATGGTTCCATCTCATTTCCCAAACAGCTTGATCAACTCGACATTATCTTGATTCTCATTCTATACATCCACATTGACTGGTAAAATCTACCTTAACTATCGTGAGCAAAAGACTTGCAACCATATCATACAATCCTGAAATACTCAAAGATTAACTCATTCTCCATTATTAGCCTATCATCCAATCTTAAAAGTTCTTCTCATTGAGACAAAAATCTATTATGTCCATTTTCCACAACCTAGGATAACATCAGCACAATTACACCTTTTTCCCCAATTTCCAATCAACTCTTGAATTATCTAACTTCACCTTTTCCACATCGTAACGTTAATCGATAGAAAGAGAACAACTGGCTCCGTTATATGTTACTAGTATTCTAATCGCATCGTAGTCCGCTTTCGTTCATGGTAATTCAATCGCAATTTCTTCGTTCGGTAAGGTAGGGTAAATTCCAGTTCACCCTAATGGCATACCTCCCAGATTATTTGAAGTAAGAAGTTCATGATAGTTTGAAGTGAAAAGATTCTATATCGTAGCAAATGTCCCACAATTGGGGTTACCAAATCTGTATATTCCAAAGCAACATTATTGGAAGTGAAAGGATTACTGAGAGACCAATTTGATCACATGAACTCAATGTTGTGTGTCTCTATTAAGACAGTACTAAAGGTAATTAGCCTTCTTGTATTTCACAACACACAAGTGACGGCGTCCCGTCAGACTTCTATCACATAGACAGATAGTCCTTGTGTCCCCTATAAATAGGGTTGTTTATCTCAGTTGGAGTAGAGAAATATGAAAGAAATTTAGAGTCAGAATAACAATCAGGGCCTTTCGATAAGAATTCTCAAATACACACCTTGGATTGAAATTGAATAAATTCCAAAGGTGTTATTTCAGAAAAGAAGAACAACCAGAAAGGAAGTATCAACAAATAGTGTTACATCACAATTAGAGTTATCCACTCCGGAAGAATGAAGGAGTTGGAATTTAAATAACATATTTTCAACAGGCTTTACAAATTGAAATAGATGTCGCAACAACCTCTGATGCAATTGCAATCATGATTGATCAAAAGTATCAAGTACAAAGTCAAAAGGTGGAATATATTCACCAACACAAGTTTCGCTTAAAGAAATGTCAAATATTTCCTTAGGATGGGAGGGTATTACCAGGGTCTTCACACATGACTCCTCCGTCGACTCCTTCGATAGCTCGTTATTCGATTTCAGCCCTTCTTCTCCACGTTATTCGATTTCAGCCCTTCTTTTCCACGTCGCAAGGTCATCAATATCGTACGTCGCCGTCAACTCGTAATAGTCCTCGAAGATTCCGCCGTAGACATCTACAATCGTATGAAATTCTATCCACCTCAGCACAATCATCTAAATTGAATACCTCTATCTTAACTCACTCAGTGGTACTATATTCAATAGTCCAACACGAACTCTAAATGAGCTCTGACGTTCCTTATATAACTATATACACTCCCACACACTCTCGTTTCTAGTTTTACTATAACCCTTGCTCTGATACCAACTGTAACGCCCCCAAATCCGGGGTCAAAGGATTTGGTCGTCACACTGCACTCTTAATCCAAACAACCTGTTCAACATAAAATCAACACAATAATAATAATATCTGTGACCCCAACTCTACCAAGAATCTTTAAAGGTTATAGCGCTAGGAACAAGAATCCAAAAATTCATTACAACAATCTTTCTTCTTTACAACCATTCTCTTTACATAAATTCTAATACACTAGTATAACTTCGATAAGAAGTATACCAGGCAACTAATCTTATACAATATATTAATCAATAGAAAACATCTATATACAAAACCTCTCACTAGCTCCAATGCTCTGGATCAAAACGTCTTTACGCTAATATCTTTCCCCATCTCTGATCAGCTACGCGGACAACTCTCGCCAATACACCTTCTTTCCGGCAGGCTAAAATATATATAAATAAAACAAGTATGAGCGAATGAATTGCTCAGCAAGCGCATTATTAAATATAAAATATAAAGTTCCAAATTAATCTTTGGATTTTTCAAATAAACAAGCCTATGGCTTACACATTTGTAATCTCTGATATTTTCAAAACAAGTTTGGTAATTTATCACAATATCTCATTTAGCTTCTCGCAGCTGAATAGTTTAAAACATAAAAAGATTTATATTGGTCGTCACGGCAACCGAATCAACAATAACTACAATAGTATGTAGGAAATATGAAATAAGTATAACTCTTATGTCTTCAAGACCATAGTTTGTACAAAAATACTAATTTGAAGATAACAGGTCTATTCACGACATTTTCCGAAATCAACAACTCTGGAAGGTTAGAATAATCAAGGGGCAAGAATGAGCCAACACGCTCGGTTAAGAAATAAAGAACGCACTTCAAGACTTCAACAGGGTACCGACTGGATATGCGGTATGAATAAAACTCAACAAGATAGATATCTCACGACTGCCAATGGAATCAAGGAAGTGGATTTCAACTATTTGGAATCCGAATGTATTAAGAGTAAGCGATTTTAGCAAGATTGAAACCACTATTAATAATCAACAAACCAACAACTTCACGCAACGAATAAACCTGAGAATCAGGTCATATCTCACAAGTACAAAGTATATGGATGTAACTCATCCTAGAAATGAAAATTCATATTAGAATTGGATTTTTAACAATTATCAAATACAAAGGTTGTGCTGCTGGCCAGCCACGCATCAACCCCGGACTAGCTCATGTCATAGTCCTCTACTGGATCCTAGGCCAATCTGGGCCTTAATTACATCGACCAATAATTGGTCCATTTTTAAAAACATTCCAATTCTATATTATATACGTCAGGTGTCAGAACAATTGACAACCTTACTTCGACAATCAGGTGTCGGAAGAATCGACAACCTAATACAACAATTGCTGGAAAACTCACGTTCCAGGAAACAGTTCAATTATGAAGAATCCATTAAGGAATAACAATATAATCTAGTATCGACGAGATCGACACAATATGGGGAGGTGCACATGAAAAGTGACAATATAATAAGCATCGACGAGTTCGATGTAACAACTGGGATATAATGAAGAATAAACAATGACATGCTCAACAAGGTTAAGTCTGATATGAAACAGACAATATGATATCAACAGAAAAGTGTAACAAGTCAATATAGAGTAGGGTTCAAAGAATAAACAATAACATGCTTAACAAGATTGAATCTGATATGAAACAGGCATTATGATATCAACAGAATTTGCAATAACTCAATATGGAATAGGGTTCAAAGAACAGGCTCTAGATGGCCTTAACAGTTCAATTCATCACATTATGGAAGAATTAGTTAAGATTCAACAATCTGGTAAGTGACAAGAAAGTCAAGTTCAAGTTTAAGAAAAATTCAGGGTGAAGTTTATAAATGAAGAAAACAAAGGTTTATTAACTTCTGGCAGAAATAGTTCAAGTCCTTCGAACATATACTTATAATAGATAAGCCTCGTATTTGAAGGAAGTAAACTAAATCATGCACAGCATAAATGAATTCGAATCAGGGAATGGATCAGATGATCGCATTAACAAGAAATGATAATAATAGTTGCAAGGGTGCAGGATGGAAAAATGGAATACTTGTAGAACAAGTACCACAACTTCGGAATTTAAAATAACGTTTTCAACATAGGGTTCGTAAGTTCCCACTCATCTAGGGTTGGCAATATTCCAACCTAATATTTTAAAATCATGTCTTTTAAAAGAGAGCCTTAGTATACGGCCCATAATTATCTCTTCAAACTTTTCAATATAATAAGTATATCTTTCCAATCAATATGAAAATATGAATCTAAACTCAAAAGGTATAAAAGAGTACTCGTCAATTTACGAGATTAAATAACATACTTGCAATACAATGCAAAAGAAATCAACATTTGAAAATTCAGTAATAAGCATTCAACATGCATACTAATAATTCAAGATAATATCCCCTAATTAATAAGCAAGGGTATAAACACTTGCCTCTGGTCCTTAGCTATTTCGTAACGCTGAAACAATACGATTTCCTCCTTATTCTGTCTTGTCGCACGATTCTCTACTTCCGTCCTTCTTTGCTTTAACGCTCTTGCGAATACCACTAGTCTGCTTTTACCATTTCGAATCCACGTGCCAGCCTCGATAGTCAAACATGAGACGGTACTTAGTCTTCAACGTATAATCCTCATATTATATAAATGATCGTAACTTAACTTCGACGCACTTACCGATCTTACCGATATCTCTGTTGCATAAACATCCACATCTCAACTGATAGACCAATCGCAATCAACCACATAAGTAATCCACGTAACTTGCTTGACGACAATCCCCATACTATAAAAAGTCAACATCCAAGTCAACGGCCTCGTAAATCTCACTTTCTAACATAACCGACAAATTTCTATCCTATCTACCCCTCGTGATAACATTAGACACAACCAATTACTCAAACAAGTCTCAACACAATTTATTCGCATGCATGACTCAACAACAGATAATTCACATCATTCACATAATACATTTAAACAAGTAACCGGTTACGTATCGGACGCCCGGTCTAATTTACGATATTAAAAACTCAGACACTAGCCCTAGTACGGGCATATACGGACTATAAAACACATTACACAACTCATACAAACCATATAGCACTTATAACTATTTTTAAAACATCACACGAAACTTATTTGAATTTAAATAAGCCACAAACAATTTTTAAATCAAAAATCGGATTTTTAAACCCAATATAAGTATTTTAAATGCAAATAAATCAATTAATAAAATTAATTGACACTCTTTAAATGCTCAAACTATTTTTAAATAAATAAACCAAGCTATAAAATAATTAAACTTAATTTTAATTAATTAAATCTAATTAATAATTAATTATTAAGAATTAACTGATTAAAAGAATTAATCAATTAATTAAATTAATTAATTATTAATCAAAAATAATTAAAATAATTAAATTTAATCAATTTTCGAATTTAAATAAGTATTTATGAATTTATAAAATTTTCGGAATAATAAAATGTATTTTTAAATCAAAGATATGATTTTTAGAATTATAAAACTATTTTTGAATTATTTTAAAAATAAAAATCCAGAAACAGTTTTTTAGAAATGCAATTAGGGTTTTCTGGATCGAAACCGGGTCGGGTAGGGTTTTGAAAACGGGTTGCCAAGAACTTTCCGGGTCGCCAAGAACAGCCGGCGGAAACCCAGAATCCGGCCGGTGTTCCGGCCACCGGGAAAAATTCCGGCAACACCAAAATCAACTCTAAACACACAGATTTTTGAGGGGAAAACACGGGCTTCACAACAACCACACAACACCAGTTAAAAACCATTCAAAATCGTTCGAAAACGCACGGAAACGGACCCCGCCGTCGGCGGTAGCTTTTCCGGCCAACCAAAAACAACGACTGACTTTAAAACTAATTATACGAATCAATTCTACAGCTCACGATCTATCTAATCGCTAGGACAAAATCAAGAAACAGTTAGCCGATCAAAATCCCGACCAAACTCCGGTCATTACACCGTTTTCCGATCTATACGATTTCCAGCTCAAAACTTAAATTAAAAATCATGTCTGCACTCTAAATCACACAACAAACACGATTAAGCAATCAAACATCAAGAACAATCAATAATAAAGAAACCCCCAAATTAAACCTAAAATTCGAAATAAATAATTAAATTGAAAATCGGAAAAATTTAAAGATCATACCCACATAGATTTTGATGATGGATTTAGGTAGAGGATGATGAGAGATTCGATTTGGTTACAAGAACATCGAAATCGGAATCCGATAACGCCTTCAAAATTGAGTTTGATTCTCAAGAACACGAAGAACACGTTTCAGGGGTTTTTAACTTTTTAACTGTAATTATGCTTTATTATACGCAAAACAAAGTACGATTTGCCTTTTTATATTAAACGGAAAATAATACCCCAAACGACATTTTTGAATCGATACTGATCCGATAGATCGCTTTAAATACATTTTAACAGATAAAACACTTTAAATCTTTAATAAAGCAGAATACACGTTTTACGAGACGATAATCATCCATAAGGTACGGATAACTACAAGTATCGTTTAATAATAGATATACGAACCAAAATACTTCTATTACGAATATTTTCGAATACTTTCCACTTTAACGAATGAAATTTTGGGTACGAACGATATACCAATTGCCCGAATAATTTGGGAACGATCCAAATTTTCTTTTCAATAATTATAATAAAATAAAATAGTATAACACCCTTTTCAAAATAGTTTCAAATTCCCCACACATATCACATAGCATCACATTGTCACATATTCAATCATTTAACGAAT
Source organism: Heracleum sosnowskyi (assembly GCA_030848705.1). Classification (NCBI taxonomy): domain Eukaryota; kingdom Viridiplantae; phylum Streptophyta; class Magnoliopsida; order Apiales; family Apiaceae; genus Heracleum; species Heracleum sosnowskyi. Next base: position 23,426,817 of record CM061243.1, on the reverse strand, counting down.
AATTTAGCACGTTTAAACAGATAAATCATTTAATAACTCTTAATATGAAATTAAAATCTCATTTCATATCATATAATAACACGTAATTTTCCCGGATCTTACAGTTATGAAGTCTACAATTCAAACTTTGCAAAGTCAAACAACACAGTCAACTCATGTTTCTGATTCTGGAGTTAAGAAAGTAAGAACATTGATGCAATCTCAGATCCTGACGGAAGATCAAATCCTGACACCTGGTCATGGACAAATTCTTGCTACAATTCCTGAAGGTGATGAAGATGTGATTATTGATAATCCTGAAGATGCATCAAATTTATTCCAGAAGTTTTCTACAAAAGACGGCAGAATTGTTACTCTATATCACACTGATAAAAGAGTTCAACAATTATATGCAAGAAAAGCACTCTCTACAGCAAGTGAAGAATATCCAGATCTCTCATATGAAGAATTCTTGAGATTACAAAGAGAGACAATGGAAAGCTATACTGCTCCTGCTAGAGGTAGAGGAAGCAGAGGTAGGAGAGGTGCTAGAAGAAGTAAAAGAGGTTCTTCAACTCAAATATTACCTAGACATACAAGGTCTAGAGGGTTAAGAATTGAAGAAATTCCTGAACCTATTCAAACTCTAGTAGTTCCTGACAGATCTACTTTTGGTGATGATGGAATTGTTGAAGAAGAACCTGAATTGAGAAGAAAATCAAGAAAATCAACTCTCAGCAATACAAATCAAATTGAAGATTCTAATCCTGACAATATTCAAGATCCTGACGAATCTGAAATTCTGCAAGAGGTTGATTTGATAATCTTATCTACTGTTGTTGATTGTCACAACAAAGAAGTAGATGAAGAAGAAGAAGCCAGAAGAAGAGATATTACAAGAAGAACAAATGAAGATTTCAATCTCTATCTACAAAGGCTTAAAGTTTCAAATAAAAGACAATGGAGAAATTCAAGCAGACAAGAATCTTTACTGGAAAGAAGCTACACTTTTGAAAAGGAAAAAGACAAGAAGTGGAAACATATTAGCACATTAAGTTGTGATACACCTATCAATTTTCAGTCTGGTGGAATTATTACAAGCGCTTCAAGTGTTGTTGATTTGTCTGATATGGCTAGATCAAAAGCACTCTGGTTAAAGATGTTTTCAAATCTGAAGCAATTGTCAAGTAATTCAAGAGGAGGTATTGGACACAGAGATGGTGAATATCTGAATATGTCATATGTTGATCCTTACTCCTTGACAGAAATTGGAGGTACTTTAACTTCTGAAAACCTGAACAATTTATTATCTGTTGATATAGTTATAGATTGTCATGATGGTTTTGAAAAGAAAGAAAAGCTTCTGTACTTCATGAAAGATGGTAGTGTGAAGATTCTATCTATTCAAGATCTGCTGATGAAAACTACACAGGAATTGAAATATGTTCACTATCTGTTAAGATGGAAGAACCAAGTGTACAAAGTATGGGCTGACATGATTTTGTCAACTATAAGAAGAAGACTGGATGGAAACAGTAATTTCGATGGTAATTATACTCCCATGTACTTAAATCAAAGAGGTCAGGATGTGGAAATGCAAAGGGGTACTGCTGTTAAAGAAGTAAATTTTGGCATGACTCATCTTTCTCTCAATCCTGATGGGAAGGAAATTGCTTATCTTTTGCTTGAAGAGCACAGTCTACAGAGAAACTCCATACAGAATCTCAGAGCAGCTATCTACCAGATTAATGAGGAAGATGAAGAACTCAGAAATCTTAAGGAAAGACTGATTCAAATTCTTGAAGAAAAAGAAGAAAGTTTATTATCCAACTTCTTGAAGATGAATCTCTTCTATCACAAAGCTTAAACAGATAAGTTGTTTCTGAAGATACTTGTACATTTTGATACATGTTTTTGACATCATTGAAATTTTGGAATCTATACTTTATTTCACAAAGTATGAGATTGGGGGAGATTGTTAGATCAGAATTCAATGATCGTCAGAAGCTAGACTCAACTGATCAGGATTGCTGACGTCATCAGTATTGCATGGTCATCAGTATTTGATCAAGCGTCAGTATCTTATTGATCATCAGGATTCCTACTCAGACTATGATCAGGTTTGATCATCAGGACTTGAAGCTGATCAGGATTCCTACTTCGAGTTATATTTGGAGTCTAGATAAACATGGAAGTTTGTTCCTGGTTTGTAGAATGCAGCTATCGATTAAAGATATGTTTCTATCTTTATTATGATTAGGACTTATCTTGTTATTGATAGAGAAGCTGTGTGCACTATATAAACACAGTTTTGGTTTCGATTTATGTACTGATCAGAGAGAGAGAACATAATCGGAGAGAAGCTCTTAAGAACAGAATTTCTTGAGAGAGTTTTTGTAAGCTAGCAGCTCTTAAGAATATCAGAATTTCTTAAGAGAGTTTGTAACAGTTTTATATCAAAGTTAATAAAGCTGTTATTGTTATTATTATTGATCTTTCATATTTGTGTTATATAAAGTCGAGAATCTTATACAATTGTATTCAACCCCCTTCTACAATTGTTATTTACTGGGCAACATGATAAGGTTCCACTACTGAAGATTCATATTTGCTCTTGAAAGATGACTTCCTTTGTTTAGCCTTTTGACAAGAATCACATAGGCCATCTAGACTGAGTATTGATTTTGGGAGTCCCCTTACAAGATCCTTTCTTATTAGCTCATTGATGTTGTTCAAATTGAGATGAGAGAGCTTCTTATGCCAATTCCAACTCTCTTCATTTGACATTTTTGCAGTCAGACACACTGTTCTTCCATCAGAGTTTGTTACCAAACTTGCTTCATAAATGTTGTTGTGCCTGTGTCCAACTAGAACAACTTTTCCAGTAGATTTACTGATAACTTCACAGTATTCAGTATGAAAATCTACATGGTTTCCTCTGTCACAGATTTGACTCACAGATAGCAGATTATGCTTGAGTCCTGAGACTAGAGCTACATTAGTGATGATGACACTTCCAAGATTAATATTGCCATATCCCAGAGTGTGTCCTATGTTGCCATCTCCATAGGAAACCTTTGGGCCAGCCTTCTCCTTAAAGTCTGATAGCAGGGCCTTATTTCCAGTCATATGACCTGAGCATCCACTGTCCAAGATAAGTGTGCTCTCTTTTATACCCTGCAATCACAAACAAACACTAAGTGTTAGTTTTAAGGACCCAGACTTGCTTGGATCCTTTGTCTTTCTTAACAGTGTTAGTTTTTGCAGCGGAATTACTATCAACAGAGTTTAAACTAACATTGTCAGACTTTACACTTGCAGAGTTTGCTCTAACCCATTTCAGATTGGGTTTTAACTCATAATAGTTGTGATAAATAGCATGATAACTCTTGCAAGTATAAATGGAATGCCAAGTGCTCCCACAGTGTGTGCATAAAGTCTGTGGTCTAACCCTAACATAATCATTCTTTACTCCTGATGTAGAAGGTAAAGAATTGATATTTTTATTCTTTGTGCAGTAATTAGCAAGATGATTAGAACTACCACAATTATAACATGTTTTCCTTGGAGCAGCAGCATTAGGCAAATGACTATTTCTTTTATGTATGCCTATCTTTCCATTCCTATTCTTCTTGGATCCTTTTGGTTTCATGGCAGATTTTACCTCTTTGAGCTTATGATTGAACTGTTTTCCTGTCATCAAACCAACATTAACCTGTTTTTCACAAATTTTTACTGGCTTTCTAACAGCTTCTCTTTCCGTAAGTTTTTCTGTTATAATATTTTCCTGTCTTTCACAGGCTTCATCTGATTCCATATCAGCTTCTCTTATTACAACAGATTTTAACTTATTGGCTTCTGGAACAAATATCACAGGTTTAAGTTGTGGTTTAACCTTAACCTTGTCTTTAAACCTAAGTTCATCATTTTCACAATAACCTAAACCTACAGAGTCTGTCTGAAACACTTGATGAGTGTCTCTTCCAGAGTCTGTCCAAGTCTTGATTATTTTTCTTTCTTTTTCTAGATCAGATTCTAATTGCTTATATCTTTTGAGCAACTCCTGTTCTACATAAACAACATCATCTCTTTCTTTTTGAATCTGCTTCATATTTTCAAGTTCTCCTTCAAGAAACTTGTTTCTATCTTTAAGACTAAGATTCTCAGCTTTAATTCTCTCATTCTCTAAAGTCTGATCCCTATAGCTAACATGTACGCTTTTCAGATATACTCTTAACTCAGATATATTATCAGTATCATAAGCATAAGTAGTTAGGGGTACCTTATTTTCAGATGATTCAGTCTCATCTCTGACAGTTGCCATAAGAGCATAATTTTCTCCATCATCAGAGTCTGAAGTATCTGCCCAGTCTTTGCCTTTAGAGATGAGTGCTTTCTCAGATTTGCCTTTCTTGCACTCTGGGGCATAGTGACCCATCTCCTTACACCTGTAGCACTGGATTTCAGATTTATCCTTCTTGCCAGACTTGATCTCCCTTCCATCAGACTTTCTAAAACTTTTCTTTTCAGAGTTTGAGTCTTTCCTTGAGAATCTCTTTCCTTTCTTGAAGTTCTTGAATCCCATCTTCTTGAAAGTCTTCACCATTAAAGCAGCCATCTTCATCATCTCTTCTTCATCATCCTCAGAATCAGAAGCTTCATGAGAGTTTGAGTCATCATCAGAGTTTGATGACTCACTTTCAGATTTAATAACTAAAGCCTTTCCCTTGGCTTTCTTTCTTGAAGATTCCTTCTTAATGGGCTTCTCCTCAACTTTGAGAGCAACAGATTTTGTCTTTTTACTCAATCTTCTATTCCTTTGTTCTATCTCCAGTTCATGAGTTTTCAACAACCCATAGATTTCATCAAGATCTGTATCAGCAAGCTCATAATTATCTCTTATTGTGGTTGTCTTTAAATCCCACTTTTCAGGTAGAGATAACAGAAACTTGAGATTAGACTCTTCAAGCTCATATTCTTTATCAACAAGAGACAGATCATTCAACAGTTTGCAAAATCTGTCATAAGTCTCAGTCAAGGTTTCATTAGTTCTTGAATCAAAGTGCTCATACTCCTGTGTGAGTATTGTCTTTCTGTTCTTCTTGATAGCACCTGTTCCCTGGCATCTGACTTCTAAAGCATCCCATATCTCTTTGGCAGTTTTGCAGCCGATTACTCTGTTAGACATAACATTATCTAAAGCACTGTGGAGAAGATGTCTAACCTTTGCATCTTTTGCAATTGATGAGATGTCCTCAGGAGTCATATCTTTCTTTTCCTTTGGAACAGTCTTTTGTTCTTGTCCATCAACAACAGGGGACAATTTAGTCGGCATATGAGGACCATCATAGATTCTGTCAAGGTATTCTGGATCTGTAGCCTCCAGAAACATGGTCATCTTCACCTTCCAAATCAGATACTCTACTGGCCTGAGTATTGGAACCCTGATTGTTTCATATCGACTCACAGAATTAGGCTTAATCTGTTCAGCCTTGGGAGCAGTTTGATTTTCTTCAGACATGATTATTACTGTGATTGAATCGTAAAACTGTATATATTAAACAGCCTTGGCTCTGATACCAATTGTTAGGCCGAATACACAATATATAATCAAGTATGTATAAGAATAACAATCAAGAACACAGGTTTGTAAATCAACAAACTGTAATTATATTAACAGTTTCTCTCTTAGTGATGTTAATGAATCACAAAGAGCTACTAGGTTACAAGAATAATATATTCAATGTTCGCGTCCCTTCTAGGGATAACCTATCTGTGTTTATATAGTACACAGCTACATACAATCCTTATCTAATTGATACTCCTATAAATTAGCTATACAATTATTATCAATTAAGGATTGCTTCAGTCTTCTGTCCAGTCTCCTTAGCTGTATCAATATATTCTGCTTCTTTCCATCTTCAGAATATATTGCTTCTAGAATCTTTATCTTTGCACCGACAGCTAAGTCAACTATCACCCTGTCAGACTTTATCAAACTCTGACCGGCTTCCATATAAACTCTTCACCCAGTCAGACTTTATCAAACTCTGACTGGCTTCTATGTAAACTCTGATATGTACCTGTTACTTAAACACTGATGAACAAACGTCAGCAATTATATCTAACATATAAAAGGTAATATGCTTTAATTTAAAGATAACTAGGTTACTAAGTCGCACTTCGCAGCGGTATTAGGATATATTTGTTAAGAAAAAGAATATTAGAATAAAAATTATGAAATTAATATCTACAAAATTATTTAAATTATCAAATAAAATATATTTTATAAAATTTGCATTTGGTTAGGTACTATAGTAAAACATTTACATATTTTGTTTGTTTATATAGTTTGATTTTTTATTTTGTTGGACCGATACCATTGCTATATATATATATATATATATATATATATATATATATATATATTATATCGACAAAAATCAATATAAACATATAATATTACTTATATTTATATAGTATTATTAGAAAAGATAATATATAATATATATTATATATTATAAATCTTATAGTTTGTAATATTTCAAATCTTAGCAAAATTCCATCCTTATTGAAACAAACATAATAATTAAAAATAACTAAGAAAATGACAGTAATTATCAATCTCAATAAACCTTTAGTGTATATTCAAAATATTAAAATCGGACAAGTTATCAATGCAGTTTAAAAGTATAATGTGAAACCTTTAGTACATATTATTTAATACTAAAAAGTAAGATTGGAAACACATGTGTAATTAGGCGGTAGCTATATATTATAAATCTTATAGTTTGTAATATTTCAAATCTTAGAAAAATTTCATCCTTATTGAAACAAACATAATAATTAAAAATAACTAAGAAAATGACAGTAATTATCAATCTCAATAGACCTTTAGTGTATATTCAAAATATTAAAATCGGACAAGTTATCAATGTAGTTTAAAAGTATAATGTGAAACCTTTAGTACATATTATTTAATACTAAAAAGTAAGATTGGAAACACATGTGTAATTAGGCGGTAGCATAATATTAAATACATGTTCCATTGCCTCTGTCACCAGCTCCACTGTATCCATCACCAACTCCGTTGTCCTTTTCATTGTCCTCAATTGATACTTTCTTTTTCTTTTTGTCATGCACAGTCTCGGGCGTATGAGAACTTTTAGAATCCTGCAATATAGTGAGTGCTTAGAAAAATATTCATGTACAGTATTTTTATATAGATAATAGTGCATGATATTAGAGTTTTAAACTAATGAAGTTGACTATACATAAATTATAGTAATAAATTAGAATATGTCTTAACTGATTTCTTCAACTTGTACTATTGTTTCGAATTTTCTTTAGCTCCATTGCCTGCATCACCAGCTCCATTGTCATGCACAAACACAGCACCAGTCTCGGATGTAGCAGAATCTTTAGAATCCTGCAATATAATGAGTGTTTAAAAATAGTTGCATGAAAAGAAAAATCATGTACAACTTATTTGTTACATTATATAGTGCATATGATATTAGACTTTTAAACTAATTAATTAATTACACATAAGCTATAATAAATTAGAATGTACCTTGACTGATTTCTTCAATTTGTACTCTTGTTCCAAAATTTCTTTTGACTCAAATATTTCAGCAACAGTAAAACTGTGTAATCCTTCTTTGAGATTATAAGCATTTAATCGTAACTTAAACACTATATCTTTTTCAAATAATCCTTCAAGCTCTTTTGGAACATCATTGTTGTCTAAAGATAATTTATTCACTATCTTATTTGCTGATGTGTCTAGCAATGGTTCTGCTATATTGTTGAATAGTACAAAAGTTGTATCTCCTGTCTTATCCTTAACTTTTATTTGTATTCTAAACCTGTATAAACACACAAATCATAGTAAGATTAATATATATATAAACAAAATATAAAATAAAGTTATTAAATTAATTTCTTACATGATAAGAGCATGATCAATAATTTCGTTGCAAGGCTTGCATCTATAATGTCCCTCACAAAAGTTCAACTTTATGGAGCATGTTTTACAGGCAGTGTAGTACCAGTTATGGGTATTATCAATCCCAAAAATCTCAGCTCTTACCGTAACAATTTGTTCCTATAGTAATATGATTATAGTATAAATATGATAACAAAAATAACATTGATAATAATTGAGGTCAAGTGCAAAGTACGTAAAATAAATTAGCTAAACAAAAAATGTGCAAAATTAACCTTTAGGTCTTCACCCCACTCTGCTTCCAGCAATTCCTCGATGTTCATCCTATTAATAAACATTTTTTCCTCATGCGACATTATGGGGAGAGAGTCTCCACTGATTTGCAATTTAGTAGAGAGGTGAGCAAATCTCTCTCTCAGGGATGACACATACGGACACATACGGTGTATCCAGATTTGTATAAATTTTACTATTTCTTGTGGTAGAAAAGCTAATTGTATATGCAAATAAGAGTAAATAAATGGTTAAAAAATTAATATAAGAATTAAATCAATAATATCAATGAAACAAATATTTGTATAATATCTAATGATATTCGTTCAATCGAGATAAGATATATTTATATATGTGCAATTTCTAAAACTATATATTATAAAAACATTAATAAAGATAATTATTTTTAAAGTTTTTAATCTGGGTAGGTGTGACAATTATTATATAGGGTCACCATCCTCCTTGTATAAATTTGTATCAACCATCTCGACCTACTTTTCCCACAAAGTTATGGTACTAGTGATGGAGTTGTTTAAGAAAAAAATTAGAACAAATTAAATAAGTAAAACAAATAAATTGGGGTAACCAAAGAAGTAAGATAAAAGTACAAGAACAATAAAAAACAATTAACAGTTATATTAAAATTAATATAATGCATAACTTACTAATTTGTGACAATTTTGAGATCTCTTTTTTTCCAACCGCCTTTGACAACTTCAATGCCACCCAAGTAGGTCAAGCAGTCCACAACATCTAAATCAACATAGAAAAAATAATATTAGAACATGATAGTTTGAATTATAACTTATATAATAGTATTACTTATATATTACTCTAATATATTACTGCATCAAAAACCTGAGAGTATGTTGGTGTCATTAATACGTACATCAATCATATCCGGACATATGAACTGAAATCTATGCAGTGATATGTTGACGATGCCTTCTTCCAATCTCTTAGGCAACGTTATGCGTATGAAGAGCAATTTAGACCCATGTGATAGTGGTCTATATTTCCCTTACTTGAAACAACTTTCAAATTTTTGATGTTTTACACGGAGCCTTCCTTCGGGATTGTAGCATGGATCAAATTTTCCTATCATACAATATATCTTTAAAAAGGTAATAACATCATACAATTTGACAAACTAATAAGTTATAAGTATATTGATTTATTAACCTTTTCATCGATCAAAATCATGTCAAGACTGATCAGTTCTTCAGTATTTTGATTGACAGATTCCCACATTCTACACACTCGTACTCTTATCATCCAGGTATAGTTGCTTGCTGTCGTTCAAAGCATCCAACATGGTGTAGGCTATAGTTATATTGATTGTAAATATGGTTGTAAAAATTTGAAACTATGTAAAAAAGTTTCGGTGTAGATTTTTTGTTATGAATGACCTTTAATTTATAGGTGTTTATAAGGTGAATAACATGGAAATCCATTATGTTTAAAAGTCAAGAAGTATTATAAAAGAAAAGTTCTATAAAGTTTGAAAATAATAAAAGAAAGTTTTATCAAGTTTGAAAATAATAAAATTAAGTTATATCAAGATTGAAAATAATAAAAGAGAAAATTGCAATTATTAACATAAGATCCTAAAAATTCGAAAATAATAAGGAAGTTGTAATTTTCTAAATAAAAGAAAGTTCTATTAAGATTGAAAATAATAAAAAAGAAAATTGCAATTATTAACATAAGAGCCTACAAATTCAAAAATAATAAGGAAGTTGTAATTTTCTAAATAAAAGAAAGTTCTATCAAGTCCTACAAATTCAAAAATAATAAGGAAGTTGTAATTTTCTAAATCAAAGAAAGTTCTGTCAAGTTTGAAAATAATAAAAGAAAGTTCTATCAAGCCTACAAATTCGAAAATAATAAGGAAGTTGTAATTTTCTAAATCAAATAAAGTTCTATCAAGTTTGAAAATAATAAAAGAAAGTTCTATCAAGCCTACAAATTCGAAAATAATAAGGAAGTTGTAATTTTCTAAATCAAAGAAAGTTCTATCAAGTCCTACAAATTCGAAAATAATAAGGAAGTTGTAATTTTCTAAATCAAAGAAATTTTCTAAATCAAAGAAAGTTCTATCAAGTCCTACAAATTCGAAAATAATAAGGAAGTTGTAATTTTCTAAATCAAAGAAAGTTCTATCAAGTTTGAAAATAATAAAAGAAAATTCTTTCAAGCCTACAAATTCGAAAATAATAAGAAAGTTGTAATTTTCTAAATCAAAGAAAGTTCTATCAAGTCCTACAAATTCGAAAATAATAAAGAAGTTGTAATTTTCTAAATCAAAGAAAGTTCTATCAAGTTTGAAAATAATAAAAGAAAGTTCTATCAAATTTGAAAATAATAAAAGTGTAATTTTCAATTTTCTTCCTGCAAAATCGAAAATGATAAAGGAAGTTGTAATTATTAAAATTAAAAATTGTAAAAAATTGAGAAAATTAGAAAAATAGAACGGAGCGATTCTAGAGGCGCCACCTCAACGTCCACGTCTTCTCCTTTATATAAGTACTAGTTTACTAAGCCGCGCTTCGCAGCGGCTTTATAATAATTAGCTGTTTGTATGAAAGTATTAAAGATAATTAATTATTTACCAAGTAATTACTTAATTTTTTATGCAAGACGGATTTAATTTTTTAACTTCTTAACTTCTTATTCTTTTATTATATTACATAAAAAAAAAAGAAAGTTAAAATCTAAGCTTACCAACTACAAGTAGTCTACAACTCCACGATGAATTGTAGAACTTGAAAATAATAGTGCACCCCTCCAAAAAAACCGTCCTCGCTGTGTAACTTTACTACAGAATTTGTAATTGTGCATCAGAGAATCTCCTGTGCATTAAATTCTAATAAGCTTGAATTAATCAAATTGTACAAAAAAAATTAAAATATATGTACTCCAAACTGTACAATTGTTACGGATTTATAAGTTATCACATACGTAAACATATTTCTTATCTTTATATTATAATATTACCTTTATATGGATTTAAAATTCATCGCTTCCTCTTTAATGTCATTAATTTACAACGTTGTTATTTCCCGAACTCTTGAAACCTGCACGTTCAACACATCAGTCAAATAAACCACATGAACATCACCATCAAAAAATTTATAAACAATGAAAATAAAAAAGACAGGATCAGATGGCACCTGTTAACAATAAAAAAACAAAGCTTACATAATATTTAGAAGCTACGAATAATATATGAAACTACAACAATAAACACGTTGTTGGAAAAATATTGTACCATGTTTCGTGTTTATATATTGATGATTTGAACTTAAAATTTAAATAGAATTTAAGTTATCCAAAAAAGAAGGTAATATATCTTTTATTAAATTTTAAATAGTATTGATTTTTATATATTTATTGTCTTTTCTACAAATTCGAATGTAGATAAGGAAATTCAATTTTATTAAATTAAAATTGAGGAGCTCTAATTGTATAATTTGATTAGATTTATAATTTTTAGAGTATTTGTCTTTTATAAGTAGGAGTTATAGAATAAAATATTAAAAAGGTTTTTCTCTAAAAAATAGGAGCTAAATAAAGAAGTTTTGATTATAATTTGATTAGATTTATAATTTTTAAAGCACTTGTCTTTTATAAGTAGGAGTTATAGAAGGAAATATTAATTTTTTTTTTGATTTTTTCTCTAAAAAATAGGAGCTAAATAAAGAAGTTTTTATTATAATTTGATTAGATTTATAATTTTCAGAGCACTTGTCTTTTATAAGTAGGAGTTATAGAAGGAAATATTAAAAAAAAAATCGATTTTTTCTTTACAAAATAGGAGCTAAATAAAGAAGTTTTGATTTTAATTATTTAAAATATGAGCTAAATTTTAGGACCTGCAAAAAGGAAATTTGATTTTTAATATTTAAATTAGAAGTGCTCTAGAAAAAAAGATAAATATGAATCGAACGATTCTAGAACTCCCGGAGGTTTTCCTTTATATATATATAAAAGATATTGATTGCCCGTGATATTTTTTGAAGAGTAATAGATTTTGTTAGAAAAAAGTGTTTTAATTATAAAAGGAAATAAGTTAGTTACTATTTTTATATTATTTTATTATTTATTAAATAGAATAAATGACCGAAAACCGAAAACCGAAAACCAAAATTTTCAATATTTCGGCTTTAATAATATACTAGCTTAAAACCCGTGCGATGCACGGATTATTATTAATAATTATTAATTTTATTATTTATGTTTTAATATTCTATTAATTTGCATTTGCTAAAAAAAATAAGTAGGCGTGTTAAACTTTTTTAAATAATCAAAAGTATTAAAATAGATTTTAAAATAAATTAATAACTGTTTACCCGTGATATTTTTGGAAAATGGGAGGTCTTAGTAAGAAAAAATAGAAAAAGTAACATGTTTTAGCTGAAAAGGTAAGTGCCCGTAATTAAAAATATTTAAATATGTTTCAAAATAAATAAGTAAGGATTTGTCCGTGATATTTTTGGAAAATTAGGGGTTTTAGAAAGGAAAAATAGAAAGAATAACATGTTTTTGTTAAAAAAGATAGTCGCTCATGCTTTTTTAGAAAAAGAGAGGATTTTGTTAGAAAAATATTAAAAAAGGTAATGAATTTTAGCTGAAAAGGTAATTGATTATAAATAATATTATTAGTTAGTGATAGCTTTTTAAAAAAATAAGTAAGGTTAATTAAGTAAAATCACTAAGTATCGACCGTCCATCCGTCCGACTACCAAACTTTTAATGTTTCGTCTTTAATAATATAGCTTAAAACCTGTGCGATGCACATATTATTTTTAATAATTGTTAATTTTAATATTAATATTTTATATTTTATTAATTGCATTTATTAAAAAAAATAAGTAGGCGTGTTAAAGATTTTTAAATAATTAAAAGTATTAAAATAGATTTTAAAATAAATAAGTAACGGTTTGCCCGTGATATTTTGAAAAAGAGAGGTTTTAGTATGAAAAATAGAAAGTAACATGTTTTCGTTGAATTTTAAAATATAAAAGTAACGATTTGCCCGTGATATTTTTGAAAAAAAAAAGGGTTTTAGTAAGAAAAATAGAAAAGTTGACATGTTTTAGTTGAAAAAGGCAATTGTCAATTAAAAGTATTAAAAATAGATTTGAAAGTAAATAAATAAGGGTTTGCACGTGATATATTTGGAAAATATAACATATTTTATTTGAAAAAGGTAATTGTCCGTGATTTTTCTAGAAAAAAAGCGGAAAGGTAATTTCCAATTAAAAGTATTAAAATAGGTTTTAAAATAAATAAGTAAGGGTTTGCTCGTGATATATTTTAAAATGGTAATGTATTTTAACTGAAAGGGTAACTGATAATAATAATTTTTATAATAATTAAATAAACAATTAAATAAGGCAAGTATCGTACCAAAAAATAGGTACCAAAACTTTCAATGTTTCGTCTTTAAAAATATAGTATAGATAGATAGATAGATTTATAATTTTAGTATTTTATGCTACTAAATGGAATAGCTCGTGATATTTTTGAGGTTTTAGTTAAGATAAATATTAGTTAGAAAATATAAAAAATATATACGTTTTGGAGAAAAAAGTTAATCGCTTAGTCATTAATAATTGTAATCATATTATTTTATTAAATAGAACTATTCGTAATATTTTTGGAAAATGAGAGGTTTTATTTAGGGAAAATAGAAAAGTAGAAATTTTAGTTAGAAAAAATAAAAAAAAACTATACGTTTTGGCTAAAAATGGTAATTAGTTAGTTATTAGCAATTATAACCTTATTATGTATTTTATTAAATGAAACTATTTGCGAAATTTTTGGAAAATGAAATGTTTTAGTTAGGAAAAATAGAAAAGATATTCTATATAATAATTTTAATATTTTATCTAACGGTTCTCATCGATTTGATCAGAAATATCTAACGGCTATGAATGGAATGACCAGACTACAAAAACTTTCAGGACCAGACTACAAAAACTTTGAGGATCAGACTACAAAACTTTCAATGTTTCGTCTTTAATATAATAGTATAGAAGTATAAATAGTATAGATATTATTTTTATATGAATATTCATAAAGAAAATATTATTTTTTTCTCTCACATCTTGACAGATTTGGTTATAAACAATTATCATTATTTTTCTTCTCATAGCCCATAAAGTGTCTCGTTAACATTATTACTCAATCAGGCTTTTTCTTTTGGGCCAAGCCTGCTTGTCATACACATCTATTTCGAGAAGAATGCGTGTCGACATATATCAAGAACAATATTGGGCCTGTAATGCAACCTAAATAAAAGCCAACTTAGAGCTTATAATTCCATAAAAAATTATGAAGTATGTTTGTTTGTCCAACTTATAACTCAAGTTATAATTTATAAGATGATAAGTTGAATGTTAGTAATAAGATACATTTTTCCTAGTTTATTAACTTATTACTTGATTTCTTTGATTTTTAATACTTTATTTTTCTACATTTGGGTTTTTGAATGTCTTTTTAATTTAAAATGCATGGATTGAGATCATTGTATTTAATAATTATTTTTTCAAATTTAATTTAGCAAATTTTTAACTAACTTATAAGTAAATTTATCCAAACATCCGTATAATTATAATAATTCATCGATTTATCATTTATATGACACTTACTCATTTTAAGTTATAAATCAACTTTTGTATGATATCCAAACACGTTATTGACCATTATTTTCATTTGGAATGTTCAACAGACGTTTTTGTTTTAAACGAAAAATAATGCACAACTTAGGTTAGTTTAAGAAGAAAATTAAAAAAGATATTAACGAATACTGAGTGTTTCAGGTGAGTAAGTATGACATTCACATCACAGTACTTTACCTAACTCTTTATTGTAAAAATAGTCCGGCGGCTCAGAATATATCTCAAGAGTCTATAACTCCCGTTAATTCAATATAGTATCTATATTTATATTTGAAATTATATATATATACTAGCTTAAAATGTGCGATGCACAGATCGTTAATTATTATTATTTTTTAATTGTATTTTTTTAAAAAAATAAGTAGGTATGTAAAAATAGCTAAACACTTTTAATTAATTAAAAACATTAAAAAAGATTTTAAAATAAATAAGTAAGGGTTTGCTCGTTATATTTTTGGAAAAAGAGGGGTTTAGTATGGAAAAATAAAAAAATGTAACATATATTTAGTTTAAAAAGGTAAATGCCCGTGATATTTTTGGAAAATAAGGTTTTAAAATTTAATAATTTAAATTATTTAAATACGTTTTAAAATAAATAAGTAAAAGGTTTGTCCGTGATATTTTTAGAAAAATAATGGATTTTAGTGAGAAAAATAGAAAAATTAAATTGAAAAGGCAATTTCCCGTGATATATTTAGAAAATGAGGGACTTTGTTAGAAAAAATATATAATGTGTTTTAGCTGAAAAGGTCATTGGTTATAAATATGTATTTGATTATTTATATTTTAATATTTTTAGTAATTGCATTTGTTAAGAAAAATAAGTAGGCAGGTTAAAATAGGTAAACTTTTTAAAAAATAATTATAATATTAGGTTTAAAAATAAATAACTAAAGGTTTGTCCGTGATATTTTTGGAAAATGAGGGGTTTTAGTAAGGAAAAATAGAAAAACTAACATGTTTTATTTAAAAAGGATAATTGTCTATGATATATTTGAAAAAGTAGGGGAATTTGTTAGAAAAAAAATGTATTTTTGGTGAAAAGGGTAATTGGTTATAAATATGTAATATTATTATTTAATAATATATTTCTATAAATAAGTAAGGTTAATTAAGTAAAAACACGAATTTAAGAAAGGACAATTAAGTAAAATCACAATGTACCATACCGATCAACCAAACTTTTAATGTTTCGTCTATTATATAATAGTATTGATATAATATATATATACATTTATTTATTTTTATATGAATATTCATAAATAAAATATTAATTTTTTCTCTCACATCTTGACAGATTTGGTTATAAACAATTATCATTAATTTTCTTTTAATGGTACAAAATTAATCACTTCTCGAGACCTCAAGCGACCAAGTCCACTCTCCGGTGGAGAATTTAAAGACTACTAAATGAAATGAATTAATGAAAAGTTTGGGAAGGTACTGGGCAAAGAAGAAACAGTGGGGAGGACTAGTAAGTTGACTGACCAGGTCACATAATAAATGGCTTTGGTAAAAAAAGAAAAGAAAAAAAGGTGACATAATAAATGGCAAGACGCATAACGAAGTTTGTGAATTGAAGATGGGTCTTCGCGCATAGACTACTTCTACCATTGCCTAACTTAGGTGGAGAAGCATTAGCAAAAAGAAGAAGAAGAAAGAAAGTGGAGAAGCATTCCGAGAAAATAAAAAAAGAAAAAACTAAATCGGAACGGGTCAAAAATTTTAATATATATATATATATATATATATATATATATATATATATATATATATATATATATATATATTAGCCTATAATTCGTGCAAGGCATGGGTCTTAAAAAATAATAAATTAAAAAATTAATATGAACGGAAAATATTAAAATAAAAATAATATTAATATGATAAATTATAAAATGAGAAACTTAAATATTAATTGGAACATAAAAAATATTAAAAAATACAGATGGGGCTAAAGAAGATAAATGAAGTATTGTTAATATTATATTATAATAAAATAATATTAATAATAAGGACAGATAGAAAATCTAACATGTTTTAATTAAAAAAAGTAATTACCTGTGATATTTTTAGAAGTGTTTTAATTATATTAATTGTATTTATTAAAAAAATATGTTGACATGTTAAAATAAATAATTTTTTTTAATAAGGACAAATAGGAAAGCTAACATGTTTTAATTAAAAAAAAAAGTAACTACCTATAATATTTTTAGATATGTTTTAATTATATTAATTGTATTTGTTAAAAAAATACGTTTACTCGTTAAAATAGGTAAGTTTTTTTTTAAATAATTAAAAGTATTAAAATAAGTTTTGAAAAAGAGAGATTTTAGTGATAACAAATACAAAAGGTAATATATTTTAATTTAAAGGTAATTGCCCGCGATATTTTTGGAAAAAAAGTAGATTTTGTTAGAAAAAAATGTTTTAATTATAAAAGGCAATCAGCTAATTACTATTTTTATATTATTTTATTATCTATTAATTAGAGTATGAAAATAGATTTTAAAATAAATAAGTAAGGATTGCACCTCATATTTTTGGAAAATAGAGATTTTAGTGATAACGAATATAAAAGATATTATGTTTTAATTTAAAGATAATTGTATTGATATTTTTGGAAAAGGAATAGATAAATATAGTGAAATATTAATGTAGAATAAAAGTTTCTCGAATTTTGATTATATTATTAATTTATTAATTAGAAAAAGTACCGAAAACCAAAAACTATCCGAAACCCGAAAACCAAAACTTTCAATGTTTCGGCTTTAATAATATAGTATAGATAGGTACGGACCATCAAAGAAGATTAAAAAATGACAAACTAAATAAATTAAAAGGAACGGAAAATATTGAATAAAGAATTAAAATCAATATGATAAATTATAAAATGAGAAACTTAAATATTAATTGGAACATAGAAAAAATAAATAAAGAATACAAATGGGACTGAGGAAAATAAATAGGGCATTATGAATATTATTTTATTATTTATTAAAATAATAGTAATAATAATAAGGACAAATAGAAAAGCTAAAATGTTTTGATTGAAAAAAGTAATTGCCCGTGATATTTTTGGAAAAAAGAGATTTTTGTGAGAACAAATATAAAATTAATAAGGACAAATAGAAAAGTTAAAATTAATAATCGATATGGGTGTCTCTAAAAATGATGATGAACCATTTGTGATAACTAGTTTTATAACCCGTGCGAGGCACGATTATGATCTAAATTTATATTTTGTTGGACTTTTTACATGTTAAAAAAATGAATTATTTGTCATTTTAGATTTTTTTTTTTTTGCTTTCGATTTGTAATAAGATCTACCATTGTTCATAAAAAAAATGTAAAATGGAAGAATTTGGATTTTTTGAATTTTGCAGTAATCGTGATTAATTATGGACGTTCATTATTTTGGAAGAGATAGTTAATGGATTAAGAAGAAATTGAGTTGATTTGCATCATTTGCCTTAATTTTATATGTTGTGTCTGTAATATACACGCTAGTAGCTGTGTTTTTCATTAATTTCATCAAATGCGTGAGAGTCAGCTACATTGTTCAACATATGTTTTTTGATTTTGACGTAAATAAGGTGTAACGAAGGATCAAAGTATATACACGACAAGTGTATATAGATGTTGGGCATGAACACATGACCACACGCTTAATCCAATAATCATGGTTACAAACGATGAACCAAAGTTGTTAATTTAGACAATGTCTTAAAATTTTCTTTTTGAGATCAATTTGGTAATTGTTGTCCACTGACTATATTGGTTGCTTGTTACTTTTTGTTTCAAGCGATTTATTATTTTTTTCTCGAACCTGCCTCATTATTGGGGGCAGGAACTGGAGCTGTAGATGTTGAGTTTATGTGCATTATAGTGTATATGTCATGTTCATCTTGATTGTATGAGGTAATTTATTTTTTGAATAATTCTTGTATACAATGTTGTTGACTATTTGAGTAATATCATTGGTGATTTTTTCTTACGTGTGGACATGTGTTTATTAGTTTAATCATCATGTTCAAAATATTATTGAGTGTAGTATATTATTTCCCTTGAGTGTTAATGCAACTATATAATAGTAAGACCTGACCGACTTAAAATATGATTCTTTCAATTGGGACACCTACAAATCGCTCAACTTTCTTCTTGAAAAGAGTGAAAGTTGTTATTTAAGAATTTTTCATGCCTACAGTTGTCCTACTTAAAATACGTATGTAGTTCAGACGGTATGCCGAATATAATGTTTGTACTTTATTCCATTTTCACTTAATTTCTGAATACCTAATTTATTTAGGTCATCCGACATGCACTCTAGCTGATATCTGAAGTTTCTTTTTCTTTCTTTTCACACAATAACATAATACTCTTTTCAGCATCAACTAATCAAAGTTGCACTTTGATCCTCAACTTCATTTAGCTAATTAAAAAATTTGTTAATTTTAGTAACCAAAAGCATGGACATACTCTAAATTTGCAAATTTTATTAGATTTTCTGAAATTTTTTATTGTTTTGCGTGTTAAAAGTGTGACAAAAGTATGTATGTGTTCTTATCAGTTAATTTGTTGAAGTGTTATAATTTAAGTAAATGTTTGTTTTTATCTGTTTATGTGCAAATTTAAACTCATTTTTGTTATAAATGTAATATTAAAAGTTTGATAGACGATACATTCGAAAACTAAAAGTCCGACATGATTGATAATTTTTTAATATTTCTGGAATTAAATATAATTATAAATATTAATTATTTAATCATTTAAGTAGCAGTATAAATATAATTGTAAATTCCTATATTTAATAACAATGGAGTAATAAATATAGATGTATTAATGATGATTAATGAAATAGATGTATTTAATATATGCATTAATTATAGAATTATTATTAATATTATTATATAATAAGTAGGGGTAATATAGAAATTTCACACCAATTTATTTGTCTCAAACAACCCCTAGTTGCTCTATTATATATATAATAATAGATAAATAGATTATTGGACAACGTTTATTTCAAGAATCGATAATTTCTTTTTTTCACGTAAAACGGTCATGAGATGCAATTTTAATTCTTTAAATTTTCAACTTCATATTAATCCCTTTTATTTTTTCTTATTTGATGTTTGACTTTTTTCCACAGATTTCTAAGTTCTTCAACTGTATAGTCAAAATAATAATTTTTAAAAATTTCTTTTGTAAATATAATATTTAACTAAAAATTTAATTTACAGAAAGAAAAGTTTAAAAATAATAATTTTAGTCAATGCACTTAGAAATGTGTACTTAAAAGTCAAACGATAAATAAAAAAACAGAGGGAATAATTTTGTAAATTTAGTTAAGGGGTTATAATTTTACAATATGCCTAATCATATATTTGGAGGGACTGAATCTATTTATAACAAAATGATCACTTATGTTTAATGTACTTATATTTATTTTACTATTTGAAAACTAAGTTTTTGACTAAATTTTTACAAAATGAAATTGAAGTGTAAAATTTCAAAAAAATAAAATTTTAGAAATGACACTATGATATCAGAAGCTAATCTGCATATCTCTAAACTAGACAAATAATAATTTAAGATCTAATCAAAATCCACATTTTATTTTAGAGCAAAGTGCAATTTGTGTACCTATACTTTAATCGAGACTTCACTTACAATATTGTTCTTTAAAATACCTCACTTATAATACTGTACTTCCAAACTCGTTATACTTTGTGTATCTCCGTTAGTTTCAGTTAACACCGTCAACATATATTTCTTCATAGCTTAAATGCGTCATACTTTGTGTATCTTCGTTAGTTTCAGTTAACACCGTCAACATATATATGCAAGAAAAGCACTCTCTACAGCAAGTGAAGAATATCCAGATCTCTCACATGAAGAATTCTTGAGACTACAAAGAGAGACAATGGAAAGCTATACTGCTCCTGCTAGAGGTAGAGGAAGCAGAGGTAGGAGAGGTGCTAGAAGAAATAGAAGAGGTTCTTCAACTCAAACAGTACCTAGACAGACAAGGTCTAGAGGGTTAAGAATTGAAGAAATTCCTGAAGCTTCACAAAATCTAATAGATCCTGTTATCAAGGATATCATGGAGAAAGAAGACAAGGAATTTGTTGAAGAAGAACCTGAATTGAGAAGAAAATCAAGTAAATCAACCTTCAGCAATACAAATCAAATTGAAGATTCTAATCCTGACAATATTCAAGATCCTGACGAATCTGAAATTCTGCAAGAGGTTGATTTGATAATCTTATCTACTGTTGTTGATTGTCACAACAAAGAAGTAGATGAAGAAGAAGAAGCCATAAGAAGAGATATTACAAAGAGAACAAATGAAGATTTTAATCTCTATCTACAAAGGCTTAAAGTTTCAAATGAAAGAAAATGGAGAAATTCAAGCAGACAAGAATCTTTACTTGAAAGAAGCTATGTTTTTGAAAAGAAAAAGGATAAGAAGTGGAAACATATTAGCACATTAAGTTGTGATACACCTATCAATTTTCAGTCTGGTGGAATTATTACAAGCGCTTCAAGTGTTGTTGATTTATCTGAGATGGTTAGATCAAAAGCACTCTGGTTAAAGATGTTTTCAAATCTGAAGCAATTGTCAAGTAATTCAAGAGGAGGTATTGGACACAGAGATGGTGAATATCTGAATATGTCATATGTTGATCCTTACTCCTTGACAGAAATTGGAGGTACTTTAACTTCTGAAAACCTGAACAATTTATTAGTTGTTGATATAGTTATAGATTGTCATGATGGTTTTGAAAAGAAAGAAAAGCTTCTGTACTTCATGAAAGATGGTAGTGTGAAGATTCTATCTATTCAAGATCTGCTGATGAAAACTACACAGGAACTGAAATATGTTCACTATCTGTTAAGATGGAAGAACCAAGTGTACAAAGTATGGGCTGACATGATTTTGTCAACTATAAGAAGAAGACTGGATGGAAACAGTAATTTCGATGGTAATTATACTCCCATGTACTTAAATCAAAGAGGTCAGGATGTGGAAATGCAAAGGGGTACTGCTGTTAAAGAAGTAAATTTTGGCATGACTCATCTTTCTCTCAATCTTGATGGGAAGGAAATTGCTTATCTTTTGCTTGAAGAGCACAGTCTACAGAGAAACTCCATACAGAATCTCAGAGCAGCTATCTACCAGATTAATGAGGAAGATGAAGAACTCAGAAATCTTAAGGAAAGACTGATTCAAATTCTTGAAGAAAAAGAAGAAAGTTTATTATCCAATTTCTTGAAGATGAATCTGTTCTATCAAAAAGCTTAAAACAGATAAGTTGTTTCTGAAGATACTTGTACATTTTGATACATGTTTTTGACATCATTGAATATTTGGAATCTATACTTTATTTCACAAAGTATGAGATTGGGGGAGATTGTTAGATCAGAATTCAATGATCGTCAGAAGCTAGACTCAACTGATCAGGATTGCTGACGTCATCAGTATTGCATGGTCATCAGTATTTGATCAAGCGTCAGTATCTTATTGATCATCAGGATTCCTACTCAGACTATGATCAGGATTGATCATCAGGACTTGAAGCTGATCAGGATTCCTACTTAGAGTTATATTTGGAGTCTAGATAAACATGGAAGTTTATTCTATTTGTTCCTGGTTTGTAGAATGCAGCTATCGATTAAAGATATGTTTCTATCTTTATTATGATTAGGACTTATCTTGTTATTGATAGAGAAGCTGTGTGCACTATATAAACACAGTTTTGGTTTCGATTTATGTATTCATTCGAGAGAGAACATAATCGGAGAGAAGCTCTTAAGAACAGAATTTCTTGAGAGAGTTTTTGTAAGCTAGCAGCTCTTAAGAACATCAGAATTTCTTAAGAGAGTTTGTAACAGTTTTATATCAAAGTTAATAAAGCTGTTATTGTTATTGTTATTATTATTGTTATTGATCTTTCATATTTGTGTTATATAAAGTCGAGAATCTTATACAATTGTATTCAACCCCCTTCTACAATTGTTATTTACTGGGCAACAATTGGTATCAGAGCAAACTGATTTAATTCTGAATCAGATACGATCTAAAGATGTCGACAACCAAGTATGAAAGCATGAAGATTCCCATCTTGAAGATATCAGAATATCCCACATGGAGAGTAAAGATGCTGATGTACCTGGAGGCTATGGATCCTGACTACTTGGACAGGATTCGTGATGGACCATATATACCAACAAAGTTCGTAGAACGAACAGATACAGTACCAGAACATTATGTGGTCAAAGCTAAAGCTGAATGGACTCCAGAAGAAAAAGCTCATGTACTCAGGGAACCAAAGATAAAGAATATCTTGCATAATAGCCTTGATGCTGTCATGTCAAACAGAGTGATTGCATGCAAGTCTTCAAAAGAAATCTGGGATACTTTGGAAACTCAGTGCCAGGGATCTGCATCTGTTAAGAAAAACAGAAGGGCTCTTTTGATTCAAGAATATGAACAATTCGATACAAGACCTGAAGAGAGCCTGACTGATCTATATGATAGATTTCTGACACTATTGAACAGCTTATCCTTAGTTGACAAAGTATATGAAACTGAAGATTCAAACACCAAATTTCTTAGAGCTTTACCTGAAGAATGGGATACTCAGACCTCAATCATTAGACACCAGTATGATCTGAACATTGTGTCTCTTGATGAGATCTATGGGATGCTAAGAACTCATGATCTTGAAGTTCAACAGAGAAAGAACAAGAAAAGCAGCAAGACAAAGTCAATTGCTTTGAATGTAGAAGCTAAATCAAAAGGAAAAGCTATGGAGGTCTCTAGAAGGAAAGCAAGAGTAGCTGAGTCAGATCCTGACGACTCTTCATCAGATACTGATGGCAATTCTGATGCCAATACTGGTGATGAATCTTCTGATTCAGACATGGAAGAGATGGTTGCTATGATTGTCAGAAACTTCAGAAGGATGAAGTTCAGGAAGAATAGAAGACAAGGCAACTTTCAGAAAAAGACCTTCAAAGCAGACAAAGACAAGTATATCAAAAAGGACAGCAAAGGTAGCAAATTTGACAAGTCAAAGGTTAGATGCTACAAGTGTAATGGTATGGGTCACTTTGCTTCTGAATGCAACAAGACAAAGGCACTCATCACATCAAGCAAGGATTGGATGGACTCTTCCTCAGAATCTGATACTGAGGTAGTCAACTATGCGTTAATGGCCAATGCTGATGTAACTGCTGCTCCTGATGATAAGGTACTAAATACTATCTTTGATTTTGATACTGATAATGCTTCTGAGTTAAGACGTTTTCTAAAGTCATTACATATTAGCTTTAGAAGTCAAACTGCTGAGAATACTAGAATCTTATCTGAGATGTCTGACCTTAGAAAGAGGAATGAGATATTAGAAGCTGAATTTTCTCGTATGCAAGAAGTACAAAAAGAATGTGATAATGCTAAACACATGCACTTAGAGATGACATCTAAATGTACTTCCCTTGAAAAAGAACTTGAATATGCTAATGAGAAAATCAGAACCTGGACAGACTCTGGTAGGAAATTTCATGAGATTAATATCTCTAAGAATTGGAAAGAGTGTCTAGGATATAAGTCAGATGAAGATAAGAAATTAGCAGAGAAAATTGTCATTGATGAGACAGTCAGTCCAAAGACCTATAGACATGTTATAGACTCAACCAAATCTAAGATTACTCCTGTTAATTTTGTTTTTGGTAAGGATTCCAATTCTACTTTTGAAAAGGGATCTTCTTCTACTCAAGGAATTAAAATTATAAAGTCCAAACCTGTCATGAACAAAGTCACTAAGAATATAGGTCTATTGTCTCAGAAACAGCTTAAAGATAAAATCTGTGAGGTTACAGATAAGAAAAAGGAAGCTACTGTTAAGAGAAACAGGAATGGTAAAGTTGGGATCAATAAAGAGAATGGTTATAAATATATCCCAAATGCACCTAGAAAGTGTTGTTTTAACTGTGGTAACTCTAATCATCTTGCTATTGATTGTAAAAAGAGTAAAAAGAAAATTGCTGAAATTCCTAAGTCTGATATTAGGAATAGATCAGTATTTTACAAACCACAGAATTCCTGTTTTCATTGTGGTAGTCTATGGCATTCTATTTATACATGTAAAGAGTATCATGATTTGTACTATAACTTTTATGATCCATTGCCTAAGTTTGAAAGTAGTACAAAGTATGATAGAACTGAAAATGTCATAGTGAAGCATGCTTTTGTTAATACTAATGCTGACAAAGCAAATCCTGATGGAGTACATCCTGTCAGGACTGCTAAAGTCAGAAAGTCTTCTGCTGCTAAAATTAATAAATTGCATGAGAAAGGAACCCAACATGTATGGGTTCCTAAGTGTTCTAACTAGTGTGTTTCTATTCTGATGCAGGGTAAAAGGAAAAATGTGTTAGTCATGGATAGTGGATGTTCTGTGCACATGACTGGAAACAAAGCCCTGTTATCAGAATATGAGGAAAAAGCTGGCCCAACTGTGTCTTATGGAGATGGCAACATTGGACAAACCTTGGGATATGGCAATATAATCATTGGAAATGTCATCATTGAAAAAGTAGCTCTAGTGAAGGGACTAAAACACAACTTGTTGAGTATTAGTCAAATCACTGACAGAGGTTATCATGTTAATTTCTATTCCACATTGTGAAGTAGTCAGTAAAGCAACAGGGAAGATAGCACTAACTGGCTACAGGCATGGTAACATATATGAAGCCAACATTCTCTCAGATACTGATGGCTCCCCTACATGTTTCATCAGTAAAGCTTCAGTAGATGAAAGTTGGAATTGGCACAAGAAGCTTTCTCATCTCAACTTCAGCAACATCAATGAGTTGGTTAAGAAAGAGTTAGTAAGAGGATTACCTAATGTCTTATATACACCTGATGGACTCTGTGATGCATGCCAAAAAGCAAAACAAAGAAGGACATCATTCCAGAGTAAATCAGAATCCTCTATTGAAGAACCATATCACATGCTACATCTTGATCTGTTTGGTCCAGTCAACATCATGTCCATCAGTAAGAAAAGGTACACTCTTGTAATTGTTGATGAATATTCTAGATTCACCTGGGTGTATTTTCTGCACAGAAAAGATGAAACTCCTGAAGTTCTGTTGGATCATGTGAGGATGATTGAGACAACCACAAAGTACAAAGTCAAGATTCTGAGAAGTGATAATGGTACTGAATTTAAGAATTCAAAGATGGAAGAGTTCTGCAAATACAAAGGAATCATTCAACAATTCTCTGCTCCTGGCACACCTCAGCAAAATGGAGTAGTAGAAAGGAAGAATAGAACTCTTATTGAAGCTGGCAGAACTATGTTGGAAGAAGCTAAATTACCTACATATTTCTGGGCAGAAGCAGTCAACACAGCATGCTATACACAAAATCTCACATTGATAAACAGGCATGGTGTCACTCCTTATCAGTCACTCAAGGAGAAGAAACCAAGTCTGAAGCATTTGCATGTGTTTGGCTGTAAATGTTTTGTTCTCAGAACTCATCCTGAACAGCTAGGGAAATTTGAAACAAAGGCTGATGAAGGAATATTCATAGGTTATCCTACATCAAGAGCCTTCAGAGTTTTTAATTTGAGAACAAGAACTGTCATGGAGTCAATACATGTATCTTTTGATGATAAGAAGATAACTGGAATCATTGAAGACTCGCATGATAGATTGTTATTTGAAAATGAAGCTTCCAAGGAACCTGAAGAAAGTGAATCAGATCCTGTCAATTCATCAGATACTGATGGGTCACCAAATCCTGATGCCTCACCAGGTACTGATGGTGCTAATACTGATGATGCAAACAACAGTAATACAACTAGTAGTGCTAATGTTGAGGGGGAGCAACGGCATTCAACTACAAGTTCAGAGTCAACTCAATCATCAGGACAGAATTCTTCAGATACTGATTCAAGTGAAGATCCTGATAACACATCAGGAGGGCATAGCAATAATTCAGGGAGAGCTTCAAATCAATCAAATTCTTTCAATCAAGATAACACCAATCCAGGGGGAGCATCTACTTCAAGAAACAATTTGACACCCGCAAGGAAATGGACAAAAGATCATACTCCTGATTTGATAATTGGAGATCCTGATGCAGGTGTTCAAACAAGAAGTGCAACTCAGAATGAATGTTTATATAATAACTTTCTATCCAAGGAGGAGCCTAAGAAAGTTGAAGATGCACTTAAAGATGCTGATTGGGTTACTGCAATGCAAGAAGAACTGAATGAATTTGAAAGGAATGAAGTCTGGAAACTGGTACCAAGACCAAAGAATAGATCAATTGTTGGTACAAAGTGGATTTTCAAGAACAAGACTGATTCTGATGGAGTCATTATCAGAAACAAAGCTAGACTAGTTGCAAAGGGGTATTCCCAACAAGAAGGAATTGACTATGATGAAACTTTTGCTCCTGTTGCAAGACTAGAAGCCATCAGGATATTTCTTGCTTATGCAGCACATAAGAAATTCAAGGTTTTCCAGATGGATGTTAAAAGTGCTTTCTTAAATGGTGAACTGGAGGAAGAAGTTTATGTTGAACAACCTCCTGGTTTCATTGATCCTACATATCCAGATCATGTCTACAGACTGGATAAGGCACTTTATGGACTAAAGCAAGCTCCAAGAGCATGGTATGAAACCTTAGCTCAATTCTTACTGGAAAGTGGATTCAAAAGAGGTGCAATTGATAAAACTCTATTTTATTTGAATCATGGTAAGGAGTTGCTGTTAGTTCAGATTTATGTTGATGATATCATTTTTGGGTCAACAAACAATAAGCTGTGTGAAAAGTTTTCCAAGCTTATGCAGTCAAGATATCAAATGAGCATGATGGGAGAAATGAGTTACTTTCTGGGTCTTCAAGTTAAACAGACTGATGAAGGGATTTTTATTAATCAGTCTAAATACACAAGGAATTTACTGACAAGGTTTAACATGCAAGACAGTACTCCTGCTTCAACTCCCATAGCTACAGCTACCAAACTTGATCCTGATCAAGGTGAAGAGGTAGATGTAACTCACTACAGAGGAATGATTGGCTCTTTATTGTATCTCACTGCCAGTAGACCAGATATCATGTTTGCAACCTGTCTATGTGCAAGATTTCAAGCAAAACCTAGAGAACCACATCTGATTGCAGTCAAAAGAATTTTCAGATATCTCAAAGGCACTCCTTCACTTGGCCTTTGGTATGCAAGGGAATCAGATTTTGGGTTGTGTGGTTATTCAGATGCTGATTTTGCAGGATGCAAAATAGACAGGAAAAGTACTTCAGGAAGTTGTCAGTTTTTGGGTGGAAGACTAGTTTCATGGTTCAGTAAAAAGCAGAAATCTATTTCCACTTCAACTGCAGAAGCTGAGTACATTGCTGCAGGAAGTTGTTGTGCTCAGATAATGTGGATGAGAAATCAGTTGTTAGATTATGGCCTGTCATACTCAAAAATCCCTATTTATTGTGATAACCAAAGTGCTATTGCAATGACAGGAAATCCAGTTCAGCATTCTCTTACTAAACACATAAGTATCAGATATCACTTTATAAGAGAACAAGTTCTGGAAGGAACAATTGAACTTCACTTTGTTCCTACTGATCAACAACTAGCTGATATATTCACCAAGCCACTACCTGAAGCTACTTTCAATAAGTTGGTGAATGAACTTGGAATGATGAATTTTGAGAATTTCTGAGGAAAAGCTACAGAGAGGAAATCCTGATAACTGTCAAATCCTGATGGTTATTCAGATAGGTATGTATCTTTGATCAAATCCTGATAGGACTCAATCCTGACAGGAAGTCAACTGGTCAAATCCTGATGTTCAGATGATTGAAGCTGGTATGAAAACCAGAGGTTCTATGCTAACTTGTCATTAACACTCCTGGTAAACTCTGGACAATTAGATTATTACTTAGTCTTTGATTAAGTTTTCAGTCTTAATTATCAATTTCAATTTCATTATTAACAGAGTTTATTATTTATCATCTCTATATCACTTTGAGTGTTACTAACAAATTTTGCAGGAAAATACAGGAAGCAAACAATTGAGAAAATAGACAAATTTCATTAATACTTGAAGATACATTACACATGAAATATGGAAATTACATATTTGTTTTCCTAGTCTATTTTCTACTCCGGAACTCGTGCTTTACAGATAAGCATGAACACGTGCCCTGCAAATTAGCATGAATGCTCCTGAGCAGCTTCACAGTCCATCAGAACTGGAAGGTCTCTTGTTCCATCCTTAAGAGACAAGAAGAGGAGCTGATTTACTTGAAGGCGGATCGTCACCGTGACCACCGGGACGCCTCCGTGCCTCCAACTTGCATGACATACAAGCATCACGGATTCTCTTCTTACGTTTCTCAAGCTCTCGGACGAGCTCTTCATCATCTTCATCCTCATCCTCTTCATCATCCCAATCGTCTTCATCCTCTTCATTGACAACGATGAGATTTTCAAGAGGATTCCAATCAGGATTTGCCTGATGGAAGTTATGAAGAAGCACATCAGCCATCGCATTCACAAAAGCATGATGCTCCTGTGGATCAGGAATAGGCTGAGGTCCCTCTTGCTCTGCAATCTCTGCTAGAGCCTCATCCATTTGTTGCCATATTCTATCAAGTTCTTCATCAGGTATGTTGTTTTGATTGTTGGCAGCCATTGAAAAACAAAGAAGGTGAAAGGTTTTCGTAAGTTTTTCTCTGGAGAGGGTTTGTGTTTTAATAGATATATGATGATTATGCTTAACAGTTCTCTTTTATAGAGAATGTGTATTAAGGGTGCAGGTCATTTCTACAATCTCGATGAGACGGTTCGGTTTTCCATAAATATTTTTGCCTCGTTTGCTGGTAAGCGTGTTTTAATTCTATGACCATTAATTTGGTTATTTTTCTTAAACCAAAACGCTATTCAGGATTGTTAAAATAAATTTTGTTTTCTTAAATAAAATTTTATTTTAATCTTATTGAATATTTTTTTTCAATCCTGATATGTCAAAATATTTTGTGCGGAAATGCTTTTATTCCTGATGAGGTTAGGTTTTTCTTACATCAGAAAATGCCTACTCGTTATGGACTACTTTCTAATGCTATGGTACAAGGACCAACCCACCTTGTTCCTGACACAAGCATGCAACCTAAACAGTCTAAACAGTTAACAAACACCTCTACTGTCTCTCAAAAGACTTTAGTTGTAAAATCAAAGAAATCAGCTAGAACTGATGTGTCTGGAAGGCAATCAGGTTCAAAGGATTTTTCCTCTACACCACTCACTAAAAAGAAGATACAAGGGGGTGTACAAGGGGTCCTGGTGAAGAAAGCTGATAAGGTTGTTAAGAATGTTCCTGTGAAAAGGAAGTTAAGGTTGATTGATGAAAGTGATTCAGAGGATGACTTACCTATATCCTCTGTGATGAATGTGAACAAGGAAGTTGCTGATACTGCTACTAAAGCGGTGGTACCTTCATCAAAACCACAAAAGACAAGGAAATTATCAAAGAGCAGGTATCATATTCCTTTGACAGTGCAAATGAAGGATACTGATATTCAGACATCAAATCCTGATGAGTCATCTACTCCTGATGCTCTAGCAAATCCTGATGTTAGTATTCCTGATGCAACAACAAAAGTTGTCTCTATATCAGACTCTCCAGCCTCTCCATCTCAGATTAGAGAAATTTCTTGGGAGAAGGTTTCTACAACTGCTTCCTTGGTTGGTCTTACACCTACATCAAAGAAAAAGAGGAATGCAGCAGAGTTAGTCTATCAGAGACAGAAGAAGCTGAAAGGATCAAGCCCACAAGAACCTGAATTTCAGAGTAATTCAGCAGCTACTGTTGATCCTGCCACACAAGAACCACTCAATCAAAGTTTGGGTGAAGGCTTAGCTAGTGGAATGGTAACACAAGAACCATTTTCTCAAAGGGAGAATGAAGACATCAACATTCCAGCTACACAAGAACCATCTTCTCAAAGTGAAGATGCAGGCAAAGCTACAGCTTCTGTTGAAAGATTGGTCGAGAACATTGTCAATGAGGGAAGCACACAAGAACCTTTAGCTCAAAGTGTTGAAGCAGCTTCTGAACCTCAAGCTCCACAAGAACCATTGGTAGCAAATACTGATGCAAGCATATTAAATCCTGACGATGTTCATCCTGACGCTAGTGGTGCTCCTAATAATGAATCTATTTTGATACAGCCACTTCGTTCAAGACCAATGGATCATCCTATCTCAGAATCACAGGATAAAATGAAAGGTATTGCAATTCCTGATCCTGCTAAATCTCATGGTTCTGATGTTGATAATTCTGATGATGATAGTGATGATGATAATGAGAATAGAAAAGAGAAGGAACAGCTTGCTACAGCACTCAAGATTAGTCTTGGAACTAATTTTGGTTCATCAAGTACATATATGGCTAACAATGCTTCCACTGGGAAAGATCAGAGACAAGATTTTTCTATTCCTTCCTTTGATCCTGCAGAGGCATTTAGACAGAATGAATGGAACAATTCATGGCACAATTCTGATGAATCTATCAGTTTTTCTTCTGCTATTGAACATGCCTATAATGCAGTAAAGTCTATAGAGAATCAAGAATTGAAGAATCATCTGAAGGCTACTACTCTGTTATCCAAAAGCCTGAAAAGTGAGATTGATTCTATCAAGGGTTCATCTGAAAAAGTGAGGACTGATATCTTTAATAATTTTACAAAGGTGCCTACTACTTTACAACTGAGGGTAGTGGAATCCCAAGTGAAATCTGTTGTTTCAGAACAAACCTCAATCAAACAAAGAATTGATTCTCTGGATACTAAGGTAACTGAAATTCAAGCCTCTCTTTCCTTAATTTTGCAATTATTGTCAAATCCTGATGTCAAAAAGGGGGAGAAGGTTATTCAGACAAAATGTACACCTGATCTAGTATTAAGAAATAATGATGATGATACTGGAGATGATGGTGGTGACAAAGTGATACAAGGAGAAACCTCTGATGCTGTTGTTATGAAGACAATCCAAACTTCTCAAAGTCAAACAACGCAGTCAACTCATGTTTCTGATTCTGGAGTTAAGACAGTAAGAACATTGGTGCAATCTCAGATCCTGACGGAAGATCAAATCCTGACACCTGGTCATGGACACATTCTTGCTACAATTCCTGAAGGTGATGAAGATGTGATTATTGATAATCCTGAAGATGCATCAAATTTATTCCAGAAGTTTTCTACAAAAGACGGCAGAATTGTTA
Organism: Heracleum sosnowskyi; assembly: GCA_030848705.1. Taxonomy (NCBI): domain Eukaryota; kingdom Viridiplantae; phylum Streptophyta; class Magnoliopsida; order Apiales; family Apiaceae; genus Heracleum; species Heracleum sosnowskyi. The sequence continues at coordinate 23,394,615 of CM061243.1, read as the reverse complement.
CTCTATATCACACTGATAAAAGAGTTCAACAATTATATGCAAGAAAAGCACTCTCTACAGCAAGTGAAGAATATCCAGATCTCTCACATGAAGAATTCTTGAGACTACAAAGAGAGACAATGGAAAGCTATACTGCTCCTGCTAGAGGTAGAGGAAGCAGAGGTAGGAGAGGTGCTAGAAGAAATAGAAGAGGTTCTTCAACTCAAACAGTACCTAGACAGACAAGGTCTAGAGGGTTAAGAATTGAAGAAATTCATGAAGCTTCACAAAATCTAATAGATCCTATTATCAAGGATATCATGGAGAAAGAAGACAAGGAATTTGTTGAAGAAGAACCTGAATTGAGAAGAAAATCAAGTAAATCAACCTTCAGCAATACAAATCAAATTGAAGATTCTAATCCTGACAATATTCAAGATCCTGACGAATCTGAAATTCTGCAAGAGGTTGATTTGATAATCTTATCTACTGTTGTTGATTGTCACAACAAAGAAGTAGATGAAGAAGAAGAAGCCATAAGAAGAGATATTACAAAGAGAACAAATGAAGATTTTAATCTCTATCTACAAAGGCTTAAAGTTTCAAATGAAAGAAAATGGAGAAATTCAAGCAGACAAGAATCTTTACTTGAAAGAAGCTATGTTTTTGAAAAGAAAAAGGATAAGAAGTGGAAACATATTAGCACATTAAGTTGTGATACACCTATCAATTTTCAGTCTGGTGGAATTATTACAAGCGCTTCAAGTGTTGTTGATTTATCTGAGATGGTTAGATCAAAAGCACTCTGGTTAAAGATGTTTTCAAATCTGAAGCAATTGTCAAGTAATTCAAGAGGAGGTATTGGACACAGAGATGGTGAATATCTGAATATGTCATATGTTGATCCTTACTCCTTGACAGAAATTGGAGGTACTTTAACTTCTGAAAACCTGAACAATTTATTAGTTGTTGATATAGTTATAGATTGTCATGATGGTTTTGAAAAGAAAGAAAAGCTTCTGTACTTCATGAAAGATGGTAGTGTGAAGATTCTATCTATTCAAGATCTGCTGATGAAAACTACACAGGAACTGAAATATGTTCACTATCTGTTAAGATGGAAGAACCAAGTGTACAAAGTATGGGCTGACATGATTTTGTCAACTATAAGAAGAAGACTGGATGGAAACAGTAATTTCGATGGTAATTATACTCCCATGTACTTAAATCAAAGAGGTCAGGATGTGGAAATGCAAAGGGGTACTGCTGTTAAAGAAGTAAATTTTGGCATGACTCATCTTTCTCTCAATCCTGATGGGAAGGAAATTGCTTATCTTTTGCTTGAAGAGCACAGTCTACAGAGAAACTCCATACAGAATCTCAGAGCAGCTATCTACCAGATTAATGAGGAAGATGAAGAACTCAGAAATCTTAAGGAAAGACTGATTCAAATTCTTGAAGAAAAAGAAGAAAGTTTATTATCCAATTTCTTGAAGATGAATCTGTTCTATCAAAAAGCTTAAAACAGATAAGTTGTTTCTGAAGATACTTGTACATTTTGATACATGTTTTTGACATCATTGAATATTTGGAATCTATACTTTATTTCACAAAGTATGAGATTGGGGGAGATTGTTAGATCAGAATTCAATGATCGTCAGAAGCTAGACTCAACTGATCAGGATTGCTGACGTCATCAGTATTGCATGGTCATCAGTATTTGATCAAGCGTCAGTATCTTATTGATCATCAGGATTCCTACTCAGACTATGATCAGGATTGATCATCAGGACTTGAAGCTGATCAGGATTCCTACTTAGAGTTATATTTGGAGTCTAGATAAACATGGAAGTTTATTCTATTTGTTCCTGGTTTGTAGAATGCAGCTATCGATTAAAGATATGTTTCTATCTTTATTATGATTAGGACTTATCTTGTTATTGATAGAGAAGCTGTGTGCACTATATAAACACAGTTTTGGTTTTGATTTATGTATTCATTCGAGAGAGAACATAATCGGAGAGAAGCTCTTAAGAATAGAATTTCTTGAGAGAGTTTTTGTAAGCTAGCAGCTCTTAAGAACTTCAGAATTTCTTAAGAGAGTTTGTAACAGTTTTATATCAAAGTTAATAAAGCTGTTATTGTTATTGTTATTATTATTGTTATTGATCTTTCATATTTGTGTTATATAAAGTCGAGAATCTTATACAATTGTATTCAACCCCATTCTACAATTGTTATTTACTGGGCAACAAGAGTTAACTAGAAATAGACGATGATACACTAATGGGCCATTTGTTTGCCCATAATTAGTGCTTAATGAACTGTGATTTGACCGATTCAGATGGTAAGCTTATTTGTTTACAATTTTATTTTCTTCTGAATCGTTCATATACTGTTGAGCGATTCATGGGAAAAATTCTGCCTGAACGTTCTTGGAATCATCTGAACGTGGTGTACGTGGTGTCATGTTGATACTGATACATGTTCTTTTATCCCTCAAGCTACAATTTGTAAATTGATTTATTAAAAAAATGAATGTATTAATTATTTAATTTTTTATTTGAAAATATTAATTTTTATTTTAGTATTATGAAAGTTTGTACTAAAATTAAGTTATTTTTGAGGTATTTAAAATAAGAGATATTCCATTTGGTACCATTGTACAATTGGCTTTTTCATTTGGTACCACTCTGAAAGGCATATGTTTAGGCCTATTTGTATTTCGAGGAAACAACTCAACTTAAACAAGTATGTAATAAGTAAGTAATAATTCAATTGTCACAATCACAGGAATCTCAGAAGATCATATCTGTCAGAAGAATACAGATTAAAGTCATCCTTCAGATTTGAAGAAATACTACATTGAAAGAAGTTCAATTATTTGTTCAAGGCTCAGTGAAGTCTTCGAGGAAGTGTATTTATTAAAGTGACAGAGGTTTCAGATTTGTGATAGCAAATATACAAGTTACAAGGATTAATCAACCGTCAAAGCAGACAATGAACCACAGCTTTAAATGTTTTAAAGATGAAGAATTTCCATTGAAGTCAGTTATTCATGAACCAGACAGTGCATCGAATGACGACATCAATCAGTGGAATTAAATCATCTATATTCAGTGGTTTTTAGAAGATAGAGGAAACTTGGTTTTTAGATTAAATTCCTTTCATATTAAATTAATTTAATTTATAATTTAATTCTATAAGAATTAATTTATTTATTAGATTAACTAATTTAGTTGGCTAAATTATTTATTAACTTAATTCTATAAAAGAATTAATTTAATCTTTAATTTAATCTAACTAAATAAATTAAAAGGATTTTCTAATTAACTTGTATGACCTTCTGAAAATTCAGTATGACCTGATCTGTAAAGATCCTAGGTTCTACCGACTCCTTTCAGGTCATACAGGTTCTGTGTGCTAGGTCATACAGGTTGCTTTTCAAGGTTCTACCGAAAAGTTGGCAAAAATATGCTTGGTCATACCGGACACATTCTGCAGGTTCTATTGATGAAGCATGACAGATTAATTTAATTAAAAGGTCATACAGGACTTCTGAAAGGATATATCAACCGTAGCTTGACAGAAAGCAATGAGACTGATTTATCAAACACACAGACATTTTCTCTCCGAGAAAGGAGAAGAAGCCATTTGATCTCATTTCTTCTCAAGCAATTAATTCTAGTTTGTATTGTTAAATCCAAACCACTAGAAGTTGATTACTTGTATTGCTTTGATTATCTAGCGGATTTATATCCCTAGAATTTATCTCGAACATTGCTTTTAGCATTCGATCTTTTTATTACAAATATTAGAAAAGTTCATGTCGAATTTATTCTAAATTTGTATTAATTTGTTTGAGATAAATAATTTGTAATCCGTACTGTATTTGCAACACCCTTCAAGTTTAATATATTTATATTTAACTTGAATCTTGTTTCATTTATATTCCGCATTAATTTGTTCTTAATTGTTAAATTATTCAAAGGACAAATTCGATAAAACGGTATAGTTTGTATTCAACCCCCCTTCTACAAACTTATCAGGACCTAACACACTCGAAGTTTTTGGCTTCGAAGTGGAGCCATCATACTTTTGGCTTCATCCACATGATACCACTCCGTTAACCAAACGTTAGTCGATCGTTACAAAATTATGAGAGTGTCCATTTGGTACCACTCAAAGTTTTTGACTTCCAAGTAGTACCCTTCTACTTTGTGTTTCAACTCCAAAATACCACTATATTAATAAATTCGATGAATCTGATCATTCTCATCAAACTCCTTGGCTTTTGGTGGGCAAAGGGATGTAAACAATTTTTTTGAGGGGCATAAAATCAAGGAATTTGAATAGATTCATCAGATTCATTGAAAAGTGGTATTTTGAATTGAAGCCGAAAGTAGAATAATGCAACTTGGAAGTCGAAAACTTTGAGTGGTACCAAATGGACAATCTCATAATTTTGTAACGACGTTTGGTTAACGGAGTGGTATCATGTGGATGAAGCCAACAGTATGATGGCGTCACTTGAAAGTCAAAAACTTTGTGTGGTATCAAATGGAAAAACCAATTGTACAATGGTATCAAATGAAATATCTCTTAAAATAATAGTATGTTTTTGAATAATTAATGCTCAAGTTATCTTTTAGGTATTTAAAATAATTGTTGCAATCATAAAACTATAAAATGATTGTTTTTTAATCAAAAAAATTATATTTGTAAAATAATACAAATTATGATTATAAATAATTTTTGTTGGTTCAAATAAATTATGTACCAAACGATATTATTCATTCATATTCAAATTATTAATTATCCAGATATTTGAACTATTCAAATATATTTATTCAGATTTAACAAATGACTTCTAAGTGTATGGTTTGAAAATTCAGTATTATAATAGAGTTTTTCAAAAATCAGTATTATACGTGATATCTCGATAAAAGTACATATACACGAAGCGCAATTTAGTTAATATTATTAACTCCTTATATATAATAAGCGTAAGGGAGATCTTATCCAAAACTTTGGTCGGTCACTGTACTACCAAAAGTATATGATCCGTTGGATTATAAAACTATAAACATTCAAATAGATGAGGACCGTTAGATATAATATTAAAAATTGTATTTGATTAATAATAGGATAATATTTAAATACTAAAAAATATATTTTGATAATTTAAACCAATTATAAATGGGTTTTCTATATTGAATAGAAATCTTTATGTAAAAATTCGTAATTATCTTTTCTCTTTAGTTTATGGATAGTTCCAGTTAGATAAAAATAATTAAACCATCATTAAATTAAAGATAATTTTGTTAGCTTCGCTTGAGCTGTAAAATCGTTAAAATCTATTGTCTAAAACTCAAGATAGAGCCCAAATAGTAAAGTGATTATGTAAATTTTAATAAATATTTTTTTTAATTGTAGCACCAATTTAATTTTTTTCCTAATTCTTTTAAATTTATAAATTCTATTTTTATTTCAATAAAATATTAAAATCAATTTAAGAAAAAATTAAAATTGATCTGGTCCGTGTACGATCACTATACGACCAAATTAATAATTACAGTTACATCTTAAATAAATCGATGAGAATTGTTAGATATAATATTAAAACGTGTATCTGATTAATAATAGAATTATATTTAAATACTAAAAAGTGTATTTTGATAATTTAAAAGTTTTCTATGTAAAAATTCTTAAATATCTTTTCTCTTGAATTTATGTATAGTTCCAATTAGATAATAATTGTTAAACCAAATATTAAGATAACAATTCATATTGATTACAATATTAAAAAATATCAATATAATGCTCATGTATATCATACTAACAATGATACACGTGAACCTACAGAGACTTACGAGAACTCCTGTACATAAATAAATTTAAACACTTTTTTTTCTGAAGGAACATAACAATTTGATTAATCCAAATAATATTATATTATTTTACATATAACAAACAAAAAAGGATAATATCAAAATATTATTAAAATATTGAGGGTTTCATATTCATAAACGATAATTTTGATTATAATACTTATATTAAAATGTGTATTTGATTAAATGTAGGATTATATTTAAATACTAAGAAGTGTGTTTTGATAATTTAAACCAATTATAAATTGGTTTTCTATATTGAATTGAATTCTTTATGTAAAAATTCGTCAAGTTAGATAATGTTAGGCCGAATACACAATATAATCAAGTATGTATGAGAATAACGATAATTAAGAACACTGTTTATGAATCAATAAACTGTATTTATATTAACAGCTTCTCTCTTTATGATGTTAATGAATCACAAAGAGCTTCTAGGTTACAAGAATAATATATCAATATTCGCGCGTCCCTTCTAGGGATAACCTATCTGTGTTTATATAGTACACAGCTACATACAATCCTTATCTAATTGATATTCCTACAAGTTAGCTATACAAAACTTATCAATTAAGGATTGCTTCTTATCTTCCATTCTGTTTCCTTAGCTGTATCAATATATTCTGCTTCTTTCCATCTTCAGAATATATTGCTTCTAGAATCTTCAATTCAGCACCGACAGCTAATTCAACTATCACCCTGTCAGACTTTAAATAAACTCTGACCGGCTTCAATTAAACTCTTCACCCTGTCAGAGTTTAACTAAACTCTGACTGGCTTCTGATAAACTCTTGTCAGTACCTGTTGCTTAAACACTGATAAACAAACATTAGCAATTATATCTAACAATCTCCCCCAACTTGTTCATAATAAAATGTACAAGTTAAACATATAATTGATGATGTCAAAACCATTTAACAAATGCAGTGTTTAACATATAACAGAGTTTAATTTAAAACAGAGTTTAAATTTGACTTAGAATAGAAAATATTAAAAACTTACAGTCAGACTTTACTTGACTTCTTCAATATCATGTACAGTCCTGAGATAATCAATCAGCAGTCTTCTCTCAGCATTCTCAAGTTCAGCTATCATAACCTCTTTCAGCTCCTTATACTCTGGATCTCCTTCATCAGTTTGATATATGGCAGCCCTCAGAGAATAGATACTGTTCTTCTTCATGTCATTCCCTAACCGAATGTACTGAGCTTTATCTGACTCTAAGTTGAATTCTAAGACTTTTATTCCAAGTTCAGTTGTAAATCTAGCACTGTTTTTCTTCATCTTCACCAACTTTCCAGCATGATTTCTATACTTTGGAATATAAGCATTTGAGACTTCTCCTCCTCCAAGCATCACTTTTGTTCTCAGCATCTTTTCTCTTAAGATTTGAGCAACATTATGGGTGTGTCTGTTCTTAACTTTCAACAGATAAAGTACATATTCAAGTTCTTCCCATGATTTGAGATTTACATCAGATTCTCCAACTCTATAAACACTTCCATCACTCATGAAGTATAACAGAAACTGCTTCTTCAAGACTCTGTGAAAAATCAACTGAACAGATTCTAACTTATCAAGATTTTCTTGTGTATCCCTAATACCAGATCCTGCCAGTGAAATATTGTCTTGAGATCTGTTATTTATTCTCTTCTCCCTATGTGAACCTAAACCAGACTTATCATAAGATTATTTTCCAAGTACAGTCCTGGTTTGAGAAAAATCCACAGGTTGAAGTGTCAGAGTTTCAGAGAGTACAGGTCTTAAGAAACCTTTGAGTTGAGGAGCTAGCTGAGTTTGCACAGCTTGAGCCTTGTCAGAGGCTGGCTTAACTTCAATAGTATCATCAACTTGAGCAGCGTCAGAGGTTGATTTTGCTAATCTTGTTTCAACTTGAGCAATGTCAGAGGTTGAATTATCTTTCTTCTTTAGGTTAGGCTCTTCAATCATTTTGCCTTTACCCTTATCAGAGTTTCTAATCATAGGTCTCCTTGTATATTGTATACTCTGTTGTGTATTCTCTTTGATAGAAATACCAACTTCTTTCTTCCTAGGAGCCTTGATTTCCTGTTTCTTGTAGATTCCAGCTTCAAGATTTTTCTTGTGTTCTTCAGCCTGGATATCTTCAATAGTAACTTCCTTTCCATGCTCTTTAATAAAGATCCTAGCAGCAATCTCTTTATCAGTAGATGGGTTAGCTGAAACAACTAAACTTTTGTTGAGTTTTGAAGTAGATTGACCACCAGAAGTAGATTGACCACCAGAGTTTATTACACGTCTTTGCCTTTGAGCAGAAATCCTTCTTTCATTTCCTCTGCTTCCCCCATCAGTAGAATCATCCTTCCGTCTCAGAGTTTGAGTATCTTTGCATTTGTCTTTAGGTATACTCTCCCCCTTTTTGACATCATCAGGAAGTAGTACTGATGTCAGCAATTCAAGCGCAGTAGAAATGGAAGTCAGTTGAGCAGACATAGCATTCTGGTTGTCCTCAACTGTCCCAAGCCTCTTCTTGATTTCTTCAGAATCCCTGGCTTGCTGCTTGAACATGGCATAGTAAGAAGTTCTGTCAGCCTTTAAAGTAAGATCCCTCAGACTTACTTCATTCCTCAGTTTTGTAAGCATTTGTTGATTCTCATCAAATCTATTATTGAGAGATTTGACTTGAATAACAGTTGCCTGTAAGCTTGTAAGGACATCAGGATTTGTAATCTTCTTAACAGAATCAGATAGAAAATCTGCAGCCCGTTGTGCTGGAAAGACACAATCTGCAGTAGCCCATGCATTGTAGTACATATTCTGAAAATGCTCAGAAGCAGCCCTTTGAACTTCCCTCTCTTCAGTAGAATTTGCTTGAAGATCAGAAATTTCCACTTGAATATCAGTGTTTGAATGAGCAGGACTAGCTTCAGCATTGTCATCCTCTCTGTGAATATCTTCAAGCACATTTTCAGCAGTGATTTCATCAATTAACTGAGCAGATGCATCAGGTACTTGATCTGCTACAGTATGAGGAACATCAGAGTTTGCTGGAGCAGTAACCTCTGCTTCTCTCTGAACAATTTCGACAACTGATTGTTGCAAAGCTTCAAGTAAAACAATATCCTCATGATCATTATCTGTTGCATCAGCATGTACAGCAACAGCTTCTGGAACTGGATCAACTCTAATCTGATCAACTTCCTCACCTTTCTCAAAATCAAGAGAAATGATTTCTGTGTGAGAAGCAATAGGTTCTACTAATTCAGTAGTAGCTTGATCAGCTTCCAGTACAGTATCTTCATGATCAATAATCCTGCTGTCAGAGTATGCAGCAGCTTCCTCAACTACATCATCAGCTTTTGATGTAGGAGCTTCTGGTTCAAAATCCATCAGAATAGTTTCAGGATTTGCAGCATCGTCAGCAGTTAGAATATCCTCCTCAACAACAATTGCAGGAGTACTTGAAATCACAATCTCCTCATTCTCTGATGTAGGAGCTTCAGTGTCCGCAGGTTCTTTGTCCAGATTGGCAATGATATCACCAAAAAGTTGATCAGCAACTAGTCTTCTCTTTCTCTGATGAAGAGTCTCTTCATCAGCTTCAGTTTCTGAGTCTACAATAGAATCAGCAGCAACAGACTTTGCCCTTTGGGCTCGCCTTTTCGTCATTCTTTTTCTCTGAGGCACAGCATCAACATTTGATACCTCAGCTTCAGTTTGTTGCAAACCAGACTTAACTGCTCGAACTTTAGATCTTTTTGACCTCTGTGGTTGAGACACAGAAGGTCCAGCTTCAGCAGTTGAGACTTGTTGTTGTTGTAAGTTGTCAAGAAATTGTTGCACTGATGCAGGCAACATTAAAGGACCAACTTCTCCTTTCTTGTTGTCTTTGTTGATAAGGTCAGAAAATATACGTTTGTGCAGTTTAAACGAAAGTATAACATCATCCTCTACTATCTCAACATTTGGACAGCAAAAATTGAATATCAATTGACAAAACCTAGAGAAATAAACAACATTTCTATTCTCTAGCATTTTCTCACCAATATTAGTTAAAACTAATCTAGCAACATCAAAATGACTGCCATAGAGAAGAGAATACCCGATCTGTAGACTATCCGTGGGAATCGCATCCCAATTGGTACACTTCTTTCCAAAAGCCCGAGTAATGCAATCGAAAAAGAAGCTCCACTCCTTGCGCAAAAATGGCCTTTTGAGTTGACCTATCTTTGTCAAAGGTCCAGTGTAGCCTATCTCGCCCATCATTCTGACTAGCTCAAAATCTCCAACAGAGATTGTGAATGCATTGAAATCTTCAAGACCCAAAGCATCACGAACAGTAGTAGGAGTAACAACAAATTCATCTCCTTGAAACTCAAAAATTATAGATGGCGATCCAGACTCTCCTCCATTATCATAAGTACCTGTCTGCCAAAAAGTTCGAATTTGAGTCGCAGACAGCTTCGAAGGTGCGGTTAGAGCAGTACCGATATCAGAGTGTAACAAGAACCGCTGAATCAAATGAAACGCCTCCGGTGCGTTCTCATTTGCTACAGGAGCAGAATAATTGTTGGGAACAAATTCTAATTCAGAAGCAATAAACGCTGTAGTTGCCATTAGTAAGATTTGAAAACAAGAAGAACTGAGCTTTGAAAGTGTTTGAGTGTTTGTGTGTGAGTAAAAGCTTATGAAAAGATGAGGTGCGTAAAAGATTGAATCGTGTGTATGTAGTGTATTAAATAATAACTGTAAAGATTAGAAGTATGTTAGTGGGACAGATGTCAGACGTGGATACGCTGACAGCTGTATCTAACAACTTCCAATACACACGTGCAGACGTGGAGACACCTGGCATCACATATAACACTCAAAATATCCGCTCAAAAGAAAAAAAATCAATAATAATAAAATTATCAATTTTAATAATAAAGTACAAAGGAGCTCAATAGTCAGAATAATAATGACTGTCTCGAAACTCCGCACCTTATTATCCCAAGCGCTTCGATTCAAGTAAAAACCTTTCAGTTACCCTGTTGAATGCTTTAAAAACCCAAGCATTGTAACAACAGGCTTCATATCTTAAAATTACCATACACCAAATGGCAGGAACCTTTGAATTCATGGATGTAGAATCATTCATGAACATGAACTGGCAGCAACAAGAAAACTATATCATCGATGAGTTTCTTGTTCTGTCTTTTCTGAATGATGAAGGTCTTATAGCAGATGATGAAATAGCAGAAGGACCAATCTCTAATCCTTATGTGCACATCATCCGTCCCGGTCCATATGATGTGCCCATCCTGGCAGACGATCATACTATGGAGATTTGTATGATGCTCTTCCAGCAGAGCTTCCTGATGGGTACTGAGGAGACAATCTTCTTGGAATCCTGCAAGCTGCAAAGCAGAAAGAGAATCCAGGAAGATGATGATGATGATTCATCTTCAGGATGTTGTCAAGCAATCCCAGATGGTATAATGATCAGTTAAACAACTGGGTAGCGATCATCAGAAGTAGTAGAGCACAATAACTTCTGGCTCTAGCGCTTCTGCTTCAGATGTAGCATTCAGATACTTGTCCTGGTTAAATAGATCTTCTCTTTTGTAACCATAGTGATTAGTATGTACCAGAAAGATTAGCTAAACATGAGTATGAAATAGTCTGAATGTAAATTTGAATCAATTAATGAAAAAAAATTTGTTTCTTTACATATCAGTTTTATCAATATGGCATAGTAATTCTAAAGTGAAAGAAATGATATCACTTTAAACAATAAACTAACATACTCAGCAGCATTACGAATCACTATCAGGACTTATCAAACACACTCTTTCTTTTCTCCGTTTAATCATACTTTTTCCGAAAAACAAATGGCTAATCTCAAAATTATAACATGTCTGAAACAAATAGATTATTTTAACCATCAGAGATTAAAACAAAGTAACCTCGGCGTATTTCACACAATACATCAGTGTTTACCATTTGTCCTTCTTTGTCAATAAACTCTTTTCTCAATCTGTACAGTTGTGAAAATATGTGTGTGTAGTAGCAGAGTTTACCGAAATCAGTATTTAGATCATCTCAAAGTGCATAAAATCCACAGACTAAAGTAGTAAAAACTGGTTGCCTAAACTCTCATGTATAACATAGACACTGATTTTTCTATCTAAACTCTGTATTACTGATATCCTTTCATTTGGATATGTCTTTTATTTTTCACCCCCTTTATTATTATTATTATTATTATTATTTTTTTTTTTATTTTTCCAGTAATCAGTGGTTGGCACTAGTCACCAAAAATCAAAGATTTTAGCCCTTATTTCATACAATAAGTTCCTGGATCTTCCTAGGCACAACATGATCTCAAAGGAATTTGTGCTCTGTTTGGCATCTTTTGATTTGAGGGTGAATTATTTGCAATAAATAATCAGAGTTTAGACTTTTCATCAGTAATTATAATTAACCTATGAGAGAAGATGCAAACAGCTAATACAGACTCAGTGTATAGGATCAATAAACTAAGAGATGCTATAAATATAGAGACAGTATCATGCTGTGTTAGCTTACTGCACATATTTGAGATCAGAATCTATCAACTCTTAAGGATTCACAATTACTTACTGAGAATTATGCTTCATACAAATTTCTTCATTGGTCCAAATGTTTCAGACAAAATTACAATCAGAGTATAACATTAAACTGTAACTATCAGAGTATGACCAACAGAGTTTAGCATCAGAGCTTACTTTTAGTATATGACTGACACTTCACAGAGTTTATCATCAGAGTTTAACATGCTGGTTCACATAACAGTTAACATTTGCAAGGAATCATGAGCATTAAACAATCAAACATGGATAGATTTTGAGTCTAACCCGTATCTCTAGTCTGAACCAGAGATCATTCCAAGTTCATTTACCAATCTTGTAAACGTAGCTTCACTCAAAGGTTTGGTGAAGATATCTGCAAGTTGTTGGTCTGTAGACACAAAATGAAGCTCAATGTTCCCTTCTTCCACATGTTCTCTGATAAAATGATATCTTATTCTGATGTGCTTGGTCATGGAGTGCTGTACTGGATTACCTGTCATAGCAATAGCACTTTGGTTATCACAGAAAATAGGTATTTTAGAGTACCTTAACCCATAATCCAGCAGTTGATTCTTCATCCATAAAATCTGTGCACAACAGCTACCAGCTGCTATATACTCTGCTTCAGCAGTGGATGTGGAGATTGACTTCTGTTTCTTGCTGTACCAAGAAACTAATCTGTCACCTAAAAATTGACAGCTTCCACTTGTACTTTTTCTGTCTATCTTACAGCCTGCAAAATCTGCATCAGAGTAACCAATTAACTTAAACTCTGATTCTCTAGGATACCACAAACCCAGGGTTATGGTTCCTTTGAGATATTTGAAGATCCTTTTTACAGCTGTTAGATGAGGCTCTCTGGGATCTGCTTGAAATCTTGCACAAAGACATGTTGCATACATGATATCAGGTCTACTTGCAGTAAGATACAGTAGAGACCCTATCATTCCTCTGTAGTTAGTCATATCTACTGAGGCTCCTGTGTCTTTGTCAAGCTTCGTTGCTGTAGCCATGGGAGTTGTAGCAGATGAACTATCAAGCATACCAAATTTCTTTAGAAGATTTCTGGTATACTTTGCTTGATTGATAAAAATCCCATCATCTGTTTGCTTGACCTGTAAGCCTAGAAAATAACTAAGCTCTCCCATCATGCTCATTTGATACCTGGATTGCATAAGCTTTGCAAACTTCTTACAGAGTTTGTCATTAGTAGATCCAAAAATAATATCATCTACATAAATTTGAACTAAAAGCAAATCATCACCAGAATTGAAATAAAACAAGGTTTTATCAATTGTACCTCTTGTGAACCCACTTTCTAAAAGAAATTGAGCAAGAGTTTCATACCATGCTCTTGGTGCTTGCTTTAGTCCATATAATGCCTTGTCAAGCCTGTAGACATAATCTGGATGCTTGGAATCTACAAATCCTGGTGGTTGTTCAACAAACACTTCTTCTTCAAGCTTCCCATTGAGAAAAGCACTTTTTACATCCATCTGAAAGACTTTAAACTTTTTGTGTGCAGCATAGGCCAGAAAAATTCTTATGGCCTCCAGTCTTGCAACTGGAGCAAAGGTTTCATCATAGTCAATTCCTTCCTGTTGTGAATAACCTTTAGCCACAAGTCTAGCCTTGTTTCTTGTAATCACACCTTCACTGTCAGTCTTGTTTCTGAAAACCCACTTTGTACCTACAATTGATCTATTCTTTGGTCTAGGTACAAGTGTCCAGACTTCATTTCTTTCAAATTCATTTAACTCTTCTTGCATTGCTGTAATCCAATTAGCATCTTGAAGAGCTTCCTCCACTTTCTTTGGTTCTGTTTGAGACAAGAAAGCATGATACAGACACTCATTTTTTGTTGCACTTCTAGTTCTCACACTAGCATCAGGATCTCCAATTATGAGATCAGGTGTGTGTGCCTGTGTCCAATTTCTGGCTGTTGGTAAGTGGTTTCTTGCATCATTATTGAATCCTCCCCCTTGATCCATGCTCTCCTGATTCATATGTTGACTTTCTGCATTATCTGAGGCTCCCCCTGAGTTGGATGGCTCAGTGTTTGAGCTGTCAGAGTTTGAATCAGTTTCCTCAACTGACTCACTTGCTGTGTCTTGTTGAGCTTCTTCACGCTCTCCCTCAACTGGTTCTCTATTTTGTTCAATTTGAGAATTTCCAGTTTCTCCAGTATTTACCAGTAGAGGTTCAGAGAATGCTTCATCAGAGTTTGTCAACCCTGCTTCATTTGAGTTTATGTCATCAGAGAATAGATCTTTATTTTCAAAACGTAGTTGATCATATCCATCCTTGTCTTCAAGTCCAATTATTTTCTTGTCATCAAACGACACATGTATGGATTCCATGATCACCTTCGTTCTCAGATTGTAAACTCTGAATGCTTTTGTTGACAATAGATAGCCAACAAAGATTCCTTCATCAGCTTTTAACTCGAACTTGGTCAACTGTTCAGGATGAGTCTTCAACACAAAGCATTTGCATCCAAATATGTGAAAATATTTCAAATTTGGCTTCTTGTTTTTCACCATCTCATATGGTGTTTTTCCATGCTTGTTGATCAGAGTTGCATTTTGAGTAAAACAAGCAGTTTGAACAGCTTCTGCCCAGAAATAAGTTGGCAATTTTGCTTCATCAAGCATAGTTCTGGCAGCTTCAATTAAGGTTCTGTTCTTTCTTTCAACTACACCATTTTGCTGTGGAGTTCCAGGTGCAGAAAATTCTTGTTTGACTCCTCTTTCCTTGCAGAAAGCTTCCATGATTGAGTTTCTGAATTCAGTTCCATTATCACTCCTTATAATTTTGACTTTGTGCTGTGATCCTTTATCCAGTAGATTTACATGATCCATCAACGTTTGAGCAGTTTCATCCTTCTTTGACAAGAAATACACCCATGTATATCTAGTATATTCATCAACAATTACTAGAGCATATTTCTTTCTGCCCATGGACATTACATTCACTGGTCCAAAGAGATCAACATGTAGAAGATGATAAGGTTCCACTACTGAAGATTCAGATTTGCTCTTGAAAGATGACTTCCTTTGCTTGGCCTTTTGACAAGAATCACATAGACCATCTAGATTGAGTATTGATTTTGGAAGTCCTCTTACAAGATCCTTTCTTATAAGCTCATTGATGTTGTTCAAATTGAGATGAGAGAGCTTCTTGTGCCAATTCCAACTCTCTTCATTTGACATTTTTGCAGTCAGACACACTGTTTTTCCATCAGAGTTTGTTACCAAACTTGCTTCATAAATATTGTTGCGCCTGTGTCCAACTAGAACAACTTTCCCAGTAGATTTACTGATAACTTCACAGTATTCACTATGAAAATCCACATGGTTTCCTCTGTCACAGATTTGACTCACAGATAACAGATTATGCTTGAGTCCTGAGACTAGAGCTACATTTGTGATGATGACACTTCCAAGATTAATATTGCCATATCCCAGAGTGTGTCCTATGTTGCCATCTCCATAGGAAACTTTTGGGCCAGCCTTCTCCTCAAAGTCTGATAGCAGGGCTTTATTTCCAGTCATATGTCCTGAGCATCCACTGTCCAAGATAAGTGTGCTCTCTATTATACCCTGCAATCACAAACAAATACTAAGTATTAGTTTTAAGGACCCAGACTTGCTTGGATCCTTTGTCTTTCTTAACAGTGTTAGCTTTTGCAGCGGAATTACTATCAACAGAGTTTAAGCTAACATTGTCAGACTTTACACTTGCAGAGTTTGCTTTAACCCACTTCAGATTGGGTTTTAGCTCATAATAGTTATGATAAATAGCATGATAACTCTTGCAAGTATAAATGGAATGCCAAGTGCTCCCACAATGTGTGCATAAGGTTTGTGGTTTAACCCTTACATAATCATTCTTTACTCCTGATGTAGAAGATAAAGAATTAATATGTTTGTTCTTAGTGCAAAATCTAGCAAGATGATTAGAACTACCACAATTATAACATGTTTTCCTTGGAGCAGCACCAGTAGGCAAATGATTATTTCTATTATTTATGCCTATCTTTCCATTCCTATTCTTCTTGGACCCTTTTGGTTTCATGGCAGATTTTATCTCTTTCAACTTATGATTAAACTGTTTTCCTGTCATCAAGCCAACATTAACCTGTTTTTCACAAGTTTTTACTGGTTTTCTAACAGCTTCTAGCTCAACAAGCTTCTCTGTTTTAGATTCAATATCTACTTGTTCAACACAAGCTTCAACTGGCTCCATAACAGCTTCTTTCACAACTACAGATTTTAGCTTGGTGGATTCTGGAACAAATATCACAGGTTTAAGTTGTGGTTTAACCTTAACTTTGTCTTTAAACCTAAGTTCATCATTTTCACAATAACCTAAACCTACAGAATCAGTCTGAAACACTTGATGAGTGTCTCTTCCAGAATCTGTCCAAGTCTTGATTATTTTTCTTTCTTTTTCTAAATCAGATTCTAGTTGCTTATACCTTTTAAGCAACTCCTGTTCAACATAAACAGCATCATCTCTTTCTTTTTGAATCTGATTCATATTCTCAAGTTCTCTTTCAAGAAACTTGTTTCTATCTTTAAGACTAAGATTCTCAGATTTAATTCTTTCATTCTCTAAGGTCTGATCCCTATAGCTAACATGAACACTTTTCAGATATACTCTTAACTCAGATATATTATCAGTATCATAAGCATAAGTAGTTAGGGGTACCTTATTTTCAGAAGATTCAGTCTCATCTCTGACAGTTGCCATAAGAGCATAGTTTTCTCCATCATCAGAATCTGAAGTATCTGCCCAGTCTTTGCCTTTAGAGATGAGTGCTTTCTCAGATTTGCCTTTCTTGCACTCTGGAGCATAATGACCCATCTCCTTACACTTGTAGCACTGGATTTGAGACTTATCCTTCTTGCCAGACTTGGTCTCCTTTCCATCAGACTTTCTGAAACTTCTCCTTTCAGAGTTTGAATCTTTCCTTGAGAATCTCTTTCCTTTCTTGAAGTTCTTGAATCCCATCTTCTTAAAGGTCTTCACCATCAATGCAGCCATTTGCATCAACTCCTCTTCATCATCCTCAGAGTCAGAAGCTTCATCAGAGTTTAAGTCATCATCAGAGTTTGATGACTCACTTTCAGATTTAATAACTAAAGCCTTTCCCTTGGCTTTCTTCCTTGATGATTCCTTCTTGATGGGCTTCTCCTCGACTTTGAGAGCAACAGATTTTGTTTTCTTGCTTGACCTCCTGTTTCTTTGTTCTATCTCAACTTCATGAGTCTTTAACAATCCATAGATCTCATCAAGATCTGTATCAGCAAGATCATAATTATCTCTGATTGTTGTTGCCTTTAAATCCCACTTTTCAGGTAGAGATAACAGAAACTTGAGATTTGACTCTTCAAGTTCATATTCCTTATCTACCAGAGACAGATCATTCAACAGTTTGCAAAATCTGTCATAAGTCTCAGTCAAGGTTTCATTAGTTCTTGAATCAAAGTGCTCATACTCCTGTGTGAGTATTGTTTTTCTGTTCTTCTTAATAGCACATGTTCCCTGGCATCTGACTTCTAAAGCATCCCATATCTCTTTGGCAGTTTTGCAGCCAATTACTCTGTTAGACATTACATTATCTAAAGCACTGTGGAGAAGATGTCTAACCTTTGCATCCTTTGCAATTGATGAGATATCCTCAGGAGTCATATCTTTCTTTTCCTTTGGAACAGTCTTTTGTGCTTGACCATCAACAACAGGGGACAATTTAGTGGGCATATGAGGACCATCATTAATTCTGTCAAGGTATTCTGGATCTGTAGCCTCCAGAAACATGGTCATCTTCACCTTCCAAATCGGATACTCTACTGGCCTGAGAATTGGAACCCTGATTGTTTCATATCGACTCACAGAATTGGGCTTAACCTGTTCAGCCTTAGGAGCAGTTTGATTTTCTTCAGACATGATTAATACTGTGTTTGAATCGTAAAACTGTATATATTAAACAGCCTTGGCTCTGATACCAATTGTTAGGCCGAATACACAATATAATCAAGTATGTATGAGAATAACGATAATTAAGAACACTGTTTATGAATCAATAAACTGTATTTATATTAACAGCTTCTCTCTTTATGATGTTAATGAATCACAAAGAGCTTCTAGGTTACAAGAATAATATATCAATATTCGCGCGTCCCTTCTAGGGATAACCTATCTGTGTTTATATAGTACACAGCTACATACAATCCTTATCTAATTGATATTCCTACAAGTTAGCTATACAAAACTTATCAATTAAGGATTGCTTCTTATCTTCCATTCTGTTTCCTTAGCTGTATCAATATATTCTGCTTCTTTCCATCTTCAGAATATATTGCTTCTAGAATCTTCAATTCAGCACCGACAGCTAATTCAACTATCACCCTGTCAGACTTTAAATAAACTCTGACCGGCTTCAATTAAACTCTTCACCCTGTCAGAGTTTAACTAAACTCTGACTGGCTTCTGATAAACTCTTGTCAGTACCTGTTGCTTAAACACTGATAAACAAACATTAGCAATTATATCTAACAGATAATAATTATTAAACCATCATTAAATTAAAGATAATTTCGTTAGTTTCGCATGAGTTGTAAAATCGTCAAAATTCAATTTATAAAACTCAGGATAGAACCTAAATAGTAAAGTGAGTATCTAAATTTTAATAAATATTTTTTTTTATTTTTGTAGCACCAATTTATTTATTTTTCCACTAATTGTTTTAAATATAGAAATTTTATGTTTCTTTCAATAAAGTATTAAAATTAATTAAGAACAAATTCAAATCGATAAAAAATATAATAATATGAGAATAAAATTTTATATAATCATAACATAATTTTTATTCTGTTTAATAATTTTTAAGTAATAATGTATTTTAAAATTTTATATACACTGTAAATAAAACCGAAACATTAAAAGTAAAAGCAGTTAGTAAGATATTAGTATATACTTGATATCCTTATTATATTAAATCGTTAGAGAAAAGTTCTATGGAGACCTAAAATGAACTAAAGACCCTGGAGACCACATCTTACACCATTCGTTTCTATCTAATCCAATGGTACATATTATTTTGTTTTACACACTTATAAATTGGTTGTATGTAGGCATATACAGCTTATACGTTACCAACAACGTTAACTACAATATGCATTACATTCATTCTCACGTCTTCCATTTTTTTATTCAAAAAATTTGCACAATTTTAATATTCTATGTTATTTTGTTTGCAAAACTTTTTACTTTCAATTATTGTATTCATAATTTTTTAGTGCAATATATTATTATTTTAATTTAGTGCATTACTTTAGTTGCAAAAAATTATTATTTTACTATTTTATTCTTTATTTTTGCATAATTTAATTTTTTACACATTTTTTTCATTGTCATGCAGTAAGCATTGTTTTTTTTTAATTTGTAAAACATATTTTTTATATGCAGAACTTTTTGTTTATAATATTTGCAGTACGATGTTTAGTGATATAGGTCCTCTCAAATCCTCCCAACTTGCTAAATAAAATGTCGGATGTTGTAGGTTTTAAGAACGTGGATGGCTAAAAAGAACAACATGTGTAATTGTGTATAATAATATAATTTTGTTATGTTTAATTTTATGAAGTATAATAAAAAATGATGATCATTGGATTCAAGTTAATCTAAGGGTGTTGAATTGGTCTCCAGGTCTCCACCTTTTTATTAGTCTCCGCTCAACCCATATAATAAACATAATAGGGATCTTATCCAAAATTTTGATCGTACAGTCTTGGACAACCAAACTAATAAGGGCCATTAGATCTTAACTAGATAAATGAAAATCGTTAGATCAAATATTAAAAAAGTGTATTTTATTAATAATAGGATTATATTTAAATTCTAAAAAGTGTATTTTGATAATTTAAACCAAATATACCAAATATAAATAAGTTTTCTATACTGAATAGAATTCTCCATGTAAAACATTCGTGACTTTCTTTTCTCTTTCATGGACAATTCCAGTTATATAAAAATTGTTAAACCATCTTTTAATTAAAGATAGTTTAGTTATCTTCATGTGGGGTGTAAAATCGTTAAAATCTAATTTTTAAAACACAAAATAAAGCCCAAATTAGTAAAGTGGTATTTAAATTCTAATAATAATTATTACGCCATCATTATTTTAATGCCAATTTAATTACTTTTTTATAACTATTTTAAATTTAGAAATCTATGTTCAAAAATTCAAATCAATCTAAGAAAAATTCAAATCAACAAAGAATATAATAATACGAGGATAAAATTTTATAAATTTGTGCATATTTTTTTATCATATTTTATTAAATTTTATATAATAACTAATTAAATATTATTTGATATGGGCTGGAATATAACCCTAGAGATAATTAATGATATATTAATTAGACCTAGTTTGGTCCAAGAATTAGGCCCGATAAAAGGCCCGAAACCCTAATCATTTATTAATTTCGTAATTAATAAATAGGGAAAATGTACAGCTCATTAAATGAGTCCAAATATGATAAATATCTTGATGAAAGGATCCAGAATCCCAACCAAACAATATGATGAGTCACAACACTTATCAGATAAGGATAAAACTTGTCTACCAAGTAATACACTCCTTATCAGTTATCAATAATGAGACTTATCAGCTAAGTCTCCTACACTTACTCTAAATACAAGGCTCCTGACGCCTATATAAGGACCCTCGTCCTTCATTCAAGAACTACGTTTTTTGGCTTGATTCTCTACATAACAGAGATACGTAGGCATCTTGTGAGGACCTGTTTAGTCACGAACCACGAGAGCAGCCATAAAGACACGATTGTCCACCATCATTCATTGAATACAGCCGTCAACATCTAAATCTACTTTTCATTCCATAACATTTGGCGCCGTCTGTGGGAATCCTTACATCAACCATGGCTAGAACACGAAGAACAACCGCTACTGAATCAACTGTCACCACCACTACTCCAATCACCACGGAACCAGGATCGTTACCCCTCACTACAGAGGTGGTTTCTCAACCAGCAGGGACGACACCACTCACCGCGGAGATGGTTTCACAGCCACAAGGGACGCATCCCCAAACTTCCATACCTCAGAATGAGACGAACCCTCTTCAAATGGTTGTCTCACCCCTCGACTATAACCTTCCCCATGGAGCACAGATCTCCACTACTGTGCTTCCTATGAGCACCAATCCGGCTTACGGATTGCCCAACTATCCCCCTGAAACCGGAGGGAGTGGCCATGCAAATCAGGGACCATACATTCGAGGATTGGGACCCATCCCTGAAGGAAGATACTTGGATTATTCTGGGCCCTACTCTGAAGACAACTCGTCTGATGAAGGACGAGATCGAGCACCCAGAAGAAGAAGAGCTAGCAAAGAGCCCCTTGAAAGGAGGAATCGGGGGGCAACTGGAAGGGCACCTATGACTGCCATGGATAGAATAAGGGCTCATGAGGCCGAGATCCAGAAATTAAAGAGAAGCATGGAGATGGAGCAACAAAGGAGGCAGACTCAGCCTTCAAATCAAGGGACAGGGGAAATCCCCTTAGTTGATTTAGGAACACCTTTAAGAAGGCAGGAAGGAGCTAGAAGGACGGAGATTCCCAGGTCAGACCCCCGTGTTTTAACACAGCTAGGTGACCCAGACGATCCTATTCCACCTTTTACTGAAGAGGTAATGGACGCTCATGTATCAAGGAAATTCAAGATGCCCACTATCAAGGCATATGATGGAACGGGCGATCCCGCAACTCATGTGAGAACTTTTTCGAATGCACTATTGCTGCAGCCAGTCACTGATGCTCTTAAATGTAGGGCGTTTCCACAAACCTTGGCTGGCATGGCCCAAAGATGGTATAGCCGCTTGCCACCCAACTCTATCAGTTGTTTCAGAGAGTTGAGCACGGCCTTCATCAGTCAGTTCATTAGTGGAAGGGTACATGAAAAAAGCTCTGCTTCACTCATGAACTTAACTCAAGGAAAGAATGAAACGTTGAGAGATTATCTCAAGCGCTTCACCAAGGAGACATTGAATATACCTGATCTAGACAATAAGGTAGCTATGATAGCTCTTCAACAAGGAACCACAGATGTCTTTTTTAAGATGTCATTGGCCAAACACCCCCCCGAGAGCATGGCTGAGCTCCAACAAAGGGTGGGAAAGTATATAAAAGCTGAAGAGAGCATGAAGAAAACTGACACCCTCGCAGCAGGAAGTGGAAATAATGGTGGTTGGAAGAAGCGAAAGGCGGAGCAAGAGTATGATGTCAAGGACAAATATCCTCGTACGACTAGAGACTCTGATTCAGCTCCGAGGAAGAGCGTTCCAAGCACAAAATTTACTGAATATGCAAGATTGAATGCCCCAAGGAGTCAAATTCTTTATGACATTGAGAAGGATAGGGACTTTCTATGGCCGAAGCCACTAAGGGGAGATCCAGAAAAGAGAGATAAGAACAAGTACTGTAGGTACCATAAAGATTCAGGCCATGATACAGATGATTGCAGGCAACTCAAAGATGAGATCGAATTTCTGATTCGAAAAGGGAAGTTGAATAAATTTACCAAGGATGAAGACAGGAACCCCCCAAGGAGGGACTATGATCGAAGGGATGGGGACCGAGATCAAGGTCGTAACCCTCCAACCCGAGGGCCAGTGATCAACATGATCTCAGGAGGACCAACCGCAGCTGGAACTACAAGGAACTCTCGGAAGGCTTATGCCCGAGAGGTAATGCATATTGTTGGAGAAGCACCCAAGCGGGCAAAAACCGAGATGACCATTGGGTTTGATGATTCTGATCTTGAAGGGGTGAAGTTCCCCCATGATGATCCTCTAGTGATAGCCCCAATAATCGGAAACAATGAGGTAAAGCGAGTCTTGGTAGACAATGGGGCTTCTGTTGATGTCCTTTTTCATGACACATTCTTGAAGATGGGGTATAATGATTCCCAACTAATCCCCACGAACATGCCCATTTACGGGTTCAATGGGGTGGAGTCTAAAGTAGAAGGCACAATTCTGTTGCCTGTAACTATTGGTAAGGAACCAAAGGAGGTAACTCAGATGTTGAATTTTGTGGTAATTAAGGCATCTTCGACCTACAACGCCATCCTTGGAAGGACTGGCCTTCACGCTTTTAAGGCTGTGGCCTCAACTTACCACCTAAAAATCAAGTTCCCTACCAGGAATGGTGTAGGAGAAGAAAGAGGTGATCAAAAGACAGCCAGGAGCTGTTATGTAGCCGCGTTAAGGCCAGACGGAGTCGGGGGGCAGGTTCTCCCAATTGAAGACTTGGACATTAGAAACGAAGAAGAAAGGAGAGGAAAACCAGCTGAGGATCTTGTTCCCATTCCCCTCATTCCTGGAGAACTAGACAAAGTCACTTATATCGGAGCTCTGCTACCTGAATCTATGAAAAGCAAGTTGACATCCTTCCTTCAAGAAAATAGTGATGTATTTGCCTGGACAGCAGCTGATATGCCAGGGATTGATCCCCAATTGATGACCCACAAATTGAATGTGGATCCTGAAAGGAAGACAGTAAAACAAAAGAAAAGAAATTTCGCCCCAGAAAGACAAGAAGCCATTAAGCAGGAGGTAGAAAAACTTTTGGAAGCGGGCTTTATTGAAGAAATTCAGTTTCCTGAATGGCTGGCTAACCCCGTCATGGTCAAGAAGGCTAATGGAAAATGGAGAATGTGTGTGGACTTCACAGACTTGAACGATGCATGTCCTAAGGATTGCTTTCCCTTACCAAGGATTGACGCGTTGATAGATGCCACTGCTGGGCACGAGATGCTAAGTTTTATGGATGGCTTCAGTGGGTACAACCAAATCAAGATGCACAAGGACGACATTCCCAAGGTATCATTTATAACCGACTTTGGTGTTTTCTGTTATTTAGTCATGGCTTTTGGACTTAAGAATGCAGGGGCAACATACCAAAGGTTGGTAAACAAGATTTTTGAACCACTGATTGGCAAAACAATGGAAGTTTATGTGGATGACATGCTAGTCAAGAGCCTCGATAAGGCAGACCATATAAAACATCTCAAGGAAGCGTTTGAAGTGCTGAGGCACCACAAAATGATGTTAAATCCAGCTAAGTGTGCCTTCGGAGTAGGCTCAGGGAAGTTTTTAGGCCTGATGGTCTCCAAAAGAGGAATCGAAGCTAACCCTGACAAGATCAAGGCAATCCTAGACATGAAACCACCCAAGTCCGTTAAGGATGTACAGAAATTGACCGGAAGAGTTGCAGCATTGGGAAGGTTCATCTCCAAGTCAGGAGAAAAGTGCTTACCTTTCTTTAAAGCACTCAAAAATGTGAAAAATTTCGAATGGACATCTGAAAGCCAAGAAGCCTTTGAGGCCTTGAAGAAATACATGGCAGAAGCGCCACTGTTGGCAAAACCCAAGTCAGGAGAAATTCTCTATCTATACTTGGCGGTCTCCGACACTGCCCTGGGAGCTGTTTTGGTAAAGGAGGAACTGAAAATTCAGAAACCCATCTACTATGTGAGTAAGATTTTGCATGGGGCGGAAATAAACTACTCAGTGATTGAAAAGTTTGCCTTAGCCTTGATAATGGCTTCAAGAAAACTGCGCCCCTATTTTCAGGCTCACAAGATAGAGGTCATGACTGATCAACCTCTGAGAAACATCTTGCATAGTCCTCAAGTTAGTGGAAGGCTGATCAAATGGGCTATTGAATTGGGCGAATTCGACATCAAGTATAAGCCTCGAACGGCCATAAAAGCTCAGGCACTCGCTGACTTCATGGTTGAATGTACCATTGACAACCAAGAAGTCGGGGGGCAGGAAGTATTGGTGGAAGATAGCAAAAATGAGGACATAGTATCCAAAGAATGCTGGGTGCTCTATTTTGATGGAGCATCAAAAACAAAATCGAGTGGAGCTGGTTTAGTGCTACAAAGTCCTGATGGATTTATAATAGAGTACGCACTGAAACTTGATTTCCCAACGACAAACAATGAGGCGGAGTATGAAGCTTTGATTGCTGGCTTAGGGCTGGCTGGAGCCCTAAGGGCCAAAACTCTGAAAGTATGTGGAGACTCAAGGCTGGTGGTTTCCCAAGTAAATGGAGAGTTTGAAGCAAGAGATGAAGTCATGGCCAAGTACTTGAAACTTGTTAAGGCTATCATGACTCAGTTTGATGAATGTTATGTCGAGCACGTTCCGAGGGAGGAAAACGTGAAGGCTGATGCCTTGTCCAAGTTTGCCTCATCTGAAATTGAAAATTATGCAGGTAGTGTATACTTTCAGGTCTTGAAGACCCCGAGCATCAACGGGAAGTTGGTAGCACCCATTGGTATTACCAGCTGTTGGATAGATCCCATCAAAGCACATTTGGAAACTGGGTGGCTGCCCGACGACACTTCAGAAGCACGAAAGCTGTACGTCAGAGCATTAAGGTATGCCCTAATTGAGGGAATCCTATACAAAAAATCTTTCATCATTCCTTATCTGAAGTGTTTGAGACCCCAAGAGGCGGAGTTGGCCCTAAAAGAAGTACATGAAGGCATCTGTGGGCAACACTTGGGGGGCAGAGCCCTTGCACATAAAGTCACCCGTCTAGGCTTCTATTGGCCAAGCATGCTTGCTGATGCTAAGAGCTATGTGAGAAAATGTGAACGATGCCAGAAACATGCACCCGTGGTTAGACAACCACCTGAGATGATGACGTCCATTAACTCTCCTATCCCTTTTGCTATGTGGGGAATGGATATACTTGGGCCATTTCCAATGGCAAGTGCTCAAAGAAAATTCTTGATAGTTGCGATTGACTACTTCACTAAGTGGATTGAGGCTAAGCCATTAGCCAAGATAACCACCAAGCAAGTGATGCAATTCTTTTGGGAAAGTGTGATATGCAGGTATGGAATTCCACGAGTCCTTGTAACGGATAATGGAACTCAGTTCAACAATGATGAATTCAAGAAATATTGCGATGAAAATGATATTAAGTTGCGCTTCACTTCTGTTGCCCATCCTCAAGCAAATGGGCAAGCCGAGGTTGCAAATCGGATAATCCTAGATGGACTGAAGAAAAGGGTTGAACGCTCCAGAAATACTTGGGTAGATGAATTGCTCCCCATTCTATGGGCGTATCGTACTACTTGCAAAGTCACTACTGGGGCAACCCCATTCCTGTTAGCATATGGAGCAGAAGCAGTGGTTCCTGTAGAAATCACTCATGCATCTCCTAGAGTTGAAGCATATGAACCAGAGGCAAACGAAGAAGGTTTGAGGTTAGCTTTAGATCTAATTGACGAAGTTAGAGATGAGGCGAATGCCAAGATGGTTGAACATCAGAAACGAGCATCTTTCTACTATAACCTAAGGGTTAAAGAAAGATTCTTTCGTCAAGGTGACTTGGTACTCAGAAAGATTGAAGCATCTGGAGTTGGACAAAAGGGAAAGTTGGCCCCAAACTGGGAAGGACCCTATCGGGTTAAAAATGTTTATGGACGAGGCTCATATAAGCTGGAAACTCTGGAAGGGGTTGAAGTGCCTAGAACTTGGCATGCTGCAAACTTGAAAGTTTATTATGTTTAAGGGTGTCCTAATTGGACTCACTGTTAGGACAAGTAGAAATAAGGTTGATGAAACCAATCCAAGCTTTTAGACTTGAGATAGAAGTAGTATATTATGTAAGGGTTGAACCCATTTTTCAAGTTATGAATTTATTCAGTAATATCAAGAATATTCCACATGCATTGTGTATTGGTGTTTATATATGATTCAAGGTACTAAATAAGTATGCAAATGAGAGAAATTAAAAGGCAAATAAATTAAACAACTTAAAATAAAGTTTAAGTTATGCCCGAAGACAGAATTACAGAGAATAAATATAACTAAAAGCAACTATGGCTGAGAGCCATCCCCTCCATGCTCGTCCTCGGAGCCAGACTCCTCTTCAGACCCCTCTTCCTCAGCATCCTCCTCCTCACCAGACTCCTCCTCGCTGGAGCTGGATTCTTCTGACTCTTCACCAAGTTGGGGAGCAGGTTCAGGATTAGGAATCCTGTCATCATCATCCATAACATCCTCTCCAGCCAAGGCCCTCTCCAACTGGTTAGGAGCATGGGGACTGGGGAAGTCTGAGATAGTGAGAGATCCAGGCATTCTCCTCGAGACCTCAGCCAAAGCCTCGTCCCATCCTTTGGTGAACTGGACAGGGAAAAGGAGATCATCATGCTGAGTAATGATATCCTGGTACTCGGCAGAATCAAAATACTCATCAATGATACGTTCCTTCCCCTTCCTAAGCTCCACCAGCTCCGCTTGAGCATCCAACAGCTCCTTATCCCTTCGATTCAAGGAAGCTTTAAGTGAACCCACCTCCAGTTGGGCTTGATCATACTTAGCCTTGTTGGCCTCAGAAGATGAGCGCCAGGCTTTGGCTTGAAATAAAGCCCCTTGATAGTTGGCATTAACCTACAAGCAAGTTACAAGTCAAAAACTTAAACTTGAAATACGTTGTTGACTACAAAGAAGAAACAGAGAAAGATACTCACAGCAGCCATTGCTTGAGATCCAGCATGCTCCACCCCTTCGATGGTGGAGTTTGAGACAAAATCCTTGTAATCACAAGGAGTCAATGAATGGTGTGACCATTCAACAGCATGAGCAGACACCCCCACTATAGTGTCCTTTTTCCTTATCCCCCAGTTGGGGCGCCATACAGAGCTCTTAGTTGAGCCCTCGATCTCATCTATCTCAGCCACATGAGGCCTCAAAATGGCAGGGCCTTTCTCGATCAGCCTGGGGTCCTTCAAGCAAGCCCTTTTGATCCTTGCTGTCTGACCGTCCTCTGGCTCATTTTGCTTGTTGATAAACTCAGAAGCTGCAAATAAAAGTCAAGGAAAACAATTGGTATAAGGCAATCTTAATACAACTACAAGAAAATAAGAAAAAGAATTACCCTTTTCAGAAACTCTTGAAAGTCCCAGTTTCTTAAGTAGAAATTCGTCCAGAAGCTCCCAAGCCTTGGTGGCATAGTCATCCTTGGTGAGTTCAGCATATGCAAAGGCCTCCTCCTCAGTCAGAACTATGTCACCAGGACTACCATCCGAAACTCTACTAAATGAGCTTTGGAATAAGGTGCCCCAGTCCCCTCCATCCCACATCAAATACATAAATTCATCTCTCCATTTGGGGTTGTTGTCGGGAATGGATTTTGGGTGGAAGATGGGAGGTGTTGAGGGTCGATGATTAATGTATACCCAACCCAAAGTTTGGGAAGAGCTATTTTTAAATTGAAAAATCTTTCTAAAGAGAGCAACAGAAAGAGGGAATTTGTTCTTTAAACACAAAACAATAAAACACATAATAAGTCTCCAAGCATTGGGAGGTAGTTGACAAGGGTTAATTCCTACGTCAGCTAAAAGTTGAGGAATGAAAGGATGAAATGGAAATCGAACACCTGCAGCAATGACCCCCTTGTAAATGCAAAGAGCATCTGGGCGCCAATGGCAGGAACGATCCCCAGGACCAGCAAGAACTAACCTATAAGGTGGTCTAATTCTATACATGTTCTTGTAATTAGCAATTGCATCAGCATCATTAAATCTATTGCTATGGTTATAAGCATCTAAATGCGACACTGAAGGATATTCATCACTACGCTCTAGAATCATATCTTGTAAAGACATAGTGGGAGAACGAATGATGATACCTCTTTTGGATGCTTGATTCATTTTTTGGAGGCGGCTAGCAGAACGATCAGCCATTCTTAAATCTTCAAACAAAAAGCCCAGAATCTTCTTGGGAAGGATATTGAAACCCAGAAAATCTTCAAACTATGAAGATTGAAACCCAGAATCTTCTTGGGAGGGAGATTAAAACCCAGAAAAATAAGAGTGCTACCGCAAAAACTCGCCGGAAATCGCCTGACTACGGAGAAAGAGAAGAGAGATTTAGAAATTTTTGGAAAGATTTGAGTGGAGAGTAAGAAGTGAAACCTCACTCTTTTATAGGCAAGGTAACTGGAAACCCAACCGGTTAGGGAAGTCTAACCGGTTGTAGCCAGTCAAAGCCCACAAATACTTCTTGGGCTTCTAGAATCAAGGCCCAAAGTGTTATAATCAATAAAAGACAAGGCCCATGGCCCAAATAAATGAAAGGCTTAGAAATTAAACCTAAAAAAGGTTTGAGAACTAGGCTTAGGGCCCAATATAAAATCAAGGCCCAAAAGGTTGGAAATTTAAAATTTCAGAAATAATTCTAAGGCAATAAAACAAGTTCAAATATGCCAAAAATGGGAAATTGAGTTCGAAAATTCCTAAAAATCTTGGTCGACATGATCGACCTTGTTCCTATTTCAAGTCGAAAAAAGCCTGAAGAATCCTGGTCGAAAAATGACCTAGATCAAAGAATCCAGGTCGAAATATCTTGGATACTTGTTCGAAAAATCCTGTTCGAAAAATAACTAGGATTCCTAGCCGACATAGTCGACCTCGCCATCCTTTCCTGGTCGATGTCAACCAGGACTCTTGCTCGAATTTACATTGCATCCTGGTCGAACAAACCTGTTCGAAAATGAACTAAAAAATGAGTTCGACACCTTCGACCTGAAGACAGTTCGAGGTCGAAATCGACTTCGATTCCTGGTCGAAACTACACGAGGCTGAGGTCGAAAACTTGAGCTCGAAAAAGCACTGTAATTCCTGGTCGATATTGTCGACCTCGTCCCAATTTCAGGTCGAAATCGACCTCATTTCCTGGTCGAAAAATTTGAGGTCGAAAAAAACCCAAATTGAACTCGAAGATTCCTGGTCGAATTTACACCTAAAATCAAGGTCGACATGATCGACCTCACTCCACTTCCTAGTCGAAAATGAATACTGGAAGTGAGGTCGAAAAAATACTACTCCTGGTCGAAAATTTGAGGTCGAAAAAGACCTAAATTTCCTGGTCGAACTGATCGACCTCACTCCACTTCCTAGTCGAAAATGAATACTGGAAGTGAGGTCGAAAAAATACTACTCCTGGTCGAAAATTTGAGGTCGAAAAAGACCTAAATTTCCTGGTCGAACTAATCGACCTCATTCCAGTTCTGGTCGAACTTGACTTGAATTCCTGGTCGAACTTGACTTGAATTCCTGGTCGAACTTGACTCGAATTCCTAGTCGAAATTGGCTTAATTTCTGGTCGAAAATACTCTGAAAAAATGGAAAATTCCGGGGAGAATATGAAATAATTTCTACAAAAACCTTGAAGGATTTTTCCAGAAATTGGGGGGCAAATGATATGGGCTGGAATATAACCCTAGAGATAATTAATGATATATTAATTAGACCTAGTTTGGTCCAAGAATTAGGCCCGATAAAAGGCCCGAAACCCTAATCATTTATTAATTTCGTAATTAATAAATAGGGAAAATGTACAACTCATTAAATGAGTCCAAATATGATAAATATCTTGATGAAAGGATCCAGAATCCCAAGCAAACAATATGATGAGTCACAACACTTATCAGATAAGGATAAAACTTGTCTACCAAGTAATACACTCCTTATCAGTTATCAATAATGAGACTTATCAGCTAAGTCTCCTACACTTACTCTAAATACAAGGCTCCTGACGCCTATATAAGGACCCTCGTCCTTCATTCAAGAACTACGTTTTTTGGCTTGATTCTCTACATAACAGAGATACGTAGGCATCTTGTGAGGACCTGTTTAGTCACGAACCACGAGAGCAGCCATAAAGACACGATTGTCCACCATCATTCATTGAATACAGCCGTCAACATCTAAATCTACTTTTCATTCCATAACATTATTTATTATTAAATAATAAATTATACGCAAATGGTGATTTTGTTTTATAGGAACTCATAGAGACCTAATTTCATTGTTAGCAAGACTATATGTCTATATTCATATTTAAAAATACCGTATTTTGAAATTTTAGACTCAGCTACAGAATGTGCCTAACTTTTTTAAATATACATTGTAAATTATTAAATTCGAAACTTTAAAAGTTTGTTAATCAATTAGTATAGTACTTTTTTGAAAAATCGTACTTTATAAAAAATATTATCAAATAACCCATGTCTACAAGAAAGAAAATGAAAAAATTCTTATTTTTCAAAAAAACCTGTAAATTTTAATATGTTGTTGGTAGATTCAAACCTTAGATCATTCTACGCGATAATTTTACTGTTATATCTAACGTTTCTCAACAATTTAATTTGAAAGATCCAACGATTATGGATTGAGTGATCAAGCGACCAGACTCATAAGAAAGCTTTCATTGTTTAGTTTTTAATATAATAACATAGATATTTACGGGATATAATATAAAAAAATGAATTTTATACAGAATTTTGATCGTCACGGTGTACTACTTTAAAAGAAGATCTATTACAAAAAAAATATATTTTAATTGATAATTTATTTTCTCAAAAGTTCAAAGTTCCCGCATCATTAACATATTACAAAAAATTGTATATTATATTTTAGCAATAAATATTAAAAAATATATAAATATTAAAAAATATATAAATACTAAAAAAATTAATGATGTTATCCTGGTAGTTTGGTCCTAAATACCGCCAAAACATTCTCAACCGTTAGATCCAATACTTTTAAAAATAGACGATCGAGATTATATCATATAAAAAGAAGTTATTATCTAAAAATGATATAAGTTAAAAGATATTATATTAGGATTGGATTTTCCAAAAAGTTAAAACATAAAAATAGTTGTAATTAAATAAGGAAACCCATTTAATATCAAAATAATAAAAATCGTTTAATCTTAAATCGATAGGTGAAAACCGTTAGATTTAACATTAAAAACTGTATTTGGTTAATAAATGGTATTATAATAATCTAAACTACATATAAGTAGATTTCCTAAATCGAATAGAATTCTCAATATTAAATTTCGTCACTTTATTCTCTTTTTAGTTTGAGAATAGTTTTTAATTGAAAAAGAAATATTAAACCACAACTAAATTAAAGATTATTTTGTGAATTTCACGTGGACCGTAAAATTGGCCAAATCTAACTTTTATAACTCAATATAAACAAATATTAAATTGAGCGTGTAAAATATAATAAATATCAAATTTTTAACTATAATATTTTTGGCTAAATCTTTTTTAACAATAATTTAATCATGTAAACTAATAACTTTTAAATATTAAAATATTCATAAATAAATATAATTATAAATATAAAAAAAAACAATCGTGTGTTCCATGGGTAATTAAAATATAATTATAAACAAAATAATTATAAATTAAATTTAAGTAACTGCGCATCGCACCGGCTATAAGCTAGTTAACTCCTTATATATAATAAGCGTAAGGGAGATCTTATCCAAAACTTTGGTTGGTCACTGTACTACCAAAAGTATACGATCCGTTGGATTATTAAACTATAAATCTTTAAATCAATGAGGACCGCCAGATATAATATTAAAATTTGTATTTGATTATTAATATGATAGTATTTGAATACTAAAAGATGTATTTTGATAATTTAAACCAATTATAAATAGGTTTTCTATATTGAATAGAAATCTTTATGTAAAAATTCGTAATTATCTTTTCTCTTCAGTTTATGGATAGTTCCAGTTAGATAATAATTATTAAACCATCATTAAATTAAAGATAATTTTGTAAGCTTCGTGTGGGCTGTAAAATCGTTAAAATCTGTTATCTAAAACTCAAGATAGAGCCCAAACAGTAAAGTTATTATCTAAATTTTAATAAATATATTTTTATTATTGTAGCACCAATTTTTTTTTCCTAATTCTTTTAAATTTATAAATTCTATGTTTATTTCAATAAAATATTAAAATCAATTTAAGAAAAAATTAAAATCGATCGTCCGTGTACGATTACGACCAAATTAATAGTTATAGTTAGATCTTAAATAGGTCGATGAGAATGGTTAGATCTAATATTAAAAAGTGTATCCGATTAATAATAGAATTATATTTAAATACTAAAAAGTGTATTTTGATAATTTAAAATTTTTCTATGTAGAAATTCTTAAATATATTTTCACTTGAATTTATGTATAGTTCCAGTTAGATAATAATTATTAAGCCAAATATCAAGATAACAATTTATATCGATTACAATGATACACGTGGACCTACGTGGAGAACTCATGTACATTAATAAATTTAAACACTTTTTTTTAGAAGGAACATAACAATTTGATTAATTCAAATTATAATTATATTATTTTACATATAACAAACATAAAAGGATAATATCAAAATATTATTAAAATATTGAGGGTTTCATATTCATAAACGATAATTTTGAATATAATACTTATATTAAAATGTGTATTTGATTAAATGTATGATTATATTTAAATACTAAGAAGTGTGTTTTGATAATTTAAACCAATTATGAATTGATTTTCTATATTGAATTCAATTCTTTATGTAAAACTTCTTAACCATCTTTTCTTTTCAGTTTATTTTATGAGTAGATCAACTGGTCAAGTTAGATAATAATTAATAAACCATCATTAAATTAAAGATAATTTCGTTAGTTTCGCATGTGTTGTAAAATCATCAAAATTCAATTTCTAAAACTCATGATATAACCCAAATAGTAAAGTTTGTATCTAAATTTTAATAAATATTTTTTTATTATTTTAGCACCAATTTATTTATTTTTCCACTAATTCTTTTAAATATAGAGAAATTTTATGTTTCTTTCAAAAAAGTATCAAAATTAATTAAGAACAAATTCAAATCGATAAAGAATATAATAATATGAGAATAAAATTTTATATAATCATAACATAATTTTTATTCTGTTTAATAATTTTTAAGTAATAATGTATTTTAAAATTTTATATACACTG
Source organism: Heracleum sosnowskyi (assembly GCA_030848705.1). NCBI lineage: Eukaryota > Viridiplantae > Streptophyta > Magnoliopsida > Apiales > Apiaceae > Heracleum > Heracleum sosnowskyi. The sequence goes on along the minus strand of CM061243.1, from coordinate 23,360,260 downwards.
TAAATAAAATCGAAACATTAAAAGTAAAAGCAGTTAGTAAGATACTTATATCATTATATACTTGATATCCTTATTATATTAAATCTTTATATATAATAATCATAATAGAGATCTTATCCAAAATTTTGGTCGTAGATAACCAAATTAATAAGGACCATTAGATCTTAACTAGATAAATGAAAATCGTTAGATAAAATATTTAAAAAGTGTATTTTATTAATAATAGAATTATATTTAAATTCTAAAAGGTGTATTTTGATAATTTAAACCAAATATACCAAATATAAATAAGTTTTCCATATTGAATAGAATTCTCCATATAAAAAATTCGTGACTTTCTTTTCTCTTCCATGGATAATTCCAGTTAGATAAAAATTGTTAAACTATCTTTTAATTAAATATAATTTAGTTATCTTCATGTGGGGTATAAAATCGTCAAAATCTGATTTTTAAAACACAAGATAAAGCCCAAATTAGTAAAGTGAATATTTAAATTCTAATAATAATTATTATGTCATCATTATTTTAATACCAATTTAATTACTTCTTTCTAACTATTTTAAATTTAGAAATCTATGTTCAAAAATTAAAATCAATCTAAGAAAAATTCAAATCAACAAAGAATATAATAATACGATGATAAAATTGTGCATATTTTTAATCCTATTTTATTAAGTTTTAGATCATAACTAATCAAATATTATTTATTATTAAATAATAAATTATACGTAAATGGTGATTTTGTTTTATAAGAACTCATAGATACCTAATTTCATTGTTAGCGGGACTATATTCATATTAAAAAAATTGTATTTTGAAATTTTAGACTCAGCTACAGAGGCCAAACTTTTTTAACATATATACATTGTAAATTATTAAATTCGAAACTTTAAAAGTTTCTTAATCAATTAGTATAGTACTTTTCTGAAAAATCGTACTTTACAAAAAATATTATCAAATAACATATGTCTGCAAGAAAAAAAAATGAAAAAATTCTTTATTTTAAAAAAAAACACCTATAAATTTTAATATGTTGTTGGTAGATTCAAACCTTAGATCATTCTACAGGATAATTTTACTGTTATATCTAACGTTTTTCAACAATTTAATTTGAAACATCCAACGATTATGGATTGAGTGATCAAACAAAGTGACCAAACTTATAAGTAATCTTTCATTATTTAGTCTTTAATATAATAACATAGATATTTATAGGATATACTATAAAAAATGAATTTTATACAGAATTTTGATCGTCACGGTGTACTACTTTAAAATAAGAACTATTACAAAAAAAAATTATATTTTAATTGATAATTTATTTTCTCAAAAGTTCAAAGTTCCCACATCTTTAACATATTACAAAAAAGAGTATATTATATTTTAGCAATAAATATTTTAAAAAATTATAAATATTAAGAAAAATTAATGATGTTATCATGGTAGTTTGTTTCTAAATACCGCCAAAACATTCTCAACCGTTAGATCCAATACTTTTAAAAATAGATGATCAAGATTATATCATATAAAAAGAAGTTATTGTCTAAAAATGATATAAGTTAAAAGATATTATATTAGGATTGGATTTTCTAAAAAGTCAAAACATAAAAATAGTTGTAATTAAATAAAGAAACTCATTTAATACCAAAATAATCAAAATCGTTTAATGTTAAATAGATAGGTGAAAACCGTTAGATTTAACATTAAAAACTGTATTTGGTTAATAAAGGGTATTCTAATAATCTAAACTACATATAAGTAGATTTCCTAAATCGAATAGAATTCTCGACATTAAATTTCGTCACTTTATTCTATTTTTAGTTTAGAATAGTTTAGTGTGTAAAATATAATAAATATCAAATTTTTAACTATAATTTTTTTGGCTAAATCTTTTTTTAACAATAATTTAATCATGTAAACTAATAACTTTTAAATATTAAAATATTCATAAATAAATATAATTATAAATATTTAAAAAACAATCGTGTGTTGCATGGATAATAAAAATATAATTATAAACAGAATAATTATAAATAAAATTTAAGTAATCGTGAATCGCACGGGCTATATATATAAATAGGACCGCAACACCGCAAACCAATCGTTAGTGGTCCTCTACTCTGTCCCATATATATATATATCTCCCTCCCATTCATACTGCGTAACCATCCACAAACTAATAATCTAAAAACCAAATAAAACCAAAAAATAAAAATAAAATAATTTCCTCTAAAAGTCTCTCCACTTACTTCTCCGACGACTTAACCAACTTCCCGGTCAATTATGGGCGGTTCCGGCGGAAACAACGGCGCTGTTCCCCCACTCGCTTCCTTACCGGAACCGCAGTACTCTACGGCGAAAATATCGGTGTGGTGGGACATAGAGAACTGTCAAGTTCCAAAAGGCTGCGATCCACACTCGATCGCTCAAAACATCGCATCGGCGCTGGTCAAAATGAATTACGGAGGTGCTGTTTCTATTTCTGCTTACGGCGATACTAATCGGATTCCGGCGTATGTTCAACAAGCTCTTAATAGCACCGGCATCGCTTTAAATCACGTTCCTGCAGGTAAAATGAATTGATTGTGTTTTAATTGTTGTGGTGATTCGTGAGGATTTTGATTTGTGAGTTTGTGAAGTTTTGATTGAATTTGCTGCTCATGATCACTGGATCTAATATCGTTGAGATCGGAGAATTTTATTCATTTATCGAGATTAAAATACAGTCTCTGTTATTTTGGACGGAGAAAAAATGTTAGTTTATCGAGGTTCTTATGTCTAGATATGTGTATGTATATAGTTGGGAGATCTAGTAAATTTGCTACTTTTGTTGACTGGATCTGTGTATGTGTATATTTTGACTAAATTCATGGCTTAATTATGTTAATTTTTGAAATTTTACGGTTTTAGTAGCTGAATTGGCTGTTTTGTGCTTGGTTGACTAGCTTTGCTTTTTAGAAATAGACAGTTTTATGTACTGATGAATATATCTTTAGTAGGCAATTTTTTAGAACTGGCATTTATATGTGAATTTGTAAGTCTTCATCTTGTTACTTATATGTTTATTTGTTTTGAATAGGTTAGATTGGATCGTAAGAACATTTAAACATGAAATTGGTCTTTACTTTCTTGACAGGCGATGATGTTTCTATTTAGAGGCCTAGAGTTGTTTTTTTGTTAGAACTTTTTAGACTCGTGTTGATGGCCTATATTTACTAGTTTTTATTCTGTTTGAATAGGCTGATTAAAGTATTGAACTTTTCATTTGTAGGTGTTAAAGATGCTAGCGACAAAAAAATTCTGGTAGACATGTTATTTTGGGCTGTGGATAATTCGGCTCCTGCTAATTATTTATTGATATCCGGTGATAGAGACTTCTCCAATGCTCTCCACCAATTGCGCATGCGTAGGTATAATATTCTTCTAGCACAACCTCAAAGAGCATCTGCACCACTTCAGGCAGCTGCAAGGAGTGTATGGCTGTGGACAACTCTTTTAGCTGGAGGACCACCAGTAACAAATGTTGAGTCATTGCCGTTGGAGAATGGCTATGGTCATAAGCTCAATAATGATCAGTTAAGAATTCCAGTTACCGAATCTTTCCAGCCAAGCCAAACTGTGGAAACATTTTATGAAAGTGCCCATTCTTTAAACCAGAGGTTCTCAAGCATGGGAAGGGGAACAAACGATGTTAAACATAAAGGAAAACAATTACGGAAAATTTCGAGTCAACCTAGTATACCAAGAACTTCAGGCTCACCTGTAGGATTTCAAGATGATCAGAACAACACAAACTCCTATCAACCTGAATATTCACACCCTAAGCAGGGTTCTCAAGAGTTAGCAGGCGTCTATAATAGCAAAGAATCTGTTGGTTTAGCTACCCCAAATTGTTTTCCTTCCAATTCCGAGTCTTCTTGGACCCATTCTACCAACATCCAGAAATCCTACCAAGATCATCACGTACTTCCAGTAAGACCAAGTAACTTCTCGATGCCACCTGCATCTGCCTTCCCGCCAGGCAATCTGTTTCCGCCCAATCATCACAGTAGGCCTCCTCATATGATGCCTCCCAGATGGGATGGACCAAGCTCTAACTCTGCTCCACTGTTAAATTTACCTGATATTGGAAAGCTAAACCTTTCAGAATACCCCAGCAGGGATTACAATCTTTCTGTTACTCAGTCATGGAAGGGAGGACAATTGAATCAAAATTCTTTATCAGAAGCTCCTAATCCAGTAAACACAAACAGTCCTGTTAAGGGACATATGGCCAACAACTCATCTCAATTTCTCCATGATACACAGAAAAACAGGTACCCGAGTGGTTCTCAAGAATTTTCGCATCAGCCTTCTTCAGCAACAGTTACTTCTAATGTTTCTGGTAGTGGTGTTTGGGGAACTCCAGGATGCCCGAGACCTTCTGAATATATACAAGGTCTTATTGGGATGATTTTACTTACCCTCAACACCCTAAAACGTGAAAAGATGATGCCAACTGAAGCAAATATAACGGACTGCATACGTTATGGAGATCTTAGGCACCGCAGTACTGATGTTAAAAAAGCACTAGATAGTGCCGTAGAGCAGCAACTTGTAGTAAAGCAAAATATAGGTGCTTCACAGTTATATGTTGGTAAGAATGAGAAACTGTGGAAGTGTGTGAACCCTATAGGTGCTAATACTAAGCAATATCCAAAAGCAACGTGGGATGAATTGCATAGTTTTCTTAAATCATCAGCTGGGCGATCTGTGATAATGGCTTCCAACTGCAAGTAAGTGTTCTATCTAATTTGAGTCACTGTCAAGTGAAAAAGCTCTTTTTTCAATTTAATCTGACAATTAATTGTATTACATTTATAGGTATGAAGCAGCGACTATTATTAAAAATTTGTGCTTGAAGGACCGTTCTTTAGGTGAAATACTTCAAATTTTATACATGGCAATCAACATAAAGAAGTGGATTGTACATCATCAGTCTGGGTGGCAACCAATTAATATCACTCTTGCAGAGACTAACCCTGAATCAGGGTGTTAACTGCTACCAAAAACGAACTAAGTTATTATTGGGAAAATGCGGAGCACTGGTAATTAAGACACAAAACAGGATGGTGGTTAATAGGGATTGTGTACGATATTTGGATGGCTTTTATTCCGATAATGAATCAATGGTTACCTGGTTAGATTATTTCCTAAACAGTTTAGGTGCAGAGGGATGTTTTATCTTTTTATATTTTTTTTCATGAATATGTTTAAGTTTTTGCTTAGGACTCGGAAATTGCTGTTTTGACAACATCAACAAATATTTCACAGAAAACTCTTTTAAGGCTGAAGAATGTTCAGCCGTGCTTGGGACACTGGCTATTAGCGCTGCGTGCTTCCTCCTCTAGTATGTACTGCTAGCAGCAGTCATCAAAATTTCATCCCTTTTCACTCTTCAGCTAAGCAATCTTAACTTTCGGGGTGTTTATCTGTTGGGGTAGTGATGGAATTTGTATTGCGTGAAATCAGAGTTACTTTTGATTGAGTATCGATATATGGGGACTTCATGGAGGCTGTTGATATGAAGTTATGTTTTTCTCGGGAAAGATCTTGCTTCCTTTTGTTCGAGTTGTTGAGTTCTGCAGCTCCTTTACGATACTGTGACTAGACAAATGTGTTTATGGATTGTGTGAAGAAGGAGAGTTTGTTCTTACGGATAACTTACAGGGCTGTCAAAAAAACGTGGAATGCAATGAAAATTATTTGTAAAAAGTGGTACCTAGAACAAGACACCTGAGTCTGCTTAACAGGCTGGAAACATAAGTTGAATATTTATGCAGAAGATTGAAGAGCTATGTTATATATTTGTGCAGAAGATTGAAAGGAGCAGCCACTGATCCAGGATTATTAAACTGCCAAAACTGGTGTCTTTCAGGTCAAATCTGATTAAGTTAAAATCAAATTACTCTACCAAGAAAGATTGTGCATGCTAGCCTTATCATCAATCAAGGTACGTGGGATTGTGCAAGTTTAAGTGAAGACTGCTGCTTTGTTCTTTTAATTGGTTTGTATAAATCATTATTATGTTGTGTATGTTCATGGATGAGTGGATGAGACATGCTCATTCTAATCAGATTTTAGACTTTTGTACTCCTGTATGTAATTTACCTAGACTTCTACCAGAGGACTAGCTAATAATATGTAAAGGGATTCTGTTTATCCTATATCGTTTATGAATTTAATTTTACATTAGCTCTGCTGAGATATTCATGCACCTGAATATTACATGTAGTATGTGTACTGAACTGTTTTGTTGTGGTTTGGATAAATGAAACGAAATGATTTTAAAGGGAAACAATGGAGGTCGGATGATTTCAATAGATGACTGCAAATTTCTGTTATCAGAATTTTGAAAAAAATGGGTACTATGGAGAATGAAGCATTCATTTTGAAATTAGGCTTGGTAGACCTGACACCTTACTAGCACTAGCAGTGTTTGCGTGCATTTTGAGTATACCACACAGAAGTACATGAATTTATTATTATTGTTTGTGTGCATTTTGAGTACATAACATGGAAGTACATGAACATATGATTTCACGACATAGATTTAGTGTCGGTTTTGTGTTTACTTTTTAGGTACATAATACGACACAAATATATATATATATATATATATATATATATATATAGAGGGTGACATTCCTGAGAGAACTTCTTATATAAAGAACGAGAGAGAACCAATCCTGGCCCACAATTATCTCTAAAGTCATGCTTCCTAAATGAGTGCTCATTTTACTGTTTGTTTTCACAAAAACAGAATGCATGACATTGATTGTTAGAAGATTCACTTACCTGTAGAGGTTCACTAAATCTCCGTGTATCATTAAGAGTATGGTTGAGCTGCCGTCGAAGGCTATCTACGTACGTCCTATTTCTGGTGAAATAGAAGCCTAGCTTTTCTTCCACCACGTTGTATCCTTCAAGGGCTTGCTGCATCTTGACTAGATTATCGTTATCTAGACCTTGTAGGGCTAGTTCCTTGAGGTGTTGTAAACACTCTTGGGTATTCATGACTCTGTTCTGCCATGAGCTTGATAATATCCATGGTTGAATATTGCTTCTTGGGTTATGTTTGATCATAATCCTGTTTGTTTATTTGATTTTTCAAATATTTTGTTGAGAAACAAGGGTTACCAAGTTTGTTGTAAGAGTGTCGTTTTATTTGTCTTATATTCCGTCTCTGTAACATTAGACTTCTGGAATTTGATTTTCTTTATCTATCATCAACTAACATTTTCTGCTTCTTGCTCATGATCTCCAGTTCATCCAAGAATGCATCCTTGCTTTTCCCTAACGGCCACCTGCCTAAACGGTACTTCGCCATTTGACGACTTACTTCCTCCAGGTTTCTCTGTAAGAGCATACTTCAAGATTCTTCGATAAGATTCTAGTTACATAGTTGATAATACTGAGATATATATGAAAACATACTTTATTCCATAATCTTATATTACATATGAGACTGGATAATCCTCCAAATCTCTACACTCTTTTTTACAAACTTAGTCCCTTGTTAGGGCACTACTCACACATATCTGCGATTCTTTATTTCTTATGGGGGTTTTCACTCTATTTTTTGCCTCCCCTCTCTCGAAATGAACTCATCCTTTTATAGTATCAGGATTGAGGATCAGTACAAAGATTCCTACGTTATCACATGCGTAAGATGCACTATTCTTTGTTGGCCATCAGTATTTGCTTTTTGAATGCACTCATAAGGTAAAGATAAGATTCCTTATCTTACTTTTCTTCTCCACTAGCTTCTGCCTTGTCTTTTGCTATATTATTGGTGGTTCCACAAAGCTGACAGTTGTAGATATGTTCATGTTTTGACAACTCTTTAGCTTTTCTTTTGCAAAAGCTGGCATGATGTTGTCCTAAAGCAAAAAGATAGATTATTCGATTCCTGTATGCTTCAATCATTTTCCATTCTTCATTATTGATTCCTTTTGGTGAGTAGGAAGTCATAATGAGCCTTGGCGTGCAGAGATTAACTTTGATCTTATCTCCCTTCTTTATGCTGAACATCTTTTCTATGATGAGGATAAGCTTATCTTCAGATTATTGAATGAGCTCATGCTTTTCAAGCTTGGCTTCCATAACTTGACTAGGTGTATAACTCTTTTCTTTGACTGCTCCAATCTTCACAAAGTGAAATGGTCCAATCTCGTTATCTTCATCCCAGCACATGTTTGATGATGTGAAATCTATGAAGATATCTTTCCCAACTTTGACGCACTTCTTTTTGAACTGCTTGATTGAATCTTTAAATCCTTTAGAAAATAAAGATATTTCCAAAAGATTTTCTGACGGGTAAATTGTTTTAAGTAAGCCATAACAATAAGCTTCAAAAACCAGTTCTGGATCTGTTCTCGGATAACAATTAATGTAACTAACATTAGCTTTATCGGTAGTAAAGTAATGATAATTAGCAAAATCATCTTCAGATGCATTCCTCGCCATTTTATACAGATAATCGAAATGGATCCAACTAGGTTCGTAGTCTCCCTCGAATCCTTCATCCCTTTCTTTATCTTGACCTGAAAGATTAATAGTTCCAATAACTTGTTTAGAACTTGCAATCTTAGTAAGTGCCTTCTTGTAGGGTTTGATTGAGTCTGCTCATGCAATGAACTCCAAGGGTGGCTTGAATTCTGCGGTAGTATAAGCACTAGCTGCTGCTTTTGCTTCATCCAAGTCTTTATACTTTATGTGCTTAACACCAGAATTTCCTTTTAGTGCTCGTTCTGCAACTTCCCAAGAATTGTAAATACCTGGGTAAGGTCCATTGAACACAACATAATAGATTTTTGTCTTTAATCAGACGGGATATGCTAAAGATTGTTCTTTAGTCTTAACTGGGATTTGAATTCCCTCATTGGGTCTCAGATTTAAATATGAAGGTTTCACCAATGTTGTTACAGTCTGTACTGTGTTTTCCATTTTTTCCAAATGGACAGGATTTAACGGATTTGATAAGTCTTTACCTGAAACCGTTTGCTCAGGACTAGCATCTACTTTCAGTATTTCTACATGAGGTGTAGCTGGTACCTCTTGAGGTTCAAGATATCTCCTTACAAACTCCATTTTTTGCACGGGTGATGTGCAATTTTTCCTGCAAATTCTTAATTTCTTTAAGAATAATAGTTTCTTGTAGAGCAAGCTCTTCCATAATTCTGATTATGGGAATACCAAAGAAAGGTATTTTGTTTATGCCGACGATGGCATTCGTATCTTTTGAGAGATACTGGTCTAAGCTATTAAAAGGTGTTTGAGATGTTTTGATTGTTTGAGTTTGGTTTTCTTCATTCCAAACGCCTGTATTTATAGCCTGAAGTACCTGCAAAAATCGTTAGCAATGACATAATATATTAATCATTTTCTTTTTGTTGATATTCTCTTGTTAAAAAATCTGCTAGGCAATTTTTTGTTCCTTCTAGATGTTCTACATCAAAGCTATAGTGGTGTAACCACTGTTGCCAATGAACTAGTCTTCCTTGTTTGTAATCTCGTTTAATCTTCAATTTCCTGAAATAACTAAAATTTTTGTTATCAGTTCTTACAAGAAATTTGACTAGAGTTAAGTAAATAGAAAATTTATCTATTACTCTTATAACCGCTAAGTACTCCTTCTCGTTAGAGTGGTAGTTCCTTTCTGCGTTTTTAAAACTTCCTGAAGCAAACCTATAGATTAATTCTTTTTCGGAATCTTTGCGTTTTGCCTTAATCACTCCTCCCCAATATAGGTTTGAAGCGTCCGTCTCAATGATCAGGTTGTCTTCGTTGTCCGGATGGTACAGCTTCGGAAAACTGATAAGATTCTTTTTGATTTTCATCATATATTGCGTATCTTTTTCTTCCCAATTCCATCTGACATCTGACTTGAGCTTTGCCTGTAGAGGTGCTCTTATTTCTGCAAGCTAAGGAATATAATCTGAAGCATAAGTCAGTATTCCTAAAAATCTTTGCAATTGTTTCTTATCTTCTATAACATTTGGAAAATTATGAACATGTTCCAAAATGTGATTCTGAAGACAATGCGTACCTTTGTCAATTTCTAAGCCTAGAAAGTTGATCTTGGTCTTGAAGAGCTGTGCTTTCTTTTTAGATAAAATAATACCCAAAGTTTCACATTTCTTCAATACTGCTGATAATTGTAACATGTGATCTTTTTCATTATCGCTAAATATAAGGATATCATCTACATATACACAACAATTTTTTTCATAAGGTCTGAATGCGTCCTGCATATGCCTGTGAAATATGGAAGGTGCCTGTTTGAATCCAAACGGTAGATCCAACCATTGATAATGGCCTTGTGGACATGTGAATGCAGTTAGTAGTTGTGATTCTTCATCTAACAATACCTGCCAGAATCCAGATTTACAATCTAATGAACTGAAAATTTTCTTACCACGAATTCGTGCTAGCAATTCATCTTTGTTTGGTAAGTTGTGTTCGTCTACTATAGTAAGATTGTTAGGGTTGATATGTTTGGAATGATGATAACAAAATACTCAAGACAAGAATTTGATCATGATGTCGAAGCTGAGAATCAGAAAGCTATGTAACAACAACTGATAATCAGGAAGCTAACTAGAAGGCATTTGATCTATCAAAGGACTTGAAGCCACATCAAATGTATGAAAGATATTCTGTCATCAAGTTAGGAAGCAATTCAGTAACAAGCCAACAGACGTCTAATCAAGAAACAAGTGTTTCAGTGGTAAGTCTGCCAAAACAACTCAGTAGTGGCGGGTCAATAAGGATGAGAGATGTTTTGTCTGAGGATGAAGCTAAATATATCTGTTCTACGGATAAAGCTATGGAAGTCTTATCTCATCTACGGATAAAAGCTGAAAACATCTTATCTCATCTACGGATAAAAGCTGAGAACATCTTATCTCATCTACGGATAAAAGCTGAGGACATCATATCCATCTAGGGATAAAGCTGAAGATAGTTGATCTACAGATACAGCTAAGGATGTCATGTTCTATCTATGGATGCAACTAAGGATGTCATGTTCTATCTATGGATACAGCTTAGGATATTACTTCTACTGATATTCTGAGATTACTACTCTACGGATAAATGAAGTAGAATAGTAGTCTACAGATAAAGAATTAATACGCCTACTGATATTCATCTCATTCAACAAGAAAAGCAAATCTATATAAAGAAATGTTTTGGAGTTTTCTTTAATTAACAGGTTGAATGGAGGACAGTCTCAGAGATCACCATTACACACCCGTGACTAAAAGATGGTGGACAACGACGTAAAAGATGTATGGAATAGGGAGTCAAACTGTAAATATTCAAAGGCTCAAATTCCTACAAATGAAATGTGAAGTCATCCATTATCTTCAATGTCTCGAAGGATAAATAAGAGTTACAGCAGCTACCCAGAAGTTTATCTTCTAACTGGACGCAAAGGAAAAGCTTGACAAACATGAAGACCAATATGCAAAACTACATGTTCACTTATCTCAGTTGATAGTGACCTGACAGTCGTGTATCCAAGGAAAGGTCTCTTTCATGCAGATGTCACGTGAGCTTGGAAGCTAATTCAAATTACACGAACTTAGTAATTCTTGAAGAAAGAAACACACTCAACCAGAAAGCACTCTTTGGGACTATACAAGTTTATCTGTGATGCCAGCCAAGGCATTTCTCGAATGAAAGAGCTTCATAGTTGAGCATGTGAACAAACAGAACCAAAATGTAATATTTTATTATGTTGTAGGTTTTGACTGTAACATACATTCGATGTATATAAGACTGTATGGTGTAGCATAGAAAAGTGTGAAGGGAGCACCAAGCTAAAAGAAAAACACTCAGGCTCTCTTTCATCATCTGTGTAAGCAGCTGAGTTTGTTTATACAAACCCAGAGAATTCTTCAATATATATCTCAGGTGGGCTTTTTCCGGTAAACCCACCTGAAAAGTTTAAAAAGATTGTTTGTCTCCTGCATTTATTTTTAACCTGAAGAATTCATTCTTGATCCAAGCTTGACTGGATTTTAGTTAATTTATAAACTCATATGTTCATACTCTAAAAGGTGTGAAACAGTTTTGAAAATTAACTAGATTGTATTCAACCCCCCATTCTACAATCTAGGTTGCATTGTTCTGGGAATAACAAAGATCATTCATCTTCTTATAGTTTACAACCATGCGTTTCTTTCCTCTTCGCTTCTCAGCTTCTTTGTTGACTAGAATTGCTGGAGACATATGAGGTGATTTACTAGGGATGATGATCTTCATTTCCAGTAACTCCCGAATCTGCACTACAAATTCTTCTACATCCTGCGGGCTGTATTTCATAGGTTTGACTCTAAATACATCCTTAGGGTTTTGTAGTTTGATGCTCGCTTTCATCCAATTTCTAGTCTTTTTAGGATCTAATGGATTTTTCGAACATACTTTTTCTAAGAGCTCTTCTATCTTAGATTTTTTGTTAATATCAGATTCTAAATTCATTATGAATTCTTTCTCTTGATAAAACTTATTCAACATATCCCTCCCCATTTCTAAAAAATAAATTTTATTTTGTGAGATGTTTACGGGTTCAATATGTTTTGTGGTTTTAGAATTCTTTTTCATAGATTCTAGATATTACTAAAGGTAATTAGCCTTCTTGTATTTCACAACTTACAAGTGATGGCGTCCCATCAGACTTCTATCACACAGACAGATAGTCCTTGTAGCCCCTATAAATATAGGGTTCGTCTCAGTGGAAGTTGAAAAGTATGAAAGCACTTCGAGATCAATTTAATGATTATCGCCTTTCAACAATATTTCTCAAAGGAATACCTTGGATTAAAATTGAACATATTCCAAAGGTGCGATTTACAAGAAAAGGATAGCCATAAAGATACTGGTATTCAATAAACAAGTGGTGATGTATCACCATAGGGTCATTCATTATTTGAAGAAAAGTGAAATCTTAAATAGCATCATTTGACAAGGCTTCGAAAGCCTGAAAATAGGCATCGTGACAGCCTCTAGCACAATTGAAATTAAATATGATGTAACACAAGTGTTATAAAATAACTTCGAAGAGGGAATATACCCTTTTTATCAGAATTTTTTCTTGGAGAGGGGTCAAGAGAGATCATAGATTGGGGAGGTACCCCACATAATTTGCAAATGGGGAGGGTACTACCAAGGTCTCTACGGATGCCTTCTATGTAGGCTCCTCTAATGGATAATCATTCCATTCCAAAGCTTTTCTTCTCCAGGCATACCCTGAGGTGCTCGATACTTACGTTATTGCCGACTCATAGTAGTCGCTAAGGATTCAACCATCGACCTTTGCAATCGCAGGGAATTCTATTTGGCTAGGCGCAAACATCTCAAGTAAGCGTTCTGTTCTATAAGAAGACTTCGATTCCGTTGTCGCCCATATCAATGATAATTCCACATGTCGACTGGGCGGTACTTCGAAAGATCGTTAGAAACTACAGGCTTAAATCCGGTCTCTATTTCAATCATCCTTATACCCAATATTCCTTCTCCCATATCAATCCCGTGTGCTACATAAGCTTAACACTTTTGGCACAATAGCCTTTTCATTTAAGTCAATCCCGGAACTTCTCAGTCCGTCTTGGTCCTTAAATATATTTCGCCTTTACCGTCCAATCTCAACTTCATCATTTTATCTCTACAATCAATTATAGCAATCAGGGTCTGTCCACCAACCCATATAACGACTATCTTACCCAATCCACATGGTTCGCTCTAGTTTCCACTCTCTTTGGTGACATCCTCTGGTAATCAGAAAGACAAGGTTTGCCGAAATTTGCTGAATTCCTTTCCAAAATCAGGGAAACTTGATCAATCTATTTACCCAAAATTCTCCTTGAGATAATAAAATCCCTCAATGATGTAATAGACACTATTTCCAGTGGACTCGCTGGTCGTGGGGGGGATTGAAACCTCGTAGCCAAAGCAATTCCTTTCACTATTCTTAGGCAACTAAGTACCCTTAATCGTTCGTGAAAATCTGAACACCTTGGTTCTTACGTATGCCGCCTCCTTATGGGCAACTATAACCGACTACGAGTAACGAGTTTCGTTCAAGTCGAATCAATCCACTGATACTAGCTATACTGCCTCTACCTCTTCTGCTCTGGAGACTCTACTCCATTTTCTTTGTCGTATCTCTTGGTGAATCATGAACGATCCTTAAACTCTTGTCTCGTCACTTATTTGACCTCCGAAGGTTCATCCGGTCCTATTGTACGACCTCAAGTAATATACTACATCTTTATCAATCAACACGTCCTCTACAAGATTCTTTCCTTGACCTACTATGGGGTCTTCCTCTAGATCCTCCTTTGGATCTTCCCTTATCGGGTCTCCGTCCATTTCAAGGAACGCATCATCAATTGCCTACTAGAAGGCCTCGGGGTCTGGTATCTCAGAGTCCCATTCATCTATAACTTATACGAATCGAGGTGACTAATCATGAAATCCTAACTACGGTTTCCCAAAAGAAGTCCCCTCTCGGGCTTCATCTTAAACAGTCAGGGTCATGTCCTCTAACCCGACTACGAAGTCAATTTGAGCTCTAGATGTTCTTATCATTATTAAGGTATTGTAAGACTCGATCTCCTATCGTTTCTGAGGACTGTAACCTAATGCTCTGATACCATCTCTGTAACAGCCCCAAATCCGGGGTCGGGGATTTAGGGTTGTCACGATCCATGTACTCCTTGCCTTACCTGTATTACTCACACCATTCATAATTCACCTGCTCATGACCCCACAACATATGTCTCACACACACACACACACACAGGTTAGAGTCTCAAAAACGACACAATACAACAACTGCGGAATAAATAATTTTTATTACAATACCCAAATGTCTTTTGAATCTGTTACTGATACAATTTCTAAGTATTGTTACATTACCAACTTAGCCTTCTGATGCTCACAATCCTCTAATACCATTCATGTCTATACATAAGTTGAATACCAAAAGCCGTAGCCTGATTCAATTGGTTCGTACTACTCTCGGGATCGCTGCTAGAAACTGTTTAATGGAAACGCCTTGCGAGGTATGTGCCGTCCCATTGGCATCCTGCTTCGCTGCTATATAATATATATAAAATAATAGCAAGAGTGAGCGATAGCTCAGCAAGGTAATGAAAGTATGGCATAATTCTGCCCTTAATTCAACCCAGAAATAAAGCGGGTATACGACAATAATTTGTCAAAATATCTCGATACTGAAATCATTTCCTTATCGGAATGTATTCCAAAAATAGTTCCATTACTGTACTTCAAATATCATTTCAGAATACTCTGCAACTTTCGATATTCATACTATGAACAAAGTTCTAGTATATTATAAATGAAGAAGTAGCAAGATAACTCAGTATATCCTTTTCGTAAAATATCTGCTATATAGAATATAAGCAGACTATCAACATATAACTTAAAAGATGAAGTTATATGGAAAAATATAAGGTTTCCGTAACCCAAAATCCACTTGTGCATATATATCCTTAATCAGGTTTTTATCAGAGTCATAACTCATAAGATAAAAGATGAAGTTGTAGGAATTTCCAAATATCATCTTTCATATCAAACATTTATCTCATATCATATTCTGGAAATAAAGACAAGGCAAAATATTTCCAATCCACTTTCTAAACTTGAATAACTGGAATAGCTTGAATAAACTTGAATAACTTTTCTTTTCTGGAAACTTGCTTAAAACTTTCTTTTTGTGATAACTTGCATAAAACTTTTTCTTTCATGGATGATGAACTATAGATGGAGATTCTAGGCGACAGGGATACCTCTACGATGATCAGTCGTAAGGCAAATCCCCACTGCTGTTTTTCTACGTAGAAGGGAAAATAGGGCAGACGCTAACTGACCTACCTCCCCGCCTTCGGTTGTAGGGGAAAGAGCAGACCCGTTCATAGACTTCCGGTCTGATACTCTTCTCTTACCCTACGGTCGGGCACTATCTGATAATCTAAGGGAAGAACAGACCCGTTCATAGACCGTCGGTCTACGCGTAATTCCCTTAGGGGACAGGTCGCCACTCAGTCCCTTACATATTCTTCGGGTTCAAGAAAATCCATAGTTCTGAAACATAAAGATTCCTTTCCCTTTTTCCCCTAGTATACGACTCCACAAAGTAGTCATATCTGGCTGGAAAGGAAAATTCACCTATATTTCCCAAGCTGATGCTTGTTCATGGATACAACTTATTCCACTGATCTTACTCCTCGAGCCTTGAGGAAGTAATCAAAATCATTGTGATGGTAGCATACAAGGTTGTTAAATGAATAGTTTCGAAAAGATTTAGGATCGGGCAGTCCTCTTGAAACAAACATTAAAATTTGAGAAATATCCCCCGAGTCTTTGTAGTTTGAGCGAACATTTAAGTCTTTCAGAATATAGACTAAAAAGGAAAATAGATTTGGGAACCTTCTCTAATTATTTTTATAATTGTATGAATAAAACTTTATTGGTTATCTAGGGTTAAAGAATAGCTTTCACCAAAATACTCCCTTAAGAAGTAGGGCCTTAAATAATTAATGGAAACTATTTTTAAAAAAGAATATTTATTTAGCATTAATTCTCGAATACTTTCTTAACAAAAGAATGGATAAAATAATAATAATATAACCCTAGATAACAACTGATACCATTCCCGGTCCGTATAATAAATACAAAGTATATACCCCCTACTGAGGGATTTTTCTTAACATATCGGCTTATAAATATTGCCATGACCATAGCTTATAAGTCCAACTTATGCTAATAACTTTTACTTAGCATCATAAGTACCGTTTCGAAATCATGAACACATAGCATATATCTCAATATCTTTTATTTATCACAACAACATTTTATAGAGGTATAGGTTTGAAAACTTGCATCTAGTATATGCATATATTATATCTCAACATTTTTAATACCGTTATATCTATATACGATGTAAGGTTTGAAAGCATGCATCTATCATATGCATATACTATAATCTCAATAGTTTTAATACTATCACATCTATATACGATGTGAGGTTTGAAAACATGCATCTATCATATCATATGCGTCATCAGTATAATGTAATCTGAAATACAACATGGGATTAGGAAACTTGCCTGATGCTCGAGAAGTGATAGGGGTTCGCGACGATGCCGGACAATCTAGACAAAGTCAAAGAAACGCAAGATTAATCCCCTGGATAATCCACTTGTACTCAATGCTTAAACACGTAAGCGAAACTCAACCAAGGAATTACTAGCTCATTATAGGCTCATACTAAGTCCACGTTTAGTCGACAATTACTTAAGTCGTAGGTTTAGTCCGAAATCGATCCTCGATCACAAGTTATACTTAACCATTTACAACATTGGTTTCTAAGTCATGTTCTTAGTGGTTTTCACTTGCGCAACCTCGGCTAAGACATTTCTATAAAATCGAAAAATAATCTTTTTAATACGAGTCTTTTTCGTGAGCCTTCCTAATTGTCTCTAGTATTATTCCTCAAAGTTTCACATTTTAATATGGCTTCTAAGTGGTCCAAATATAGCCTCAAAGTGACTGACCAGAGATGGGTTGTTCCTCCGAACGGCGTTTACTAAAACTCACTTTTCTCTTAAACCGTAAATCGGATTAACATGATTCTTGCGCTCACGTAAACTAGAAACAAAGCTCTACACACTCATGTTCATTACTGAACCAAAAGAGGCAGTTAAGTTTTCGGATTCTAGGCAGTTTATAGAGTTACCGAAAATTGGGCATTACGACGGCTTAAAATCGAATAATCCAATTTTTGTCACAACCCAAGCCACACCGGGCATACCATACATCCACAACCTCAACAAACAACCAACATACACCTCTAAGATCAGTGGTGAGGCTGAAATCCAACACCCATCATTTTACACATTTAAACAAAGCCAAACAATCATTAAATCACTTAATCATGATCTTAACTTTACATGAACATGAAAACCACTTCAAAACTCATATAAACAAAAAGGGGCAGAGGTTTTTATACCTTCCTTGATGCTCTACCAACACTAACCAGTGGTCAAAATCACTCAACAAGCCTTAGATACTCCTTACAAAGCTTAAACCTTAAGATCCAACCAAGAAAACAAGTTAACAAATTTCGAAGTTACTATTCATCATCAATTTGTAAACTCCATATAAAATCGAAACACAAGAGTTTGGTTCTCAACTTTTTACCACACCTTCTACTCTTCAAGAGCTTTCGTTTGAGTCCTATCTCATCACCAGGGGATGCTTGAAGCTCGACTTATTGGCTTTCTAAGGTGAGTGGTCGAAACTGGAAAAGGCAGGACAGTTTCTGTTCTCCGACTTGGGGAAGGGATTTGACTAGGCTACACTCCTTTGTTGGCCATGACATTTTGAGCGAATGTTACCCATGGAGTGGAGAAGCTATGGTCAAAATTTGGTGATTTTAGGACAAGTAGATTTGGAGTTATGAAATTTTCTCTCCTCCTTGTACAAGCTGAGCCGAAAAATGGGGGGAGAGTTCTTCCTCTTCTTTTTCTTTTCTTGTCTTGGTTAACTAACAATAATGCTGATATTTTGTATAAAAGTGGTGAGTCACCACCCTTGGTGGTCTCTTCCCCCGACACTTGTCCAACATGCACTGGCTTGGATAAAGTAGCTTTACTGGTTCGTTTCCTTTCACATGGATGATCCAAATGTTGCATTCCTCGAATCAATCTTGTTACATGTTACTTCCATGTCTATATTTAATCCTGTAAATGTTGCCTTGTTCCTCTTGAAACGATTCGAAATATTTTCTAAAGGGCGAATAAAACTCTACGCGGTTCTCGCAGTGAATAGTAACTATTCACTATTCACTTCAACAATCGAATCCTTAAATCGACTTTAATAATATAATAAAATTCCAAAATATTAAATTCTCAAATCCTCAATTTTAATATCTCATTTCTTGAATATATAATAATATATAATTCACTGCCCGGTCAAATACTACACCAAAATAAAATTTGGAATTTGTGAATTCCGATCGTCTTTGCATTCACTTATTTACTCCGTAGATCACTAATATGACTTCGGAATATCCACACTACGTCTCGTACATAGGTGGCATGAAAAAAAATTTCTTAACCCTCAAAATCACTATTCATCCACCAAATTCACTATTCACTGATGCACTTAATCATAATAAGAAAAGTTTTAAATTTTTCCAAAAATTCGGGTTATTATAGTCTCCCCTCCTTAAAAGGATTCCGTCCCGGAATCAACTTAGGAATAACTGGGGTACTTCTCTTCCATTGCACTTTCTAACTCCCAAGTGGATTCTTCCACTTCTTGATTCTCCACAAACCTCTCACTAGCTTGGCAACCTCGTCTCTTAGCACTAGTTCTTTTCTATCCGTGATTTCCACAGGTTGTTCTTTCTAAGTCAGACCAGGTTGTATATCTACCTGCTCGTACTCTAACATATGCCGGGCATCTATAGTATACTGACGTAGCATTGACACATGGACCCCGTTATGACCATTCTACAAGTTTTGGGGGGCAAGGCTGGCTCGTAGGCCACCTTCCTGACGCGTTTTAAAATCTCAGATGGCTCAATGAATCTCGGGCTCGACTTCCCTTTCTTTCCAAATCTCCTTAATTCCTTCCACGAGGATATCTTTTAGCATCACGATCTCTAACCTCATATTCTCCATCTTGTTTGTACAGAAAATACACCAACATAAACTTGCTTGTCATCCATCAACCTGCCATTTAGCTTATCAATAGCAGTACTATCTCTATACTCGCGGGCTTAGTCCGCATACTTTCTCTGTTTGTCTTGGTTGTCACTAGCCGCTTGTTGGTGAAATCTTTTGTCCTTCTAGTTTGTTGGACTAACTTGGGTTTTGTGTGAAATCTCATCCTTTAATTCCCGATCACTCGGAATCCATCTCTGTCTCATTTTAATCAAGGGTATCGGCCACCACCTTGGCCTTCCCCGGATGGTAGTGTATCTCACAGTCATAATCCTAGGTCAATTTTAGCCATTTCTCCATCTCATGCTATCTACTATCACGGGTAACTCAAAGCCAATTCATTACATTCCATAAAATTTGTGGGTGCATTAGTCAACCCAAAATAACCTCGCTGAAAACTCGAAGTGTCCATTCCTAGTACGAATCGCAGTCTTGGGTATATCCTCGGATTTAACTTCCAACTGGTGATACCCAGTTCTTAAATAAATTTGGAAATACACAGCGTTCTTCCGCTGATCAAACAATCATTACAAGGGTACCTATTCTCCATGTCGAACTCATACAACTCTCGAGGTTCGATACATAATCTTGTGCTAACATCTTTCTCTCTTACAACAACACCGGGCTCTCCACGGTGGTACACTGGGTCTTATCATACCCTTATACAACAACTCTTGTAACTGAGTCACTAACTCTTTCATTCCCACTATACCCTGAATACTCGGTATTCATTCTCATGTCATCCAAATCGATATCTAGTAGCTCATTAAAACCTTGTACAATCTCTCAAAACCATTGTAGTTTCCTTTATACTTGGTATCTCTTTTCTTGGCGTCAACCATAAGAGCTAATTAAGCCTCGTATTTCTGACGTAATAGTTTCTTAGTCTAAACTATATTCAAGGATCTCTGAATCTGTCTCCATCCTTTATTTATTACTCTCTTTCTTTGCAATCAATTGGCTCCATTGGGTGTCAACCAACCCATCCTTATTATAATATCAACTTCTCCCAATCTTGAAAGGAATCAGGTCTATCAAAAGTGTCGACCTCATATTTCTAGTTCACAACCTGGATGTACCAGTCTTATGGGAAAATCCCTCGATTGACTATTTCTACTTTTAATTATTCCCTTAGCGGCTCGGCCTTAAGGTTTAATTGTCATGCAATTTCTTGATATACAACGATACATTAGCTCTGTCTAAACAGTATAAAAGGGCACCTGCTATTTAAAGGTCCTGACAGTGGGCTGCTTGTTGGAGGTATCCCTGGTTGAAACCTACTGGCTTTCTTTCTTTCTGTGTTCACAAACTCCGGAACAAACCTCGATAATTCGGAAAACTTGGCCACATACTCGGTCACAATCATGGTTTCTTGTTTTAACTCTTTAACATTCATTTTCATCCGGGTCTCCATATATTTCTGAAAATTATTCCTCTAGAACCACACACGCTGCACCTCTCCCAAGTCACAATACCAGCTCCCTCTGACTCCATCGTTAGTACTTATCTTGCTAACCCAGAGGTAGTGTCCATTCGTAAACAACTCCCCAAAAATCTCAATCTCACTATAGGGCATCTATCTAACACCGTTGTCAGTGGAGTTCACGGCACATCGCTATTTCTTTCACATATATCGATTGACACGCTTTCCATTATCATAATATCCTTGGGAGAATAAACCAATTTCATCGATATGTCACTAACATTCTATTCGTCTTAGGGATTCGCTCCTGTCATAGGCGATTTCGTTGCGAATCTAATTCCTATCAGCGAATTTTGACTTATTTGACCTGATTGGCCTCCCTTTAGAATTCAATGAGGATAACAAAAATCACGGGGTCTTGAAAAGACAGCTCCCATATCAAGGAAAACATCACACACTGATTATGAGTTTTAAGGTAACCTTATTGGAGGTAAAAGAATTTACCGAGAGATCAACATGATCATAAGAACTCAACGTTGTGTGCCTCGATTGAGACATTACTAAAGGTAATTAGCCTTCTTGTATTTCACAACTTACAAGTGATGGCGTCCCATCAGACTTCTATCACACAGACAGATAGTCCTTGTAGCCCCTATAAATATAGGGTTGTTCGTCTCAGTGGAAGTTGAAAAGTATGAAAGCACTTCGAGATCAATTTAATGATTATCGCCTTTCAACAATATTTCTCAAAGGAATACCTTGGATTAAAATTGAACATATTCCAAAGGTGCGATTTACAAGAAAAGGATAGCCATAAAGATACTGGTATTCAACAAACAAGTGATGATGTATCACCATAGGGTCATTCATTATTTGAAGAAAAGTGAAAGCTTAAATAGCATCATTTGACAGGGCTTCGAAAGCCTGAAAATAGGCATCGTGACAGCCTCTAGCATAATTGAAATTAAATATGATTTAACACAAGTGTTATAAAATAACTTCGAAGAGGGAATATACCCTTTTTATCAGAATTCTTTCTTGGAGAGGGGTCAAGAGAGATCATAGATTGGGGAGGTACCCCACATAATTTGCAAATGGGGAGGGTACTACCAAGGTCTCTACGGATGCCTTCTATGTAGGCTCCTCTAATGGATAATCGTTCCATTCCAAAGCTTTTCTTCTCCAGGCATACCCTGAGGTGCTCGATACTTACGTTATTGCCGACTCATAGTAGTCGCTAAGGATTCAACCATCGACCTTTGCAATCGCAGGGAATTCTATTCGGCTAGGCGCAAACATCTCAAGTAAGCGTTCTGTTCTATAAGAAGACTTCGATTCCGTTGTTGCCCATAGCAATGATAATTCCACATGTCGACTGGGCGGTACTTCGAAAGATCGTTAGAAACTACAGGCTTAAATCCGGTCTCTATTTCAATCATCCTTATACACAATATTCCTTCTCCCATATCAATCCCGTGTGCTACATAAGCTTAACACTTTTGGCACAATAGCCTTTTCATTTAAGTCAATCCCGGAACTTCTCAGTCTGTCTTGGTCCTTAAATATATTTCGCCTTTACCGTCCAATCTCAACTTCATCATTTTATCTCTACAATCAATTATAGCAATCAGGGTCTGTCCACCAACCCATATAACGGCTATCTTACCCAATCCACAGGGTTCGCTCTAGTTTCCACTCTCTTTGGTGACATCCTCTGGTAATCAGAAAGACAAGGTTTGCCGAAATTTGCTGAATTCCTTTCCAAAATCAGGGAAACTTGATCAATCTATTTACCCAAAATTCTCCTTGAGATAATAAAATCCCTCAATGATGTAATAGACACTATTTCCAGTGGACTCGCTGGTCGTGGGGGGGATTGAAACCTCGTAGCCAAAGCAATTCCTTTCACTATTCTTAGGCAACTAAGTACCCTTAATCGTTCGTGAAAATCTGAACACCTTGGTTCTTACGTATGCCGCCTCCTTATGGGCAACTATAACCGACTACGAGTAACGAGTTTCGTTCAA
Source organism: Heracleum sosnowskyi (assembly GCA_030848705.1). Taxonomy (NCBI): domain Eukaryota; kingdom Viridiplantae; phylum Streptophyta; class Magnoliopsida; order Apiales; family Apiaceae; genus Heracleum; species Heracleum sosnowskyi. Next base: position 23,337,008 of record CM061243.1, on the reverse strand, counting down.
GTCGAATCAATCCACTGATACTGGCTATACTGCCTCTACCTCTTCTGCTCTGGAGACTCTACTCCATTTTCTGTGTCGTATCTCTTGGTGAATCATGAACGATCCTTAAACTCTCGTCTCGTCACTTATTTGACCTCCGAAGGTTCGTCCGGTCCTATTGTACGACCTCAAGTAATATACTACATCTTTATCAATCAACACGTCCTCTACAAGATTCTTTCCTTGACCTACTATGGGGTCTTCCTCTAAATCCTCCTTTGGATCTTCCCTTATCGGGTCTCCGTCCATTTCAAGGAACGCATCATCAATTGCCTACTAGAAGGCCCCGGGGTCTGGTATCTCAGAGTCCCATTCATCTATAACTTATATGAATCGAGGTGACTAACCATGAAATCCTAACTACGGTTTCCCAAAATAAGTCCCCTCTCGGGCTTCATCTTAAACAGTCAGGGTCATGTCCTCTAACCCGACTACGAACTCAATTTGAGCTCTAGATGTTCTTATCATTATTAAGGTATTGTAAGACTCGATCTCCTATCGTTTCTGAGGACTGTAACCTAATGCTCTGATACCATCTCTGTAACAGCCCCAAATCCGGGGTCGGGGATTTAGGGTTGTCACGATCCATGTACTCCTTGCCTTACCTGTATTACTCACACCATTCATAATTCACCTGCTCATGACCCCACAACATATGTCTCACACACACACACACACATGTTAGAGTCTCAGAAACGACACAATACAACAACTGCGGAATAAATAATTTTTATTACAATACCCAAATGTCTTTTGAATCTGTTACTGATACAATTTCTAAGTATTGTTACATTACCAACTTAGCCTTCTGATGCTCACAATCCTCTAATACCATTCATGTCTATACATAAGTTGAATACCAAAAGCCATAGCCTGATTCAATTGGTTCGTACTACTCTCGGGATCGCTGCTAGAAACTGTTTAATGGAAACGCCTTGCGAGGTATGTGCCGTCCCATTGGCATCCTGCTTCGCTGCTATATAATATATATAAAATAATAGCAAGAGCGAGCGATAGCTCAGCAAGGTAATGAAAGTATGGCATAATTCTGCCCTTAATTCAACCCAGAAATAAAGCGAGTATACGACAATAATTTGTCAAAATATCTCGATACTGAAATCATTTCCTTATCGGAATGTATTCCAAAAATAGTACCATTACTGTACTTCAAATATCATTTCAGAATACTCTGCAACTTTCGATATTCATACTATGAACAAAGTTCTAGTATATTATAAACGAAGAAGTAGCAAGATAACTCAGTATATCCTTTTCGTAAAATATCTGCTATATAGAATATAAGCAGACTATCAACATATAACTTAAAAGATGAAGTTATAAGGAAAAATATAAGGTTTCCGTAACCCAAAATCCACTTGTGCATATATATCCTTAATCAGGTTTTTATCAGAGTCATAACTCATAAGATAAAAGATGAAGTTGTAGGAATTTCCAAATATCATCTTTCATATCAAACATTTATCTCATATCATATTCTAGAAATAAAGACAAGGCAAAATATTTCCAATCCACTTTCTAAACTTGAATAACTGGAATAGCTTGAATAAACTTGAATAACTTTTCTTTTCTGGAAACTTGCTTAAAACTTTCTTTCTGTGATAACTTGCATAAAACTTTTTCTTTCATGGATGATGAACTATAGATGGAGATTCTAGGAGACAGGGATACCTCTACGATGATCAGTCGTAAGGCAAATCCCCACTGCTGTTTTTCTACGTAGAAGGGAAAATAGGGCAGACGCTAACTGACCTACCTCCCCGCCTTCGGTTGTAGGGGAAAGAGCAGACCCGTTCATAGACTTCCGGTCTGATACTCTTCTCTTACCCTACGGTCGGGCACTATCTGATAATCTAAGGGAAGAACAGACCCGTTCATAGACCGTCGGTCTACGCGTAATTCCCTTAGGGGACAGGTCGCCACTCAGTCCCTTACATATTCTTCGGGTTCAAGAAAATCCATAGTTCTGAAACATAAAGATTCCTTTCCCTTTTACCCCTAGTATACGACTCCACAAAGTAGTCATATCTGGCTGGAAAGGAAAATTCACCTATATTTCCCAAGCTGATGCTTGTTCATGGATACAACTTATTCCACTGATCTTACTCCTCGAGCCTTGAGGAAGTAATCAAAATCATTGTGATGGTAGCATACAAGGTTGTTAAATGAATAGTTTCGAAAAGATTTAGGATCGGGCAGTCCTCTTGAAACAAACATTAAAATTTGAGAAATATCCCCCGAGTCTTTGTAGTTTGAGCGAACATTTAAGTCTTTCAGAATATAGACTAAAAAGGAAAATAGATTTGGGAACCTTCTCTAATTATTTTTATAATTGTATGAATAAAACTTTATTGGTTATCTAGGGTTAAAGAATAGTTTTCACCAAAATACTCCCTTAAGAAGTAGGGCCTTAAATAATTAATGGAAACTATTTTTAAAAAAGAATATTTATTTAGCATTAATTCTCGAATACTTTATTAACAAAAGAATGGATAAAATAATAATAATATAACCATAGATAACAACTGATACCATTCCCGGTCCGTATAATAAATACAAAGTATATACCCCCTACTGAGGGATTTTTCTTAACATATCGGCTTATAAATATTGCCATGACCATAGCTTATAAGTCCAACTTATGCTAATAACTTTTACTTAGCATCATAAGTACCGTTTCGAAATCATGAACACATAGCATATATCTCAATATCTTTTATTTATCACAACAACATTTTATAGAGGTATAGGTTTGAAAACTTGCATCTAGTATATGCATATATTATATCTCAACATTTTTAATACCGTTACATCTATATACGATGTAAGGTTTGAAAGCATGCATCTATCATATGCATATACTATAATCTCAATAGTTTTAATACTATCACATCTATATACGATGTGAGGTTTGAAAACATGCATCTATCATATCATATGCGTCATCAGTATAATGTAATCTGAAATACAACATGGGATAAGGAAACTTGCCTGATGCTCGAGAAGTGATAGGGGTTCGCGACGATGCCGGACAATCTAGACAAAGTCAAAGAAACGCACGATTAATCCCCTGGATAATCCACTTGTACTCAATGCTTAAACACGTAAGCGAAACTCAACCAAGGAATTACTAGCTCATTATAGGCTCATACTAAGTCCACGTTTAGTCGACAATTACTTAAGTCGTAGGTTTAGTCCGAAATCGATCCTCGATCACAAGTTATACTTAACCATTTACAACATTGGTTTCTAAGTCATGTTCTTAGTGGTTTTCACTTGCGCAACCTCGGCTAAGACATTTCTATAAAATCGAAAAATAATCTTTTTAATACGAATCTTTTTCGTGAGCCTTCCTAATTGTCTCTAGTATTATTCCTCAAAGTTTCACATTTTAATATGGCTTCTAAGTGGTCCAAATATAGCCTCAAAGTGACTGACCAGAGATGGGTTGTTCCTCCGAACGGCGTTTACTAAAACTCACTTTTCTCTTAAACCGTAAATCAGATTAACATGATTCTTGCGCTCACGTAAACTAGAAACAAGGCTCTACACACTCATGTTCATCACTGAACCAAAAGAGGCAGTTAAGTTTTCGGATTCTAGGCAGTTTATAGAGTTACCGAAAATTGGGCATTACGACGGCTTAAAATCGAATAATCCAATTTTTGTCACAACCCAAGCCACACCGGGCATACCATACATCCACAACCTCAACAAACAACCATCATACACCTCTAAAATCAGTGGTGAGGCTGAAAACCAACACCCATCATTTTACACATTTAAACAAAGCCAAACAATCATTAAATCACTTAATCATGATCTTAACTTTACATGAACATCAAAACCACTTCAAAACTCATATAAACAAAAAGGGACAGAGGTTTTTATACCTTCCTTGATGCTCTACCAACACTAACCAGTGGTCAAAATCACTCAACAAGCCTTAGATACTCCTTACAAAGCTTAAACCTTAAGATCCAACCAAGAAAACAAGTTAACAAATTTCGAAGTTACTATTCATCATCAATTTGTAAACTCCATATAACATCGAAACACAAGAGTTTGGTTCTCAACTTTTTACCACACCTTCTACTCTTCAAGAGCTTTCGTTTGAGTCCTATCTCATCACCAGGGGATGCTTGAAGCTCGACTTATTGGCTTTCTAAGGTGAGTGGTCGAAACTGGAAAAGGCAGGACAGTTTCTGTTCTCCGACTTGGGGAAGGGATTTGACTAGGCTACACTCCTTTGTTGGCCATGACATTTTGAGCGAATGTTACCCATGGAGTGGAGAAGCTATGGATAAAATTTGGTGATTTTAGGACAAGTAGATTTGGAGTTATGAATTTTTCTCTCCTCCTTTTACAAGCTGAGCCGAAAAATGGGGGGAGAGTTCTTTCTCTTCTTTTTCTTTTCTTGTCTTGGTTAACTAACAATAATGCTGATATTTTGTATAAAAGTGGTGAGTCACCACCCTTGGTGGTCTCTTCCCCCGACACTTGTCCAACATGCACTGGCTTGGATAAAGTAGCTTTACTGGTTCGTTTCCTTTCACATGGATGATCCAAATGTTGCATTCCTCGAATCAATCTTGTTACATGTTACTTCCATGTCTATATTTAATCCTGTAAATGTTGCCTTGTTTCTCTTGAAACGATTCGAAATATTTTCTAAAGGGCGAATAAAACTCTACGCGGTTCTCGCAGTGAATAGTAATTATTCACTATTCACTTCAACAATCGAATCCTTAAATCGACTTTAATAATATAATAAAATTCCAAAATATTAAATCCTCAAATCCTCAATTTTAATATCTCATTTCTTGAATATAATAATATATAATTCACTGCCCGGTCAAATACTACACCAAAATAAAATTTGGAATTTCTGAATTCCGATCGTCTTTGCATTCACTTATTTACTCCGTAGATCACTAATATGACTTCGGAATATCCACACTACGTCTCGTACATAGGTGGCATGAAAAAAAATTTCTTAACCCTCAAAATCACTATTCATCCACCAAATTCACTATTCACTGATGCACTTAATCATAATAAGAAAAGTTTTAAATTTTTCCAAAAATTCGGGTTATTATAGTCTCCCCTCCTTAAAAGGATTCCGTCCCGGAATCAACTTAGGAATAACTGGGGTACTTCTCTTCCATTGCACTTTCTAACTCCCAAGTGGATTCTTCCACTTCTTGATTCTCCACAAACCTTTCACTAGCTTGGCAACCTCGTCTCTTAGCACTAGTTCTTTTCTATCCGTGATTTCCACAGGTTGTTCTTTGTAAGTCAGACCAGGTTGTATATCTACCTGCTCGTACTCTAACATATGCCGGGCATCTATAGTATACTGACGTAGCATTGACACATGGACCCCGTTATGACCATTCTACAAGTTTTGGGGGGCAAGGCTGGCTCGTAGGCCACCTTCCTGACGCGTTTTAAAATCTCAGATGGCTCAATGAATCTCGGGCTCGACTTCCCTTTCTTTCCAAATCTCCTTAATTCCTTCCACGAGGATATCTTTTAGCATCACGATCTCTAACCTCATATTCTCCATCTTGTTTGTACAGAAAATACACCAACATAAACTTGCTTGTCATCCATCAACCTGCCATTTAGCTTATCAATAGCAGTACTATCTCTATACTCACGGGCTTAGTCCGCATACTTTCTCTGTCTGTCTTGGTTGTCACTAGCCGCTTGTTGGTGAAATATTTTGTCCTTCTAGTTTGTTGGACTAACTTGGGTTTTGTGTGAAATCTCATCCTTTAATTCCCGATCACTCGGAATCCATCTCTGTCTCATTTTAATCAAGGGTATCGGCCACCACCTTGGCCTTCCCCGGATGGTAGTGTATCTCACAGTCATAATCCTAGGTCAATTTTAGCCATTTCTCCATCTCATGCTATCTACTATCACGGGTAACTCAAAGCCAATTCATTACATTCCATAAAATTTGTGGGTGCATTAGTCAACCCAAAATAACCTCGCTGAAAACTCGAAGTGTCCATTCCTAGTACGAATCGCAGTCTTGGGTATATCCTCGGATTTAACTTCCAACTGGTGATACCCAGTTCTTAAATAAATTTGGAAATACACAGCGTTCTTCCGCTGATCAAACAATCATTACAAGGGTACCTATTCTCCATGTCGAACTCATACAACTCTCGAGGTTCGATACATAATCTTGTGCTAACATCTTTCTCTCTTACAACAACACCGGGCTCTCCACGGTGGTACACTGGGTCTTATCATACCCTTATACAACAACTCTTGTAACTGAGTCACTAACTCTTTCATTCCCACTATACCCTGAATACTCGGTATTCATTCTCATGTCATCCAAATCGATATCTGGTAGCTCATTAAAACCTTGTACAATCTCTCAAAACCATTGTAGTTTCCTTTATACTTGGTATCTCTTTTCTTGGCGTCAACCATAAGAGCTAATTAAGCCTCGTATTTCTGACGTAATAGTTTCTTAGTCTAAACTATATTCAAGGATCTCTGAATCTGTCTCCATCCTTTATTTATTACTCTCTTTCTTTGCAATCAATTGGCTCCATTGGGTGTCAACCAACCCATCCTTATTATAATATCAACTTCTCCCAATCTTGAAAGGAATCAGGTCTATCAAAAGTGTCGACCTCATATTTCTAGTTCACAACCTGGATGTACCAGTCTTATGGGAAAATCCCTCGATTGACTATTTCTACTTTTAATTATTCCCTTAGCGGCTCGGCCTTAAGGTTTAATTGTCATGCAATTTCTTGATATACAACGATACATTAGCTCTGTCTAAACAGTATAAAAGGGCACCTGCTATTTAAAGGTCCTGACAGTGGGCTGCTTGTTGGAGGTAGCCCTGGTTGAAACCTACTGGCTTTCTTTCTTTCTGTGTTCACAAACTCCGGAACAAACCTCGATAATTCGGAAAACTTGGCCACATACTCGGTCACAGTCATGGTTTCTTGTTTTAACTCTTTAACATTCATTTTCATCCGGGTCTCCATATATTTCCGAAAATTATTCCTCTAGAACCACACACGCTGCACCTCTCCCAAGTCACAATACCAGCTCCCTCTAACTCCATCGTCAGTACTTATCTTGCTAACCCAGAGGTAGTGTCCATTCGTAAACAACTCCCCCAAAATCTCAATCTCACTATAGGGCATCTATCTAACACCGTTGTCACTGGAGTTCACGGCACATCGCTATTTCTTTCACATATATCGATTGACACGCTTTCCATTATCATAATATCCTTGGGAGAATAAACCAATTTCATCGATATGTCACTAACATTCTATTCGTCTTAGGGATTCGCTCCTGTCATAGGCGATTTCGTTGCGAATCTAATTCCTATCAGCGAATTTTGACTTATTTGACCTGATTGGCCTCCCTTTAGAATTCAATGAGGATAACAAAAATCATGGGGTCTTGAAAAGACAGCTCCCATATCAAGGAAAACATCACACACTGATTATGAGTTTTAAGGTAACCTTATTGGAGGTAAAAGAATTTACCGAGAGATCAACATGATCATAAGAACTCAACGTTGTGTGCCTCGATTGAGACATTACTAAAGGTAATTAGCCTTCTTGTATTTCACAACTTACAAGTGATGGCGTCCCATCAGACTTCTATCACACAGATAGATAGTCCTTGTAGCCCCTATAAATATAGGGTTGTTCGTCTCAGTGGAAGTTGAAAAGTATGAAAGCACTTCGAGATCAATTTAATGATTATCGCCTTTCAACAATATTTCTCAAAGGAATACCTTGGATTAAAATTGAACATATTCCAAAGGTGCGATTTACAAGAAAAGGATAGCCATAAAGATACTGGTATTCAACAAACAAGTGATGATGTATCACCATAGGGTCATTCATTATTTGAAGAAAAGTGAAAGCTTAAATAGCATCATTTGACAGGGCTTCGAAAGCCTGAAAATAGGCATCGTGACAGCCTCTAGCATAATTGAAATTAAATATGATTTAACACAAGTGTTATAAAATAACTTCGAAGAGGGAATATACCCTTTTTATCAGAATTCTTTCTTGGAGAGGGGTCAAGAGAGATCATAGATTGGGGAGGTACCCCACATAATTTGCAAATGGGGAGGGTACTACCAAGCTCTCTACGGATGCCTTCTATGTAGGCTCCTCTAATGGATAATCGTTCCATTCCAAAGCTTTTCTTCTCCAGGCATACCCTGAGGTGCTCGATACTTACGTTATTGCCGACTCATAGTAGTCGCTAAGGATTCAACCATCGACCTTTGCAATCGCAGGGAATTCTATTCGGCTAGGCGCAAACATCTCAAGTAAGCGTTCTGTTCTATAAGAAGACTTCGATTCCGTTGTTGCCCATAGCAATGATAATTCCACATGTCGACTGGGCGGTACTTCGAAAGATCGTTAGAAACTACAGGCTTAAATCCGGTCTCTATTTCAATCATCCTTATACACAATATTCCTTCTCCCATATCAATCCCGTGTGCTACATAAGCTTAACACTTTTGGCACAATAGCCTTTTCATTTAAGTCAATCCCGGAACTTCTCAGTCCGTCTTGGTCCTTAAATATATTTCGCCTTTACCGTCCAATCTCAACTTCATCATTTTATCTCTACAATCAATTATAGCAATCAGGGTCTGTCCACCAACCCTATAACGGCTATCTTACCCAATCCACAGGGTTCGCTCTAGTTTCCACTCTCTTTGGTGACATCCTCTGGTAATCAGAAAGACAAGGTTTGCCGAAATTTGCTGAATTCCTTTCCAAAATCAGGGAAACTTGATCAATCTATTTACCCAAAATTCTCCTTGAGATAATAAAATCCCTCAATGATGTAATAGACACTATTTCCAGTGGACTCGCTGGTCGTGGGGGGGGGGGGATTGAAACCTCGTAGCCAAAGCAATTCCTTTCACTATTCTTAGGCAACTAAGTACCCTTAATCGTTCGTGAAAATCTGAACACCTTGGTTCTTACGTATGCCGCCTCCTTATGGGCAACTATAACCGACTACGAGTAACGGGTTTCGTTCAAGTCGAATCAATCCACTGATACTGGCTATACTGCCTCTACCTCTTCTGCTCTGGAGACTCTACTCCATTTTCTTTGTCGTATCTCTTGGTGAATCATGAACGATCCTTAAACTCTCGTCTCGTCACTTATTTGACCTCCGAAGGTTCGTCCGGTCCTATTGTACGACCTCAAGTAATATATTACATCTTTATCAATCAACACGTCCTCTACAAGATTCTTTCCTTGACCTACTATGGGGTCTTCCTCTAGATCCTCCTTTGGATCTTCCCTTATCGGGTCTCCGTCCATTTCAAGGAACGCATCATCAATTGCCTACTAGAAGGCCTCGGGGTCTGGTATCTCAGAGTCCCATTCATCTATAACTTATACGAATCGAGGTGACTAACCATGAAATCCTAACTACGGTTTCCCAAAATAAGTCCCCTCTCGGGCTTCATCTTAAACAGTCAGGGTCATGTCCTCTAACCCGACTACGAACTCAATTTGAGCTCTAGATGTTCTTATCATTATTAAGGTATTGTAAGACTCGATCTCCTATCGTTTCTGAGGACTGTAACCTAATGCTCTGATACCATCTCTGTAACAGCCCCAAATCCGGGGTCGGGGATTTAGGGTTGTCACGATCCATGTACTCCTTGCCTTACCTGTATTACTCACACCATTCATAATTCACCTGCTCATGACCCCACAACATATGTCTCTCACACACACACACATGTTAGAGTCTCAGAAACGACACAATACAACAACTGTGGAATAAATAATTTTTATTACAATACCCAAATGTCTTTTGAATCTGTTACTGATACAATTTCTAAGTATTGTTACATTACCAACTTAGCCTTCTGATGCTCACAATCCTCTAATACCATTCATGTCTATACATAAGTTGAATACCAAAAGCCGTAGCCTGATTCAATTGGTTCGTACTACTCTCGGGATCGCTGCTAGAAACTGTTTAATGGAAACGCCTTGCGAGGTATGTGCCGTCCCATTGGCATCCTGCTTCGCTGCTATATAATATATATAAAATAATAGCAAGAGCGAGCGATAGCTCAGCAAGGTAATGAAAGTATGGCATAATTCTGCCCTTAATTCAACCCAGAAATAAAGCGGGTATACGACAATAATTTGTCAAAATATCTCGATACTGAAATCATTTCCTTATCGGAATGTATTCCAAAAATAGTACCATTACTGTACTTCAAATATCATTTCAGAATACTCTGCAACTTTCGATATTCATACTATGAACAAAGTTCTAGTATATTATAAACGAAGAAGTAGCAAGATAACTCAGTATATCCTTTTCGTAAAATATCTGCTATATAGAATATAAGCAGACTATCAACATATAACTTAAAAGATGAAGTTATAAGGAAAAATATAAGGTTTCCGTAACCCAAAATCCACTTGTGCATATATATCCTTAATCAGGTTTTTATCAGAGTCATAACTCATAAGATAAAAGATGAAGTTGTAGGAATTTCCAAATATCATCTTTCATATCAAACATTTATCTCATATCATATTCTGGAAATAAAGACAAGGCAAAATATTTCCAATCCACTTTCTAAACTTGAATAACTGGAATAGCTTGAATAAACTTGAATAACTTTTCTTTTCTGGAAACTTGCTTAAAACTTTCTTTCTATGATAACTTGCATAAAACTTTTTCTTTCATGGATGATGAACTATAGATGGAGATTCTAGGCGACAGGGATACCTCTACGATGATCAGTCGTAAGGCAAATCCCCACTGCTGTTTTTCTACGTAGAAGGGAAAATAGGGCAGACGCTAACTGACCTACCTCCCCGCCTTCGGTTGTAGGGGAAAGAGCAGACCCGTTCATAGACTGCCGGTCTGATACTCTTCTCTTACCCTACGGTCGGGCACTATCTGATAATCTAAGGGAAGAACAGACCCGTTCATAGACCGTCGGTCTACGCGTAATTCCCTTAGGGGACAGGTCGCCACTCAGTCCCTTACATATTCTCCGGGTTCAAGAAAATCAATAGTTCTGAAACATAAAGATTCCTTTCCCTTTTTCCCCTAGTATACGACTCCACAAAGTAGTCATATCTGGTTGGAAAGGAAAATTCACCTATATTTCCCAAGCTGATGCTTGTTCATGGATACAACTTATTCCACTGATCTTACTCCTCGAGCCTTGAGGAAGTAATCAAAATCATTGTGATGGTAGCATACAAGGTTGTTAAATGAATAGTTTCGAAAAGATTTAGGACTGGGCAGTCCTCTTGAAACAAACATTAAAATTTGAGAAAGATCCCCCGAGTCTTTGTAGTTTGAGCGAACATTTAAGTCTTTCAGAATATAGACTAAAAAGGAAAATAGATTTGGGAACCTTCTCTAATTATTTTTATAATTGTCTGAATAAAACTTTATTGGTTATCTAGGGTTAAAGAATAGTTTTCACCAAAATACTTCCTTAAGAAGTAGGGCCTTAAATAATTAATGGAAACTATTTTTAATAAAGAATATTTATTTAGAAGTAAATCTCGAATACTTTCTTAACAAAAGAATGGATAAAATAATAATAATATAACCCTAGATAACAACTGATACCATTCCCGGTCCGTATAATAAATACAAAGTATATACCCCCTACTGAGGGATTTTTCTTAACATATCGGCTTATAAATATTGCCATGACCATAGCTTATAAGTCCAACTTATACTAATAACTTTTACTTAGCATCATAAGTACCGTTTCGAAATCATGAACACATAGCATATATCTCAATATCTTTTATTTATCACAACAACATTTTATAGAGGTATAGATTTGAAAACTTGCATCTAGTATATGCATATATTATATCTCAACATTTTTAATACCCTTACATCTATATACGATGTAAGGTTTGAAAGCATGCATCTATCATATGCATATACTATAATCTCAATAGTTTTAATACTATCACATCTATATACGATGTGAGGTTTGAAAACATGCATCTATCATATCATATGCGTCATCAGTATAATGTAATCTGAAATACAACATGGGATTAGGAAACTTTCCTGATGCTCGAGAAGTGATAGGGGTTCGCGACGATGCCGGACAATCTAGACAAAGTCAAAGAAACGCACGATTAATCCCCTGGATAATCCACTTGTACTCAATGCTTAAACACGTAAGCGAAACACAACCAAGGAATTACTAGCTCGTTATAGGCTCATACTAAGTCCATGTTTAGTCGACAATTACTTAAGTCATAGGTTTAGTCCGAAATCGATCCTCGATCACAAGTTATACTTAACCATTTACAACATTGGTTTCTAAGTCACGTTCTTAGTGGTTTTCACTTGCGCAACCTCGGCTAAGACATTTCTATAAAATCGAAAAATAATCTTTTTAATACGAATCGTTTTCGTGAGCCTTCCTAATTGTCTCTAGTATTATTCCTCAAAGTTTCACATTTTAATATGGCTTCTAAGTGGTCCAAATATAGCCTCAAAGTGACTGACCAGAGATGGGTTGTTCCTCCGAACGGCGTTTACTAAAACTCACTTTTCTCTTAAACCGTAAATCGGATTAACATGATTCTTGCGCTCACGTAAACTAGAAACAAGGCTCTACACACTCATGTTCATCACTGAACCAAAAGAGGCAGTTAAGGTTTCGGATTCTAGGCAGTTTATAGAATTACCGAAAATTGGGCATTACGACAGCTTAAAATCGAATAATCCAATTTTTGTCACAACCCAAGCCACACCGGGCATACCATACATCCACAACCTCAAAAAACAACCATCATACACCTCTAAGATCAGTGGTGAGGCTCAAATCCAACACCCATCATTTTACACATTTAAACAAAGCCAAACAATCATTAAATCACTTAATCATGATCTTAACTTTACATGAACATCAAAACCACTTCAAAACTCATATAAACAAAAAGGGGAAGAGGTTTTTATACCTTCCTTGATGCTCTACCAACACTAACCAGTGGTCACAATCACTCAACAAGCCTTAGATACTCCTTACAAAGCTTAAACCTTAAGATCCAACCAAGAAAACAAGTTAACAAATTTCGGAGTTACTATTCATCATCACTTTGTAAAATCCATATAAAATCGAAAACCAAGAGTTTGGTTCTCAACCTTTTACCACACCTTCTACTCTTCAAGGGCTTTCGTTTGAGTCCTATCTCATCACCAGGGGATGCTTGAAGCTCGACTTATTGGCTTTCTAAGGTGAGTGGTCGAAACTGGAAAAGGCAGGACAGTTTCTGTTCTCCGACTTGGGGAAGGGATTTGACTAGGCTACACTCCTTTGTTGGCCATGAACGTTTGAGCGAATGTTACCCATGGAGTGGAGAAGCTATGGTTAAAAGTTGGTGATTTTAGGACAAGTAGATTTGGAGTTATGAATTTTTCTCTCCTCCTTGTACAAGCTGAGCCGAAAAATGGGGGGAGAGTTCTTCCTCTTCTTTTTCTTTTCTTGTCTTGGTTAACTAACAATAATGCTGATATTTTGTATAAAAGTGGTGAGTCACCACCCTTGGTGGTCTCTTCCCCCGACACTTGTCCAACATGCACTGGCTTGGATAAAGTAGCTTTACTGGTTCGTTTCTTTTCACATGGATGATCCAAATGTTGCATTCCTCGAATCAATCTTGTTACATGTTACTTCCATGTCTATATTTAATCCTGTAAATGTTGCCTTGTTCCTCTTGAAACGATTCGAAATATTTTCTAAAGGGCGAATAAAACTCTACGCGGTTCTCGCAGTGAATAGTAACTATTCACTATTCACTTCAACAATCGAATCCTTAAATCGACTTTAATAATATAATAAAATTCCAAAATATTAAATCCTCAAATCCTCAATTTTAATATCTCATTTCTTGAATATAATAATATATAATTCACTGCCCGGTCAAATACTACACCAAAATAAAATTTGGAATTTCTGAATTTCGATCGTCTTTGCATTCACTTATTTACTCCGTAGATCACTAATATGACTTCGGAATATCCACACTACGTCTCGTACATAGGTGGCATGAAAAAAAATTTCTTAACCCTCAAAATCACTATTCATCCACCAAATTCACTATTCACTGATGCACTTAATCATAATAAGAAAAGTTTTAAATTTTTCCAAAAATTCGGGTTATTATATAATTTTTTTTTGTTAGTAAATTCTTTCTTTTTTCTAACATATTTTACAGGCTTAAAAGCTTTTCTCTTTCTCTTAAACTTGTATTTAGAAGCTATTTTTTGAGAATACTTCTTTTTTCTTTTTATTATTGATGTAGCTTGGTCTACATCCATAAGTAAAAGGCTGTTCAACTATTTTCTTACAACATGTTTTGCTGAAAGTTTTTAGTTGCTTTTGCTTTGTAGTTAAATCACAAATCTTGGAGATTTCCTGTTTAACTAAACTGTGAGCATAGGCTAAACTATATTCAGTGATTTCTGATTTTTCGATCATGAATCTAGCTAAAGCTTTCTCTCCTACAAGGGGTATTTTTCTGATATATTCGACTACATAAGTCTTATATCCGTGCTGATCACCTGTGTTATAAAAATGTTTTTCATAATCACAATAAAATTGTTCTAGCTGACATATATCACAGATCTGCATTTTACTAAGACTACTCTTAGCATCTTCTTTGATTTTGTTTTGTTCTTGTGTTTTAGAACTAACATAATCAATTCCTAAAAACATGGCATATATAGAATCTAGGACATTATTAAAGGCTATTATGGGACTGATTACGGGTGTCCAAGTTGTATCCTTAATAAACTTGTTAACCGCACATGCAGTTTTGTGATCTAATAGGAGCAAAACTATACTCTGATCATCATATTGATTTGGGTTAGTCTGTATAATTAAACTAATCTCTTTAGCCCAAATATCAATAAGTGTCTTTCTGGCAATCTAAATATAGAGTATTAGATCCATAAACATTTTGGTTGATTTTAAACTCACTTGTTGGCGGGTAAAAATCACCTTTTCGTTTCTGGCGACTAGTCTGGTTTTTTGTTCCTAACGTTTCTCCAGTTTCTCGTTTAGGGACATGTGTGTCCATTCTGAAGGTTTCTGTATAAACTTCTTCTTCAGAGGTGCTCCCTAATTCTTCATCTTGCGGGATGCTTTCAGTTTCTTCTTCTGAGCTTTCTCCTGTAATAACATTCAAATACAAAGGTTGATTAAATCCAAATAATTGTTTTAGTTCATCACTACTGTTAGGCCGAATACACAATATAATCAAGTATGTATGAGAATAACAATAAATAACACAGTTTATGAATCAACAAAAACTGTATTTATATTAACAGCTTCTCTCTTTATGATGTTAACGAATCACAAAGAGCTACTAGGTTACAAGAATAATGTATTCAATGTTCGCGTCCCTTCTAGGGATAACCTATCTGTGTTTATATAGTACACAGTTACACAATCCTTATCTAATTGATATTCCTACAAATTAGCTATACAATTGATATCAATTAAGGATTGCTTCTTATCTTCTATTCCGTCTCCTTAGCTGTATCAATATATTCTGCTTCTTTCCATCTTCAGAATATATTGCTTCTAGAATCTTCAATTCAGCACCGACAGCTAATTCAACTAACACCCTGTCAGACTTTAAATAAACTCTGACCGGCTTCCTTTAAACTCTTCACCCTGTCAGAGTTTAATTAAACTCTGACCGGCTTCTGATAAACTCTGGTCAGTACCTATTGCTTAAACACTGATAAACAAACGTCAGCAATTATATCTAACAATCTCCCCCAACTTGTTCATAATAAAATGTACAAGTTAAACATATAATTGATGATGTCAAAAACATTTAACAAATGCAGTGTTTAACATATAACAGAGTTTAATTTAAAAACAGAGTTTAAATTTGACTTAGAATAGAAAATATATTAAAAACTTACAATCAGACTTTACTTGATTTCTTGAATATCAGGCACTGTCCTGATATAGTCTGATAGCAATTTCTTTTCAGCTCTTTCTAGCTCTTCCACCATGATCTTCTTCACTTCTTTCAACTCTGGATCAGATTCTCCAGTCTGATAAATTGCAGCTCTCAGAGAATAGATGGAATTCTTCCTCATCTCATTCCCTAGCTTAATATAATAAGCTTTATCAGATTCTAAATTGAATTCAAGAACTTTTGTACCCAGTGCTGTTCTGAACTTAGCACTGTTTCTTTTCATCTCAACAATCTTCCCATGTGCATTTATGTATTTGGGAATATATGCACTTGATACTCCTCCTCCAAGCATCATCTTCGATCTTAGCATCTTTTCTCTGATAACCGAAGCAGCATTGTGAGTATTTCTATTTTTGACTTTCAACAAGTACAGAACATACTCCAATTCTTGATAAGATTTGAGATTTATATCAGACTCTGCAACCTTATAAACTCTTCCATCATTCATAAAGTACAACAAAAATTCCTTCTTCAACACCTTATGAAAGATCATTTGAACAGAGTCTAGCATATCAAGATTTTCTTGAGTGATAATACCAGATTCTGCCAGTGAAATGTTGTCTTGAGATCTGTTATTTGTTCTTCTCTCTCTGTGTGAACCCAGTCCAGATTTATCATAGGCTTCTTTTCCCAATACTGTTCTGGTTTTTGAGAAATTCACAGCTTCAAGCTTTAAGTCTTCAAGAATTTTTGGTTTGCTGAATCCTGGAAGTAGTGTAGATTTCTGTACAACTTGAGCAACGTCAGAGGTTGTCATATCTTCAATAGAAACATCAACTTGAGCAGCGTCAGAGGTTGATTTATCTAATCTTGTTTCAACTTGAGCAATGTCAGAGGTTGATTTAAACTTCTTATTCAGGTTAGGCTCTTCAATCATTATGCCTTTACCCTTATCAGAGTTTCTAATCACAGGTCTCCTTGTATATTGTATACTCTGTTGAATATTCTCTTTGATAGAAATACCAACTTCTTTCTTTCTAGGAGCCTTGATTTCCTTTTTCTTGTAGATTCCAGCTTCAAGATTTTTCTTGTGTTCCTCAGCAAGCATTTGTTCTTCAGCCTGGATATCTTCAATAGTAACATTCTTTCCATGCTCTTTCATGAATATCTTAGCAGCAATCTCTTCATCAGTAGATGGATTAGTTGAAACAACTAAACTCTTGAGTTTTGAAGTAGATTGGCCACCAGAGTTTATCTTGTCAGAGTTTGTTTCTCTATCAGAGTTTACTCTTGTCCTGCTTTGCCTTTGAGCAATAACCTTTCTTTTATTTTCTTTGTTTCCCCCATCAGTAGAATCATCCCTCCGTCTCAGAGCTTGAGTGTCTTTGCATTTGTCTTTAGGTACACTCTCCCCCTTTTTGACATCATCAGAAAGTAGTACTGATGTCAGCAATTCAATGGCAGTAGAAATGGAATTCAGTTGAGTAGACATTGCATTCTGATTTTCCTCAACTTTCCCAAGCCTCTTCTTGATTTCCTCAGAATCCTTGGCTTACTGCTTGAGCATAGAATAATAAAAAGTTCTGTCAGACTTGAAAGAAAGATCCTTCATACTGGCTTCATTCCTTAGATTTGTAAGCATTTGTTGATTCTCATCAAATCTATTATGAAGAGATTTGACTTGAACAACAGTTGCCTGTAAGCTTGTAAGTACATCAGTATTTGAGATCTTCTTGACAGAATCAGATAGAAAATCTGCAGCCCTTTGTGCTGGGAAGACACAATCTGCATCAGCCCATTTGTTGTAGTACATATTCTGAAAATGCTCATTTCTCTGTCTATTAACTTCCCTTTCTTCATCACTATTGACATCATCAGCCAATGAAACTTGAATGCTAGGATGTGAATGAGAACCCTCAGCATCATTTCCAGCTTCTTCATTATTGTCTGCTTCATTTTCAGTAAGAATATTTTCAGCAGTAAACTGTGCAGCATCATCAATTTTCTCCTCTTCTACAGCTTCAGGAATATCAGAGTGAACCTGAGCAAAAACCTCTGCTTCTCTTTGAACAATCTCAACAACAGATTGTTGCAAAGCTTCAAGAATAATATTCTCAGAGTTTAGCTCATCAGCAGCCTCTTGTTCCTTTTCCATCACAGCTTCATCAATTTTCTCTGTGACTTTGATCATCTGATTAACCTCCTCACCTTTGTCAAGATCACAAGAAATAATTTCAGTATGAGTGGCCAGAGATTCTTCTACCTGATCAGTGACTTGATCAACTTCCACACCCTCTGTATAATGATCAGAATGGATAGAGGTGTGTGCTTCAAAATCAAAAACTCTGCTATCAGAATGAGTAGCAGCTTCCTCAACTACATCATTAGCCAATGATGTAGGAGTTTCTATATCCAAATTCATCATAGTAGCATCAGTATTTATCCTGTCTAGATTGACAGCTTCAGTATTTGCAGCATCCTCCTGAACAAATACTTCAGGAGCTTCAGTGTTTACAAACACTCTGTCCTCATCAGCATTTAGAATATTCTCCTCAACAACAATAGCAGGAGTATCTTGAGGAACAGCTTCAGTTACAATCTCCTCATTCTCTGATGTAGGAGCTTCAGTTTCCTCAGAAACTCTGTCCATATTGACATTTATAGCACCAAAAAGATGTGCAGCCACTAGTCTTCTTTTTCTCTGATGAAGAGTTTCTTCATCAGTATCAGTCTCTGAGGCTTCAACAACAGACTTTGCCCTATTGGCTCTTCTTTTCTTTAGCCTTGTCTTCTCAGGTATCTCTTCAGGTCTTGATACCCCAGCTTCAGTAGATGGTCTCCTCGCAGGTTTAGTACCAATATGTTTGGTCCTACCTCCCCTTGCAGGTTTAACAGAAGTTGATGGAGGTAACTATGTGTTTAAAGGTTCTGATTGAGATTCAGCTTGTGTTTGTGGATTTACTTGAGCATCCACAAACTGTTGCACAAAAGCAGGTAGCAAAAGGTCTCCAACAATTCCTTTCTTAACATCTTTGTTTACTAGATCAGTAAATACCCTCTTATGTAATTTAAAACAAGAAACATCTGTTTCAATTACATTTACTCCTTCAACACAATAAGAAACCAAAAGCTGACAGAATCTAGAAAAATAAACAACTCCTCTATTCTCTGTCATCTTCTCCCCTAAGTTAGTCAAAACAAGTCGTGCAAAATCAAAATGATTATCATATAATAAAGAATACCCGATTTGCAGACTGTCTGTGGGAATATCATCCCAATTTGTGCATTTCTTTCCAAATGTCCTCGTGATGCAGTCGAAGAAGAAACTCCATTCCTTGCGCAGAAACGGCCTGTTGAGTTGCCCAATCTTTGTCAATGGCCCAGAGTAGCCAATCTCTCGCATCATTCGTATTAAATCCTCATCACCCATTCCAACAGTGTATGAAGGATACTCAGGAAACCCCATTGCATCTCGAATAGTACCAGCAGTAATAACATACTCTGTTTCTTCAAACTCAAAGATTATGGATGGGCTCCCAGTTTCACCACCATCATCATAAACCCCTGTCTCCCAGAACGCCTTGATTTGTAAACCAGAAAGTTTGGCTGGTTCAACTAAAGCACGCCCAATCGCTGACTGAGCAAGAAACTTTTGAATCATATGAAATGCTTCTGGTGCGTTTGCAGTGTTTAGTGGTGCGGTATAGTTGTTTGCAACGAACTCTAACCCAGACGAAACGAAAGCTGTGGTTGCCATTAGAAGATTTTGAAGAAAGAACAAGTAATTGATGCGAAAGCTTAACAGAGTTTATGTGTAGAAAGGTGTTTGTGACTATGTGTGTGTGATAATAGATGTGTATGAGTAAGATGTGAAAAGTTTAACTGAAGATGTGTGTATTGTATTTAAAAGAAAATTAAAGATGAAAAACTGAAGAGTTTTTTAATCATTAATACACAACTGTCTTACTCCTATAATCATGTGAGTGGGACACATGTCAAACGTGCATACGCTGACAGCTGTATTGAACAACTTCCAATACACACGTGCAGACGTGGAGACACCTGGCATCACATATCCGCTTATTGGCAAAAAAAAAAAAATCAATAATAATAAAATTATTGATTTTAATATTTCAGAAACATAATAACGAAGTACGAAGGAGCTCAACAGTCAGAAGAATAATGACTGTCTTGGAACTCCGCACTTTACTGTCCCCATAACTTCGAGCCAAGCAAAACCTTTCAGTTGCCCTGTTGGATGCTATAAAAGCTGGAGCATTGTAACAACAGGCAATACATATATTAAACAAATACCATACATCAAATGGCAGGAACCTTTGAATTCATGGATGTAGAAGCATTCTTGAATATGAACTGGCGTCAACAAGCAAACTATATTATTGATGAGTTTCTTGTTTTGTCATTTCTGAATGATGAAGGTCTCATTGCTGATGATGAAATAGCTGAAGGACCTATCTCCAATCCCTATGTGCACATCATTCGTCCTGGGCCATATGATGTGCCCATCCTTGCAGATGATGAAGCTGTGGAGATTTGTATGATGCTCTTTTATCAGAGCTACTTGACGGGTTCGAAGAAGAAATTCTTCTTGGAATCCTGCAAGCTGCAAACCAGAAAGAGAATTCGAGAGGATGATGATGATGATTCAACATCAGGGGGTTGTCAAGCCTTGGAAATCCCAGATGGTATAATGACCAGATAACCGAACAAGTAGCTAGACAAGAGTATGAAATTGTCTGAATGTAAACAAAGTTTGAATCAATTTATGAAAAAAAAAAATCCATTGTTTTGCTTTACATATCAGTATTAATGTTATGATGAATGTATAATCATAAATGAATTATCAGAACTACAGTCATCAGTATCTCATAGTAATTGTAAAGTGAAAGAAATGATATCACTTTAAACAGTAAACTAACATACTCATCAGCGCTACTAATCACCATCAGGACTTATCAAACACACTCTTTCTTTTCTCTGTTTAATGCAAAATAGATCCGTTACCAATCATACTTTTTCGAAAAACAAATGTCTAATCTCAAAATTATAAAATGTCTGAAACAAAGAAATTATTTTAACCATCAGAGATTAAAACAAAGTTACCTCGGCATATGTCACACAATACATCAGTGTTTATCATTTGTCCTTCTTTGTCAATAAACTCTTTTCTCAAACTATACATGTGTGAAAATATGTGTGTGTAATAGCAGAGTTTACCGAAATCAATATTTAGATCATCTCAAAGTGCATAAAATCCACAAACTAAAGTAGTAAAAACTGGTTGCCTAAACTCTCATGTATAACATAAAATCTGATTTTATATCTAAACTCTGTATACTGATATCCTTTCATTTGGATATGTCTTTTATTTTTCACCCCCTTTATATATATTTATATATATTTTGTTTTTTGTTTTTTGTTTTTTTTTTATTTTTTTATTTTTCCAGTAATCAGTGGTTGGCACTAGTCACCAAAAATCAAAGATTTTAGCCCTTATTTCATACAATAAGTTCCTGGATCTTCCTAGGCACAACATGATCTCAAAGGAATTTGTGCTCTTTTTGGCATCTTTTGATTTGAGGGTGAATTATTTGCAATTAATAATCAGAGTTTAGACTTTTCATCAGGTAATACAATTAATTTATGAGAGAAAATGCAAACAGCTAATACAGACTCAGTGTATAGGATTAATAAACTAAGAGATGGTATAAATACAGAGACAGTATCATGCTGTGTTAACTTACTGCACATATTTGAGATCAGAATCTATACAACTCTTAAGGATTCACAATTACTTACTGAGAATTATGCTTCATACAAATTTCTTCATTGGTCCATATGTTTCAGACAAAATTACAATCAGAGTATAGCATTAAACTGTAACAATCAGAGTATGACCAACATTTTATGACTAACAGAGTTTAGCATCAGAGTTTAACCGACAGAGTTTATGACACTGGTACTCGTAACAGTTAATACATGCAAGGAATCATGAGCATTAAAAATCAAACATGTATAGATTTTGAGTCTAACCCGTATCTCTAGTCAGAACCAGAGATCATCCCAAGTTCATTTACCAATCTTGTAAAAGTAGCTTCACTCAAAGGTTTGGTGAAGATATCTGCAAGTTGTTGGTCTGTAGACACAAAATGAAGCTCAATGTCCCCTTCTTCCACATGTTCTCTGATAAAATGATACCTTATGCTGATGTGCTTGGTCATGGAGTGCTGTACTGGATTTCCTGTCATAGCAATAGCACTTTGGTTATCACAGAAAATAGGTATTTTAGAGTACCTTAACCCATAATCCAGCAATTGATTCTTCATCCATAAAATCTGTGCACAACAGCTACCAGCTGCTATATACTCTGCTTCAGCTGTGGATGTAGAAATTGATTTCTGTTTCTTGCTGTACCAAGAAACTAATCTGTCACCTAAAAATTGACAGATTCCACTTGTACTTTTTCTGTCTATCTTACATCCTGCAAAATCTGCATCAGAGTAACCAATTAACTTAAACTCTGATTCTCTAGGATACCACAAACCCAAGGTTATGGTTCCTTTGAGATATTTGAAAATCCTTTTTACAGCTGTTAGATGAGGCTCTCTTGGATCTGCTTGAAATCTTGCACAAAGACATGTTGCATACATGATATCAGGTCTACTTGCAGTAAGATACAGTAAAGACCCTATCATTCCTCTGTAAATAGTCATATCTACTGAGGCTCCTGTGTCTTTGTCTAGCTTTGTTGCTGTAGCCATGGGAGTTGTGGCAGATGAACTATCAAGCATACCAAATTTCTTTAGAAGATTTCTGGTATACTTTGCTTGATTGATAAAAATCCCATCATCTGTTTGCTTGACCTGTAAGCCTAGAAAATAACTAAGCTCTCCCATCATGCTCATTTGGTACCTGGACTGCATAAGCTTTGCAAACTTCTTACAAAGTTTGTCATTAGTAGATCCAAAAATAATATCATCTACATAAATTTGAACTAACAGCAAATCATCACCATAATTGAAATAAAACAATGTTTTATCAATTGTACCTCTTGTGAACCCACTTTCTAAAAGAAATTGAGCAAGAGTTTCATACCATGCTCTTGGTGCTTGCTTTAGTCCATATAATGCCTTGTCAAGCCTGTAGACATAATCTGGATGCTTGGGATCTACAAATCCTGGTGGTTGTTCAACAAATACTTCTTCTTCAAGCTTCCCATTGAGAAAAGCACTTTTTACATCCATCTGAAAGACTTTAAACTTCTTGTGTGCAGCATAGGCCAGAAAGATTCTTATGGCCTCCAATCTTGCAACTGGAGCAAAGGTTTCATCATAGTCAATTCCTTCCTGTTGTGAATATCCTTTTGCCACAAGTCTAGCCTTGTTTCTTGTAATCACACCTTCACTGTCAGTCTTGTTTCTGAAAACCCACTTTGTACCTACAATTGATCTATTCTTTGGTCTAGGTACAAGTGTCCAGACTTCATTTCTTTCAAATTCATTTAACTCTTCTTGCATTGCTGTAATCCAATTAGCATCTTGAAGAGCTTCTTCCACTTTCTTTGGTTCTGTTTGAGACAAGAAAGCATGATACAGACACTCATTATTTGTTGCACTTCTAGTTCTCACACTAGCATCAGGATCTCCAATTATGAGATCAGGTGTGTGTGCCTGTGTCCACCTTCTTGCTGTTGGTAAGTGGTTTCTTGCATCATTATTGGATCCTCCCCCTTGATCCATGCTCTCCTGATTCATATGTTGACTTTCTGTAGCATCTGAGACTCCCCCTGAATTGGATGGCTCAGAGTTTGAACTGTCAGAGTTTGAATCAGTTTCCTCAACTGACTCACTTGCTGTGTCTTGTTGAGCTTCTTCACGCTCCCCCTCAACTGGTTCTCTATTTTGTTCAATTTGAGAATTTCCAGTTTCTCCAGTATTTACCAGTAGAGGTTCAGAGTATGCTTCGTCAGAGTTTGTCATACCTGCTTCGTCAGAGTTTGTCAAACCTGCTTCATTAGAGTTTACATCATCAGAGAATAATCCTTCATTTTCAAAACGCAGTTGATCATATCCATTTAAGTCATCAAGTCCAGTTATTTTCTTGTCATCAAATGACACATGTATGGATTCCATGATCACCTTTGTTCTTAGATTGTAAACTCTGAATGCTTTTGTCGACAATGGATAGCCAACAAAGATTCCTTCTTCAGCTTTTAACTCGAACGTTGTCAACTGTTCAGGATGAGTCTTCAACACAAAGCATTTGCATCCAAATATATGAAAATATTTCAAATTTGGCTTCTTATTTTTCACCATCTCATATGGTGTTTTCCCATGCTTGTTGATCAGTGTAGCATTTTGAGTAAAACAAGCAGTTTGAACAGCTTCTGCCCAGAAGTATGTTGGTAATTTTGCTTCATCAAGCATAGTTCTGGCTGCTTCAATTAAAGTTATGTTCTTCCTTTCAACTACACCATTTTGCTGTGGAGTTCCAGGTGCAGAAAACTCTTGTTTCACTCCTCTTTCCTTGCAGAAAGCTTCCATGAGTGAGTTTCTGAATTCAGTTCCATTATCACTCCTCATAATTTTGACTTTGTGCTGTGATCCTTTGTCCAGTAGATTTACATGATCCATCAGAGTTTGAGCAGTTTCATCCTTCTTTGACAAGAAATACACCCATGTATATCTAGTATATTCATCAACAATTACTAGAGCATATTTCTTTCTGCCCATGGACATCACATTCACTGGTCCAAAGAGATCAACATGTAGAAGATGATAAGGTTCCACTACTGAAGATTCAGATTTGCTCTTGAAAGATGACTTCCTTTGCTTGGCTTTTTGACAAGAATCACACAAGCCATCTAGACTGAGTATAGATTTTGGAAGTCCCCTTACAAGATCCTTTCTTATTAGCTCATTGATGTTGTTCAAATTGAGATGAGAGAGCTTCTTGTGCCAGTTCCAACTCTCTTCATTTGACATTCTTGCAGTCAGACACACTGTTTTTCCATCAGAGTTTGTTACCAAACTTGCTTCATAAATGTTGTTGCGCCTATGTCCAACTAGAACAACTTTTCCAGTAGATTTACTGATAACTTCACAGTATTCACTATGAAAATCTACATGGTTTCCTCTGTCACAGATTTGACTCACAGATAACAGATTATGCTTGAGTCCTGAGACTAGAGCTACATTTGTAATGATGACACTTCCAAGATTAATATTGCCATATCCCAGAGTGTGTCCTATGTTGCCATCTCCATAGGAAACTTTTGGGCCAGCCTTCTCCTCAAAGTCTGATAGCAGGGCTTTATTTCCAGTCATATGTCCTGAGCATCCACTGTCCAAGATAAGTGTGCTCTCTTTTATACCCTGCAATCACAAACAAACACTAAGTGTTAGTTTTAAGGACCCAGACTTGCTTGGATCCTTTGTCTTTCTTAACAGTGTTAGCTTTTGCAGCGGAATTACTATCTACAGAGTTTAAGCTAACATTGTCAGACTTTACACTTGCAGAGTTTGCTCTAACCCACTTCAGATTGGGTTTTAGCTCATAATAGTTATGATAAATAGCATGATAACTCTTGCAAGTATAAATGGAATGCCAAGTGCTCCCACAGTGTGTGCATAAAGTTTGTGGTTTAACCCTTACATAATCATTCTTTACTCCTGATGTAGAAGATAAAGAATTAATATGTTTGTTCTTAGTGCAAAATCTAGCAAGATGATTAGAACTACCACAATTATAACATGTTTTCCTTGGAGCAGCACCAGTAGGCAAATGATTATTTCTGTTATTTATGCCTATTTTTCCATTCCTATTTTTCTTGGATCCTTTAGGTTTCATGGCAGATTTTACCTCTTTCAACTTATGATTGAACTGTTTTCCTGTCATCAAACCCACATTAACCTGTTTTTCACAAGTTTTTACTGATTTTCTAACAGCTTCTCTTTCCATAAGTTTTTCTGTTATAATATTTTCCTGTCTTTCACAGGCTTCATCTGATTCCATATCAGCTTCTCTTATTACAACAGATTTTAACTTATTGGCTTCTGGAACAAATTTCACAGGTTTAAGTTGTGGTTTTACCTTAACCTTGTCTTTAAACCTAAGTTCATCATTTTCACAATAACCTAAACCTACAGAATCAGTCTGAAACACTTGATGAGTGTCTCTTCCAGAATCTGTCCAAGTCTTGATTATTTTTTTTATTTTTCTAAATCAGATTCTAGTTGCCTATACCTTTTAAGCAACTCCTGTTCAACATAAACAGCATCATCTCTTTCTTTTTGAATCTGCTTCATACTTTCAAGTTCTCCTTCAAGAAACTTGTTTCTATCTTTAAGACTAAGATTCTCAGATTTAATTCTTTCATTTTCTAAAGTCTGATCCCTATAGCTAACATGAACACTTTTCAGATATACTCTTAACTCAGATATATTATCAGTATCATAAGCATAAGTAGTTAGGGGTACCTTATTTTCAGATGATTCAGTCTCATCTCTGACAGTTGCCATAAGAGCATAATTTTCTCCATCATCAGAGTCTGAAGTATCTGCCCAGTCTTTGCCTTTAGAGATGAGTGCTTTCTCAGATTTGCCTTTCTTGCACTCTGGGGCATAGTGACCCATCTCCTTACACCTGTAGCACTGGATTTCAGATTTATCCTTCTTGCCAGACTTGGTCTCCCTTCCATCAGACTTTCTAAAACTTCTCTTATCAGAGTTTGAATCTTTCCTTGAGAATCTCTTTCCCTTCTTGAAATTCTTGAATCCCATCTTCTTGAAGGTCTTCACCATCAATGCAGCCATTTGCATCATCTGTTCTTCATCATCCTCAGAGTCAGAAGCTTCATCAGAGTTTGAGTCATCATCAGTGTTTGATGACTCACTCTCAGATTTAATGACTAAAGCCTTTCCCTTGGCTTTCTTCCTTGATGATTCCTTCTTAATGGGCTTCTCCTCGACTTTGAGAGCAACAGATTTTGTCTTTTTACTCAATCTTCTATTCCTTTGTTCTATCTCCAGTTCATGAGTTTTCAATAACCCATAGATTTCATCAAGATCTGTATCAGCAAGCTCATAATTATCTCTTATTGTGGTTGTCTTTAGATCCCACTTTTCAGGTAGAGATAACAGAAACTTGAGATTAGACTCTTCAAGCTCATATTCTTTATCAACCAGAGACAGATCATTCAATAGTTTGCAAAATCTGTCATGAGTCTCAGTCAAGGTTTCATTAGGTCTTGAATCAAAGTGCTCATACTCCTGTGTGAGTATTGTCTTTCTGTTCTTCTTGATAGCACCTGTTCCCTGGCATCTGACTTCTAAAGCATCCCATATCTCTTTGGCAGTTTTGCAGCCAATTACTCTGTTAGACATAACATTATCTAAAGCACTGTGGAGAAGATGTCTAACCTTTGCATCTTTTGCAATTGATGAGATGTCCTCAGGAGTCATATCTTTCTTTTCCTTTGGAACAGTCTTTTGTTCTTGTCCATCAACAACAGGGGACAATTTAGTCGGCATATGAGGACCATCATAGATTCTGTCAAGGTATTCTGGATCTGTAGCCTCCAGAAACATGGTCATCTTAACCTTCCAAATCGGATACTCTACTGGCCTGAGAATTGGAACCCTGATTGTTTCATATCGACTCACAGAATTGGGCTTAACCTGTTCAGCCTTAGGAGCAGTTTGATTTTCTTCAGACATGATTAATACTGTGTTTGAATCGTAAAACTGTATATATTAAACAGCCTTGGCTCTGATACCAATTGTTAGGCCGAATACACAATATAATCAAGTATGTATGAGAATAACAATAAATAACACAGTTTATGAATCAACAAAAACTGTATTTATATTAATAGCTTCTCTCTTTATGATGTTAACGAATCACAAAGAGCTACTAGGTTACAAGAATAATGTATTCAATGTTCGCGTCCCTTCTAGGGATAACCTATCTGTGTTTATATAGTACACAGTTACACAATCCTTATCTAATTGATATTCCTAAAAATTAGCTATACAATTGATATCAATTAAGGATTGCTTCTTATCTTCTATTCCGTCTCCTTAGCTGTATCAATATATTCTGCTTCTTTCCATCTTCAGAATATATTGCTTCTAGAATCTTCAATTCAGCACCGACAGCTAATTCAACTAACACCCTGTCAGACTTTAAATAAACTCTGACCGGCTTCCTTTAAACTCTTCACCCTGTCAGAGTTTAATTAAACTCTGACCGGCTTCTGATAAACTCTGGTCAGTACCTATTGCTTAAACACTGATAAACAAACGTCAGCAATTATATCTAACAACTACCCTGTATTTGCTGATTTGCTTGTATACTGTCTTGGTCAAGAAGTATTAAAGCTTGTTCAAACTTTCTGGCAGATAGGCTATCTGTCAACTCGTTTCTTTCTAGAGTTTTCCAATAAAAATCTTCCACAGTCTTTATGTACTCCATGCTGACTATATTGATTTTGAACCAAAAGGCCAAGTCATGCTGTTCAGATTCTTTCCAGTTCCGAGCTCTTCGTTACCTACACAAAAATTTGGATAACTATACCTTTTCCGTTCAGGATTTTCATCCTGTATGGTGACGATTTCTTTTCCTTTGAGCTGTTCTACTGTTAGAACCTTCAGGATTTCTTTATTGCATGGACAATCATGAATTGCTTCCTTTAAGTCTGTAATTATATTTGAAGCTGTAGCTTCAATAACATTGTTAAATTGCTGATTTTTAAGCAACTTAAGAATTTCTTCTATTTGTGGCTTAACATTTTTGTTGAAATCTTCCTGGAATTCTTTAATACTCATCCTAAAGTTTCCTTAAGGCATTCCTTGGTTTTATTCAATTTAGAAGTAATTTTTTCATCTAATTCTTCTATTTTTTTTATTTTGATTAATTAAAAGAGTTTTTATGTCTTCTAATTTCTGATTATCCCCCCCTTTAAAAGAGTGGAGAATTTGTCATAAACACTTCTTGTTTTTGACAGTTCTTCACTGGGATCTTTACTGAGTCCGAAATAACTCAATAATTTATAACATCCTAGTAAGATTCTACCTGTAATCTGATTAAGATTATTAGTAGAAGAAATAAGAGTTGTAAGACTCTAGTTTCCGGTTTATCCGCTAAATATATACTTCCTTTGATAGCTGTCTGTTCCTTCATTCAATTTCTTGATATTAAGGATTTTTCCTTTCTTGTTGATGTATGGCTGCATCATAAAATGATTAGACATTTCTATAAAAGTTCTAATCTTTGGCATAGATTATCTACCTTTTTAGAGACACTTTTAAGCAAATTGCTATCAGACGATTCTCCTATGTCTAAGCTGTTTCTGCTTATACTCGTTCTAGGTTTCTGTCCTAGCAATGGTTTATTCTTAGCAATGTCAATTGCCCAGGAATTATCTAAAGGACTGATTTCTGGGAATTGCTTATCTTCAATGGATCCTACTTCTGAGAATATGTCGTCAATTTCTATGTACTCAGATTTTCTGTAGTCAATACTATGATGACTATTGGTCAAAGCATAAGCCACTAGATAAGTTATGCTAAAGACTTTATCTCCTGAATTCATCAAGTTCTCTCTCTCGAATTGATGTACGAACGATAATACTTGATCTAAATTCTTAGTGTCTAAACTAAAACCAAATTTAGGATAAACTGAGAACATGAATTTTTGGTAAGCCAAGTTTCCTCTGGCTGCACCTAGAATACAATCTCTACGGTCATTGATTCTGTTGTCTATTAAGGCCATCTTAATAGGTGAATCTATTCCTGCTTAAAACTCTGATTTTAACAAGATTTTAATAGCTCCTAAATGAACCACATTAATCGTTGATCTAGTCTTAGAGTCAATTTTTTGTAAGTTCCTATTGATCTCTTCCTAGTGATAAGGGGTAAGAACACTGAACCTTTAGTATCTTTTATGTCTACGTGCATTTCTTTTGTACCGATGAAATAAAAGATATTGTTTTTCCTTCTTAAAAGATTTAACATAGGAATGTTAAATATTTTTTCCTTTTTTAGATCAAGTTTTGTTTTCCTGATTTTAGAAAGAATTTCTTGCTTTATTAGAAAGCTGCCTTGAAAACCTTTTTCATTCTCTGAAAATTCGATTTTGAAATTATTCTGAGTTTCCTCAGGATTTTCTTCTTTATCTAAAATATTCATTTAAAATAAAAATTATACATGGCTCTGATACCAAGTTTTCGCGAATGTTCCATCATGATTAAATAATAGAATATTTTCGAGATTGTGCGGAAAAAGAATTAGATAAAAATCTAATTTTTTCAATTTGTTATGAATTTTACAAATCATTAAAGGATTTTATGAAAGATTTTAAAAGAGTGTGCTCCCATTCTCTCTTTAAGGGTGTTCTCTCTTGAACATTTACCTATATATATATATATATATAGGGTCACCTTCCACAACCACCGTTGGTTGGGAAGGGGAACCAACCACCAAATCACAGCCGTTAATTTGAAATATAGACGGTTAAGAACAGATATTGCCGCAATGAGCCATTGCGGGAGGTGTCGAACTGTGAAATTACCTTAATACCCTTTGTACCCCCGCAATGGGTTATTGCAGTAGTCGTTACCCGAATTAGACCCGGTTCCTCCTTATTCGAATTATTCTATATCCAAACACCCTCAATTTCATTTCTTTATCGATTATAAGGCGATTTTGAGCGATTACGGCTATGATTTCCTGGCGATTTTTGCATAATTGTCATCATCATCATCTCATTTCATCCAGGTATCTTCTAATCCGCAGTTACACACATAATTATACATATATACGTATGCACACAAATTATCATATACACTCGTGTTTTTGTTCGATTTGATGTGGATTGGGATGATTTGCTTCGTTTATGTCTGATTTTTACTCTGGATTGGGTGATTAATTTGTTTTTGGTTGTCATTAGGTTGAAATTAGGGGTTTTATCCCCAATTCAGTTGAAATTAAGTTTTTTTTTTATCCCCAATTCAGTTGAAATTAAGGTTTTTTTTATCCCCAATTCAGTTGAAATTAGGGCTTTTCGTCCCTAAATAAATAAGCTAATTCTTAGTTCGAATTTTAAAAGTATTAATTCGAATTTTTGAATTATTAATTGAAAATTTTGAATTAGAAATTCGAAATATTGATTAAACATGTTTATAAATTCCAATTTTGAATTATAAATTATAAATTCGAACATGAATTATAAATTCGAAATAAACATGTTTATTGTTTTTCCATAGAAATTTGGATGCTTCATGGTGAATAAAATAGTTAGTACCATGAAATGAAATGCTATTATTTGGTACCATTTATACATGTGTTATATGTTTATGCTAATTATGGATTTAGATGATTATTTTTTTTAGGTTGTTATGGTTTTAATTATACTAGCATAATAACCCGTGCGAGGCACGAGGCTTTTTCTATCAATGTGTGGAAGTGCTGATGTTTTAGGATTTGAAAATTATGATTGTACACTGACTTTATTTGAAATAAAATATAAGAACTCATAAGCATTGTATTTTATATGTACGAGCCAACTAAAATGCAACCGGAAGCACCCATTTCTTAGTAAATGTTTAGACACTCGGGTGACGATAGATCTTGTCATGTTTGCCTTTTTGTTGACGGTTTGAGACTCTGATGATGCTGGTGATCACATATATTTTGGCTGTAAGTGATCCGTAACTGCGTTCTCATGTACCTCAAATAAAACTTTAGTTTCTTTGATAGCACACAAATTTGTTCTGAACTCGGCATGCCATATCATTCCGAGGCTGCACCCTGTGTGAACTTGGGATGGTATAAGTTAGACCCGCTATGTACATATGTGTGCATGCATCCATGCGTTGATATCAGATGGGATTTTACGGTAACACATGATGACCTTTTTTTGTTTGTCAGCAGCGGTATGGAAAACTCTTGTTAGTGGAAAACTCTTGTTAGGTCCTGATAAGTTTGTAGAAGGGGGGTTGAATACAAACTATACCGTTTTATCGAATTTGTTCTTTATAGAATAAAACAATTTAAGAACAAATTAGGGTGGAATTAAATGAAACAGAATTCAAGTTAAATATAACTTATATTAAACCTGAAAGGTGTTACAAATGAGGTACTGATTACAATATTGAATCTCAAACTAATTAAAACAAATCTAGAATAAATTCGACATGAATTTATCTATTTTTGTAATAAAAATATATAACAATAATTAATAATTTGAGATACGTTCTAGGGATAAAAATCCGCTAGATAGTCAAAGCAGTACAAGTGAATGAATTCTAGTGGTTTAGATTTAACACTATGATTTTAGAATTAATTCACTGATCAATTTCGAAGGCAGAGTTCTTGAATGTGTTCTTGACAGAAACTTCTGATGATAAAATAAAATTTTAAGTGCTTTGCTGTCTTGATCACCTCTTGGTTTAGTATTGATCCATTAAAAAAAAATTGCACGTTTTGTTTACTTTTTGCTTTCTGGAATGACTACCAAAATTGCCTTGGATGACTATCAAAATGGCCATGTATGACTATGAGAATTTAGGAGAATTAAATTAGAATTAATTAAAATAACCTTGGATGACTACTGGGATGACTACCGGTATGACTATCCTGGGTAGTCATTCCAGTTCATTTTAATTAATTAATTATAATTTAATTCAAATTTTAATTCTAAATTAATTCTAATAATTAATTTATTTCATAAATTAATTCTGATGAATTAATTTATTCAATAAATTAATTACTTAATTTATTTGCTAAATTAGTTTAATAAATAAATTAATAACTAATTTAAAATAGAATTTAAATTCTCATAGAATAGCAAAACCAATTCTTGAACCACTTGAACTGCTGAAGAATATCCATTGTCTGAGGTTGTCATTTGATGCACTGTCTGGTTCATAAATGACTAGCTTCAATGTCTGTTCTTCATCTTGACTTTAAGCTGTGGTCCATTGTCTGCTTTTGACTGTTGTTCAACCTTTGTAACCTGTACATTTGCTGTCACAAATCTGAAACCTCTGTCACTTTAATAAATCCACTTCTTTGAAGACTTCACTGAGGCTTGATCAAATAAATGAACTTCTTTCAAGTCTGTAAGATGACTTTAATCTGTATTCTTTTGACAGATATGATCATCTGAGATTCCTGTGACTGTGACAATTGAATTATTACTTACTTATTACAAACTTGTTTAAGTTGAGTTGAATCCTCGATGTAAACAAATAGGCCTAAACATATGCCTTTCAATCTCCCCCTATTTGTTTGTTAGAGAATAACAAGCAAATACCTAGAGGATAACTCAACTAACTAAACAAGTAAAAATAAGACTTTAAAAGTTAAGTAAATAATAACACAAAGTTCTGGATTTCATTAAACATTTTCCAGATTCAAACAGTAAAGATAAATACAAGATAGATGTTTCTCTAGACCGAACATGTGTATACATTGATCCTATCTTGATTTACCTAAGCTCTATACATATGACATTTACAAAACAGAGCTAATTTTCCTTTACTACCCTGAAACTCCTCCTTTTCCTTTTATATCTTTTCAGCTCCCTTTTTCTAGATTTTCCAAACTTCTCCCCCGTAGTTGAGGAATTCTCTACATATTTGACTTTATGAGTCTCTGAAGCCAGTAGGAGTTGAGATAGTTGAAGGATTTGATCTTGGGAAGTAAATTTGTCTTTAAGATTTCCTTGAGCAGTCCCAGCTGATTGATGACAGAGGTGGAAGAAGAAGACCTTTCAACCACTTGTGCTTGCAAAAGTTCTTTATCAGCATGGGTTTTGAATTGATGTTCCTGTAGATCTGCTATGTGAGCTAACTACATTGCAGTGTATGTGTCTGTGTGTGCACTCACTTGAATTTCTCTTGTAAGTGTATCACTCATCTCACGTGCATGTGTTTCACTCAGTGTTTGACTCGCATCACTCAACATTAGCTGTCTGTTTGCTCCTTTTAGATCAGTACCTGCATTGAAAAACACCCTAGCCTCTTCAAGAGAGGTCAGTGGTGGTGCAATGGGAGTTTGCAAATCCCGATCCTCAATTATGTCTATCAAATCACTTGGAATTAAAATCTGAATTGCTTCAGTGATAGATTGACCAAGTTGCCTTTCACTTTCTCCAGATAAATCTGCGAGTGGAAAATCCCTTTAAGGGAGCCAGAGATGTTCCCTCTGGAAGGGGAGAAAATGATTCTATTTAAATTTGGCAAAGAATCAAATTTTCCCTCAGATGCCTGTGAAGGCACTTCTACCGTAACAATGGTAGGCACTGTAACCAGTTGCAGGTGCTCTGCTTTCACTGTGTCCTGAGTTTCATCTAATGGAACTGTCTTCTCCCATTGTGAGTAATGAGAGTGTGCTTGACTCATTACAAGATGCCATGGCCCTATGGCGAATTTCAGTAGATTCACCCTGTTGAGAGAATGTCTCTAGAAACAGTTCATTGGCCATTTCAAAGTCCATATCCTGTTGGGAGGATACAGATGGGCTGACAGATGCCTCGGTATATGTTGAATTTCTTTAGAGGAGGTAGAGCTGTGGGATCACTCACCGTTTCAATCAAGATACTTCTTTGTTTAACAGTTGATTTATGTTCAGGCTGAGAGGTCAAGACAGTTGTAGACTCATTGTTTGGCTCTAAGACCTGAGATAAAGATTGTGGATCTACAATCCCTTGGTCAACCCTAACAACCACTTGGGTTCAGCAACAGTAAAAGAAGTGGATTGAGAGATAAAAAGTAATATCTGAATTGGATTTGGCACTGAAGTTCCAGCTAAGCAAGAGCTAGAGCAGAAATAATATATACAAAATATTTACAAAAACAACTCAGACAAATAAAAAATAAAAGATAATAAATAATAAGCAATAAAAATAAAATAATATAATATATATACAAAAACAATAATATATACAGAAAATACAATATAAAACAGAAAATTATGCACAAACATAAGAAAATTGCAGAATATTATAGAAATGCAATAAAAATATATAAACTTGCAGAAAAATTCAAACAACAATATTTACAATCTGAAAATAACTTAAATGATTCTAAATAAATAAATTTTCAATAAAAATACATTTCTCCACTTAAAAAATATGAGAAAAATATTTTTAAAGAAAATGAATTATTCAGAATATTTAAATTAACAAGCTTTACACAATAAACATGGATTGGCAATATTTAACATCTAATATCAACCAGAGAAAATGATTTAGATAAGAACAAACCTACCAGAGACATTGTCAATCACTAAGACTGTTCAACATACCCAATTTACCTACTAACCTGGTAAATGTGGATTCGTCAACAGATTTAGTGAATATATCTGCAGTCTATTCTTCTGTGGGTACAAAATGTAACTCCACAGTTCCATTCATGACATGCTCTCTGATAAAGTGATACCTGATATCAATGTGCTTCGTTCTCGAGTGTTGAACAGGGTTGTTGGAGATTTCTATGGCACTTGTATTATCACACAAAATGAGAATTTTGTCTAATGCAAAGCCATAGTCCTTCAATTGATTCCTTATCCATAAGATCTGAGCACAGCAGCTTCCAGCAGCAATATATTCAGCTTCTGCTGTTGAATTGGAAACTGTCTGCTGTTTCTTGCTATACCAGGAAATCAATCTACCTCCTAGGAATTGACAACTCCCAGAGGTACTCTTTCTATCAACAACACTACCTGCATAATCAGAATCTGTATATCCAACAAGATTAAAACCAGAATCTTTAGGGTACCAGATACCTAAATTAGGTGTACCCTTAAGATATCTCAAGATTCTTTTAACAACAACGAGATGTAAATCTCTAGGGTCCGCTTGGAACCTTGCACACAAGCATGTAGCATACATAATATCTGGTCTACTTGCATTAAGATAGAGTATGGAGCCAATCATACCTCTGTAGCTTGTAACATCTACCTTGATAGAATTGTCAGAAGCTCCAAGTTTGATTGCTGTTGAAGATGGAGTCCTTGCTGATGCTGAATCCTCCATGTGATACTTTTTGAGGAGTTCTTTGAGATACTTGGATTGACAAATAAATATACCATTTGACCTTTGACTTACTTGCAATCCAAGAAAGAACTTCAGCTCACCCATCATACTCATTTCAAACTTACTCTGCATTGGCTTAGCAAATCTCTTACAGAGATCATCATTAGTAGACCCAAATATGATGTCATCCACATAGACTTGGACTAATATCATATCACTTTTGTGTTTCTTTGAAAAAAGAGTTTTGTCTATGATACCTCTAACAAAACCATTTTCTAAAAGAAAACCAGAGAGAGTGTCATACCATTTTCTTGGGGCTTGTTTGAGACCATAGATAGCCTTAAAGAGAAAATACACAAAGTCCAGCATCTCCTGATTTTCAAAGCCAGGGGGCTGTTCCACATACACTTCTTCATCTAGCTCACCATTCAGGAATGCACTCTTAACATCCATTTGATAGACTTTAAAATTGGAGTAAGCTGCAAATGCTAAGAACATCCCGATGGCCTCAAGTCTAGCCACTGGTGTATAGGTTTCATCATAATCAATGCCTTCAGCTTGTGAATACCCTTGAGCAACCAGTCTTGCCTTGTTCCTTGTAACAATGCCATCCTCATCTAGCTTGTTTCTGAAGGGTTTCGTGCATGAAAACGCAACGGAAAAACGCGTAAAACAAAAAAATTAACGAAACCCTCCGCAGGATCCATGCGAAAAACGATATTTAATTCGTGAATAGAATCATTTACCTTTTGAAGCTTTACGAACGGATGACTAATGGAGGTCCTTTGATATGATCACCACGTGTCCCGCCTTGCGATACACGTCTCTAATTAGTCCACACGAACGCCCGATCGTCCAACGATCACCGGAGTTGGTACTAGCCAAGAACTGCCCTCGGAACTCTCTCTCTCTCTCTCTCTCTCTCTCTCTCTCTCTCTCTCTCTAGCCTCTCTTTGATGTAGAGCAGCTAGGGTTTTTTTAAGAAAAACGTTTTTTCAATTTCTTAACCCTAAAATAATACATCTTAATGTATTTATATGGAGAGAATTCTTGGCCTATACCTAATCTGACTGGGCTTCCAAAACCCAATCTGATTATTAGTAGTATTATTTATTATATTCGAATTATTATATAATTAATCAAGTCCTACTTAATTAATCCAATAATTCAATAATAATAATAATTCAATTAAATTCGAAATTTAATTAATGCTCCGTTTAAAACATTCTTTATGTGTAACCCTTTAGGTTATTATTACGTTGGCAATAATTTTAACATCTCATAATAAAATTATAAACAATGAGCGGCATCTAGTAATACATCACTGCTACCCAAGTAATAATAATAATTGGTGATCCAATTAAACCTTTAATGAATAATGTTCCATGTAATATAATCCTTTTAACCTTATATTATAGATTAAACTCGAGGCATGGTTTATGTCATCCTCTTCAACATTTAATCCCGGTTTACTTGATCGATGAGTAGACTATTAAACAAATCACAATTTGAGCATGGCCATGCATTTCATAGTCTCACTCAATCAAGAGGCCAATAATATCACTCCTAAAATAGGAGGGTTAAATCCTATATCTATCATTCATATTTCTCATATGATTCATAATATACCCAATGTCCACCTTTATCATTACCCGGTCAAAGGTAACTTTGAGTAGAATCAAAGTATATTAATTCTCATATAGAAATATAATGATTTCAAGTCTAAGGATCATTACACCATTATCATTGTGAGAATTGCTTATGACACTTGATAACATTTACCATGAAGAATTCACACGGTGGGTCTATCCAGTGCCATGTTCTGCTAACATGCACTTATGTCTTTGACTTTAGTATCACCATACTTATAACCAATGAGATGTGGTCATCAGTCAACAAACATACTAGTCTTAATGCATTATTATTGTCCTCAAATAATAATACTCGACTAGGGATCTTTTAGGATTATAAACACTACTCATATAATCTCATTTCTAAGTCACATACTTAGAGATATAGAATTCATGCTTATATTCCAAGGACATTTATTATTCTAATATTTATATCGCAGTTAATAAAGACATAATAAATAATTGAAAGAAAATCCATAGAACATATTTATTAATAATCAAAATGTCTTCCCTAAGAACATTATAGTATTGTCTCTAGGGCACAAGCACTAACAATCTCCCACTTGCACTAGAGCCAATCACCCATGTATCTAATACCCATGGAACTAGTGTGACCTTCGTGCTTCTGCTGCGACAAAGCCTTAGTCAGTGGGTCTGCAACGTTATCATTAGTATGCACTTTACATATATGTATATCTCCCCTCCTTGTAATCTCTCGAAGTAGAGGATATCGTCTAAGTATATGCTTTGCTCGGGAATGGGACCTTGGTTCCTTAGCCTGTGCAATAGCTCCATTGTTATCGCAATAAAGATCAACTGGATCTGCGATCGATGGAACTACTCCAAGTCCCTCAATAAATTTCCGAAGCCAAACAGCCTCTTTGGCCGCTTCACTGGCAGCAATATACTCAGCTTCCATTGTAGAATCAGCTATTGTCTCTTGCTTCGAACTCTTCCAGCTTACAGCACCTCCATTTAGACAAAATACAAACCCAGATTGAGACACAGTATCGTCTCTGTCTGTTTGGAAACTAGCATCGGTGTAACCTCTTACAACTAGCTTCTCATCTCCTCCATATACCAAGAATGAATCTTTAGTTCTCTTGAGGTACTTAAGAATATTCTTGACTACCGTCCAGTGACCTTCACCTGGATT
Source organism: Heracleum sosnowskyi (assembly GCA_030848705.1). Taxonomy (NCBI): domain Eukaryota; kingdom Viridiplantae; phylum Streptophyta; class Magnoliopsida; order Apiales; family Apiaceae; genus Heracleum; species Heracleum sosnowskyi. The sequence goes on along the minus strand of CM061243.1, from coordinate 23,298,114 downwards.
AGACTGGTATCTGCTCGTCATGCTCAAAGCATACGAAACATCAGGTCGAGTACATATCATTGCATACATTATTGAACCAATTGCAGAAGCATATGGTACGTTTTTCATACGGTCCTTATCATCTAATGATTTAGGACAGTTTTCTTTTGAGATCACTATCCCATGAGACACAGGGACAAATCCCCTCTTTGCCTCTTGCATCCCAAAACGATGCAATACTTTGTCAATGTATGTAATCTGACTTAAGCCGATTAATCTTCTAGATCTATCTCTATAGATCTTGATCCCTAATATATAGGTAGCATCGCCTAAGTCTTTCATTGAGAAACTTTTTCCCAACCAAGTCTTAACAGCCTGAAGAGAAGGTATGTCATTCCCTATTAGTAATATATCATCAATATATAATACTAGGAATGCCACTTTTCTCCCACTAACCTTCTTGTAAACACAAGGCTCATCTTCATTTTGAATAAAGCCAAACTCTTTGACTGTTATATCAAAATGAATGTTCCAACTCCTTGAGGCCTGCTTCAATCCATAAATAGATCGTAGTAGCTTACAGACCATTCTAGCAAATCACGGATCGACAAAACCTTCTGGTTGTATCATATACACATCCTGTACTAAGCTCCCATTTAAGAAAGCGATTTTGACATCCATTTGCCAGATTTCATAGTCATAGTAAGCTGCTATCGCAAGCAAAATCCTGATGGACTTGACCATAGCTACTGGTGAGAAAGTTTCATCATAGTCAATACCATGAATTTGTTTGAAACCTTTCGCCACTAGTCTTGCTTTGTAGGTCGTTACATTACCATCCATGTCTGTTTTCTTCTTGAAAACCCATTTGCACCCAATAGGTTTTACCCCTTCAGGTGGTTCAACCAAAGTCCATACTTTGTTTTCATACATGGAATCCATCTCAGATTTCATAGCTTCCAGCCATCTCTCAGAATCTGGACTATTCATAGCATCCTGATAGGTAAGAGGCTCATCTTCATCCATAAGCATTACATCGCCAGTCTGAGTTAAGAGAAATCCATAATATCTCTCAGGCTCGTGGCGAATCCTACCAGATCTACGAACAACCTGTGTTTCTTGAGCAGTAACATTTTCATGTACTTCGTGCTCATGTTCCAACTCTGGTTCAATATCATTCTGTGGTTCTCGAACTTCATCGAGATCTATTATACTCCCACTGTTTTTCTTAGAGAATAGTTCTCTTTCAAGAAATACAGCAGTTCGAGCAACAAACACTTTGCTCTCGGTATGATTATAGAAATAATACCCTTTAGTTTCTTTTGGGTATCCCACAAAATTACATTTGTCTGATTTCGGTCCTAGCTTGTCAGTGACTAAACATTTCACAAACGCTTCACATCCCCATACTTTCAAAAAGGACATGCTATGACGTTTCTCAGTCCATATCTCATATGGTGTAGTTTGAACCGATATAGTAGGAACTCGGTTAAGTGTGTGTGCAGCCGTTTCTAGAGCATAACCCCAAAAACTAATTGGAAGATCCGCTAGACTCATCATCGATCGCACCATGTCCAACGAGGTACGATTTCTCCTTTCAGATACACCATTCCACTGTGGTGTTCCAGGAGGTGTGAGCTGTGATACAATACCACACTCATTTAAGTAATTCTTAAATTCTAAGCTTAAGTACTCACCTCCACGATCAGATCGTAGAGTTTTAATACTTCCGCCTATTTGCTTTTCCACTTCTACCTTGTACTCTTTGAATTTTTCAAATGATTCGGATTTGTTCTTCAAAAGATACACATATCCGTATCTACTAAAATCATCAGTAAAGGTTATGAAGTAATAAAATCCACCTCTTGCCATCGTACGCATTGGACCACATACATCACTATGTATGAGTTCTAATCGTTCAGTGGCCCTCTCACCAGTTCCGGTAAAAGGAGCTTTAGTCATTTTTCCAATGAGACAAGGTTCGCATTCTTCGTATGATTCAAAATCAAACTTATCCAAGTATCCATCCTTATGTAACTTGGAAATGCGTTTCTCATTTATATGGCCTAAACGACAATGCCAAAGGTATGTTTGATTTGAGTCATTAGCCTTAATACGTTTATTATTTACATTATAGACAGGAATATCAAGATCAAGAACATATAAACCATTAAATAAACGTGCAACCCCATAGGTAACATTATTCAAACCAAAGGAAAAACTATTGTTCTGAATTGTAAAGGAAAAACCTTTCTTGTCCAAACAAGAAACAGAAATAATGTTTCTGCAAATCGCAAGCACGTAAAAACAGTTCTCAAGTTCTAAAATAAGCCCAGTGGGCAACGATAAATTATAAGTCCCTACAGCCAAAGCAGCAACCTTTGCTCCATTGCCAACGCGTAGGTCGACTTCTCCTTTCGCCAAAGTCCTACTCCTTCGTAGTTCCTGCACATTTATACAAATGTGAGAACCACATCCAGTATCTAATACCCATGATGTAGAAGTAGACAAATTGACTTCTATAACATACATACCTGAATCAGAAATCTTCACAGACTTCATTCCCTTCAGGTTCAAATATTCCAAATAAGCTTGACAATTACCCTTCCAATGACCCGGCTTCTTGCAAAAGTGACATACATCACCCTTTGCAGCACCTTTTGCAACACCTCCAGTAGGCTTCAAAGCCTTTTTGAAAGCAGGCTTCGGATTAGCAGATTTAGATCCAATCTTCTTCTTGCCTTTCCATTTCCCCTTTCCTTTGGCATTCCCTTTATTCTCCATCATTATGGGAGCAGGGTTAGCCTTTGACATATTGGTCTCAGCAGTCCTCAATAATGCTAATAGTTCGGTAGGTGTTTTGTCTATCTCACTCATAATATAGTTTATTACAAATTGAGTGTAGTTGTTGTTCAAAGACTGCAAGATCAAATCTGCTTGGTGTTCCGGCAAAACCGGGTAACCCAAATTCTCAAGGGTTTCGAAATACCCTATCATCTTTAGAACATGCGGTCCAACCGGGTCACGATCTCCCTGTTTGCATGCATACAACGTTTTGCTTACATCAAACCTCTCTTGACGAGCTTGACCCTCAAACATCCTTTTGAGGTGCTCTATCATGTCATAAGCGTCCATACGCTCATGTTGTTTCTGAAGCTCAGGACTCATAGTCGCTAGCATCAAACAACAGACATCCGTAGAATCATCAAGATGCTTCTGATAAGCATTTTGTTGAGCCTCGGTTGCTTCAGCAGCAAGAGGTCCAGGGTGAGGAATATCAAGGACATAAAGCTTTCGCTCCTGCCTGAGAACAATCCTCAAATTCCTTTGCCAATCAAGGAAGTTGGTTCCTGTCAGCTTTTCCTTCTCAAGGACTGATCGCACAGAGAAATTGTTTGAGTTTGCCATTTAGATATCTAAAATGTTAAAATGCATAAAATAAGTTAGTTGCAGATTAAATTATGTTCAAGTGATTATCCATATATATTCACAATATATATCTCCCACTATTTTTATCAAATCAATAGCCCTAACTATTAATTCGGAAGGCATTACTCTAAATCCTTCTAGTGAGCCAAGATCCATATTTCGTCACGCTTAAGGTCAGCTTTGGCTTTTCTCCCAAAACATGATTTATTTAGGTAGACAACTCTTGTCAATTATATCATATATAACTCTTGGAAAGTTTGGTAGAACAACATTTGTCCATATTTATCCAATAAATCATACCAAACTCCATGCCTCTAAGTTCACAATCCTATTGTGGTAACTTAGTTAAGTCTAACCCAATGGTCTAACAGTTAAGTATCACATTTAATTCATCGCGCCATACCACGATAGATTGGAGTGCTTCGCTTTGGCGAACCCACTCTTTCTCGATCTAGGTCTTGACGAGTGTTGCCCATTGGAAGGCATCTAAGTGACTTAATATTTTCAATTTAGGGATTTTATTATTAAAACGACCATGATCCCATCATCAAGAGATTCCCAATTTTTCCTTGAACTAAGTACTTCAATTCAAAATTCATCAATGGTTTGATTTCCAGTCCAACGGAGGAGTCACAGTGGTCTCACTTAAAACCCGCCTTTCTTACAAGCGCTGCTTGTATTTTTTGTCAAAATCGCCCCATATCAAAAAATCGAAAATTCATACTTATTTCCGTGTTTCATAAACACAGGAATCTCATGTTCGTTTTGTTCAATTTTAAAATCTTGAATCGTTACAGATTTTATCTTGTTTAGCAGGCATGGCATGGGTGATGTATCTAATACATACATGTTTAATCTAATTAAAACATGCATCATTATCACTACGCATACATATCATCATCACATGCATCATATATGTAAAGTGCGTAAAGTAAACGTGCTTGGTTATGGCCCAATCCTATGCGATTTTTCAAAGCTAAGGAAAAACCAAGGTCAATCTATGGTGGTATCAAATACAACATAATAAATTACACATGTCTTCATGCTTCCTTGTAATGTCTCCTTTGATCGCCTCCTTGGCATGCCTCCATGTCTTCATATCATCAATTACATAATATGAAAAGCTAATCTAATAAACTTACAAGAGAAACTCGAGTTACATTCGAGATTTAATCATTACAAGAATGAACGACATGCAAGTCGTATTTAAAACCAACACCATAATAAAAAACCACTAACCTATGGGTCTTAGGGCCATAACCATACACCATGCTCAATTAACAGTTAAGAACATCTCATATTGCATCAACATATCACACCGTATCATATTTTTCATGATCCAATCACAAAATCAAATAAAGTGTATATCAGAAAATTAAAATCAGAATTATGAAAACAATGAATCGCTGTTTACAGACAGTAAATGACGTCAAATGCCTTACAGATGAACGAATGACAAAGTCAGTATTGTTCAGACGCCCGTTTCCCTTTCCGAAAAGGTATTTTCGGCGAAATTCTGAAACAGTATGCAAATTTCACCAAATCTGCGCAACCAATCAGAAATCGTATCGTATATGATTCTCATAACAAGAACAAAACTATATCATGTATATATCAGTATACATACAGATTATATGATCATCGTATGATCATCTCAATCATCATTATTATACAATTTATGTATATACATCAATACAATATTCATGTTTTCATAAAAACAACGCATCAATCATGATAGTCACAAACATGATTTTATCATCAAAACAGTAAACATATAAACGAATTAAACACTTTTCGCAAGTAGCTCTGATGCCATTGAAGGGTTTCGTGCATGAAAACGCAACGGAAAAACGCGTAAAACAAAAAAATTAACGAAACCCTCCGCAGGATCCATGCGAAAAATGATATTTAATTCGTGAATAGAATCGTTTACCTTTTGAAGCTTTACGAACGGATGACTAATGGATGTCCTTTGATATGATCACCACGTGTCCCGCCTTGCGATACACGTCTCTAATTAGTCCACACGAATGCCCGATCGTCCAACGATCACCGGAGTTGGTACTAGCCAAGAACTGCCCTCAGAACTCTCTTTCTCTCTCTCTAGCCTCTCTTTGATATAGAGCAGCTAGGGTTTTTTTTAAGAAAAACGTTTTTTCAATTTCTTAACCCTAAAATAATACATCTTAATGTATTTATATGGAGATAATTCTGGGCCTATACCTAATCTGATTGGGCTTCCAAAACCCAATCTGATTATTAGTAGTATTATTTATTATATTCGAATTATTATATAATTAATCAAGTCCTACTTAATTAATCCAATAATTCAATAATAATAATAATTCAATTAAATTCAAAATTTAATTAATGCTCCGTTTAAAACATTCTTTATGTGTAACCCTTTAGGTTATTATTACGTTGGCAATAATTTTAACATCTCATAATAAAATTATAAACAATGAGCGGCATCTAGTAATACATCACTGCTACCCAAGTAATAATAATAATTGGTGATCCAATTAAACCTTTAATGAATAATGTTCCATGTAATATAATCCTTTTAACCTTATATTATAAATTAAACTCGAGGCATGGTTTATGTCATCCTCTTCAACATTTAATCCCGGTTTACTTGATCGATGAGTAGACTATTAAACAAATCATAATTTGAGCATGGCCATGCATTTCATAGTCTCACTCAATCAAGAGGCCAATAATATCACTCCTAAAATAGGAGGGTTAAATCCTATATCTATCATTCATATTTCTCATATGATTCATAATATACCCAATGTCCACCTTTATCATTACCCGGTCAAAGGTAACTTTGAGTAGAATCAAAGTATATTAATTCTCATATAGAAATATAATGATTTCAAGTCTAAGGATCATTACACCATTATCATTGTGAGAATTGCTTATGACACTTGATAACATTTACCATGAGGAATTCACACGGTGGGTCTATCCAGTGCCATGTTCAGCTAACATGCACTTATGTCTTTGACTTTAGTATCACCATACTTATAACCAATGAGATGTGGTCATCAGTCAACAAACATACTAGTCTTAATGTATTATTATTGTCCTCAAATAATAATACTCGACTAGGGATCTTTTAGGATTATAAACACTACTCATATAATCTCATTTCTAAGTCACATACTTCGAGATATAGAATTCATGCTTATATTCCAAGGACATTTATTATTCTAATATTTATATCGCAGTTAATAAAGACATAATAAATAATTGAAAGAAAATCCATAGAACATATTTATTAATAATCAAAATGTCTTCCCTAAGAACATTATAGTATTGTCTCTAGGGCAAAAGCACTAACAGTTTCTGTATACCCATCTAGTACCAACTACTTTCTTGTTCTTTGGTCTGGGTACCAGCTTCCAGACTTGCTGTTGTTCAAATTGATTGAGTTCATCTTGCATAGCAATCACCCAATCTGGATCAGTCAGTGCTTCCTCAGTTTTCTTTGGCTCCATATCAGATAGAAACCCTGAATAATGACATTCATTCTGAGTAACACTTCTAGTTCTAACTCCAACACCTGGATCACCAATGATCAGCTCAAAAGGATGAGCTCTATTCCATACAATCTGTGTTGGAAGATTTGATCTTGATGATTCGCCTTGAAATTCATTGTGGTGTTGTGACTGACTAGTAGTTCCTTCATTTCCTCCCCCTGAGTTGTTGCTTGATTGCCTTGATGATTCTTCTCCAGTGTTGGTGGTATCTCCAGTGTTACCAATGTTTCCACCACCACCACCAGGATTATTATCATCATTGTTATTGTCATTACCAGCAACATTCTCAGGTGGGGCTTCATCATCTGAATCTGAGTCTGGCAAGTTATCAAACTTCAGTTTCTCAGATGAGTCTTCTGTTTGGATACTAGGGAGCTTAGTGTCATCAAATGTTACATTGACACTTTCTTTCACATGGTGACCATCAATCAAGTACACCCTATAAGATCTTTTGGAATAACCAATAAAAATAGCTTCTTGTGCCTTAGCCTCAAACTTGCCAAGTTTCACATTGTCATCCTTAAGCACAAAGCATTTTGCTCCAAATACATGAAAGTATTTGAGAGTTGGTTTCTTGTTGTTCATGATCTCATAAGGAGTCTTCATTAAATCCTTGTTGATTAAAGTTCGATTCTGAGTATAACAAGCAGTGTTCACAACTTCAGCCCAAAAGTACATTGGAAGTCTTGATTCACTTAACATAGTCCTAGAAGCTTCAAGCAATGTACGATTCTTCCTTTCCACCACTCCATTCTGTTGAGGAGTTCTAGGGGCAGAATACTGTCTTGTTATTCCTTTATCTGCACAAAAGTCATTTAGGACTGCATTCTTGAATTCAGTTCCATTATCTGATCTTATAGCTCTAACAGGGAATCTCGAATCCAGCTCAATCAACTTTATATGATCAATCACCATCTGTGGGGTCTCATCCTTGGAATGTAGGAATAAAACCCAAGTATATTTGGAATAGTCATCAACAATCACAAGTGCATACTGTTTCTTTGACATGGACATCACACTAACTGGACCAAACAAATCCATATGAAGTAGCTGAAGTGGTTCAGTTATTGATGATGTGTTAGTGCCCTTGTGAGAAGCTTTCTTTGACTTTCCTTTCTGACAAGCCTCACACAGTCCTTCCTGTGTAAATTCCATCTGAGGCAAATCTCTAACCAATTCCCTCTTGACTAAAGAGTTCATGGTTTTGAAGTTAAGGTGAGACATCTTCTTGTGCCATAGCCAACTTTCATCTGATGAAGCTTTAGCATAAAAACAAGTTACTTCATCTTTGGATCCAGAGTGCAAATCAGCTATGAACAAGTCACCTTTCCTTACTCCTTGAAGAGTAGGCTTTCCATTCTTCTTGTGAAGGATTTGACATCTATCTTTCTCAAAGGAAACAACATATCCTCTGTCACAGAAATGACTGATGCTGAGAAGATTGAACTTCAGACCTTCCACAATAGATACATCTTGAATGATAACATTTCCAAACTTCAAACAGCCATATCCTCTGGTAATACCCTTGCTGTTATCTCCAAAGGTAACTCCTGGGCCAGCTTTCTCAACCACATTTGATAGCAGGGCCCTATCTCCGGTCATATGCCTTGAACAACCACTGTCTAGAATCCACATAACACGGTTTACCTGTTTCAGACCCTGCAATATCAAATTGATTAGTCCTTCCTCGGAGCCCAAACTTGATTGGGTCCGGCATACTTAAAGAACTAGCCTTTGTCAGGCAAAACAACATTTTTAACTTTAACTACATAGACCTCTTTCACAAAAGAGCGTTTCTATTTATAGCCAGCCTTAACACATTTCTGAGTAGGCTTAGGGATAAATGGATCCACTCTAGTCTTTGGAGGACTAGTAGTATTAGATCTAACATGCTTCTTATTATTAACATGTTGACGTGGAGCAGTCTTATTATCAAATACATGCTTACTATTAAAATAAACATACATAACATTGAAAGCACAAGACATGCAATTAACCACACCACATGCTTTATGAGAAAGATTAATAGCAGGCATGTCAGTTTTGCAGTTGTTTTGATCCACTTTATGAATGTCTGACTTGTCTTCGTTGAAGAAACAACTTTGACTGGTTTGTCAGACTTACACTTTTTGGACTGTTCAAGATCAAAAGCACGATCCTCCATAAGTATCTCCTCTTCAATAATGATAGAGTATTCATTCAGAGGATCTGCTTGGGACTCTCTAAAGAAAGGCTTATCAATACCCTTAAGCACATCTGGTATACCCCTTTCTTCAGCACTGAATCTATTAGGGGTATTTATGCTTAATTCACCAATAGACTCATTATAGTCATACCCTATTCCTACAGTATGACCAATACTTTGTTTATTGATGATTTCTTTAGCAGTCTTATAAGAGTTATAGTAAGCATTAGCCTTGACTTTAAGTTCACTGATCTGACCCTTAAGAATGGTTTCCAGTTGAATATAACATTTAACCCTATTCTCAAGAAATGCTATTTTCTCAGTTAGTTCATCCTGATTAACATGCACAAGTTTTAATTCTTTAATCTCCTTTTCAAGGGCTGTGTTCAAAAGAATTATTCTATCATTTTCTCTACGTGCACAAGAAACAGTAGTACTAAGATGATAGATCATTTCAGTATCAATAAACTTTATCTCTGAAATGTAAGTTGATGAAGTGCTTGCCTCATTAGCCATTAAAGCAAGGTTTCCAATCTCACCTGCTTCTTCATCACTATTAGTATCATCCCAACTTTTTCCTTCAACAACATAAGCTTTCCCAATCTTATTCTTCTTGCTAGAATCAAATGAGTTCCTTCTCACTTGCTTTGGCTTTTTACATTCTGTAGCAAAGTGACCCAACTCATTACAATTGTAGCACCTGATTGTGCTTCTTTCCACAGTTCCAGTTTTGTAGCCACCCCTTGTGCTACTTGAAGAGGAAGATCCACCTCTCTGAAACCTGGGCTTGAACTTAAGATTAGGATTCCTTCTGAATCTGAACTTCCCAAACTTCCTGACTATCATGGCCAAATCACCATCTTCCAGCTGATCAAGTTCTTCCAAAGAGTAGAAGTCACCACCAGATTGATCAATGGATGTTAAACCAAATTCAGCATCAATAACATCCAAGTTAGAACTGGAAGGTTGAACAACCTTCACTTCCAATTTCTATGGCACTACTGTTGTCAATGCAGTAGAAGTACCAACTATCTTTCCAGTTCCATATAACTCATTCTGTTGAATCTGCTCCAGCTCATAGGTCTTCAGAACACCATACAGTCTTTCCAGAGAAATCTCTCCAAGATCTCTTGCTTCTCTGATTGCAGATATTCTGTGCTCCAGATGAATTGGAAGTGTCGGGAGGAACTTCTTGTTAATCTCCTTGATAGTGTAGTGCTTCCCATTGAGGTTCAGATCATTGATTAATTTGTGTATCTCTCAAAAACCTCAGAGATACCTTCACCAGGGTTTGATCTTAAATGCTCATATGAAGAGGTGAGAATTTCCAGCTTATTCTATCTAACTTCCTCTGTCCCCTCATTGATTATCTCTATTGTGTCCCAAATGTGTTTGGCAGTAGCACAGTTTAGGACATGATTATGCATGATAGGATCCAGACAATCAACCAGTATCAACTGTAGACAGACATCCAGTGTAGAATCCTCTTTCTCATCAAGAGTGTAGTCCTTGGGGTCCTTGGGGTACATCCTAGCAGCTCTAGTAACCACATCATTCTCTATCTGCTCTCCCTCAACAATCATAGGGATTTTAGGACCATTCTTCAGCACTCCCAGATATTTAACATTAGCAACTTGAAAAAACAGGAGAATTTTCTTCTTCCACATAGGATAATGCTCCTTGCTGAACATGGGGATTTTGACAGTACCAACTTTCTGAGTTGTAGACATTATTGAGATTTTTGAAGAATTAAAAATTTTAGAGTTTAAGAAAAAATCTCAAAACAATTGGATCTTTGATTTGTATATTAATCAAAAGGCTCTGATGCCAATTGTTAGGTCCTGATAAGTTTGTAGAAGGGGGGTTGAATACAAACTATACCGTTTTATCGAATTTGTTCTTTATAGAATAAAACAATTTAAGAACAAATTATGGCAGAATTAAATGAAAGAGAATTCAAGTTAAATATAACTTATATTAAACTTGAAAGGTGTTACAAATGAGGTACTGATTACAATATTGAATCTCAAACTAATTAAAACAAATCTAGAATAAATTCGACATGAATTTATCTATTTTTTAAAAAAAAAGATATAACAATAAGTAATAATTTGAGATACGTTCTAGGGATAAAAATCCGCTAGATAGTCAAAGTAGTACAAGAGAATGAATTCTAGCGGTTTAGATTTAACACTATGATTTTAGAATTAATTCACTGATCAATTTCGAAGGCAGAGTTCTTGAATGTGTTCTTGACAGAAACTTCTGATGATAAAATAAAATGTTAAGTGCTTTGCTGTCTTGATCACCTTTTGGTTTAGTACTGATCCATTAATCAAAAACTGCACGTTCTGTTTACTTTTTGCTTTCTGGAATGACTACCAAAATTGCCTTGGATGACTATCAAAATGGCCTTGTATGACTATGAGAATTTAGGAGAATTAAATTAGAATGAATTAAAATAACCTTGGATGACTACCGGGATGACTACCGGTATGACTATCCTGGGTAGTCATTCCAGTTCATTTTAATTAATTAATTATAATTTAATTCAAATTCAAATTCTAAATTAATTCTAATAATTAATTTATTTCATAAATTAATTCTGATGAATTAATTTATACAATAAATTAATTACTTAATTTATTTGCTAAATTAATTCTGATGAATTAGTTTAATAAATAAATTAATAACTAATTTAAAATAGAATTTAAATTCTCATAGAATAACAAAACCAATTCTTGAACCACTTGAACTGCTGAAGAATATCCATTGTCTGAGGTTGTCATTTGATACACTGTCTGGTTCATAAATGACTAACTTCAATGTCTGTTCTTCATCTTGACTTTAAGCTGTGGTCCATTGTCTCCTTTTGACTGTTGTTCAACCTTTGTAACCTGTACATTTGCTGTCACAAATCTGAAACCTCTGTCACTTTAATAAATCCACTTCTTTGAAGACTTCACTGATGTTTGATCAAATAAATGAACTTCTTTCAATGTAGTATCTCTTCAAGTCTGTAAGATGACTTTAATCTGTATTCTTTTGACAGATATGATCATCTGAGATTCCTGTGACTGTGACAATTGAATTATTACTTACTTATTACAAACTTGTTTAAGTTGAGTTGAATCCTCGATGTAAACAAATAAGCCTAAACATATGCCTTTCAACTCTGAATAGCTGTGCTAGTTCCTTTGTCTGACTCAAAGATTTAGCAGGCTCCGATTTAGGAGGGGAGCCTGTTGCATCTTCTAGTGTCATTATTCTCAATCCGGTAAAGCATATTCCCAGTCACGTGTTATTTTCTATCGATTCTCGCAATGTCCCTAATTTAATTTATAGATAATTTGATTTCTTCAAAATTATCCGTGCACTAAAAATAGGACATTTCTTAACTTATAAACATGTTGTATAAGTCATATTTAGACTGATTCACGGAACGTGTACGAATTTATTACACGTCTTGTGGCAACTTTGAATCTTAAATGTAAATATACCTATTTTTCTTTTTATTCTCAGTAAATCTATGGAAATTAAATTTTGGAGTTAATTGTTTAATAATTTAATCTAATTGTTTTGCCTTTCTTGTATTAAAAAAATCAATAAACACAAGTTAAATAAAGTTCTCTCTTTCCTTTCTTTTCAAAAGTATAATCGACTCTCAGTTGGTCATGTGACATACTTATTTGCATCAGTCATGTTCTTTAAATTTTTGGCATTGTAGGAAATTTAATATTTATTTACGTAATGATGAGAATCGATAAAGGTATTGTCCAATCAATGTACAAAAAATAATTTATATAACTTAATTATTTATCTTTTAGATCTATAATTTTAAATAACTCAGAGTGTATAATGTAATTGATCGATCATAATATATTTCTTACTTGTATGATATGAAATATCATATTTTCTAAAATTTGATCACTTGACTATATATTTTAATCTATTTAATTTATTATCCAATTTTGAAATTTACCTATTATATATTTATTAATTTAATTCAAAATAAGCAATTATTAACTTCCATAAAATTAATATAAAATTTTATATTAAAATTAATTACAAATGCGTTACATACATAATTCATCCAACATAGTTCTAAATCTAGTCACTTCTATTATATTTATACAATATTATTAAAATCGAAATATTAAAACTTTGATAGTTGGTCAGTACGGTACTCATATTTTGGGATTTACACTGTAGTTCTTTTATTTTTACAATTGTACCGTAATTTTTTAAAATAATAATTTTATTCAAAACATATCTCTAAAAAATTATTCAACACAAAACTCTTAAAACACAATTTATTGCGATCAAACACCTATGTCAATTCGACGCCGAGTTCAACAACCATATATAAGTAGATTCATATTTAAAATCATTTTCTTAAGAAACAAATATAAATATTAAAAGAAAATATTAAACTCGTGCATGACACATGTTACGAGCTTGTATTTGTATATGTAATAAAAATACTCATGAATATCGTGTATACATGTTATCGATATGTGCTATATACACGTGATTGTTGTCTAATTTTTAAATATTGGACACTACTTTTTATTAATTTAAAAATAAATAATTAAATAATATATAAAGAAACTACTTGTTATATATTACTTATGTTATAATCAATGTTCAGTATTACGCTTTATAGATTAAATATATGAATAATTCAAATAAATTATGTAGTACAATAAAGATAGACTGTTGTGCAAAAATATATATCATTTTATAGTTTACATTACATATACAAGATATTTGTATGACTAAAAGAAATGTAGATATACATCACACGCAATATTGTTTTTAAAATTTAATATTAAAATTGTATAAGATTGGTTGTTTAAATAATTATGTACCACATTTTGAAAACTGAAACAACATAGATTAATATATATATATATATATATATATATATATATATATATATTATAAAATCACCTTTGTTTTTTGCTCAAAGTTAATATAATAATAAATATAGGATTAACAATGATGTGAGGTTTATGTAATGTGATTTTTCAATCAAAATCAAAACAAGTCATGTAGCTAAATGGTTATAATTATGTTTTCCTTAGGGAAGGTCAACGGTTCGATTCTGCACAAAAAAATTATTTACTCATTTTTTTCTTTAGATAAGAGAGTAATGGCATGCCATGTAATTTCAAAATATATAAGGGTAAAATTGTCATTTCACAGGGGTTTTTTTGGCTCAAAATTATCCCCCTGTTGTCCTATTATATACAGAAGAGGATTGTTATGTAGTGAAAGATGCTTCCTATGTTGGCATTTAGCTGTGACACCTCTGCTTTGAATTTTTTATGTTTGTCAAATGTTTATATTCTAGGCAAGAACGAGATTAGGTGTAACAAATATGTCCGACTAGGTCTACTGTTGAACAAGATATTTGAATATGTGCGATAAGATTTGGTCCTTGGTGCTAGCCAATGTAGCCTTTAACATGAAATATATGATTCCTGACATTCTTTGACAGTGGTATGTAGTCCAGGAATATTCTCGGAGCCGAGCGTTTCTCTGAGAAATGGTGAAACTTTTCCGCCTCATCTAATGTATCAAAATTCATACCAACACAAGGCACAACATTATTGATAGTCGAAAATGTAAACTCACAATCATTATCATCATCCCTATCATTCTCATCATCATTTTCCTCCATCATAATATCCTCTTTTTCTTCATCATTAAAATCACAATCATTTCCACCAACATTATCATCACCATCAACATCTATAGTTCAATCCATATTCATTTTTTGTTTACCAACATTATCAGTACTATCAACATCTATAATTTCATCATCAACAAATAATTTACGAAAACACGATTTTTTGTAACGGACGGTGTATAATAATCGTAACCATTATGCTCACTAGTTGAACTAGAATCACCAAATAAAAATGAAGCCATACTAATTAGAGAACTAACCTTGATTTTTGTAGTTTTTGAGCTCCAAAGTGATTAAAAATAAGGGGGCTGTTGGAAAAATGGGAGGAAGAGAAAGTGCTGAAAAATAACCAGCTGTCGGGTTTAAGGAAAATGTGAAACGTCCTCCCGCAAACATTGCGGGAGGGGATTCATTTATTGCAGCCCCGCAATGATTTATTGCAGCCCCACAATGGTTCATTGCGGGAGCAAGTCTCCTCAATGCTTCATTGCGGGATGGGGTTCATTTATTGTAGCCACCAACCAAACTGCTGCGCATTTAATGGTGGTTTGTATTATTCCCTCCGCAATGCTTCATTGCTGGAGGAACTTTTTATTTTTTTATTTCATTTTTTGGCTTTTAATAATTCAATATGTAATCAAAAATTAAAATAAATTCATAGGAAATCCTAAATATCCTTTGTACTTTATGATATATAGTTTTTATTGCATTTACCACTTTTAATTATAATTTTTATGTCGAATTATAGTGAAACACATGTTAAACCATACAGATAGTTACTCGTTCGAAAAAAGTTGTGTATTATTGCTAGTTTTTTAATTTTTATTTTTTTAAATAATAAAATTATTTCTAAGCAATTCTTTCAAATTTTTTACCTTATATTTGTAATTTTGCTGTTTTTGAGATTGAATAATATTTTTTAATCAATTTTTTGCAATTATTTTACATTTTATTACTATTTTCTCTTTTTTTCTCATTTTTTATAAAAAAAATAATATTTTTTTATCCAATACTTTATTCTCACATTACTATTTTTGTTATGTATTCTTATTTAAAAAAAATATTATTTATTACATCAAAATAATGTAAAGTTCTAATTTATATATAAGCCCAAATATAATTTATGATACCATTCAAATTTTCAAGCCCATCCAATACTTTAGGTTTGTCTCTCATTACTATTTTTGTGATATTTTCTAATTTTAAAAATAAAAATATATTTATTATTTAGTTATGAAATAATGTAAAGTTCAAATTTATATTAAGCCCAAATATAATTGATGATCCAATATAACTTTTATTTTCAAACCCATTTTATTAAAGGCCCAGTGAATGACCCAAAATGTAAGGAAGCCCATTTTATTAAAGTCCATCCAATTATGGCCCAAAATGCAAGGAAGAGCAGTTTTGTAATAAAAAAATATATAACCTCCGCAATGATAACTCGCGGCCTCCGCAATGATATGTTGCGGGGTGGGGGCATTCTGGTAATTTTTACCACCGCAATGTATGGTTGCGGGAGGTCAGATTTGGTGGCTGTGCCCACTTTGCCAACCACCGGTGGTTGTGGACCAATATATATATATATATATATATATATATATATATATATAGATATGTATATATAATTGATTAAATATTTAATTTAAGCATTTACTCTTAATTGTATTTTTATTTAAAATTACATACAAACACGACACAAAGTAGGGCTGAGCATTCGGTTATTCGGTAACCGAACCGAATTATAATTCGGTTACCGAATACCGAATAAGAGCAAAATCTATAACTGAATTAAGAACCGAAATAATTTCGGTTATTTACCGAATCGAATTAATTATTTCGGTTAAAACCGATTACCGAATTAAAAAATCGAATTAGAAAAAATAGTCCGAATTAAAATCGATTGTTAACAAAAACATCAAACATGTAGTATCTTTTAATATATAAATAAGGAGCTTCAATATGAGATAAAATGCTACCAATACAAAAAGTTTGGAAAATAATGTTTATAAACAAAATAAAGTGAGTCCCAGTCTCTTAGAGACTTGATAGAAAACTGCAACAGACAAAACACTAACATCAACTCAACAACAAGACTCAAGGCCAGAATCAGCGGTCACTAGTCAGGTAACAAGCAGCAACACACATAAATAAACAAAATAACAATCATATATAACCAAAATTATAGTATAAATGACATATCATATATATTATAATAAATATTATTTATGATATTTTATATTTTCGGTTAATTCGGTAATTTCGGTAATTCGGTAAAAAAACCGAAATAACCAAAATACCGAATAACACATATTTTTAAAACCGAATTAGAACCGAATTATTTCGGTTCAATATTCGATTAACCAAACCCAATGCTCAGCCCTAACACGAAATTATACGAACACGAAAATATACGAATCATAATTGGGTGTTGTTTATATTTAGTACTTCAAAAATGATACAAATTTTAAGAGGACGAAAGTTAAAACATAAAAATGAGTCGCGGTAAGAATTTAATTTGGGCGCTGAAGGAATCCTGTTTCAACTTTCAACAACTTTAGTATCACTACTACTTGGTGCATAAGACCATCTCCAACCAAGGACACCAAAATAGTGTCATTATAACACTATTTTGGTGTAAAAAACACACCATTCATAAAATCAACTCCAACCAAGGGACACTATACTTGTCACTAAAAAGAATCTTTCACCTATAAAATATAATATTCTAACTTTGTTCATTTTTTATATTATAAATAATTATTATATTTTAAATTATAATATTATGATCGCACAATATTAAATTTATTAATAGGATTTGGGAAAAAAGAAATGCACAAGCTTCTGCAGCCTCTGGAAGCTCCCTGGATGATTTTTCCGAAGATTAGCTACGGTTAAAACTTGAGTTTATTTATTTATATATGTATTATAATTTATAAGTTGCACCCAGGTTAATTATTATCTTGTAACTTCTTATTTATCATTATGAATTTATGATGTTATTTTTATAATTAAATCTAATGTGTTGTTTATAATTCAAAAACAATTAACTTTAGTAGGACATAGATGGAAGAAATTTGTTTTGTTAACAAAGATAGGGGTATTGTTGGAATTTTGAAAGTCATCAAATTTGGTGACAAAGGATCACCAAATGTACTTTTGTCACCAAATTTGGTGATCCAAAACTCATTTGGTGACCTTGGGTCACTATTTTAGTGTTCCATTGGAGTTGCTTTGACACTATATCTATCACTATTATAGTGATTTAGTGACCGGTTGAAGTTGCTCTAAGAGATTATTGATTTGGTGACAGTCTGAGCATCAGAGCCTGTTTGGATATACTCTGAGCACATGTAAAATAAACATAATTAAAACTAAGTCAGTATTAGGGCGGAGCATTCGGGCGTTTTAGGAAAAGCCCGAAAACTGGACCGAATCAAGGAAACCAAAAAATGAAATAGTGTTTTTTTAAGGACCAAACCAGACTGAAATGTCCATTTGACCGAACAAAAAGTGAACCCAATTATTTCGGTCCGTTCAGTTCGGTTAAAAAAAATGAAATTTTGAAAATCCCTGTAATCCTGTATTGCGATACCTAGTCAAGATATATTAAAAAGAAATTAAGAAAACAAGCACATTAAACATCAAAAGTAAGTTGAATGTCTAAATGAAAAATAAGGTGGTAGGCCAATGGCCATTAAGTAACTAGTTTACAAATTTTAAAAACATCAGTTGCACTACTCAGTAGTTTACAATACTAATTGTCTTAGCCTAGTTCTGAAATCAAAATGTAAATTGTTCAAGCCTTGAACTTCATAATTTTTTAGCTGCTTAACATTGTTGAATTAGCCATGGTCTTTACTTAACATTTTTTCTTTTGCTAATTAAACACACGCACACACCCACCTTATCCTTGACAAGATTCGAACCGTCGACATCCCGTAAAGAGAGCGAGGGAGATACCACTACACTAAGAGGTGTTGGTCTCTACTTAACATTGTTGCTGTTGCTGTTGCTGCGCCTGAAAATCTGCATCATTCCTTCAGTCTGGACGTCTCAGATGCTCCATTTCAATCTGCAAGACTCCATCTATGAAAATAATAGAGTTGCAATGTCAGCAATTATCATGCAATATCATATGAATATAGATTAACATGCTGAACACCTATTTCAACTTTAAACTATGACTACTGTAAAGCATGCTTGAGACTAAAACTACAGCCGTAATGTATGGCTCTGACTGTGGTTTTAAGTCTACCATGTAGATTTCGCTACTCTAGAGACTTAAACACTTCTACACGTATATAAATATATATATAGATCTGTTTGAATATGAAAACTGGAAAAACAAATAACTTGTGCTCGGAAGCTGTTTTCTCTGTTATATCAAAAGAAGATGCAGTACAATTTAAATAAAGCAGAAACAAGGAAGTGGCTAAAAACAAGGACCACTCCTAATAAACTTCTCCTAATGCAACTACTCTACAGTTTTTATTCCATGCAGTTCCTAAAAACACTCCACGTCTCTGGAGACTAAATCAACCATGCAAATAACCTGCTAAATAATTATTAAATAAAATGCAAGATTCAAATTAACATCCAACAATCACCCTCCTAATTTGAAGCTTGTGATGACAGTTCTTTCACTCCCAGCAGGCGCCTCATCTTCTCAAACTTGACAGTTGTAAGTCCTTTCGTAAGTATATCTGCTCGCTGCAAATCAGAACTAACGTGCTTAACAACAATCTCCTTTCTTTCGACACACTCACGAATGAAGTGGTATCGAATGTCTATGTGCTTGCTCCTTCCGTGAAACACCGGGTTCTTCGCCAAATCGATAGCAGACCTGTTGTCTATGAACAATGTCACCGGACCAGTTTCATTACCAGTTAACTTACCAAGCAAATTTCTTAGCCAAATGGCCTGGCAAGCGGCTGCAGTAGCTGCCATGAACTCAGCCTCGCAAGACGACAAGGCAACGCACCTTTGTTTCTGGGACACCCAAGTGATGAGGCTGTCATTCAAATAAAAAACCATTCCCCCCGTGCTCTTTCTATCTTCTGTTTGCCCTCCAAGATCACTGTCAGAGTAGCCTGTGAGCATGTTATTTCCATTTGTCTTCGAGTAAACCAGACCAAAGTGCAGTGTGCCTCTCACGTATCTTAGTATGCGTTTCACTGCATTTTTATGTAGAACCGTAGGCTTCTCCATGAATCGACTCACGATCCCCACAGCATAGGATATATCTGGGCGAGTGTGCACGAGATATCGGAGACCCCCCACCATGCTCTTATACTCAGTTGGGTCGACTTGTGTTCCTCCCTCATCTTTGGTTATGTGTTCCTTGGGATCCATAGGATATTTAGTAGGGTTACACTCACTCATGCCCGCCTTCTCCAGCACTTTCTTAGCGTAGCCTGTTTGTTTCAACTCTATGTAACCATCTCCCTGCGTCACTTCTATTCCCAGATAATAAGAAAGTTTCCCCAGATTGTTCATCTCGAACTGATCATTCATTTGTTTCTTGAATTCATTTATAGCTGCAATGCTCGTGCCAGTAACCAATAGATCGTCAACATATATGCCAATTATCAGAGTGTAGCTTTCCTCTCGCTTCACATACACAGCATGTTCATGTGGACACCGTGTGAAACCCAGATCTTCGAGACTCCTGTTTAGCTTAGCATACCAAGCACGAGGTGCTTGGCGTAGTCCGTAGAGGGCCTTCAGTAATCTGTATACAAGCTGTTCTTGACCTTTCTTGACGAAGCCTTCCGGCTGAGCTACGTATACTTCTTCCAGGATTTCCCCATTCAAAAACGCGGTCTTAACATCTAAGTGATGTACTTCCCACCCATTTCTAGCAGCCAATGCAAGAAGTAATCGAACAGTCTCGAGCCTGGTTACTAGGGCAAATACTTCATCAAAATCTATCCCTTGCTCTTGCACATAGCCTTTAGCTACGAGCCTCGCCTTATATTTAATTATCTCTCCACTTGCATCTCGTTTTAGCTTGTAAATCCACTTTACTCCTATCACTTTACGACCACTTGGTAATTCTGACAGCCTCCATGTATCATTTTGCTCAATCGACTCCATCTCTCTATTCATTGCTTGTCTCCAGTTATAATTTTTTACAGCTTGACTATAAGAATGTGGCTCGTCAATTCCCATCAGTAAGAGCTCATCGTCTAACTCAACTTCCTCGGTTGCATTATATATATCTGTGAGAGGTCTGTAACGCCTTGGTCCACTACTGCTTCCTGAATCTTCAGCTTCAGAATGAGTGGCAACAGAGTGTGATTGAGGTGTGACTGACTGTGACTGTGGAGTCAGCAATTCACCATCTGAATGTGCACTCTCATTACCACTTGAATAAGTGCTTCCATCAGAATCTGCACTCGTTTGTTGTGGGTTCTCAACTTCTGCTTCGCCATTCTCATAAGTACCCACCACTGTGAATGTGCTCTGAGTGCTGTCATTCATTTCATTTAGCTGATCCCACAACCATGTTCTTCCCTCCTCGAATACAACATCTCTGCTCACAAATATTTGATTGTTCTCGGGATCAAGCAATCGATACGCTTTTGTACCAGGTTCTTTGCCGAGATGAACCACCCTCTTGCTTCTATCTTCCAGTTTCTTTGTGTGAGTTCCAGGAGTCTTCATGTGTGCTAGACATCCGAAGACACGTACATGCCCGATATCTGGTTTTTCCCCTTTCCATGCCTCATATGGTGTGCTTCCCGTCAAAGATCTAGTTGGTACTCTATTTAGAATATAAACTGATTGTCTCACTGCCTCACCCCACAACGTCAAAGGTAAATTCATCTGCTTCAATAGACTTCGAGCCATGGCGACAACAGTACGGTTTCTCCGTTCAACAACCCCGTTTTGCTGGGGAGAGTAGGGAGCCGTATAATGCCTTGTTATTCCACTGTCTTCACAATATGCAGTAAACTCCCTAGAACAGAATTCTCCTCCACGATCGGTTCTGAGAACCTTTATTCGCTTATCAGTCCCCTTCTCAACCTGTTCTTTAAACTTCTTGAACATCTTGAATGCCTCATCCTTCCCTTTAAACATGTAAACCCACATCATTTTGCTGAAATCATCGACTAGGAGTAGAAAGTATTTGTTGCCTCCGGAAGTGACTGGAGAAATAGGACCACACAAGTCCCCGTGCACCAGTTCCAGACCTACTTTAGCATGGAAATTCGACTTCGTTGGGAATGGCTTTCTCGCCTGTTTGGACATCAAGCATCCCGTACATACTCTTTTGGGTTGAGTGAACTTTGGCAAGCCACGAACCATTTGGTTCTGATGCATTAGCGATAGAGACTGAAAATTTACGTGGCCTAGTCGAGAGTGCCACAGCCAAGGCAATTCCTCTGTTCTCGACATCAAGCAAGCTGGTTTAACACTTTCAATAATGATTTTGTACAGTCTATTTGATGACCGTTTAACCTTCATGAGTAGCTTTCCCACATTATCAAACACCCAAAGAAACTCGCCCTTTAAAACAACCTTATTTCCATCTTCTGATAAATGTCCGAGACTAATGATATTATTACAAAGCATAGGGATATAATATACCTCGTGTAGTGTACGTTCTTCTCCATTCTTGCAAGTAAAGCTTATCGAGCCCTTTCCCCTTATGTTTACAGTTGATCCATCTCCAAAGCGTACTTGCCCAGTCACTCCTTCATCCAAATCCTTGAATTTTGATCGATTACCCGTCATGTGATTACTCGCACCATTGTCTAAATACCATACGTTTGAGTCTGTGATCTTGCCATTTTCTTGACTTAGCTTTGGAACCACTCTCTCTTCATTTAGTAACATCATGTCTTTCTCCTTCCTAGTCTCTGTGAACAATAGTGCAGGTCCTTCGTCCTCTATCTGAGTCATGTTTGCCTCTGCACTTTGTTCTCTTTCTCGCCTTGGCCTTCGACAGTCGGCCGCGTAGTGACCAAGTATCTGACAGTTATAGCACCTCACTTGACTTCTGTCTCTACTCCCACGTCCCCCATTTTTACCGCGAGGTTTCTGACTTGAGGATCCATCAGTGTTACTTTTACTCCGTTTCATCCATTCTTCTCGAGTTAACAGAAGTTTACCTTCACAGTTCTCCTTCTTGGCCCATTCTTCCTCCGTGAGCAACAATTGTCCTCCACCACTTTCAGATTGTCCCTTTGTTCTCTCCTCGTGTGCTTTGAGTGAACCAAAGGCCTCCTCCACAGTCATAGTTTCCAAGTCACTAAATTGCTCTATAGTTGAGACAATTTGTAAGAACTTTGGTGGCATTGCACGAAGCAATTTCTTCACCACATAACTCTCCTTTATATCCTCTCCAAGTGCGCGTATGTTAGTCACCAGTCCACTCAGTCTCAAACAGAAATCGTCCAGCTTATCTGCCTCCTTCATGTTCAAGGATTCGAACTCGCTTTTCAGAGTTTGAATTCTGGCCTTCTTTACACGCTCCGCCCCAAGACACATAGTCTTAATAGCCTCCCAGGCTTCCTTGGCTGTTTCTTTATCAGCCACAGAGAGCAGTACGTCCTCTGGTATCCCATGATATATGGTTGCCAGTGCGACCTTGTCCTGCTTGTCATCTACAACAGCTTCTTTCTCCTTGACTTCCACAGCATCCCACACCCCTTGAGCCTTCATATATACCTTCATTTTAATGGCCCAGGCAGTGTAGTTACTTCTCGAAAGCATCGGGTAACTCAACCCTATGGCACCTTCCTTAAGCTTGTTTGCATCCGTTTTCGACATCTTTGGCATATACTTGGGCATGTAACAAACCCAAACGCTCTGATACCAATTCTAGAGACTTAAACACTTCTACATGTATATAAATATATATATATAGATCTGTTTGAATATGAAAACTGGAAAAACAAATAACTTGTGCTCGGAAGCTGTTTTCTCTGTTATATCAAAAGAAGATGCAGTACAATTTAAATAAAGCAGAAACAAGGAAGTGGCCAAAAACAAGGACCACTCCTAATAAACTTCTCCTAATGCAACTACTCTACAGTTTTTATTCCATGCAGTTCCTAAAAATACTCCACGTCTCTGGAGACTAAATCAACCATGCAAATAACCTGCTAAATAATTATTAACTAAAATGCAAGATTCAAATTAACATCCAACAGCTACAACTTAAGATACAACTTGAACTCTGATTTGACTGTTGAAACTGTCTATAGAGTTAAAATCTGAAAAAAGACTGGTAACATGACTCAGTTAAACTGACTAAGATCCTTAGACTTGTTCATTAATGTTTAATTGACTTACAGTTTACATATTCATTTTCATCAGATATAATCAACAAGTGTGAGGTTAAGTTAGAAGGTCTGTTTTACTATCAATGTGATAAAAATTAAGCACAAATGCAGGGATATGCACATAGCTGTTAGAAAATGGAAAGTTTGAGGCATATTTTAAATATGTTCTTGATGGAATTTCCGGAAACTAACGATTGGAGGTTGTTCCTTGTTATGAAGACTTAAACTTTCATGTTTGGATCTAAGACATTTTCTTAGTGTAATCCATAAATAAATTGAGTTGAAATAGGTTGCTTGAAATGGGTTATGTGGGTTGGTTATATTAAAATAACTTGTATCCCACATAGCATTGGTAATGAGAGGTTGGTGGGTTTATATAGAAACATGTGCAATAGTAGTGTACAACTACTAAGGCATGTCAGTGTGCATGGTGTTAGTATGTGCCTCGCGCACACACACACGCGCCGCCGCCGCCTCGCCACGCCACGCCACGACTCGACTCGGGTCGGGTCGGGTCGAAGGGCGATCCTGATGGCAGGTCCAGTCCTGACGAAATCCTGATGGTCGGTCAAGTACTGATGCCACTCCTGACGGACATATCCTGATGGCTTTACTTCAGTACTGATGGACCAGGAAATCCTGACTGAGCTGTAACTGTTATTAAATCCTGATGACAACTATTATGGTAATTAAATCAGAATATTTAGTATTAAATGCCATATCTTCAGTTACAATATTTGGTCTGTTACCTTTTATTTTGTATTATATTTATATATATATATATACAAACAGAACGTTAGACTGGGTAATATACGTAACTCTGAAAACCCTAGGCAACTATTATCTTCTCTGGTTTTTTCTCTCAACACAAACAGATTACATAGTTCTTGGGTGAAGTGAGGTGATGTTCGCTGTTGATCATTGCCATTTCTGTGAGTGGATTGATCTGTGCTGTTTTATCCTGGGAGTGATATTGCTGCAACCCAACACAGCGTAAGTGGGGCAATAATCTCTTCAAGAACAGTCAAGACTTCTCGAAGGCTTGGCGACTCAGCTGTTTTTTTATCTTTCAGAATTTGTTAAAGCTCCTGATAGATAAGTGTTCTTTCTTATCTGATTATATTTACAGTCTCTAATTATTTTATTGTTTCGACCTTTGTGTTTGTTTCGTTTATTGGTATTTTGCATGTTCTTGTTAATACAATTATATATATATAACTGCGCTATTGTTGCTGTGTAGTTAGTAATTATACCCAACAATCTTGAAGAGATTATTTTTCTGTGTTATATATTGTTAATTAGCAATGATTATTATGTCCCTGAAGGAGTCCGGAATGGACCTTCCTGAAAAGTTTCAGGTTATGGCAATGATTGAAAAGCTCCCTAAGTCTTGGGAAGAGTTTGCTCTTTCCCTGAAAAGACAGAAAGGAGAGATCACTTGGACAAACCTGATGTTGGACATCTCTATGCAGGAACAACACAAGTCCAAACAGGGACATGTGATGCCTGCTGAACATGGGGGTTCGAAGGTGAATGTAGTGACTGTTGGACAGAAAAGAAAGGTTGTCACTAAGAAGGATAACAGTAAACCTAAAAATGACAAGAACAAGGCTAAGAAACCAAAGACAAACAAACCTTGTTGGTCTTGTGGACAGGTTGGTCATTGGAGCAAGGACTGTCCTGCAAAGAAAGCAAAGAAAGCTGTTGTGGGAGCACAAGCTAATACTGTGCTTGGAACCACTGATGGGCCTAAGGTTAACATGGTTGTTGGTGAGGTTGTTGCCTCTGGAACCAATGACGGGTATGTTACCTACAACCCTGTACTTCTTTCCACTTATCTGTCTCATGAGTGGTTGATTGATACTGGAGCTAATGTACATATTTGTACTGATATTAGTTTATTTGTATCTTATCAACAGAGTCATGGAGTGACAGTGACTATGGGGAATGCTAGTGCTGCTCAAGTTCTTGGAATAGGAAACGTGGACCTGAAGTTTGCTTCTGGGCGTGTTCTATCCCTCACTAGAGTGCACCATGTTCCTAATATTCGTAGAAATATTATAAGTGGAAGTTGTTTAGTTAAAAATGGTTTTGAACTTTCTTTGAAATGTAATAAAGTAGTTATTACACATACTGGTACATTCTTTGGCAAAGGTTATTTGTCTGATGGTTTATTTTTGATAAATGTTGAGCCTGTTTTGGGCAGTTTTATTAATGATAGTGTTGCACCTTCTGTTAATTGTGTTGAATCATCCGATTTATGGCATGCTAGACTTGGTCATTTAAATTTTGGTGCTCTAAAGAATATGATGAACTTAGAGTTGATTCCAAAATATGCTATTGAAAAGAAATCTAAATGTCAAGTATGTGTGACTGCTAAACAAACTAGGAAACCCTTTCATAATGTTGTTAGGGATTCAGGAGTATTGGATTTAGTACACACTGACATATGTGAATTTGGTGGCATGTTGACTAAGGATAATAAACGATATTTTATTACCTTTATAGATGATTGTAGTAGACATTGTTATGTTTATTTACTTAGACATAAGGATGAAGCACTAGAAAAATTCATTATGTTCAAAACTGAAGCTGAAACACAAACTGGTAAAGTACTTAAACGTTTGAGATCTGATAGAGGTGGTGAGTATACTAGTACCTCATTTAATGAATTTTGCGTAAGCAATGATATAGTTCATGAGGTGACTCCACCATACACACCTGAGTCTAATGGGGTGGCTGAACGAAAGAACAGAACTTTTAAAGATATGATTAACAGCATGCTTATTAATTCTGGGTTGCCTAAGTACATGTGGGGAGAAGCTTTGAATACGGCTTGCCATATTCTGAATAGAGTCCCTTTGAAACATATGGACAAGACACCTTATGAATTATGGAAAAGTAGAAAGATAAGTTTAAAGTATCTTCGTGTGAGGGGGTGCCTTGCTAAGGTTCTTGTCCCTGAACACAAGAGAAAGAAACTAGGTCCGAAAACTGTTGATTGCATCTTTCTGGGCTATATTGAAACCACTACGACTATGAGATTTTTAGTGTTAAAATCTGACATAGACGGTATAGTGGCTAACACTATAGTTGAATTTCGTGATTCAACATTCTTTGAGGATGTGTTCCCTATGAAGACTGGTATACCTCAAGGTATTTCTAATGATGATCCCACTCACACATCTAGTTCTATTCCTGATCATGTGGAAAAGATGACAAATGTGGGGGCAAATCCTGATAGTAGTTCTACTCCTGACGAAGTAGATGAACCGAGAAGGAGTAAGCGTGCAAAGGTAGTCAAGCACTTTGGAAGTGATTTTGTCACTTACAATGTCAAGGATGAACCTTTGACTTTCCGACATGCCATGGATTCTTCGGAGTCAAGGCATTGGAAAGGTGCTGTAAAGAGTGAGATCGACTCTATTGTTTCTAACGGAACATGGGAGTTGGTTGATCTTCCTCCTGGGTGTACTACTATAGGATGTAAGTGGATCTTCAAAAGGAAGATGAATCCTGATGGCTCAATAGATAAGTATAAGGCTAGGCTGGTAGCTAAGGGCTTTAGGCAAAAGGAAGGCATTGATTACTTTGATACATACTCTCCTATTGCAAGGATGACAACAATCCGAATGCTTATAGCATTGGCTTCTGTACATGGTCTTATCATCCATCAAATGGATGTAAAGACAGCTTTTCTTCATGGTGATCTTGAAGAAGAGATTTATATGGATCAGCCTGAGGGATTTGTTGCTTATGGTAACGAGAGGAAAGTATGTAAGTTACTCAAGTCTATATATGGCCTAAAACAAGCTCCTCGAGACTGGCATAAGAAGTTTGATGATACTGTTTTAGAATCAGAATTTGTAGTTAATGAAAGTGACAAGTGTGTCTACTATTTGGTTAAAGGAAATGAATGTACTATCGTGTGCCTGTATGTGGATGATATATTATTGTTTGGAACAAATATTGAGATTATTAACGAGACAAAGAGTTTCTTGAAAAGGCAATTTGAAATGAAGGATATGGGTGAGGCTAGTGTGATTCTTGGGGTCAAGTTGACACAGTCAACTGATGGAATAACATTGTCACAATCTCATTATATTGAGAAATCTATACTTGAGAAGTATGGTTATTCAAATTGTAGAATCGCTAGTACACCGTACGATCCTAAAGTTGCCCTAGTCAAGAATAGTTCAGGAATTCCTGTGTCTCAGTTAAGGTATTCTCAGATTATTGGGAGTTTGCAATATCTTGCTAATGTGACTAGACCAGACATATCTTATTCCGTGACTAAGTTAGCTAGATATACAAGCTGTCCGAACAAGACTCATTGGGAGGCATTAGATAGAGTTCTTAGATATCTTAAGGGAACTATTTCCATTGGTTTGCATTATCGAAGATTCCCTGGAGTACTCGAGGGATACAGTGATGCAAGTTGGATAGCTAAGAAATCTGGTACCAATGGAGTTACTGGATATTTGTTTACCCTAGCAGGTGGAGCAATATCCTGGAAGTCTACTAGACAGACTTTAATAACTCGGTCTACCTTTGAGGCTGAGTTGTGTGCACTAGATGCCACGGGGACAGAGGCTGAATGGTTGCATGGACTTATGTCAGTGTTACCTGTAGTAAGCAGACCGCTTCCAGCCATTGCTGTTCATTGTGATAGCCGTACAACTATCGACAAGATCAGTAGTGAAAAATATAATGCTAAAACAAAGAGACACATCCAAGTTAGACTTAAGTCTATAAGGGGTCTTGTGTCTGAAAGGATTATTGCTGTAGAGTTCATTGGAACTCAGGATAATATAGCTGATCCTTTGACTAAAGGACTTGAGCATGCAGTAGTTCTTAAGTCTAGGTTGGGGATGGGACTGATAGCCCATAATGATTCATCAGCAGCGGGAACCCAATACACCTGAGAGGAGATCCCTTGAAGTGTATTCAATGTGGTAATAACAAGCTGTGAGGGTGGGTTGGTAGTACCTTTATTATATTCCTTGATACTTACGTATCTGTGTCTATCCCCTGTAAACCTAAAAGGTACTATTACTGCCAGTATAGCAAGAGTTAGTTTGAACTCTGAATGGGGTCAAGTCATTTGACGAGATGATAGAAGTACATCTCTGGAGATGCCCAGCTAAGCGAATGTAATTGTGTGGTCGCAATTAGAGGAAAGGGTTATTCCTTGAAGCATTCGACGAACAGGATCGAGACAGGACCATTAACGTCTCAAAGCCGTAGATCAGCACCATAGCCTTTGATTTGTCGTCGTCTATGGAGTGTGGTTACACCAAACAGATAAGGATTCAAGGTGAAACATTCCATCTAGATCCAGTAGCCATCGAAGTAGAGGACTTATGAGGGTTCAAACTCGGAAGGGTACCGACTCTGAAAAACAAGTCATGATAAGGACTGATATGTAAGCATTTCTGTATGGATTTGTGGGGGATTGTTAGAAAATGGAAAGTTTGAGGCATATTTTAAATATGTTCTTGATGGAATTTCCGGAAACTAACGATTGGAGGTTGTTCCTTGTTATGAGGACTTAAACTTTCATGTTTGGATCTAAGACATTTTCTTAGTGTAATCCATAAATAAATTGAGTTGAAATAGGTTGCTTGAAATGGGTTATGTGGGTTGGTTATATAAAAATAACTTGTATCCCACATAGCATTGATAATGAGAGGTTGGTGGGTTTATATAGAAACATGTGCAAGAGTAGTGTACAACTACTAAGGCATGTGGGTGTGCATGGTGTTAGTGTGTGCCTCGCGCACACACACACACACGCGCGCCGCCGCCGCCTCGCCTCTCCCCGCCACACCACGCCACGCCACGCCACGTCACGACTCGACTCGACTCGGGTCGGGTCGAAGGGCGATTTGGGCGAATGTCTCGGCGTCTCGCGTACGCGAGGCGACCTGGGCGAGGAATTTTATTACTTGTTTATTTAATATTATTTATTGATTTAAATTTAACAGTATCAGTATTTATTTGTAACAGCTAAACGAACTGGGTCAGGATTTATTTTAAATCAAATCCTGATGGACCTGTTCGTGGATCAAATCCTGATGGCCAGTGTCAGTACTTGGAGTGAAATCCTGATGGCCTGTGTCAGGACCTAGATCCTGATGGAGTGAAATCCTGATGGCAGGTCCAGTCCTGACGAAATCCTGATGGTCGGTCAAGTACTGATGCCACTCCTGACGGACATATCCTGATGGCTTTACTTCAGTACTGATGATGATCAAATCCTGATGGACCAGGAAATCCTGACTGAGCTGTAACTGTTATTAAATCCTGATGACAACTGTTATGGTAATTAAATCAGAACATTTAGTATGAAATGCCATATCTTCAGTTACAATATTTGGTCTGTTACGTTTTATTTTGTATTATATTTATATATATATACAAACAGAACGTTAGACTGGGTAATATACGTAACTCTGAAAACCCTAGGCAACTATTATCTTCTCTGGTTTTTTCTCTCAACATAAACAGATTACATAGTTATTGGGTGAAGTGAGGTGCTGTTCGCTGTTGATCATTGCCATTTCTGTGAGTGGATTGATCTGTGCTGTTTTATCCTGGGAGTGATATTGCTGCAACCCAACACACGGTAAGTGGGGCAATAATCTCTTCAAGAACAGTAAAGACTTCTCGAAGGCTTGGCGACTCAGCTGTTTCTTTATCTTTCAGAATTTGTTAAAGCTCCTGATAGATGAGTGTTCTTTCTTATCTGATTATATTTACAGTCTCTAATTATTTTATTGTTTCGACCTTTGTGTTTGTTTCGTTTATTGGTATTTTGCCTGTTCTTGTTAATACAATTATATATATATATATATAACTGCCCTATTGTTGCTGTGTAGTTAGTAATTATACCCAACAATAGCGACATAGGCTCTAACCTCTACATTGCTACATAGGTTCATGACTGCACAAATTACGTATAGGCCGAGTGTCAGTATTATCAAACATACCAAGACATAACACAGTGTGTATCACTCTATCACTGATTATGTAGATAAGTCAACATAGATGATAGAAAAGCTGAACAGAAGAATAGATGCAGTCATGTAGAAAGAACAGTAGATTACACTCCAGAGAGCAAGCTGGGCCTGGGGGATCACTACAAGAAATCTCGGTTTTCGCGACGGAATTTAGCAACGGAAAGAGTCTCGTTGTAATATGCCAACGGAAAGACAACGCTTTTGAAATGCAGAATAGTCAACACGACTCTCGACTGACCCGCAACGGAATGGCGAGAAATAAAAAGCAACGGAAAAATGTCGTTGCTATTGAAGGCGCCAAAACATCCCGCTCTCAAACTATGACAAATTTGCGACGGAGAAAGTTTGTCGCGACTGGAAGCAACGGATTGGCAACGATCTTGGTGACGCAACATAGCAACGGAAGTTTGCCGTAGCTAAAATTAGCGCTAAATTATCCCGCTAAATTTTTGTAACGGTTGTGCAACGAAAATTCTAGTGACAGTATTGTAACGGTGTGCTTGCAACGGTTTCCCAACGGATATCTCCAACGGTTCTACAACGAAATTTGACAACTGTTTAGCAACGGTATTTCGTTGGTAAAGAAGTCAAAATTTTTAATTTCCGTCGCTGATCCGTAGGTAAAGTAGATCGGTCGTCTGTGCTTTCCGTTGCTAATTCGTCGGTATTGGCTTCGTATGTAACTAAAGGCATTAGACATTCTGCACTTTTTCTTTCACATAATATTATTTCTTCTTTCACTCTTTCCTTTCTCTCCCATCCAAATTCAGATTTTCCCATCTTCCCAATTATTAATTCCATCAAATCACACCATCTTGTTCCACATTTTAAGGTTAGTTTGATTTTTTAAATATATATTGTTGCTTTATATTCTCAATTTCATGGTGATAATCATGTATGTAGATAGAAATGTTAGCTCATTATATGTTTTCTTATTTGTAAAACTTATTTCATGATGTAGACATTGATGTTGCATAAATAATTTTAATTGTTGTTAATCTTGGTTAAATTAGCTCATTAGTAAAAACTTTAATTTATTTTAATTTTTTTTATCATAATTGTCATTTATTTTGATACATTTGTTTTGTAGATTGTTGAAAACATTAATATGGATAATAATAGATTTTGGATGTATCAAAGAGCCGATGATAAGGGCTTTCATAATAATGCTTTTGTTGTTGGATTAGAAGAATTTATGAAGCATGCTATATCTCAACAATCTTCTTTGAATGGGACAAACATACAATGTCCTTGTTCTAAGTGCAAACATAAAAAAATTTGGGATGCGGAGACGGTGAAATTGCATCTCTTGAAAAAAGGATTTGTCCCAAATTATTATGTGCGGGATCGACACGGGGAGCCATATATTGTAAAAAATAGTGGAGGGCAATCATCCTCTACTAGTTATTCTAGTACTTCCCGAGAAAGAGATGAGAATAACCTAATGTATAATATGGTGATGGATGCTGCGGGTCCAAATTTTAATCCACATTCAGAAGAGATGCCGAATCAAGAAGCACAAAAGTTGTATGATATATTACATTCTTCGGAGAGGGAGTTGTATGATCATTGTGACACTTCTCAGTTATCTGCCATGGCTCGAATGTTGAGTTTGAAATCTGATCATCATTGGTCAGAAGCATGTTTTGTAGACATTTCAGAGCACGAGTAGGAAGCGGTTTCAAGTGCCTTCCCACCCTTTATTTGGCCCTAAATCTTCCAATCTGCAATTCAACCTCCCAGTACTACATAATTAATGGAAACTAATGAAATGAGTAAAGACTTTAACATCACTGCTCTTTGACATAAACACAGAAGTTGAAAATAATTGACTATTTTGCAAGAATTAATATTTAACCAACCGTGCATATTATGATTAATCAGAAGAACCACATTAGAGCAGCATATATTAGAAACATTCATAGTAGATGAAAAAATAGTAAGCTTGTTGTAATTTATGTATGTACATTTACTGTCTTGTTGCAAAATATTGTTCCAGAGTAGATGACAAAATGATAACAAGTATCATGAAATTTATTTGGAAATGTTTTATACTTATGTCTTTGCTAACATCATTCATTTTTTATAACTAATATAATGTACGCTTTTGTTTTATACAGAGTAAAATGAGAAGTCCTTGGTTTCAAGCATCATAACGCTCACCTGAGCAAGCATCGCAGCGCTCACCTGACCAAGCATCGCAGCGCTCACCTGAGCAAACATCGCAGCGCTCACCTGAGCAAACATCGCAGCGCTCACAACAGGGCACTCCAGAGCCAACACAACATAACACGCCAGTGAATACACCATACAATACACCTGAACCTGAGCCTGAGCAAAATACGTGTGATGAATCCTCCATTGCCAACAATGATGTTTGGAAAGTTGGAATAGTGCACACTGATGGGCGTGTACGCATTGAAGTTATCGAAGGAATGTGAGTTTTATTTTCCAAGCATTTTTTGAACTACTTGTGACATTTAAAACTAACCAATAACTTTTTTTAATTTAGGTTGGAACCCTCGTGCAAATGCTCAAACAGGATCACCAATCTATTGCATGAAAGACTTGAACCTAAGGGGTTCACTTAGAAAGAAGTGTCCAAAGAGACCAAAGAGTTCTATTTTGAGGAGTTTAAGGTAGGAATACATAAATGGATTAAATTGTAGTCAAGTGTTGTGATTATATTTTAGTTAAAGATTGAATTAAAACTGAATAGAGTTGAGTTTACTAAATAAATTGTGCTTGCATTTGTGGCTAAACAGTTTGATTTTTGCAGAAATAGTTTGTATGAAGACAACCAGATAACATAATATATGAAGGATTTATGAAAAGTGCTGCAATCCGCTTCAAAGATTTGCGTAGTAGAGCTCGTGGGCGATGGGAAAGAACTTCTGAGTTGGACAATAGGATTGGAAAGGATGTATAGCTCAGTTGGATTGAGGACTGGAAAAATCCAGAATGTCGAGCCAAATATGAAAGAAAAAAGCAGAATCGTAGGGGTGGAGTTGACCAGGGGAGCTACCCTCCGACAAACACTGGTGGTTCAGCTTCTAGCCGAACAGTTGCAGCTCGTTTGGTGAGCTAGTACAGGTATTTTTCTACAAATTGTAATATTAATGGCTAAATGTTTGTATTTCATTTTATATGCAGGCAGGAGAATGGGAAAGAGATCCTAGCGCACTTGATTTGTTTGAGTATTTGCACACAAAGAAGCACGATAGAGTAACATATATTGATGAGAAGAGTGCGAAAATAGCTGTGAGTATACAACACTTGTCATCTAAATTTAATTATGATTTTAAGAAGAAACAGTAACAAGGCATTGTCCACAATATAAAGTTCCTTCCGGTACAAGTCCTACTTTTATTCATGTACTTATGCTATTTTCTGTTTGATTTAATTTAAGCACAGGAAAAGATTAAGACTCTCCGCGCTGAGCGTTCTAAGCCTACTGATGGATCATCACTACCTCAGCCAGTTGATGAAAATAAGTTGTATTATGATGCAGTTGGTGGTCGTAATAAAAGGAATATGGTATATGGCATTGGCTCAACACAGAATATTTTTTATGAACCAAGTAGCAGCAACATTTCTAAATTCACCAGCCCGTAGCCCAACAATGAAGATTATTAGAGGCTAGAAACTGAGGTCAAAGAGATGAAATATCAACTTAAAGAGATGGATGCAATGAAGCAGCGAATGAGGGAGATGGAGAGCCTTTTAGCACGAGTGCTTGATACTCAGAATTAGAAGGCTGCAAGATTTGAGGTGAGTTAGATTTGTCAAATTTTCCTTAACAATCGCCTTATTGAACTTGATCTTAAATTAAACATCTTGTTGTGCAGTTTGTTTTAAATAATCGGAAGTTCTTTAAATTGGTTTCATTATTTGGTCTAGATTTTTGTGAATGTTCAGTGTTTCTCTTTTTTGCTTGCTGATCACTTTATATTTTAAAAAATACAGAAAATTGGAAGACGGCAGCGTGCTTTGTTGCTGGTGTAACTCCAGATCTCATTATGTTCTAACTATTAGCTTGTAACAAGTATGAAGAACTTAGTTTGTACTCTTTTTATTGTTCTCTGTCAAGTGAACCTGAAGCTAGAATTTTAGCATGTATTATGAACTTAGTTTGCACTCCTTTTGCTGTTTTCAACTATGTAAACTTAAGCCAGATTTTGGCAAAAGTGTTGAAAATTTCTTGTTTTTCTTTTGGTGTACTTCTATTTTGTAATTGCTAATTTAGATCAAATTTTAGAGGAGAAGCATTATACAGGTTTTAGAAAATTGCATTGCTGAAATTTTTTTGTTGTATTGCATTATACAGGTTTTACTTTGATGTATTGCATTATACAGGTTTTGTTGCTGAAAAATTGCATTGCATTGCTGAACTGTTGCTATACCAATGGAGTAAAGGTGTAGGTAATTTGCAAAAAAAATTCTGTTGTTGAGTCGTTGGCATTTAACAACGGAAATCGGTCGCTAGATAGCATTTTCGAAAAATGTGTAATTGCATTGATGAACCGTTGCTACTTACCAACAAAGTAAAGCCGTAGGGAATCTGTAAACATAAATCTGTTGCAAAGTCGTTGGCATATAGCAACCGAATTCCGTCGCCACAGAGTCAAAAAGCGTGGTCAATACCAACAAGATGCCATCGACAAGCTGTTGTAGGTTCGTTGCTAGGTTGGCAACGGAACTTATTTTCCATCGGCAAGCCTTCCCCTACGGACATTCTTGCGACTAATGTTTCCGTTGTTGATTTCCGTTGCGAGGTGATTTAGCTACGAAATCTAGCCTTTGCTGGCGGAATTTTCCGTCGCGAAAACCGAGATTTCTTGTAGTGGATACAGTAGCATGGGGGACACAAATGTCACACAAAAATGACTGAAAAACATTGCTAATTGCCAATAGTAGATCACACTATCACAGAGGCAGAATCTGTGTAGACTAAAAAATGCAAATACATTCTTTTGGGGGACAGAATTACAAAAAAAGAAAGATATTTTGTTCTTACCAATCATCCAAGGGTATGGCCTGATCCTTTCCAACATCCTCCCTAATAGAAAAAGAGCAGAAATTGTTGAAAAATACAAAATAATGACACATTAATTTAATCTAATCATCAATTAGTGGCAACTGACAAGTGGAATGCAAAATATATGTGTATGTAAATTGTAATATACCTTCTTCAAATTTCTCAAGATCATTGACATCTTCTTCCATTCTTTTTGGACGTTTGGCCGATCGCAACCAATCTTGAGCAGAAATTAAACCCTCCACAACTTTGGCCGTCAAAGAACTCCTAAATGGATCAAGGACTCTTCCGCCCGTACTAAAAGCGGATTTCTATACTACGGTGGAAATAGGAATTGCTAGTACATCACGGGCAAGTTGTGAG
Source organism: Heracleum sosnowskyi (assembly GCA_030848705.1). Taxonomy (NCBI): domain Eukaryota; kingdom Viridiplantae; phylum Streptophyta; class Magnoliopsida; order Apiales; family Apiaceae; genus Heracleum; species Heracleum sosnowskyi. Next base: position 23,261,562 of record CM061243.1, on the reverse strand, counting down.
AGGATAGGAAACCCACTTGTATTAACTTTCCACCATTTCAACATATCAAACTCATCATCATTTTTCGTAACATAGACGCTCTATTTAAGATAGATATCCAATTCACACTTGGATTCTAATTCTCCACTCTCCAATTTTTGTCTCATGAATCTAGCTCCTAATGCCGATTGTGTTCTTGATGCTGAAGATGTTTTTATACTCTTCAAACAACTCTCCAATCACTATGCTTGTGTCACTTGCCAACTTCCAACCGACTTCTTTTCCATACTCCTCACAAAGTGCAAACTCAAGGAACTCCAATGTTCCTAGGATCAGCAACAACCGCCACATAGACGAGTTTGTTCATTTTGTGCACATCACCCCATTACTTGTCATATTTATCTTTCATTATTTCGCCCATTAGCCTCACTTCAAAGTCATCACTCTTCATCCAATCTTTCAACAAATAATTAGCAGTGCTAATCTCATGATAGAATATATTAGATGTGACATACAAAGAACCTAAAATCCTCAAGGTAAGTTCATAAAAATGAACTAAGACATTAACCATCCTTCTAACATTACCCGAATACCAAAAAGTCGGCACCCCATCGCCCTCATTAAGGTCATTTGCAAAGGACGTGTCCATTGTTTCATATATTCAAATGCACCTTGAAACTTTTGAGCAACATTTAGCATCAAATAAGTGGAGTTTCATCTTAAAATACGTGGTCAACTTCTTCTTTTCATTTAAAAAGATTTGGTAACAATCTCTTGCCACAGTAAAACGAGATGACATCTTAAAAAGCGGTTGAGTAGTTTTCATGCAATCATTAAACCCCTCACCCTCGACAAATCTAAAGGGAAGCTCATCAATAATGATCATGGAAGCTAACTTATTTCTAGAAGCTTTTTGATCAAAACGCCAATTTTAAAGAATGCTATCACTTTCTCCTACGGATTGTAAAGACAAATGTGTGTTTTTTTGGATTCACCACTAAGTGGTAATTTTGTGCAAGCTTTGACATGTTTTAAAAGTGTACTAGTGTCGTTTGAGTAGTATCAGAGTAGTATTCCTTCCCACAATACTTGCATTTAGCTTTTTTAAACCCTTCCGCATCCATAAACTTGGTCATATGATCCTATACTTGCGACCTCTTTTTCGTAGGCTTTCTTTTTCTCTGGGCGGAGCTTGCTTGAGTTGGAGCATTATTACCATCATTAGAATCTCCCATCCCAGTGTCTCGTTGTGAATCTGATTGCGACATTATTTGAACTGAAATAATTATAAAGCAAAATTATGACCAGTTTTCTAAGCTAATGCCTAAAAATCTCAGTTTTGCTGCTGCAAAAAATATCAATTTTGCACTTCTGCTGCTGCATAAAAGTATAAGAAAATAAGCTACAATGTGCAATCAGTTATGTAATCAAGAAAACAACTAAATAAAACAAGTACATAATGTCAAAATTTAGCATCAAATTAAGAGATGACAAAACCTAGTAGCAAATTAAGAAAAAACATTAAAAACTTAGAAGCAAGACCTATGATTCAAACCTATGAGGCTATGATTATGGAAAACATAAAAAATTTGAAAACTGAATCGAATTAAGAGTTAGGTAACTAATAAAGGACAAAACCTAGAAGCAAATTAAGTAAGTAACGAACCTTTGATTAAGAAAGTAGCAAACTTGAGTACCTTGATTCTAGGATTCATGAGGTCGAATCTTTGATTCGCGAACTGAGGAATATTGTGACGGCTAGATCAATTAAGTATTTAGGTTGAATTGAGCATTGGGTAAGTTGGTAAGTGTAAGTGGGTACTGGGTTGGAATATGACATAAAATGTAATAGATACGATAAAACATAAATTATATATTATATAATATAATTATATAATAAATGTATTTCAGTTTATTCGGTCCATAAATGAATTGTTTGTTCAAAAACCGAACCGAACTGAAATTTATTTAGGTCTAATCCGAAAAACCGAAATGCCCGAATTTTCAGAAAAAAAAGAATCAAACCGAATTAGCAGATTTTGGTTCAATTTTTTGGGTTCGGATGGATTTTGCTCCTCCCTAGTCACTATGATTTTTTATTGTACTTTAATTACCACTCAAATCACACATATCATGACTTTTAGGAGTAAGAGTTTGTTCATTAAAAGTAACAGACTGTTTTCCAAGTTCTAACTCTCCTTTTGCCAGGTCATGGGAGCCTGCCTTTTATAATTACTTATGTTTTTCTCTAATTCTTTTGACTCATTCTCACATACAGGGCTCAAAATACTCATTCCTACAAAAATAATAGGCGTCAAAGAAGAGTTGGCTGAGGTCATATGGACAGGTAGATCATTGTTTAAGTTATTGTCCATGGTACGTCATTCCATCAGTAAACGTATGAAATGCAAATTCTGATAAAACATACTCAGAGTTTGTAAAATCTGATAAAGTAAGTCAGAATTGTACCTTGAGTAGCAATAGTCTTTGATGAAGAAAATGGAATGGCTTGAAGAGGTGCAACCGGTATGGCATCAGGCTTTGGAACTTGATCAGATTTTACACCATATTTAGCTTTTTCAGTATTATCAGCAGTAGAATCAGAGTTTGGCTGTACAACCATATTTTCAATATCGAAATCACGGCTTGCACCTACAGTTTGAGCATGTGGTTCTTGTGTGGCCTGAGCTTCAAAGGCTGCCTTAATGGTATCGAAATTGAGAAATGGTTCTTGCATGTCTTGCTAAAAAAATAGCATGTACCACGTCCTTGTCAATTAGAGGTTCTTGTGGGACTGGTCCTTCAGAGACTACTGGTTCCCTTTGTGAATCAGGTTCTTATGTGTCTGGAATCCTAGCATCTGTATGTCTGCTAGCTTTCAATTTTTTTCTTGCGAAAACCTTTCCTCTTTCTTTCTCTAGCTTCAATTGCACCACCCTTTTTAATTTCTTTCATTAGTTGATTGACCCTTTCATAGATTATATCAAAATATCTAACATCAGGGGGTGGTGGAGATGGAAAGTGTGTGATCTCTCTAGCTTCAATTGCACCACTCTCTTTGAATTCTTTCATTAGTTGATGTTGGATATTTATGATTCAACATTTAAAATAAAATTAGTTATGTTTTAGATTTTAAATAATCCTAATGTTTAGGAAATAGTTATAGTTTTTAGTGGAGATATTTGTGGATGATGATTAGGGTTATCTATTTTGTAGGTGATTCTGTTTTATGTACGGCCTATATAAAGGCTTGCAGATGTAGTTTACTTTATGGAAGTAATATGAATAAACACTTTTGTTTTGTTACTTTTTAAATACTTTTTGATTATATTTATTTTACTTTTATCAATTATAAAATTCTAACATGGTATCAAAGCTATGTTCGTTTGAATAACTGGGCGTCAACATCAGCTGCAAACACATAGAAGACATTCGTGGTCATGAAAGAAGCTCAAGAAAAAAAATACACAAATGTTAAAAAAATGTGTGCTAAGGAAATCTCAACACAAGTGGCCACTATGGAAAACATGAACTGTTTTGATGTTGGAGAGATGTGCATCAACATGAAATTGGTGAGAAGTGCATCAAGAAATGGAATTGGTGAGAAGTGCACCTTGAAGAAATAGTGGAGAGAAGTGCTTCATGGGTGTTGGTGAGAAGTGCATCAACCAACATTGTTTGGTGATGAGAAGTGCATCACGGAAAAAAAAAATTGAAGAGAAAAACTTAATTTTATTTAGTTTTTTAATTTTAGTAAATTTGAATCAAGGGAGGATGTTGGATATTTATGATTCAACATTTAAAATAAAATTAGTTATGTTTTAGATTTTAAATAATCCTAATGTTTAGGAAATAGTTATAGTTTTTAGTGGAGATATTTGTGGGTGATGATTAGGGTTATCTATTTTGTAGGTGATTCTGTTTTATGTACGGCCTATATAAAGGCTTGCAGATGTAGTTTACTTTATGGAAGTAATATGAATAAACACTTTTGTTTTGTTACTTTTTAAATACTTTTTGATTATATTTATTTTACTTTTATCAATTATAAAATTCTAACAGTTGATTGACCATTGCATAGGACATATCAAAATATCTAACATCAGAGGTGGGTTGAGATGGAAAGTGTCTGATCAAGATAGGAGATGAGGTAGCCACAGACTGTCCTTCCTTATCACTCCTTAGTTTTCTGGAATCTGTGGCTCTTTAGTTGTATAATCAGACTGTAAGACATCAGAGTTTATTCATTAAGCAAGTTTTGTGAAGTAATCATCAAGAGTGGCCTTTTCCACCAATTTCTTCTTCTTTCTGGCAGGGTCACTGTCTCCCTCCGAGAAGGCCTAAATCTGGCATGAAAGAAATTTTTGATGAGGAATCCTTTTTCAAGTTTTGGGGAATAAGACAACATGATCTTCATCAAATTTTGTATCATTTGCTGCATACCTCCTCTTTTTCAATGTGTGAGCAGTTGTTTGAGTTGGAGGGGTAGCAATACCACTTCTACCTTGTTCCTCTATGTAGAGAGTGGTTTTTACATGGGGAACTTTAAGTCCTGATGGACTAGAGGGACCATTAGACTTTAGCTTTCTCTTTTCTTTTACAACCGAGGAAGGCATCCGAGGTTGGTTTTTTATATCTTGAGATGGAGTTTTGGAGGTGGTATGGAGCTTGGGTTATGTTCTTGATGAGTTCCCAGTTCAGTTTCATGAACAATAGCTTCTTGAACTGATGGAATAACATATACATTAGGAAACCTCTGTTGCAAGATTTGGATAAAATAGGTCATGTAATGAAGCACCTTTCTTCTTATAATTAGATATTAGGTCTTGAAAGACCCTTTTGTTTATTGAAAAGTAAGAACTTGAATATCATCAGCAAAAGTCACATTAGGCAACAATTCATTAATTAAATATATCGATTGTAAAATCTTGAAAAATAAACAACAATGTTATCTTCCTTGATTTTGTTGCCTATGAATCTAATCAGAACAATACCAAAATTGAAGTTGTGACCAGAGATAAGAGACTACCCTATCTGTTGTGTCACCCGAGTCAAAGAATCAAAGTTTGAACATTTTGTTAGAATTTGCAAACTCTCCGCTTAATAAATACAGCAGCTATATTTAAATATTAAGGTGGTAGTTTTTTCATGCATGCACTGATATACGAAGCAGAGAAAATTCCAGGTCTTCTGGGACATTAAATGGAAGTAGCTATGTGTGTGTAATGCAGCAACAGAAATATTTGACCCAGCTAGTGAAAACCTTATCAACTCCTCAATATATGGTGGCTGGCTGTGAAAAACTAGATGATTAGATAGAAGAAGAAAGGCAACAGCTGTTGGGTGTGAGGTCAAGCCTTGAATCCTGAAATAATGGTAGGCTATCCTTTGAATTCTGAAGACACAAACCTGGCCAGAAAACATGGAACTAAATATAGTATGAAAGGAAAACAACATGTCAACAACTGCAGGAAATAAGGTAGGCAAACAAATAGTGTATATGCAATGAATGACGTTGCTGTGTATATTGAAGCTTATATATAAGGCTTGTCTGTTAGTACTATATTGTACCCAGTGAAATAGAAAAGCTAAGGTAGAAAAGAAAGAGCTCAAGCTCTCTGCATGTTTAAAAGATATAAAGGCTGTAGCCCTAGCTTGTAATAAGAAAAGAAGCTATAGCTTTATCTGTATAAACAAGTGTGTTTATAAACAAGTGTGTTTTGTTTGTTTCATATAAAGCATATATTTGTTATAAGCTCATACACGTTTACAACAAGTGGTATCCGAGCCAAGGTTCCGTTTCTGAAAAATGGCAAATATGGTGCAACCCAACATTCCAAAATTGACGGCCACAAATTACGGGAATTGGAGTATCCAAATGAACGTGTTACTCGGTTCTTACGGTAATTGGGATATTGTCGAAAGTGGGTTCAACGAGCCCGCAGATGCAGCCGCTGAAGCAACACTTCCAAATGCCGAGAAGACGACGTTAAAGGAGACCCTGAAAAAAGATAAAAAGGCGTTATACACAATTATTCAAGGTGTTGATGAATCTACCTTTGAAAAAATTTTTGAAGCAAAAACGGCGAAAGAGGCATGGGAGATTTTGCAAAAATCATTCCAAGGAGTTGAAAAAGTTAAAAAGGTGCGGCTCCAAGTTCTACGCGGGGAGTTCGAAAACATTAAAATGAAGGCCTCAGAAAATATTGGTGAATATGTTACTCGTTTGAAAACGGTGACAAATGAGATGAAGAGAAACGGCGAAAGTCTCGATGATGTTCGGGTCATGGAAAAATTGCTCCATTCGTTGATAAGAAAATTTGATTATGTTGTGACTTCTATCGAGGAGTCAAAAGATTTGTCCACAATTTCCATTGATGAACTAGTTGGTTCACTTCAAGCGCATGAGCAGCGGATGAACCAGTATGATGATACAAGTCATTTGGAAAAGGCGTTGCAAAGTAAGGTGTCCATTGGTGAAAGTTCAAGCAGTAGCAGTTCTGGTCATGGAAGAGGTGGCTTTAGAGGTGGCTACCGTGGTGGAAGAGGACGTGGAATACAGTCCTTCAACAGAAGCCAGAACACTGAAGGTTATCGTCCATCTAGCCGTGGTCAGAATTTTAGAGGCCGAGGACGAGGAGGATTTCAACGAGGTGACAAGTCTCAATTTCAGTGCTATAATTGCAATAAATTTGGCCATTTCAGTTATGAATGTAGATCACCGAAAGTGGAAGAAAGAAGTCATTTTGCAGCAGCAAAAGAAGACAAAGATGTTGGCACTGCTATGTTCCTCACTTATAAAGGAGACGAGGAGAGCAAGAAAAATGTTTGGTATCTTGACTCTGGTGCGAGCAACCACATGACGGGCCACAAGGATTTATTTACGGAGATAAACGAGACCATCACAGGAGAAGTTACGTTTGGTGATTCTTCAAAGATTTCGGTCAAAGGCAAAGGTACAATTACGATTGTATTAAAAAATGGTGAGAAAAAGTTCATAAATGATGTTTACTATATACCTGCTTTGAAAAGTAACATCATCAGTTTTGGCCAACTTGTGGAGAAAGGATATAATATTCAGATGCAGGATAATTCTCTTATCATCAGAAATCAGGTTCGAGAATTAATTGCAGACGTGGAGATGTCAAAGAATTGTTTGTTTACACTTGATATACAGACGAAGATGCAGAGGTGTTTGAAGACGGTCATTAAAAATGACTCGTGGTTATGGCATTTGAGATTCGGTCATCTTGGATTTTCTGGCTTGGAATTATTGTCAAAGACAAAGATGGTAAACGGTTTGCCAGAAATCAATGAACCAGAAAATTTGTGTGAAGCATGTGTTAAGGGGAAGCAACACAGACAAAGTTTTCCCGTTGGAAAATCATGGAGAGCCAGGAGGCCTTTGGAGATTGTTCACACAGATATTGCTGGTCCATTTGATATTCCATCACTTGGAGGTAACAGGTATTACCTAACATTTATTGATGATTTTAGCAGGAAAAGTTGGGTGTATATCCTCAAAGAAAAAGCGGAGGCTCTTGATAAATTCAAGGAGTTCAAAGCTTTGGCAAAAAAACAAAGTGGTCATTATTTGAAGGTACTCCGATCAGACAGAGGAGGCGAGTATACTTCAAATTTGTTTAAAAGCTTCTGCAGAGCACATGGAATTAATCAGCAGTTGACAATGGCATATACTCCTCAAAAAAATGGCGTTGCAGAGAGGAAGAATCGCACTATTCTAGACATGGCAAGGAGTATGGTGAAAGCAAAGCACATGCCAAGAACTTTCTGGGCTGGAGCCGTTTTATGTGCAGTTTATTTGCTGAATCGATGTCCAACAAAAAGTGTCAAAAACAAAACTCCAAATGAAGCATGGAGTGGTAGCAAACCATCAGTTGGACATCTCAGAATTTTCGGGTGTATTGCATATGCCCATGTTCCCGATCAGAAAAGAAAGAAGCTAGATGATAAAGGCGAGAAGTGTATCTTTACCGGATATGATAAAAGGAGCAAGGCGTACAGACTCTACAATCCATTGACAAAGAATTTAATCATTTCACGTGATGTCGAGTTTGACGAATCAGATTACTGGAGATGGAGCGAGGAAGAAAGAAAAGTTGCTGGTTTATTTTTTCAAAATGATGATGATGATGGTGATGACTCCAATGTTGAAGATGATGAAAATGATGATCCAACTCCTCCACCAAGTCCGAATCAACAAACTCCTGCATCGACATCAGTGGAAGATTTATCAGATGGATGTCAAGTCAGCTTTTCTGAATGGTTATCTCGAAGAAGAAGTCTACATTGAGCAACCTCCCGGATATATTCAGAAAGGCCGGGAAAACAAAGTCTACAGATTGAAGAAAGCCTTATATGGTTTGAAGCAAGCTCCGCGAGCATGGAACACAAGGATTGATGAATACTTACAGAAAAATGGTTTTGTGAAGAGTCCGTACGAGCATGCTCTCTACACAAAAACAAATTCAGGGGGAGATATTATGATCGTGTGCTTATATGTGGATGACATGATTTTTACTGGCAACAACCCTGGTATGTTTGATGATTTTAAGAAAGTTATGACTAACGAATTTGAGATGACAGACATTGGTCAAATGTCGTACTTTCTTGGAGTCGAGGTGACGCAAAGCAAAGACGGAATTTTTATGTCACAGAAAAAATATGCAGAGCAGATTTTAAAGAAATTCAGAATGGAGGAATGCAAGCCGGTGAGCACACCAGCAGAAGCAAACATAAAGCTTAGAATTGATTCAACAAGGGAGTCGGTAAATCTGACATTGTTCAAAAGTTTGGTTGGAAGTCTGAGGTACCTAACTTTTACTCGTCCAGATATCATTTATGCAGTTGGACTAGTTAGTAGGTACATGGAGAAGCCGAAGCAAGATCACTTCATGGCAGCTAAAAGAATTTTGAGATACATTAAAGGTACACTTGATCATGGTCTATTTTACACTCATTCTCAAGATTCAAAATTAGTTGTGTAAAGCATAATGTAACATAAGATGTAAAAGAGATAACTACAACTTAACATAGGACAAGACATACAATAATATTAACAGAAGCACAGGAATCCAGAATCAAAGAAGAAAAGGTAAACTCAAGAAATCAAAATACGTTATGTATTCTTGAAGTCCGTAAACAGGTCACGGAAAGAAGTTCATGAAAATGTTCAAGCCTCAGTGACAGCAAAAGAAACAAGACTTTCAAGACGACAGAAGTATGTGAATGATTTAGGGTTAAGTACCACGGGATTCCAGTGATTTAAATGAAGCAACCAGAACGACAAAGGACTTATCAGCAGCATTGAATTGAAGACATAAAAGAAGAATTGATCAAGTGTTATTCATCTGTGAACCAGACCAGTTGCACTAGGTGACGGCACTAAGAAGATCAAGTTGTTTTATCGTCTCGGAAGAAATTGATACAGTCTAAAACTAAAACACCCAGGAGTAATTACTAAAGGACAAAAGTAAAGAAAATGAATTCGATAGTTTTTCATTTGTGAAAACTATCGAATGAGTTTAAAAGTAATTATTCGAAAACCACTTTTACTTTATTTGGTATTCGATAGTTTTGTTTTAAAAACTATCGAATGGTAAATAAAGTAATTCCATTCGATGGTTTTCAAATTGGAGCAGGTGAAAAGTTTGGTTTGTCTGACAGGTTGATGAAGATCCAACGGCCAAGATTGTTTGTTCAAGTTTGGTTCGATGGTTTTTCAAATGAAGTCTACAATTAATACGAGAGAAGATAGTGTCTTCTTCAGTTAAGGCATTCTACACAGAAACATTACTGAGAGAGAGAACTGAGCCGGAGAAATTATCAGAGAATTAATAGTGCTCAGAATTTGATCATTGTTTTGTATTTGTGTAACCTTAAACTCATTGAAGCTAATCTACGGATTAGAAATTGTAGCACCCCTCGAGGTTTATATTTATAAAAAGATATATTCCCCGAAACTTGATTTGGTTTGGTGTGTTTGATTTCGTTATAGAACTGAAAGATTAATCCGCGAACGAAATTGAATTATTTGTGAGTATCGTATTCAACCCCACCTTCTACGATACTTTGGACCTAACAATTGGTATCAAAGCTACTTGATTGATATACAAATCAGATCCGGTGAATGAGACCAAAATCAAACGTAGCGTGAAAATTCGAAGCAAATTTTTTAACTTTCAAAATTTTTCATTTAATTGGAATTTCTTGAATTTTAAACAATTTGAAATTTTCAGAAACCATGAGTGCTCCAAAGACAACTGCTGGTATTAAAGTTCCCCCGTTTACTAGAGATGATTTCGGTTTGTGGAAGATGAAGATGCTGTTATTTATCAAGGCATCTAATCCGTTGTATATTGGCATATTAGAGAACGGACCGTTTGTACCAATGAAACCAGTTAGTGAATCTACAGCTCCTGATGGTAGCAGGATTCCTCAAGGCACCCAACCTAAGGATATTACTGAATATACAGATTCTGACAAAGAACTGATTCGATTGGACACCGGTTTAATGTTGATACTGGCGGACTCCGCAGACAAGGAAATGAGCTATTAGTTGATGAACTGTACAAGCGGGAAACATATGTGGGATACCATTAACTTGATAATGGAAGGAACTGAAGACGTTCAGGAAAACATATTGGACATCCTGACTTCTCAATATGAAGCATTTAGGTCCCTGCCAGGAGAAAGTATAACTCAGGTCTTTGAGAAATATACTAAGCTTCTCAATGAATTGGCAATGAAAGGAAAGACCTATCCACTGAGAGAATCAAACAGGAAGTTCATGATGACGCTGCCCCATCATGTAGAACACAAGTCATCATCCATTAGGGAAAGAATTAACTTCACAAAGATGTCATTAGAGATGATCTATGGCAAGTTGAAGACCTATGAGATGGAACAGGAACAAAGGGTGATAATCTACGGATCAGGGATAGTGGAGAACAAACACAATGCACTTGTGAGATCAGCAACACTTGTAGTGGATGAACCAATAACTTCTGAGATTCAGGTTCAAACCCCTAGAGCTGGAAAGGAGGTGATAATAGAAGCAGAAATGGATTCTGTGAATCTGGGTGTTGATGAAAGTGATTACTACACCCTAGAAGAGCTTGAGAAAATGGAAGACAAAACCATGGCGTACTTAGCTGCAAAGTTTAGTCACATTCGTTTCAAGAGAAACCCTAAGTACAAGTTCAAGGGTTCAACCAACAGATTCCAGAAGAGCAATTATACACCTAGTACAGGCTTTAAGGGAGGCTACAAGACTGGCATGATTGATAGAAGCAAATCAAGATGCTACAACTGCAATGAGTTAGGGCATTTTGCCACTGAATGCCGGAAGCCTCGTCAAGCGAGAGACATGAAAGATGTCTATGGAAAGAAGGATTCTTATGATGAGTTGAAGAAAGAGAATGCCAAGCTTAAACAGCAATTGGAGGCATTCTCTGGAAAGAAGAAAGGGAAAGCTTATATAGCAGAGGGAAAGCACTGGGATGATACTGATTCGGATGAAGAGGAGGAATATGGAAATGTTGCTCTAATGGCTGACTCTTCAGAGGAATCACCACAATCATCTCAGGTACCTATCTTAACTACAATTGATATGTCTAATTCTGAGTACAAGAAAACTGTGCAAGATCTTAGTGTAGAATTGTTTAATGTACACACAAGCATGCTAGCATCAGAAATGGAAAATGCTAAACTAGTTCTTAAGATTAAAAAATTAGAATCTAAAAATGAAGAACTAGAGCTTGTAGCTGTAACATTAGAAGATCTTAAGCAAAAGAATGCGTACTTAAAGAACAAGGTCAAGTGTAATGATGAGATAGAGACTATCCTCAGGAAGCAGATTTTAGATCTAGATTTGAAGCTGAATGCTTTTAAGAATTCCGCTCTAGTGTCTAAGGAAATCATTGATACTCAGGCCATAGAGAATAAAACTGCTATAGGATTTGACTATAACAAGAAAGCTGGTAAGAAGATTGTGGAATTCCCTGTGACATCTTCAGTTGTCAAAAGGAATACTCCACATGTTCTTAAGAATGTTGATTGTTCAGTTTTTGTTAAGCCGTTTCCACCACTCTTTCATGAGGATGACCTTTTCATAAGACAAGAATTGCTTGAGGAGGAGTTGTTGAAGTAAAAAGAGGTAAAAACTAAGTTGCCTAGGAAATCAGTAAAAAATGAATTACCTAAACCTGATTTACCTAAAACTGAAGTAGGTGACGTAGTTAGTAAGGTTAAAAAGAACAGGAATGGGAAGAAGAAGATTGTTAATCAGGAAATGGTTCCATTTTCTCCCATTGCATCTAGGAAGTTGTGCACTATTTGTAATTCTACTGGACACCTTACACATGCATGTAAAAAGGTTAAAGTAGAAACTGCTAATGCTTCTGAAATGCATAACATGTCTGACATGCCTGATCTTCATGAACCCTGTGGAAAGAAAGATTGTTTGCTATGTAAGTACAACATCATGCATGCTTATTTTAAGTTGATGTCTGATAGTAGCAATAGCAATGATAATGTTAAATCCACAGATACTATGAATATCAAACAGGGTAAGACTAAATTGAATGTTACTCCTGTTAAATCATCTAAACCTTCAGGACCCAAACAATTTTGGGTACCAAAGTCCACTTAATCAATCTGTGATTGCAGGGTAAGGTTAAAAGCTCAAAGGTTGTGTGGATTCTGGATAGTGGCTGTTCTAGACACATGACATGTGAAGAGTCCCTGCTTACAGAGGTGGTTAAGAAGACAGATGACAGCAAAGGATACACTACGGGATATGGTAAATTGAAAGCTGGAAATGTCATCATTGAAAACATCTCTCTTGTTGAAGGATTAAAGCACAATCTTCTAAGTATCAGTCAGTTCTGTGATAAAGGCTACAATGTAGATTTCAGAAAGGACAAGTGCTTGATCACCAACAGGAAGGATGAGAAGCTTACTCTATTGGGAGTGAGAAAAGGAAATTTGTTTATAGCTGACTTAAGTTCTACCAGTGAAGGAGAAGTTACATGTTTTTATGCAAAGACATCTTCAGAACAAAGTTGGCTATGACACAAGAAGCTCTCACATCTGAACTTCAAAACTATGAACTCTTTGGTAAAGAGAGAGTTAGTGAGAGGGTTGCCCCTGATGGAATTCAATCAGGAGGGACTATGTGAAGCATGTGAAAAAGGGAAGTCGAAGAAAGCATCACATGGAAGCAAAGGAATGACAAGCATTACTGAACCATTACAGCTGATTCATATGGATTTATTTGGTCTAGTTAATGTTATGTCACTTTCAAGGAATAAATATGCATTGGTGATGGTGGACGACTACTCCAAGTACACGTGGGTGTTGTTCATACAATCAAAGGATGAAGCAACACAACTAATCATTGATCACATCAAGAAGATAGAAGTGGAAGCTAAGCTACCTTTGCGGACAATCAGATCAGACAATGGAACTGAATTCAAGAATGCAGTTCTTAATGATTTCTGCTCAGAGAAAGGAATATCAAGACAATTTTTAGCACCAAGAACTCCTCAACAAAATGGAGTAGTGGAAAGGAAGAACAGGACCTTGGTTGAAGCAGCAAGGACCATGTTGAGTGAATCAAAACTTCCCACTTACTTTTGGGCTGAAGCAGTGAATACAGCTTGCTACACTCAGAATCGAACCCTGATCAACAAAGATCATGAAAAGACTCCGTATGAGTTAATGGCCAACAAGAAACCAACACTGAAGTACTTTCATGTGTTTGGTGCAAAGTGCTTTGTACTTAAAGATGGAGAACATCTTGGAAAGTTTGATGCCAAAGCAGATGAAGGCATTTTTCTGGGCTATTCTCTGGAATCTAAGGCTTTCAGGGTATATGTGATTGAAGATAAGAAGGTGTTGGAAAGCTTTAATGTAACATTTGACAACACCAAAAGACCAGGCCTGCAAACTGGAGAGAACTCTGAATCCTTGGTATTTGAAAATCTATCAGGAGATCTCTCTAACAATGAAGAAGTACCTGAAGTTGTTACAGTCATTAATAATAATCATAATGATAATGATTCTGGACAAAGTGGTGACCAAAGTGGAGATCCTCAACATACAGGATCCACTAGTCAGTCTTCAGAATCAACAGATCAAACCGTCAACAACTCAGGGGGAGCAGGAGAAGGATCAACTAGTCACACTCCACAACATCTAGAACATGGAGAATCATCAAGATCGCATCTGCCAAGACAAAGGGTATGGAATAGAGATCATCCCTTTCACTTGATCATTGGTGATCCGGACACAGGAGTGAGAACTAGGAGAACATCACAAAATGAATGTCACTATTCTGGGTTTCTTTCAGAAACAGAACCTAAGAAAGTTGAAGATGCTCTAGATGATCCAGATTGGGTGATTGCTATGCAAGAAGAACTCAATCAGTTTGAAAGGCAGAAAGTTTGGAAGCTGGTACCCAGGCCTAAGGGAAAATCTGTTATTGGAACACGATGGGTATTCAGAAATAAGTTGGACGAAGATGGCATTGTAACGAGAAACAAAGCCAGACTGGTTGCTAAAGGTTACTCTCAAGAAGAGGGTATAGATTATGATGAAACCTATGCACCAGTAGCAAGACTTGAGGCCATCAGAATGTTTCTGGCATTTGCTGCACATTCCAATTACAAGGTATATCAAATGGATGTGAAGAGTGCTTTTCTGAACGGGGAGTTAGAAGAAGAAGTGTATGTGGAACAACCTCCAGGTTTTGAGGATTCAAAACTGGCAGACTTTGTGTACTTTCTATTCAAAGCTCTCTATGGACTCAAACAAGCTCCGAGGACATGGTATGACACTCTCTCTGAATTCTTACTTGAAAATGATTTTACAAGAGGTGTTGTAGATAAAACTCTCTTTGTCAAAAAGCATAAAAATGATTTGATATTGGTGCAAGTATATGTGGATGACATAATATTTGGTTCTACTAATGATGATCTATGCAAGAGATTTGCTAAGTTAATGCAGAGTCGTTATGAAATGAGCATGATGGGTGAATTGTCATTCTTTCTTGGACTGCAAGTATACCAAAAACAAGATGGTATATTCATTTGTCAGTCCAAGTACATCAAAGATCTTCTGAAGAAGTATCAAATGGAAGACTCATCTACAGCAAAGACTCCTATGCCAACTGCCACTAAGCTTGATAAGGATGAAATTGGTAAGAAGGTTGACATCACAGGCTACAGAGGTATGATAGGCTCATTACTTTATCTCACTGCAAGTAGACCAGATATAATGTTTGCAACATGCTTGTGTGCTAGATTTCAGTCTGATCCTAAAGAATCTCATCTAATAGCTGTTAAGCGAATATTTAGATATCTTAAGGGAACCCCAAATCTTGGAATTTGGTACCCTAAAGATACATGATTTGATCTTATTGGATACACAGACTCTGATGTTGCAGGTTGTAAGATTGATCAGAAGAGTACTTCAGGAAGCTGTCAGTTTCTTGGAAGAAGGTTAGTTTCCTGGTATAGCAAGAAGCAGCATTCAGTTTCCACATCAACAGCTGAGGCTGAATACATTGCTGCTGGTAGCTGTTGTGCTCAGATCTTGTGGATGAGAAACCAACTCCGTGACTATGGACTTTTGTTGACAAAGATTCCAATATTTTGCGACAACACAAGTGCCATAGCAATCTCAAACAACCCAGTGCAACACTCGAGGACGAAGCACATCGACATCAGGTATCATTTTATCTGAGAGCATGTCATGAATGGAACTGTGGAGTTACATTTTGTACCCACAGAGGATCAAATTGCAGACATCTTTACTAAACCGCTTGATGAATCCACTTTCAATAAGCTGGTTGGTGAACTTGGGATGTTAAATCTTTCTAATTGATTTTGATTAGAAGTCAGTAACTGCAGATAGTCCTGGTGAATACATGAGTTTAAGAATTGCTATATCCTTAGGACTCGTGAATTTATTTTCTGGAGCAATTCTCGTAGTTAGGATTTTTGTACTAATTTTATGTCATAATTATGGATGATATATCTTCTGGCATTTAATTAGTTATTAATTCTAAAAATTATTTAGGTGCTAATATTTGTTCTAAATATTCTAGCATCTATTTAATTTGAATTAATTTGCTTTGTTTTTAACATTGTAGATTAATGCAGCATAATTGATTAGATTTTAATTGGTTAATATCACTCAATGATATTTAATTGATTTTATTCTGAGAAAATTGTGAATTTTCTGTTAAGAATTGATTTTGGTAAATTTGAAAAGATTTATTAGAATTAAAACTAGGCAGGAAATAAAAATTCTGATTTTTAAAACATGAACAGGTTTTAAAATGAAGACAGAAGCAAAAAATATCGAATTTAGGAAATTCGATAGTTTTTCAAGTACATAGATAAATCTATCAAATTTAATATTCGATAGTTTTTGAAAAGGAAAAGAAAATCTATCGAAAACATATCTCGATAGTTTTTGAGAATAAAATGAAATATATCGAAAGAAATAAATTCTTTAATATTTTATATTCTCGATAGTTTTTCAGAAAGACAGAGTTCGATGGTTTTTGGTTTTAAAAGGAAAAAGCTTTCGATGGTTTTTGAAAAAGGTCGGGTTGAATTCTTATTTTTAAATACTTCGATAGTTTTTCAAAAAACTATCGAAGTAAAATTGACCATTTTCCCCCTCAGAAAAACCATCGATGGTTCTTTATAAAACTATCGAACGAAAAATGACAACAATACCCTTGTCAGTTTAAACGTGTATATAAGAATCACTTAGATGTTTTTTTTATTCTATTCTCAGATCTAAGGCAAAGTTTTTATATATACACGGATACATACACAAACAAAGCATCACCATCGATACTTTTCTTCAAGAATAACCGAGTAAAACCTCAAAAAGATACTATCCTTTCACTGTTAATTGTTTTTAACCGTGATGTTTGTTTCTTTTTGTGTTTCTGGAAAAGATAAGGAAAGAAAAATATCGAACTTGAACCTTTGACCCTTAAGAAGTATTACCAGAATTGTTCTTTAGAAATTAATTGTCAATCAATTGATTTCTTTGGACTTGAGTGCATATTCAGATTTAACAAATTAGGGTTATTATTTGAGTTGTGTGTGGTTCGAGTTTGTGTTCTTAAGTGATTAAAAAGGGGTAATGTTGTGTTAAGAGTTTGATTAATTAGAAACAATTAATTAAATTTAAAAGGAAAATAGTTTTGGTTTATTTAAATTTTCTGGAAATTTTAAAATGGCTGGAGAATTTATTGTTACCAAAACTAATCATGTCTCGTTTCAAAACCTGCAAGCCATTACGAACTTACAGTTTCGTGCATGGGCAGAGTTTTTGAACACACGTTCATTAGTGGCATATGCTGTGAGTACTCCCGTGGTCCTTTGCATCGATCAATTGACTGCGTTGTACACAACCGCCACGGATACAAGTGAGAATAACGTAAGGTCCTTCAGTTTTGTTGTGCCAGGGGGCAGAACAATAAGGGTGACGGAACATGATTTTAATCGAATCTTACATCTTCCTACAGAAAACCTTGTTCCGGATCCCACAACTGAGGAGATACATGCTTTCTTCACTCTCATTAGAAGTCAACAACCTAACTTCTTTGTGGGAGAGTTTCTGAAGCATTACTTGCCAAAGGCATGGAACTTTTTCTTTCATACCCTAATCCATGTTTTTACTGCCAAGTTAACAAATCTGCATGGTATTCCCTTATTCCTTCAAAAGATAGGGTTTGCCATTGCCAACAATAGGCATATTAACATTGGACGGTTACTGATTGATCAAGTAATCATATGCATGGGACCACTGGATGAAAGAACGGGCATACATGAAGATGTGCTTTGTTTCTATCCTAGGTTCCTACAGCTAATTCTCAATGATATCTTAACAGATGATGAGCGCGAGAAATTCGCCGAAGAGGAGACCATGGAGTGTAAGAAGATGAAGAGCAATGCCATAACCGCTCTGATAAGGAAGAACAACTATCTTCCAAGGGTACCCACTGTTCTCACTGAATATCTAAGAACGGTGCCCCTACCACTTCTACCCCCAGGGGAACAGGTAAATCAAGGTAACATTCCTGAACCTGAACTGGCTCCTGAACCACAACCAATGGATGTTGATCCAGAGCCCTCAGTGGCCATTCCAGACCAGGAGGTTGCAAACCCACAACCTCTAACCACGGTCGAAGAGCCTTTGGAAGAGCCAAATGAAACAATAAACGAGCGTCCTTCCCCTCCTATACCCAATATTTAGACATCCGTGAGTGTAGAGGGAGATAGTGCCTTAGCAACACCACATAAGGAGATACACCCTTCAACAGCAGCTCTGCCTTCCTCTAAAAGGAGACGAACAGAAACCGAGGCAACTGTTGATACTTTATTTCAAACTTCCAAAGCGCCCTTTATTGATTTTTCTGATGCTGATTGGGCTACGCTAACGAAAGCTATATCTGAACCAATAGCTCAATCAAGTAAGGAAGAATTGACGGAAGCAACTGGTGTTCCGACCATATTACGGTCAGGTTCACTGGTTGAAGGTTCTAAGAACCAAGGGTCTTCACAGACGTCGAGAGAAGGCTTTGACCTAAATGCACAATCTAAAGGGTCATTGTCTACCTCCCCAGATGGAACATATCTGGATCCTGCGGGTAAAGGGTCTGACGTAGGTGCAGATCAGCAACTCGTTGACGATGAATCAATTACTATTGAGAAGTCAACTGAGGTAAAGTCTACACAGACGATCGGGGAAGATTCGGGATCTCTGCTGTTAAAAGAGCCTGTTTCTAACCCCCTAGAGAGTCAAACTCTAGATCCTACAAAGGATATATTGTAACAGCCCCAAATCCGGGGTCAGGGATTTAGGGTCGTCACGATCCATGTACTCCTTGCTTTACCTGTATTACTCACACCATTCATATTTCACCTTCTCATGACCCCACAATATATGTCTCACACACACACACACACACAGGTTAGAGTCTCAGAAACGACACAATACAACAACTGCGGAATAACTAACTTTTATTACAATACCCAAATGTCTTTTGAATCTGTTACTGATACAATTTCTAAGTATTGTTACGTTACCAACTTAGCCTTCTGATGCTCACAATCCTCTAATACCATTCATGTCTATACATAAGTTGAATACCAAAAGCCGTAGCCTGATTCAATTGGTTCGTACTACTCTCGGGATCGCTGCTAGAAACTGTTTAATGGAAACGCCTTGCGAGGTATGTGCCGTCCCATTGGCATCCTGCTTCGCTGCTATATAATATATATAAAATAATAGCAAGAGTGAGCGATAGCTCAACAAGGTAATGAAAGTATGACATAATTCTGCCCTTAATTCAACCCAGAAATAAAGCGGGTATACGACAATAATTTGTCAAAATATTTCGATAGTGAAATCATTTCCTTATAGGAATGTATTCCAAAAATAGTACCATTACTGTACTTCAAATATCATTTCAGAATACTCTGCAACTTTCGATATTCATACTATGAACAAAGTTCTAGTATAGTATAAAAGCTGAAATAATAAGATAACTCAGTATATCCTTTCCATAAAATATCTGCTATATAAAATATAAGCAGACTATCAACATATACTTGAAAGATGAAGTTATAAGGAAAATTCAATATCATCTTTCATATCAAACATTTACCTCATATCATAATCTGGAAATAAATACAATGTAAAATATTTCCAATCCATTTTCGAAACTCAACTGATTCCATATACCTTTTTCAAAACAATCATATACCTTTCGTAATTTCATATGCTTTCTCATAACTCATATACTGGAATAAACTTGAATACTCTTGAGTAAACTTTCTTTTTCTGAAAACTTGCATAGAACTGAATGACTGGAATAAACTTTAATTTCTGAAAACTTGCATAAAACTGAGTAACTAGAATAATTTCTCTTTCTCTGAAAACTTGCACAAAATGTGCTCTTTCATGAATAGTGAACTGTAGATGGAGATGCTAGGCACCGAGGATACCCCTGCGATGATTAGTCGCAAGCTGTATCCCCCTGCTGTTTTTCTATGTAGAAGGGAAGATAATCAGTCTCACACCGACTTACCTCCCCGCCAATCGGTTGTAGGCAGGAAGAACAGACCCGTTCATAGACGGTCGATTCTGTTACTCTCCAATTATCCTACGGTCGGGCACTGATAATCATCTAAGGGAAGAACAGACCCGTTCACCAGTCCGTCGGCCATATTATAATTCCCTTAGGGGACCGGCGCTACTCAGTCCCTTACATATCTCCAAGTTCGAGTAAATCCATAACACTGAAACATAAAGTTCCTTTCCCTTTTTCCCCAAGTATACAACTCCACAAAGTAGTCGTATCTGGTTGGAAAGGAAATTCACTCATATTTCCCAGGCTGATGTCTGTTAATGGATATCACTGATTTCACTGATCTTACTTCTCGAGTTTTGAGGAATTAATCAAAATCATTTTGATGGTAGTATATCAGACTGATAATTTCATTGATTTAAAAAGATTTAGGACCGGGCTGTCTACTGGAAACAAGCATAAAATCTTGTGGAAGGTTCCATGCATCTTTGTAGTTTGAGCGAATATTTAAGTCTTTCTGAATATAGACTTAAAAGGGAAATAGATTTGGGAACCTTTTCTAATTATGTTTATAATTGACTGAATAAAACTTTATTAGCTATCTAGGGTTTAAAATAGTTTTCACAAAATACTTCCTTAAGAAGTAGGGCTTTAAATAATTAATGCAAACTATATTTAATATAGAATATTTATTTAGAAATAATTTCTAAGTACTCTCTTAACAAAAGGGTAGATAATAACTATTCATCGTATATTTAAATATACCCTTAATAGATTAAACTCCAAATAGTCTTTAGTTTGTAAATCATTTATCGGGATTAATTATAATAACACAATAAAATAACCCTAGATAGCAACTGATACCATTCCCGGTCCATAGCGTATGTACAGAGTATATACCCCCTCCGGTCCTGACGGTTTTTCTTAACATATCGGCTTATAGATATTGCCGTATCCATAGCTTATAAGTTCAACTCATATCAATAACTTTTAATTAACATCATAGATAACATTTTGAAAACATAAACATATAGCATATATCTCAAAACCTTTTATTCGTCACCACAACAGTTTAAAAAAAAATATAGGTTTGAAAACTTGCCTCTATCCCATGCATATATTATATCTCAACATTTTTAATACCGTTACATCTATATACGATGTAAGGTTTGAAAATATGCATCTATCATATCATATGCGTCATCAGTATAATGTAATCTGAAATACAACATGGGATTAGAAAACTTGCATCTAGTATATGCATACTTCAAAATATGGTTTTAGAAACTTGCACGATACTTGGAACAAAGAATATATATACATAGATATATTTTTGAATCAACAAGTACTAAACATTCGAAAATATGCCTACTCTAACAATAGAGTAAGGGTTAGTAAACTTGCCTGATGCTCGAGAAGTGGTAGGGGTTCGCGACGATGCCGGACAATCTAGACAAAGTCAAAGAAACGCACGATTAATCCCCTGGATAATCCACTTGTACTCAATGCTTAAACACGTAAGCGAACACAAACAAGGAATTACTAGCTCGTTATAGGCTCATACTAAGTCCATGTTTAATCGACAATTACTAAAATCGTAGGTTTAGTCCGAAATCGATCCTCGAATACAAGTTATACTTAACCATTTACAACATTGGTTTCTAAGCCATGTTCTTAGTGGTTTTCACTTGCGCGACCTCGACTAAAACATTTTTATAAAATCGAAACATAATCTTTTTAATCCGAATCTTTTTCGTGAGACTTCCTAACTGTCTGTAGAATTATTCCTCAAAGTTTAACATTTTAATATGGCTTATAAGTGGTCCAAATGTAGCCTCAAAGTGACTGACCAGAGAGGGGTTGTTCCTTCGAACGACGTTTACTAAAACTCACTTTTCTCTTAAACCGTAATTCGTATAGACATGATCTTTATACCAAAACAACCCTTAAAACAAGACCTACATGTTCATGGTCAGTGTTGCCCAAAAATATTCCAAGACCATTTCGTAATTCTTGCTCCAAACAGCCTTAAATCAAATGGGCATTACGACGGCTATAATCGCAACGTTTCCCGGTTTTTTTGTTATGTCAAAACCTCTTAAAACCAAATGAATTCAACAACCCAACAAC
Organism: Heracleum sosnowskyi; assembly: GCA_030848705.1. NCBI lineage: Eukaryota > Viridiplantae > Streptophyta > Magnoliopsida > Apiales > Apiaceae > Heracleum > Heracleum sosnowskyi. The sequence continues at coordinate 23,239,310 of CM061243.1, read as the reverse complement.
TTTTACAACATAACCAGTTCATATACTTCAAGAACACATCACCAACATCAACCAACAACAAGTATTCATCAAGAATTAACCATACATACTCCAAATTCCATAAACACGCTTATTCTTAAACATTACTAGAAACTTCACTTAAATCTCAACATAAATCAAATGGGTGGATGAGTGGTATACCTTCCTTGAATCCTTAAACACACCACAAGAGCTTGTAAGCCTTAAGAGAGTCTTTATCCATGGTTATCATCCTTAAACTTGCAAAAGAAAATCAAGAACAAGTTGTGAATTCTCGGAGTTACTATACACCGGTTTAAAGAACTGGAAACATGAAGGTCTTACCTTGCTCAAATGGAAGAAACTTGTGAAATAGGAAATGTAGGGTATCTCAAGACCTTTCCAACAAGCTATAGATAGCCATTTGTCCACCGAGAAATGACGGAGTTATGATCTTTACAATCCGGCAGTCTGTTTTTGGCCAAAAATGAAGAAATGAATTTGTTTTTTTTTTTTTTTGGGTTTTGGCTTTTGACTTGATTAATGTAATGCTGATTTTTGTGTTAAAAGAGTGGTGAGTCATAGCTCTAAGTCTCTCTCCTTGTGACACTTGTCCAACATGCATTGGCTTAGATAAAGTAGCTTTATTGGTTCGCTTTCCTTTCACATGGATGATCCAAATGTTGCATTCCTCGAATTAATCTTGTTACATGTTACTTCCATGTCTATATTTAATCCTGTAAATGTTGTCTTGTCCCTCTTGAAATGATTCGAAATATTTTCCAAAAAGAGCGAATAAAACTCTACGCGATGCTCGCAGTGAATAGTAACTATTCAGTATTTATTCTAACAATCGAATCCTTAAATCGACTTTAATAAAATAATAAAATTCCAAAATATTAAATCCTCAATTCCTCAATTTTAATATCTCATTTCTTGAATATAATAATATATAATTCGCTGCCCGGTCAAATACTACACCAAAATAATTTTTGGAATTTCTGAATTCCGATCGTCTTTGCATTCCCTTATTTACTGCGTAGATCACTAATATGACTTCGGAATATCCACACTACGTCTCGTACATAGGTGGCATGAAAAATTTCCTTAACCCTCAAAATCACTATTCATCCACCAAATTCACTATTCACTGATGCACTTAATCATAATAAGAAAAGTTTTAAATTCTTCCAAAAATTCGGGTTATTATAGTCTCCCCTCCTTAAAAGGATTCCGTCCCGGAATCAACTTAGGAGTAACTGGGGTGCTTCTCTCCCATTGCACTTTCTAACTTTCAGGTGGATTCTTCCACTTCTTGATTTTCCACAAACCTCTCACTAGCTTGGCAACCTCGTCACTTAGCACTTGCTCTTTTCTATCCGTGATTTCCACAGGTTGTTCTTTGTAAGTCAGACCAGGTTGTATATCTACCTGCTCGTACTCTACATATGTCGGGCATCTATAGTATACTTACGTAGCATTGACACATGAACCCCGTTATGACCATTCTACAAGTTTGGGGGGTAAGGCTGGCTCGTAGGCCACCTTCCTGACGCATTTTAAAATCTCAGATGGCCCAATGAATCTCGGGCTCAATTTCCCTTTCTTTCCAAATCTCATTAATTCTTTCCATGGATATCTTTTAGCATCACGAATCTCTAACCTCATATTCTCTATCTTGTTTGTACAGAAAATACACCAACATAAACTTTCTTGTCATTCATCAACATGCCATTTAGCTTATCAATAGCAGTACTATCTCTATACTCGCGGGCTTAGTCTGCATGCTTTCTCTGTCTATCTTGGTTGTCACTAGCCGCTTGTTGGTGAAATCTTTTGTCTTTCTAGTTTGTTGGACTAACTTGGGTTTTGTGTAAAATCTCATCCTTTAATTCCCGATCATTCGGAATCCATTTCTGTCTCTTTTTAATTAAGGGTATCGGCCACCACATTGGCCTTCCCCGGATGGTAATGTATCTTACAGTCATAATCCTAGGTCAATTCTAGCCATTTCTCCATCTCATGCTATCTACTATCACGGGTAACTCAAAGCCCATTCATTACATTCCATAAAATTTGTGGGTGCATTAGTCAACCCAAAATAACCTCGCTGAAAACTCGAAGTGTCTATTCCAAGTACGAATCGTAGTCTTGGGTATATCCTCGGATTTAACTTCCAACTGGTGATACCCAGTTCTTAAATAAATTGGAAATACACAGCGTTCTTCCGCTGATCAAACAATCATTTACAAGGGTACCTATACTCCATGTCGAACTCATACAACTCTCGAGGTTCGATATATAATCTTGTGCTAACATCTTTCTCTCTTACAACAACACCGGGCTCTCCACGGTGGTACACTGGGTCTTATCATACCCTTATACAGCAACTCTTGTAACTGAGTCACTAACTCTTTCATTCCCATTATACTCTGAATACTCGGTATTCATTCTCATGTCCTCCAAATCGATATCTGGTAGCTCATTAAAACCTTGTACAATCTCCCAAAACCATTGTAGCTCCATTTATACTTGGTATCTCTTTTCTTGGCGTCAACCATAAGAGCTAATTAAGCCTCATTTCTCTGGCGTAATAGTTTCTTAGTCTGAACTATATTCAAGAATCTCTGAATCTGTCTCCATTCTTTATTTATTACTCTCTCTCCCTTACAATCAGTCTGGGCTCCATTGGGTGTCAACCAACCCATTCTTATTATAATATCAACTTCTCCCAACTTGAAAGGAATCAGGTCTATCAAAAGTGGTGACCTCATATTTCTAGTTCACAACCTGGATGTACCAGTCTTATGGGAAAATCCCCCGATTGACTATTTCTACTTGTAATTATTCCCTTAGTGGCTCGGCCTTAAGGTTTAATTGTCATGCAATTTCTTGATATACAACGATACATTAGCTCTGTCTGCATAGTATAGAAGGGCACCAGCTATTTAAAGGTCCTGACCGTGGGCTGCTTGTTGGAGGTAGCCCTGGTTGGAACCTACTGGCTTTCTTTTCTTCTGTGTTCACAAACTCCGGAACAAACCTCGATAATTCGAAAAACTTGGCCTCATACTTGGTCACAGTCATGTTTTCTTGTTTTAACTCTTTTAACTTTTATTTTCATCCGGGTCTCCATATATTTTTCGAAAATTATTCCTCTAGAACAACACACGCTGCATCTCTCCCAAGTCACAATACCAGCTCCCTCTGACTCCCTCGTCAGTAATTATCTTTCTAACCCAGAGGTAGTGTCCATTCGTAAACAACTCCTCCAAAATCTCAATCTCACCATAAGGCATCTATCTAACACCGTTGTCACTGGAGTTCACGGCACATCGCTATTCCTTTCACATATATCGATTGACACGCTTTCCATTATCATAATATCCTTGGGAGAATAAACCAATTTCATCGATATGTCACTAACATTCTATTCGTCTTAGGGATTCGCTCCTGTCGTAAGCGATTTCATTGCGAATCTAATTCCTATCAGCAAATTTTGACTTATTTGACCTGGTTGGCCTCCCCTTAGAATTCAATGAGGATAACAAAAATCATGGGGCCTTGAAAAGACAGCTCCCATATCAAGGAAAACGTCACACACTGATTATGAGTTTTAAGGTAACCTTATTGGAGGCAAAAGAATTTACCGAGAGATCAACATGATCATAAGAACTCAACGTTGTGTGCCTCGATTGAGACATTACTAAAGGTAATTAGCCTTCTTGTATTTCACAACTTACAAGTGATGGCGTCCCATCAGACTTCTATCACACAGACAGATAGTCCTTGTAGCCCCTATAAGTATAGGGTTGTTCGTCTCAGTGGAAGTTGAAAAATATGAAAGCAACTCGATATCAATTTAATGATTATCGTCTTTCGACAATATTTCTTAAAGGAACATCTTGGATTAAAATTGAACAGATTCCAAAGGTGCGGTTTCCAAAGAAAATACAAAGAAAAGAATAACCAAAAAGATACTGGTACTTAACAAACAAGTGCTGATGTATCACCATAGGGTCATTCATTATTTGAAGAAAGTGAAAGCTTAAATAACATCATTTGACAGGGCTTCGAAAGCCTGAAAGTAGGCATTGTGACAGCCTCTGGCACAAGTGAAACTGAATATGGTTTAGCACAAGTGTTATAAAACAACTTCGAAGAGGGAATATACCCTTTATCAGAATTCTTTCCTGGAGAGAGGTCAAGATAGATCATAGATTGGGGAAGTATCCCACATAATTTGCAAATGGGGAGGGTATTACCAAGGTCTCTACGGATGCCTTTTTCGTCGGCTCCTCTAATGGATAATCGTTCAATTCCAAAGCTTTTCTTTTCCACGCATCCTAAGGTGTTCGATACTTACGTCATTGCCGACTTATAATAGTCGCTAAGAATTACACCATCAACATTTGCAATCGCATGGAGTTCTATTCGACTCGCACTACACCAAAAATGACCTATTGCAACCCCATCATATGGTTGTGTTGCATAAAATGTTGCTATAGACAAGAAATGTCCATACCTATTGTAATACTTTCGAAAAATGTTATTTTAAATGGGAAAGTGTTGCAAGCCGAAGAAGCATTTTGAAATTTTAGAACTATAGCAATACTTCAGAAAAGCGTTACAATAACATGATACACTTTTGATCAATTTGACCGAAATATGTAGGCGGGAGTTTGATTTTTTCATCGGGCGGGCAATTTTAGTACCAAATATTTTGGTACCAAAATTTTATTACACAAAAACATTACTCTCTTATCTAAAACACTCTCCCGACCTCTCTCTCTCAGGCTCTCTCTCTCTCCGCCGCACCCTCTCTCACCTCTCTCCCGACCATCTCTCTCGGCCTCACCCCTCTCTCACCTCACTCATATCTCACACCTCACTCAAAACTCAAAAACCCCCAAAATCGATTTCAAAACCTAACCCCTAAAATCGAATCCAAAACCCAAAAACCCCCAAAACTTCAATTAAAGTAAAGCTTCAATTAGAGGTAATATACCCAACTTTGTTCTATTTTATTACTATTGAAGATGTTTTCTTAAAAAAGTAACTTGCATGTATTTCCTCATGAGATGTGATTTTTTAACTTGAAGTTGAGGAAATTAGGTTTATTTAAGCTTTGTTTTCCATCATATTTCGTTTTAGATATAGTTAATGACATATGACTACTTTAATACTGACAATTTATTTTGTCTTTCACATACATTTATTTCCAGGGTCTTGAATCAGAGGGCTTATGGAGCCATTTGAGCAGTTTTTTGGAATCCATGAGCAAGGTCAGGAACTTGATATATTCTCCGGTAAAAAAAACATCTAAACTTGATATAGTTTCTTACTGTAAGTTTTTCTTTATTTACGAATTACAAGTCTTCTTCATGCCTGATATAGGAAAGAGAGGAGGAGTCAAGGGGACTAAAATTGCAGAAGATAAAAGAAGAGGCGGGACAGAGAAGGCTTGCTTCTGAGTATGTTGAGTATGTCAATCATAAACAAGTTTAGGATTAACTTAGCACGTCATGTTACTAGTTAATGTTATTTAAGTTTTCTAGTCTGGATGTAGCAAATTTCATGTTTTGTTCGATCTTTGTACACACATATTTAGTTCTTATATTCATTAATCATTTTTATGTTGAAAAATGTTTTTTTTTGTCTATTAATAAAAGATAATACACCAGGCATTTACATCCCTTTACTCTTACTATCATTCAGTCATTCATGAGTTGTGCATTAAACTATATCCCAGTTTTACTATTTAGACATAAATTCTGATAATTTGTAGGGTATTTCTGTATTTGAAGTCTTGATTATTCTTGTGTAGGCTTCTTTTGTACTATTCTTGTGTATTTGATTATTTTTTTGAGCCATTTGAGCAGTTTTGTGGAATCCATGGCACTGTTGATTTGGTCCCTAGGGAATCTAACATGCTGGGACGGAATTCTCCTAATCGCAACAATCAAGTTTTGAGGTATCCAGTGGAACTGGCTAGGGGATCGGATAATGTGGTCACCGGTTGGCCAGTTGATTTGCAGGTATACTTACAAGCATGTTATCATCTTTCGTTCAAATTACATAATGCACCTCTGCACCCTTTTATTTTCATTTGTTTCTATAAAAATGATATGATAGATATTATAATAGTTTTTCCTCTTCTTTGAGTGCACTCATTCAGGAATGCATTTTCCTTTCTAGTCTTTTGCAATTTAGAGATGCATTCTAGTAATTCTAGCAATTTTACAAGACATGACACTGGATTTTTTAATATCACATCTCTTACGTGAGTTTGTAGTAATTCTCTCTTACAAACGTAAATTTGCAATACCAAGCTCAATCCATACTGTTGAGGTATAAACGTATGAAAGCAGGCTAAAGTCCTTGGAATTCTTGCTGTGAGTTATGAAAGAATTCTGAGAATGAGTACTGCTCTCTGGCTATATTTGTGTTTTTTGAACATGTGTATGGCATGTTTCCAGTCATATGTTCCTTTGTATATTTAGTTTCTTAAGTTCTTTACTTGTACCACTATCTTTACTTAATTATGCACGTGAATTGATCAATGTTGGAAGGTTTTCAAGTCACTAGTCTAATATTTCTTTTTATTACTCAGTTGTGCACTTACAGAATACATATTTTTTTTGTGCTACTTGGTCTACTTGAAGAAGCCAAAGCATTGCTACAGGTAATTTCTTTGTCAACTTTCCTAAAATTAGTTGAGCCTTTTTTTGCTACAGGTATTCAAGTTATGAGTTCAATATTTAATGTTTTATAGGCTTATGACGCCCTTGACAACCTACATGATACCTGACACACTTGCCTTTTGTTCCTAGGATAAAATAAATGATCCGTCTTTGTTAATTAGATCTAAGTTCTGCCAGAGGGTGTGTAGTAGTTAATTATGAGCTTCCCAAAATTTTGGAATGTGAAAGTTGGAATTTGTGTCTTTTTAGGTGTTACTTGGGTTCTGAACTAGTTGAAACTGCTGGTGAAGGAAGTGATGCCATTCTTAAATCTTTACAAAAGCCACCAATTATTTCAGACAGGGTAAGTAACAAAAGTCTTATGCATATAGACACCAACTAAATGGCTTCTAATTAAAAGCCAAGCCATGGCTGGAATATTGATACCGGAAACAATAGATAACGTAGAATTAGGTTAAAAAAGCAAATATCCTTAATGCAGATGTTTTTCTCAGAAATTAGCTATTCTGGACAGCTTGACCGCTTCTCACTAAAACTGATATAACTTCCTGTAGAAAATGTATTTTTATGAGACGTAAATTTTACTGAAAACTAGACTTCAATACCTTTCCAATGGTATATCACACTGCACCTAGAACCTTCCAGATCAGAACAGTTTATTCTGCCAAGTTGGCTCAAAAATAGCCGTAGCATTCTGATTTTCTGTGTCAAATATAGTTAATCTCAATAGTTCTCTATCACCTTGTTCATCATGAGACTGTCCTTTAACTTTTAATAGTCCAGCAATGATTCACATTCTAAAAATATGGTTTTTATGTTTTTGTAAGATGAATATTATACCCCTTTTACCTTGCATTTCATACGTGGTCTACTTTGGTGGAGTTCTAATTCAGTCTCTGATTGAAAAGATGGGCATGATGGGATCTCTTCCACCCCCTTATGGTCAGTACCTTTTTAACTTTTAGATGTTCTCATCCAAGTGTTGATTTTTTTTACTTCAAATTGATACTTTTAATGTACATTATTCCTTTTCTACGACCGGTGTTAAGCAAATATGTAATTAGTCTCTTCACCCAGTTTTTGCTTTTTAAAAACCAACATGTAATTAGCCAACATGTAATCAGTTTCCTTTTCTTTTTAGCTGGTACCATTCTTTTTAGCTGGTACCATAACGTAACATAACGTAACGTGTGTATGTGGTAACATAATCTTTACAAAGATATAGGGCGTCTAGCTATAAGTTAGCTCTCTGCAACAAACATAATGCACTCTTGAAAACTATCCATGGAGCTATTGGTAGGTACTAAAAAAAGGTTTTACTATTTTCTGTTTTGATATTAATTATGATATACATCTGCAAGCTCTGATCTCCAATGCTTTGAAAAACAGGGATTGTTCCAAACAGAATGTTGTTTACTATGTTGCAATGGATAGGAAAGACAATTTGGAAGACAATGATCATGAGCCGACAATCATGAGGATGACAAAAGTGATGGTTTATGATCAATTCTTTTACTTTGTATGTGCCTACTTTTTTTAGTAGGTTGGTAATTTGACATGAAAGACTATGTTTAATGTAGAATTCTGGTGTAAGTCGACCATGTACTTCAATTTGACTTAAGTACTAGATGTAAGATGATATTGTGCTACAACCCGATTTTGGGTTTTATTGACATATGTTTTGTTGGTTTGCCATTTGAAAATTTTGGAATGTGATTTGTGGTTTGGTATGCTTTTGTGATTGGTGTATTGAAATTTCAAGTAGGACATTGCAATTGGACTAATAAAAAGTGTTGCAAATAAGAATTGCCAATAAAATCTAAAAGTATTACAATAGGGATAAAAAAGTTGCACATAAATGTTGCTAAAAAACCAAAAAACATTACAACATGCATCAAAATGTTGCAGATAATTGTTGCAAAAAAACCAAAAAGTATTGCAAAATGCATCAAAATGTTGCATTAAAATGTTACAATAAACTGACTTTGTAACATTTTAACTTAATAAATGTTGCAAACAAGTGTTGCATTAGTCTATTGTAACACCTTAAAAATGTTACTAAAACAGACAAAAGTGTTACAAAAAAGTGCTATTGTAATATTTCAAAAAATGTTGCAACAAGTACACGTAATGTTGCAATAGAGGCCATAGGCAACGCCAGTAAATGTAACGCCGAATTTTGGCCAAAACGTTACATAAACATCTACTGTAACATTTTTGGGGTCTAACAATACACTTTTGTGGGGTTGCAATAGGTCATTTTTGGTGTAGTGTCGGCGCAAACATCTCAAGTAAGCGTTCTATTCTAGAAGAAGACTTCGATACCGTGGTCGCCCGTAGCAATGACAATTCCACATGTCGACTGGGCGGTACTTCGGAAGATCGTTAGAAACTACAAGATTAAATCTGGTCTCTATTTCAATCATCCTTATATCCAATATTCCTTCTCCCATATCAATCCCGTGTGCTACATAAGCTTAACACTTTTGGCACAATAGCCTTTTCATTTAAGTCAATCCCGGAACTTCTCAGTCCGTCTTGGTTCTTAAATATATTTCGCCTTTACCGTCCAATCTCAACTTCATCATTTTATCTCTACAATCAATTATAGCAATCAGGGTCTGTCCACCAACCCATATAACGGCTATCTTATCCAATCCACAGGGTTCGCTCTAATTTCCACTCTCTTTGGTGACATCCTCTGGTAATCAGAAAGACAAGGTTTGCCAAAGTTTGCTGAATTTCTTTCCAAAATCAGGGAAACTTGATCAATCTATTTACCTACTAGTAATGCTCGGATCTGATTTCCGACCTTTCTGTTCTATCCTCATAATTCCTTCCTAGTTTCCTGAGGGTGGTAAATCTCGTTCTCGATTTTGCCTTAGCGTGCTTGTCTTACAATAACATTTGCATGGTACATATACCCAAAATTTTCCTTGAGATAATAAAATCCCTCAATGATGTAATAGACACTATTTCCAATGGAATCGCTGGTCGTGGGGATTGAAACCTCATAGCCAAAGCAATTCCTTTCACTATTCTAGGCAACTAAGTACCCTTGATCGTTCGTGAAAATCTGAACATCTTGGTTCTTACGTATGCCGCCTCCTTATGGGCAACTATAACCGACTACGAGTAACAGGTTTCGTTCAAGTCGAATCAATCCACTGATTCTGGCTATACTGCCTCTACCTCTTCTGCTTTGGAGACTCTACTCCATTTTCTTTGTCATATCTCTTGATGAATCATGAACGATCCTTAAACTCTCGTCTCGTCACTTATTTATCCCTTGAAGGTTCGTCCGGTCTTATTATTATACCTCAAGTAACACACTACATCTTTATCAATCAACACGTCCTTTACAAGATTCTTTCCTTGACCCACTATGGGGTCTTCCTCTAGATCCTCCTATGGATCTTCCTTTATCGGGTCTCCGTCCATTTCACGGAACGCATCATCAATTGCCTACTCGAAGGCCTCGGGGTCTGGTATCTCAGAATCCCATCCATCTATAACTCATACGAATCGAAGTGACTAACCATGAAGTCCTAAGTACAGTTTCCAAAAGAAGTCCCCTCTCAGGCTTCATCTTAAACAGTCAGGGTCATGTCCTCTAACCCGACTACGAACTCAGTTTGAGCTCTAGATGTTCTTATCATTCTTAAGGGTATTGTAAGACTCGATCTCCTATCGTTTATGAGGACTGTAACCTAACGCTCTGATACCATCTCTGTAACAGCCCCAAATCCGGGGTCAGGGATTTAGGGTCGTCACGATCCATGTACTCCTTGCTTTACCTCTATTACTCACACCATTCATATTTCACCTGCTCATGACCCCACAATATATGTCTCACACACACACACAGAGGTTAGAGTCTCAGAAACGACACAATACAACAACTGCGGAATAACTAACTTTTATTACAATACCCAAATGTCTTTTGAATCTGTTACTGATACAATTTCTAAGTATTGTTACATTACCAACTTAGCCTTCTGATGCTCACAATCCTCTAATACCATTCATGTCTATACATAAGTTGAATACCAAAAGCCGTAGCCTGATTCAATTGGTTCGTACTACTCTCGGGATCGCTGCTAGAAACTGTTTAATGGAAACGCCTTGCGAGGTATGTGCCGTCCCATTGGCATCCTGCTTCGCTGCTATATAATATATATAAAATAATAGCAAGAGTGAGCGATAGCTCAGCAAGGTAATGAAAGTATGGCATAATTCTGCCCTTAATTCAACCCAGAAATAAAGCGGGTATACGACAATAATTTGTCAAAATATTTCGATAGTGAAATCATTTCCTTATAGGAATGTATTCCAAAAATAGTACCATTACTGTACTTCAAATATCATTTCAGAATACTCTGCAACTTTCGATATTCATACTATGAACAAAGTTCTAGTAGTGTATAAAAGATGAAATAATAAGATAACTCAGTATATCTTTTCCATAAAATATCTGCTATATAAAATATAAGTAGACTATCAACATATACTTGAAAGATGAAGTTATAAGGAAAATTCAATATCATCTTTCATATCAAACATTTACCTCATATCATAATCTGGAAATAAATACAATGTAAAATATTTCCAATCCATTTTCGAAACTCAACTGATTCCATATACCTTTTTCAAAACAATCATATACCTTTCGTAATTTCATTTGCTTTCTCATAACTCATATACTGGAATAAACTTGAATACTCTTGAGTAAACTTTCTTTTTCTGAAAACTTGCATAGAACTGAATGACTGGAATAAACTTTCTTTTCTGAAAACTTGCATAAAACTGAGTAACTGGAATAATTTCTCTTTCTCTGAAAACTTGCACAAAATGTCCTCAAAACTTGCACAAAATGTAAATCCATAACACTGAAACATAAAGTTCCTTTCCCTTTTTCCCTAAGTATACAACTCCACAAAGTAGTCGTATCTGGTTGGAATGGAAATTCACTCATATTTCCCAGGCTGATGCCTGTTAATGGATATCACTGATTTCACTGATCTTACTTCTCGAGTTTTGAGGAATTAATCAAAATCATTTTGATGGTAGTATATCAGACTGATAATTTCATTGATTTAAAAAGATTTAGGACCGGGAAGTCTACTGGAAACAAGCATAAAATCTTGAGAAAGGTTCTATGCATCTTTGTAGTTTGAGCGAACATTTAAGTCTTTCTGAATATAGACTTAAAGGGGAAATAGATTTGGGAACCTTCTCTAATTATGTTTATAATTGACTGAATAAAACTTTATTAGCTATCTAGGGTTTAAAATAGTTTTCACAAAATACTTCCTTAATAAGTAGGGCTTTAAATAATTAATGCAAACTATATTTAATATATAATATTTATTTAGAAATAATTTCTAAGTACTCTCTTAACAAAAGGGTAGATAATAACTATTTATCGTATATTTAAATATACCCTTAATAGATTAAACTCCAAATAGTCTTTAGTTTGTAAATCATTTATCGGGATTAATTATAATAACACAATAAAATAACCCTAGATAGCAACTGATACCATTCCCGGTCCATAGCGTATGTACAGAGTATATACCCCCTCCTGAGGGTTTTTCTTAACATATCGGCTTATAGATATTGCCGTATCCATAGCTTATAAGTTCAACTCATATTAATAACTTTTAATTAACATCATAGATAACATTTTGAAAACATAAACATATAGCATATATCTCAAAACCTTTTATTCGTCACCACAAGAGTTTAAAAAAAAATATAGGTTTGAAAACTTGCCTCTATCCCATGCATATATTATATCTCAACATTTTTAATACCGTTACATCTATATACGATGTAAGGTTTGAAAATATGCATCTATCATATCATATGCGTCATCAGTATAATGTAATCTGAAATACAGCATGGGATTAGAAAACTTGCATCTAGTATATGCATACTTCAAAATATGGTTTTAGAAACTTGCACGATACTTGGAACAAAGAATATATATACATAGATATATTTTTGAATCAACAAGTACTAAACATTCGAAAATATGCCCACTCTAACAATAGAGTAAGGGTTAGTAAACTTGCCTGATGCTCGAGAAGTGGTAGGGGTTCGCGACGATGCCGGACAATCTAGACAAAGTCAAAGAAACGCACGATTAATCCCCTGGATAATCCACTTGTACTCAATGCTTAAACACGTAAGCGAACACAACCAAGGAATTACTAGCTCGTTATAGGCTCATACTAAGTCCATATTTAATCGACAATTACTTAAATCGTAGGTTTAGTCCGAAATCGATCCTCGAATACAAGTTATACTTAACCATTTACAACATTGGTTTCTAAGCCATGTTCTTAGTGGTTTTCACTTGCGCGACCTCGACTAAAACATTTTTATAAAATTGAAAAATAATCTTTTTAATCTGAATCATTTTCGTTACCCTTCCTAATTGTCTCTAGCATTATTCCTCAAAGTTTCACATTTTAATATGGCTTCTAAGTGGTCCAAATGTAGCCTCAAAGTGACTGACCAGAGAGGGGTTGTTCCTTCGAACGACGTTTACTAAAACTCACTTTTCTCTTAAACCGTAATTCGTATGGACATGATCTTTATACCAAAACAACCCTTAAAACAAGGCCTACATGTTCATGGTCAGTGTTGCCCAAAAATATTCCAAGACCAGTTCGTAATTCTTGCTCCAAACAGCCTTAAATCAAATGGGCATTACGACGGCTATAATCGCAACGTTTTCCGGTTTTTTTGTTATGTCAAAACCTCTTCAAACCAAATGAATTCAACAACCCAACAACTTTTACAACATAACAAGTTCATATACTTCAAGAACACATCACCAACATCAACCAACAACAAGTATTCATCAAGAATTAACCATACATACTCCAAATTCCATAAACACGCTTATTCTTAAACATTACTAGAAACTTCACTTAAATCTCAACATAAATCAAATGGGTGGATGAGTGGTATACCTTCCTTGAATCCTTAAACACACCATAAGAGCTTGTAAGCCTTAAGAGAGTCTTTATCCATGGTTATCATCCTTAAACTTGCAAAAGAAAATCAAGAACAAGTTATGAATTCTCGGAGTTACTATACACCGGTTTAAAGAACTGGAACAATGAAGGTCTTACCTTGCTCAAATGGAAGAAACTTGTGAAATAGGAAATGTAGGTTATCTCAAGACCTTTCCAACAAGCTATAGATTGCCATTTGCCACCGAGAAATGACGGAGTTATGATCTTTACAATCCGGCAGTCTGTTTTTGGCCGAAAATGAAGAAATGAATTTGTTTTTTTTTTTTTTTTGGGTTTTGGCTTTTGACTTTATTAATGATAATGCTGATTTTTGTGTTAAAAGAGTGGTGAGTCATAGCTCTAAGTCTCTCTCCTTGTGACACTTGTCCAACATGAGAATCAACACCTAGAGGGGAGGGGTGAATAGGTGTTATGACTAACAATGACCGATTTTAAATATTACCAAGTTATGTGACTGAAAAAGCAAAAATCAGTCTGTTTTGCTGTCTGGCAGCTTACTGAGTTCACAGAATATAAAGTGGCAGCTAGCTACGTTGTTCACAGCAGTATAGAAAATGTGCAGAAAATAAAGAACACACAGCAATTTTAGCCAGGTTCGACCCCTATCTCCTATAGGTCTACGTCCTGGTCCTTTACCAACACAGCAAAGGAATATATTATTGATCAAAGTGAATTACAACTACACAATACAATAATATATCTCCCTGATCTCCCAGTTACTATTTGCAGCTTGCTGAAACACCTTGTTCCTTGAACGCAGCTCTCTAAGTACTATACTACACCAAGTATAAACTCCTCTAGCTATCAAGTTCCTTGAACCCTTGTTTCCCAAGCTTACAAAACCAGCAACTACCAACTTACAAGTTGAACAATACAAAGATATAATGAATTACAACCAAAACTATGAACTCTAATCAAGAATATATATCGTATAATAAATAAGAGCTCAAGTATGTAAAGATTTTGCAAATCAGCCTTTGATAGTACTTGTGCTTTCTTTAAAACGTTGTCCAACAACTGAGAATGAAAACCACACAAGTATTTATATAATGAACAAATGATTTTGAATTAATCTAACAACCAACGGTCTTGACTACCAAGTCTCACGTTTTTGTTCCTTGATTAATTCAAGCCCAACGTTCATGAAAGTAACGTTTAGAAACCAGAAAAATAGAGAGAATAAGAACGTTTAGAAGACACGTTCAACTGGTTTGAAAACCCTAATAAAATAGAAGTCGTTAAAAGATAAAACGTTTATAAACAACTTCCTATAATATAGGAATTATATATATATGAAAATAAATTCGAAATTATTTGAGCCCATATATATATATACACCATATATAACTGATAGAGTCCTTACAAAACGTTTCCTAGAAGATTTCCTATAAATTAGGACTGAAACTCTATCTGCTGGAAGTGTTGTCAGCTTGCTGCCTGCGTACAAAATTACTCTGCCAGCTTTCTGCCTGCAAAGAAAATAAATCTGCCAGCTAGCTGCTACAACATGTTTTGTTAGAAAATACACAGTATTTATCTCCTGCAAAACCATGTTAGTACAACATACTTAACCCAGCTTACTGCTATAGTGTTATCATCAAAATACCAGGGTTTCAATCTCCCCCTTTTTGATGATTACACACCAATATTCAGGAGCAAAATACTCCCCCTAAAATTATGCTTCCTCTACAAAAAGATTAGCATTCTATCCAAGCAGCTAAGCATATTTTTATGGCTCATCACATTAAAATTTAGCATTAGCATAAATTCACATTAAAATCATGTGACCCAAAAAGTAACTAAAAAACTTAAAACTCCCCCTAAATCACACATGCAATTATCCTGAATTTTCACATACTATGATCCTGAATTTTCTCCCCCTTATTCATCAAAAAGGTTATTCACATGTTATCAATAATAGAAAATTCAAATACGCATAGATTATCATGCTAAGTGAGCTAATATTACCAGACAGCTGTAAGCAGCTTGCTGTCTGGACATTGCACATGCCAATTTCCCTCTATACTTGCGAACATCAACATCTATACCTTGTTCATCTGCTGTCAGCTTGCTAGCAGGAGTCATTGGTGTTGATTTCGGCTTGATATTTTCAAATCCAAATCTTTTGAGTAGATTCTTGATATACTTGGATTGATGCACATAAATACCCTCTGGAGTTTGCTTAATTTGAAGACCCAAAAAATAGTTGAGCTCTCCCATCATGCTCATGTCAAACTCACTATGCATACACTTAGAAAACCACTTACACATAGCATCATTAGTAGATCCAAAAATAATATCATCCACATATATTTGTACAACTAAAATATCAGTACCATTATGTTTAGTAAATAATGTGGGATCAATTTTACCTCGAATGAATCCATTTTTGATCAAAAACTTACTTAACCTTTCGTACCATGATCTAGGAGCTTGCCGCAATCCATATAATGCCTTCTTCAACTTGAAAACATAATTTGGAAATTGCTCATTCTCAAAACCAGGGGGTTGCTTGACATAAACTTCTTCCTTTAAGAATCCATTAAGAAATGCACTTTTCACGTCCATTTGATGTAGCTTGATCTTCTTGAAGCACGCAAATGAAAGTAGCATCCGTATTGATTCAAGCCTTGCAACCGGGGCATAAGTTTCCTCAAAATCTATTCCTTCTTGTTGATTGTATCCTTGTGCAACTAGTCTTGCTTTGTTTCGAGTAACCGTACCAAATTCATCAACTTTGTTCTTGAAGACCCATTTAGTACCAATGATTGAAGCATCTTTAGGTGGCTCCACAAGTTCCCAAACATCACATCTTTCAAACTGATTGAGTTCTTCTTGCATTGCCATGATCCAATTCTCATCTTGAAGTGCTTCTTTAACATTCTTTGGTTCCTCTTGAGCTAGAAAGGCTGCAAATGCACAAAAGTTGGCTTGACCCTTCCTTGTCTTGATGCCTTCTGATTTATCACCAATGATCAACTCTGGAGGATGGTTCTTCACTGTTCTTGTTGATTTTGGCAAAGAATGTTGAGCTATGACTTCCTCATGTACTCGAATTCGCTTGGATGGAGGAGAAACTTCACCACCTTCATATATAGGCATCTTTTCTTGTGATCTTTGACCTCTTGGACCTTCCAAGGTGAGCTTTGACAACTTAGCAATAGTTTCATCTACTGGAGAAGAGGTTTCAGTTTGCTTTTCAGCTTCTGTAGTTGTCTCAGGCTGGTTGGCAGCTTGCTGTGACACAGTAGTTGTTACTGGCAGCTGGCTGTCATCACCTGCACCTGCAATATCTTCCTCATCTCTTGACAGATCAACATTAGACTCTTGAAATGAAACATCTATAGACTCTTCAACAATACGTTTAGATGTATTATACACTCTATAAGCACGACTTGTTAAAGAATAACCCAAAAATATTGCTTCATAAGATTTAGCATCGAATTTACCATCTCTATCAATAGTTTTGAGTACAAAGCACCTGGAGCCAAAAACTTTGAAATATCCAATGTTTGGCTTCTTATTCTTCAGTAATTCATATGGAGTTTTGTTGAGAATAGGCCTGATAAGCACTCTGTTCAGAACGTAGCTTGCTGTGTTGACTGCTTCTGCCCAGAAACTCCTTGGCAGCATGCTCTCTTGCAGCAAAGTCCTCGCAGTTTCTTGCAAAGATCTGTTCTTTCTCTCCACAACTCCGTTTTGCTGTGGGGTTCTTGGAGCAGAGAATTCATGTGAATTACCTCTTTCCTCACAATAATCAAGGAAGCCTTTTGAGATGAATTCACCTCCTCTATCACTTCTTATACCTATAAGTCTTGTATTCAACTTGTTCTCAAGTAAAGTGATTAGCTTCTCAAATTCAATAAAAGCACAATCTTTAGTACGAAGAAACAATACCCATGTATATCTAGAATAATCATCAACAATAACAAATGCATATTGTTTACCTCCAATGCTTTTATATGCTTCCGGACCAAATAAATCCAAATGGAGAAGCTCTAAAGGTTTGGAAGATGATACCATTGTCTTTGACTTATGTGGAGTCCTGATTTGTTTGCCTAATTGACAAGCCGAACAGGTTTCCGTCTTGACATACTTCAATTTGGGTAGTCCTCTAACTAGCTTCTTTGTAGACAGCTTGCTGAGTAAGTCCATATGAGCATGTCCTAGACTTCTATGCCAAAGATCTGGGTTTGTATCAACAGTAGCTAAACAGCAGCCTACTTCCTGCATCTCAAAGTCCAACATATATATATTTCCTTCCCTTCTAGCAACTAGGGGGACTTTGTTAGTACCAACATTAATAGTACATTTCTCTTTATCAAAAACAACAGTATGTCCATCATCATATAACTGACTTATACTAAGCAAATTATATTTAAGACCTTGAACATATTGTACTTTATCAATCGAAATGTTACTATTACCAATTGTTCATTTGCCAAGAATGCGGAGTGTTTTGCTATCACCAATTGTAACACTACCACCCTTTTTCATTTTTAGGCTAAGAAACTGAGATTTGTCACCACACATATGTCTTGTACATCCACTATCCAATATCCATTGATTGGCATTTACTTTGACCACAAGACATACCTACAAAACAAAGAACAAACAACTCAACGTTTTGGTACCCAAATTTTGTTGGGTCCAACATGGTTAGTTGATAAAACATAAAGAACATTCAATTCAGACTTCTTGATCCACATTTGGACCACTTTAGATGCTCGATTTCCTGTTTTCCTTGTTCTGGCAGCTTGCTGCCCAGAAGTAGTCTGTCTGTTCCAGCTCGCTGGCTTAGTGTTCTCTGTTGGGCAGTGGTGTGACAAATGACCTTTCTTTCCACATTTGTAGCAAATTTTCCACGGCATAGCATAATTATATGGTATACCCTGTTTGCCTTCATATTGAAAAGCCTTGGTCTTTGATGTAGAAGCCATTCCAAGTCCTTCTTTATCCATAGGAACTTTTGTTTGTTTCATAATAGTTTTTAATACTTCCTCTCCTTGAACAAATTTTCCCATGCCTTTCTCAAGCTTTGTAACTTCAGCTTCTAATTCTTTTATCTTCTCATCTTGTTGAGTAGCTTCAATTGAGATGGATTCTCTGATTTTGAATGTCTCAAGACATACATCTCTAGCTTCAATTTCTGCACGTAGCTCGCTGAGTTCCTTCATCAATGTATCATTTCTTTTGAGGAGCAGCTTGTTAAACCCTTCAAGTTGTGTTAGCTTTCCCTTTAGATCAGAAATGAGATCTTCATGATTGTTTGATGGAGTCTTTTCAGCTATTAGCTCAGAGATCATCTTTCGAAGAGAAGCATTTTTCTTTTCAAGCTTATTATTTTCATTCTTCAATTCCATGAACTCCATAATAGATATATTATTATGTTCCTGCATGGTTAGTGATTCTAATATAACATTTTCAGAAGATATATTAAACTGAAATGATTTTACCGCACTAGATTCAACATCTGAGTCCGAATGTGATACATCACTATCTACAAGGACTTCTTCGGTGTTTCCTCGAACCATATCATCATCAATGCCAACCAATGCAATATTTAGCATATCTTCGCTTGAGTCTTCATTGGAATTAAATTCCTCTTCACTCCAAGTGATTTGAGCCTTTGCTTTGTTTTCGTCTCTTGAGGCAGCTTGCTGGTTTGACTTGAAACATACATCCTTTGATTTTGTTGTAGCTTTATAATGCATTTTTAAGGTATCCCATATATCCTTTGCTGTTCTACATGAAGAAACCTTGTCAAAATCTGAATTTGAAAGACCACATATTAGTGTGTACCTTGCTCTTCCATCATAGCTTGTTTTCATCAATTCTGCCTCGGTAAGATCATCAACATCTTTTGGCTTGCCATTATTATCCAAAAAAGTGAATGGACCATCCTTAACGACTCTCCACTCAAATGGATTTCTGCTCAAGAACACCTTCATCTTTAGTCTCCATAAATCATAATTTTCTACCCCATTGAGAAGCGGTGGCGTGTTTAATGATTCTCCCTTTACATAAAAGTGTGCCATCGGATCTGTACTTTCCTGTTACAGAAATGTTAGTACACCAAAGCTCTGATACCAACTGAGAATCAACACCTAGAGGGGAGGGGTGAATAGGTGTTATGACTAACAATGACCGATTTTAAATATTACCAAGTTATGTGACTGAAAAAGCAAAAATCAGTCTGTTTTGCTGTCTGGCAGCTTACTGAGTTCACAGAATATAAAGTGGCAGCTAGCTACGTTGTTCACAGCAGTATAGAAAATGTGCAGAAAATAAAGAACACACAGCAATTTTAGCCAGGTTCGACCCCTATCTCCTATAGGTCTACGTCCTGGTCCTTTACCAACACAGCAAAGGAATATATTATTGATCAAAGTGAATTACAACTACACAATACAATAATATATCTCCCTGATCTCCCAGTTACTGTTTGCAGCTTGCTGAAACACCTTGTTCCTTGAACGCAGCTCTCTAAGTACTATACTACACCAAGTATAAACTCCTCTAGCTATCAAGTTCCTTGAACCCTTGTTTCCCAAGCTTACAAAACCAGCAACTACCAACTTACAAGTTGAACAATACAAAGATATAATGAATTACAACCGAAACTATGAACTCTAATCAAGAATATATATCGTATAATAAATAAGAGCTCAAGTATGTAAAGATTTTGCAAATCAGCCTTTGATAGTACTTGTGCTTTCTTTAAAACGTTGTCCAACAACTGAGAATGAAAACCACACAAGTATTTATATAATGAACAAATGATTTTGAATTAATCTAACAACCAACGGTCTTGACTACCAAGTCTCACGTTTTTGTTCCTTGATTAATTCAAGCCCAACGTTCATGAAAGTAACGTTTAGAAACCAGAAAAATAGAGAGAATAAGAACGTTTAGAAGACACGTTCAACTGGTTTGAAAACCCTAATAAAATAGAAGTCGTTAAAAGATAAAACGTTTATAAACAACTTCCTATAATATAGGAATTATATATATATGAAAATAAATTCGAAATTATTTGAGCCCATATATATATATACACCATATATAACTGATAGAGTCCTTACAAAACGTTTCCTAGAAGATTTCCTATAAATTAGGACTGAAACTCTATCTGCTGGAAGTGTTGTCAGCTTGCTGCCTGCGTACAAAATTACTCTGCCAGCTTTCTGCCTGCAAAGAAAATAAATCTGCCAGCTAGCTGCTACAACATGTTTTGTTAGAAAATACACAGTATTTATCTCCTGCAAAACCATGTTAGTACAACATACTTAACCCAGCTTACTGCTATAGTGTTATCATCAAAATACCAGGGTTTCACAACATGCATTAGCTTAGATAAAGTAGCTTTACTGGTTCGCTTTCCTTTCACATGGATGATCCAAATGTTGCATTTCTCGAATTAATCTTGTTACATGTTACTTCCATGTCTATATTTAATCCTGTAAATGTTGTTTTGTCCCTCTTGAAATGATTCGAAATATTTTCCAAAAAGAGCGAATAAAACTCTAGGCGATGCTCGCAGTGAATAGTAACTATTCACTATTTATTCTAACAATCGAATCCTTAAATCGACTTTAATAAAATAATAAAATTCCAAAATATTAAATCCTCAATTCCTCAATTTTAATATCTCATTTCTTGAATATAATAATATATAATTCGCTGCCCGGTCAAATACTACACCAAAATAATTTTTGGAATTTCTGAATTCCGATCGTCTTTGCATTCCCTTATTTACTCCGTAGATCACTAATATGACTTCGGAATATCCACACTACGTCTCGTACATAGGTGGCATGAAAAATTTCCTTAACCCTCAAAATCACTATTCATCCACCAAATTCACTATTCACTGATGCACTTAATCATAATAAGAAAAGTTTTAAATTTTTCCAAAAATTCGGGTTATTATATATATCATCTAAGGATGATCAGCAACTTGGTTTAACCAAGGACGGGGACTTGCGAAGCCCCATTGCACCACCGGTGACCTCCTTAAGGACGGCTACGGTGTTTTCTTCTGCAGGTACAATCAGCACAAAGGATTTGAGTGAAACAAAAACACTTACACCTGGCCTGAGTGGGAAAGGAAAAATGATTCAAACACCGACAGAAACGTTGAGTGTACACCCAAAGCCAAATGTGAGGAGTGACACCCTAACCCTACCTAATATTGATGATTTGCTGTTACCGACAGAAAGAGAGCTACAAGTTCAATCTTCCCTCAAGGAGATGACAGTTCGTGACAAAGAAGGAAATCCATTATTCAAGGTTCCACTGCGACCTTCCTTTGACCAAGAGATCTCCTCTAGTCAAGCCAATGCTTCTTTAAAGACTATTCAAGAGAAGGTTGACTTGGCTGCAGCTGATTCAAGAAGAACATTCAGGGTCATTGGCAGTGCATCTGGCACTATAACAAGTACGAAGCAGGCAGTGGACTCCTTAAAGAAGGAAGCTATGGATGAACTGATCGAGTTGAGGATGGACGTAAGGGAACTTAAAGATGGTTTCATGAATGAGTTGGATGCTTTGCAACAAGGACAAGAAGCTTTGAAAGAAGACGTTCTGGTTATCCGGGATGGTCAAGCTAGGGTAAAAGATGCAATGAACACCCTTTCTAGAGTGGAGTCTAAGCTGAACCAGAGATTGTACAAGATTGAGAAGACTACCAACTCCAGATTGGATGACATTGACCTGAAGCTGGCTTCTATGCAAGAGATGAATAAGGATCTGTAGATTTCATGGAAAATCAAAGTGATGTAGTACAGTCGATATGGACTATGCTGAAGAACCAACAAACTAGCCAACCGGGTCCTTCAAATCAGCAACCTGATCCTTCTACTACCTTTTATGCTGAGGATGCTTTTATCGAGGATTCCTCAACTAAGGGGGAGAAAGTTGGAGAAGGGGAGAAAGAGAAGCCTAAGGATGGATGGGGAGTTTGGGAGACAGTTGAAGCTATTCCGATCAGACAGTACTGGATAGAGGAACTTGTAGAAGAAGAGAAGGAGAGTGAAGAGGAATTTGAGGTCATGCATGAGCAACCTAATCAAGAGGAGCATGAGCCATATTATCCAGAGCCTGTTGAACATCCAATCTGGGAGGATATTATGGAAGAAGAAGCAAATTCTCTATCACTTGAAGAAGAAGCTTCCTTGGAAGCAATAAGAGCTCAGAGAGCTGCAATAGATGCCAGGCAAGCTGAGAAAGAGAAACAGCAAGCAATTCTGAGGAGTGAAAAATTGAAGAGATTCAAAGTGTATAATGAAGTGAGGAAGAAGAAGATGATAGATCTGGCAAAGAAAGATGGTACTAAATGGGAAATGGCTTATAAAACCTTTTGCGGAGTTGAAGACGGATTAGAAGTCAACGATAATTCTGAGGTGGAAGTTATTATTCAGGACATCAGAAGTGCTAATCTTGAAGATCAGACTTACTTTAAAGCACTGAGAAGCTCTATAATCTGTCTGAATGCTGGGGTTAAAGCAAATGGTGCCTGGAGCTTATTAATCAGTTATCTGGAGAAAGGTACATTTGTGATTTCCACTAAGTTTTTAGAATAGAGGACATATACAGAATTGCAGGCTATACTCATCAAGATCCAAAGAACTACAAGGCTAAATGAACTGCTCCGTGAGCATGTTAAGGAGATCGTGATGAAAGTACAAGGCGAGGTTAGTGGCTAAAGGCTACAAGCATAGATATGGAATTGACTATGATGAGGTATTTGCTCCAGTTGCAAGAGTTGATACCATAAGACTTCTTACAGCAATTGCAGCTCAGAATCAGTGGAAGATTTATCAGATGGATGTCAAGTCAGCTTTTATGAATGGTTATCTCGAAGAAGAAGTCTACATTGAGCAACCTCCCGGATATATTCAGAAAGGCCGGGAAAACAAAGTCTACAGATTGAAGAAAGCCTTATATGGTTTGAAGCAAGCTCCGCGAGCATGGAACACAAGGATTGATGAATACTTACAGAAAAATGGTTTTGTAAAGAGTCCGTACGAGCATGCTCTCTACACAAAAACAAATTCAGGGGGAGATATTATGATCGTGTGCTTATATGTGGATGACATGATTTTTACTGGCAACAACCCTGGTATGTTTGATGATTTTAAGAAAGTTATATATGACTAACGAATTTGAGATGACAGACATTGGTCAAATGTCGTACTTTTTTGGAGTCGAGGTGACGCAAAGCAAAGACGGAATTTTATGTCACAGAAAAAATATGCAGAGCAGATTTTAAAGAAATTCAGAATGGAGGAATGCAAGCCGGTGAGCACACCAGCAGAAGCAAACATAAAGCTTAGAATTGATTCAACAAGGGAGTCGGTAAATCCGACATTGTTCAAAAGTTTGGTTGGAAGTCTGAGGTACCTAACTTTTACTCGTCCAGATATCATGTATGCAGTTGGACTAGTTAGTAGGTACATGGAGAAGCCGAAGCAAGATCACTTCATGGCAGCTAAAAGAATTTTGAGATACATTAAAGGTACACTTGATCATGGTTTGTTTTACACTCATTCTAAAGATTCAAAATTAGTTGTGTAAAGCATAATGTAACATAAGATGTAAAAGCGATAACTACAACTCAACATAGGACAAGACAGACAATAATATTAACAGAAGCACAGGAATCCAGAATCAAAGAAGAAAAGGTAAACTCAAGAAATCAAAATACGTTATGTATTCTTGAAGTCCGTAAATAGGTCACGGAAAGAAGTTCATGAAAATGTTCAAGCCTCAGTGACAGCAAAAGAAACAAGACTTTCAAGACGACAGAAGTATGTGAATGATTTAGGGTTAAGTACCACGGGATTCCAGTGATTTAAATGAAGCAACCAGAACGACAAAGGACTTATCAGCAACATTGAATTGAAGACATAAAAGAAGAATTGATCAAGTGTTATTCATCTGTGAACCAGACCAGTTGCACTAGGTGACGGCACTAAGAAGATCAAGTTGTTTTATCGTCTCGGAAGAAATTGATACAGTCTAAAACTAAAACACCCAGGAGTAATTACTAAAGGACAAAAGTAAAGAAAATGAATTCGATATTTTTTCATTTGTGAAAACTATCGAATGAGTTTAAAAGTAATTATTTGAAAACCACTTTTACTTTATTTGGTATTCGATAGTTTGGTTTTAAAAACTATCGAATGGTAAATAAAGTAATTCCATTCGATGGTTTTCAAATTGGAGCAGGTGAAAAGTTCGGTTTGTCTGACAGGTTGATGAAGATCCAACGACCAAGATTGTTTGTTCAAGTTTGGTTCGATGGTTTTTCAAATGAAGTCTACAATTAATACGAGAGAAGATAGTGTCTTCTTCAGTTAAGGCATTCTACACAGAAACATTACTGAGAGAGAGAACTGAGCCGGAGATATTATCAGAGAATTAATAGTGCTCAGAATTTGATCATTGTTTTGTATTTGTGTAACCTTAAACTCATTGAAGCTAATCTACGGATTAGAAATTGTAGCACCCCTCGAGGTTTATATTTATAAAAAGATATATTCCCCGAAACTTGATTTGGTTTGGTGTGTTTGATTTCGTTATAGAACTGAAAGATTAATCCGTGAACGTAATTGAATTATTTGTGAGTATCGTATTCAACCCCCCCTTCTACGATACTTTGGACCTAACAAGTTGGCTACTCAGACAGTGATTATGGTGGTGACTTGGATGACGGGAAAAGCACTTCTAGATATGCTTTTCATATCGGTTCGGGAATTTTTTCATGGTCATCAAAGAAGCAACAGACAGTTGCTCTCTCAACATGTGAGGCAGAATACATCGCAGCAGCAGCGTGCGCATGTCAAGCTATGTGGCTAGGTTACATATTGAGCGAGTTAAATCTTAAAAAGGAAGACCCGATTACTATTTACGTGGATAATAAATCTGCTATTTCACTAGCAAAAAATCCGGTGTCACACAGTCGCAGTAAGCACATCAATATCAAATATCATTTTCTTCGTGAACAAGTGAATGATAAAATCATGGAGTTGGTGCACTACAGGACCGATGAAAATTTAGCGGATATATTTACAAAGCCATTGAAGCCTGACACATTTCAGAAAATGAAAGAAAAGCTTGGAATGCAAAGTCGAGTTTGAGGGGGAGTGTTAGAATTTGCAAACTCTCCGCTTAATAAATACAACAGCTATATTTAAATATAAAGTGGTAGTTTTTTCATGCATGCACTGATATACGAAGCAGAGAAAATTCCAGGTCTTCTGGGACATTAAATGGAAGTAGCTATGTGTGTGTAATGCAGCAGCGAAAATATTTGACCCAGCTAGTGAAAACCTTATCAACTCCTCAATATATGGTGGATGGCTGTGAAAAACTAGATGATAAGAAAGAAGAAGAAAGGCAACAGCTGTTGGGTGTGAAGTCAAGCCTTGAATCCTGAAATAATGGTAGGCTATCCTTTGAATTCTGAAGACACAAACCTGGCCAGAAAACATGGAACTAAATATAGTATGAAAGGAAAACAACATGTCAACAACTGCGGGAAATAAGGTAGGCAAACAAATAGTGTATATGCAATGAATGACGTTGCTGTGTATATTGAAGCTTATATATAAGGCTTGTCTGTTAGTACTATATTGTACCGAGTGAAATAGAAAAGCTAAGGTATAAAAGAAAGAGCTGAAGCTCTCTGCATGTTTAAAAGATATAAAGGCTGTAGCCCTAGCTTGTAATAAGAAAAGAAGCTGTAGCTTTATCTGTATAAACAAGTGTGTTTATAAACAAGTGTGTGTTGTTTGTTTCATATAAAGCATATATTTGTTATAAGCTCATACACGTTTACAACACATTTAGCAGCAAAGGCCCTTCTAATGCAATCAAAATTAAAACTCCATTGAGTTGACCTAATTTGACAATTCTCCACGATAGCCAATTGAAGTCATGGATGATCTAATTTCATCATCAGGAAAGAATTCCGTATGTGCAGTGAAGATCAGAAGCTTCAAAGCTCGCACTGCTACCACATGAGTACCATCGTATGCCTTTTATCCATAGGTAAATGAAATGACATGGGGTGCTTTTTTGGCCCCTTCATTATAAGATGTAACCGAAAACAAATTAACAAATGGTTACCGACACTTTAGGTTGGGACCGGTTAGGCGAGCCGGGCGGGTTGGGCGGACTGGCGGGTTGATTTTTATTTTATTTTTGGTTAAAGGAGGACGGTACCTCGTATAAATTTTATAAATTTCAAAAGTATTTTATAAATAATTCGAGAGGGCTCCTCTCTAAAAAAAAGGAACAACCCGCATGAACATATAAAAATATAATGCAAATTAAATAAATTTATCAAGTGCAAAACAAAAAATAACTATCCAGTATTTGATTTATAATTGTTGTTCGCTTGTTGAGGTATCAGATTCTTCTTGTGAAGTATCCATTATCATCCATGGATCATTTTCACCATATGAGTCATCGTCTTTCTTTCCTTGTTGTCTTTTTGCAGCTTGATCCCAATATTTTTTGTAAACACAAATCTTTACCACGTCTAGCGCGCAAGACTTGATCTCTTCTCGTCTAACACTTTTCTACCTGCACTAAAAGCGGACTCGGACGTAATTGTAGAAGCGGGGACTACTAAGATGTCCTTTACAATTTTTGCTAAAATCAGAAATTGTAACTCATGATTCTTCCACCATGTTAGTAGATCAAAATCATCATTTAACTCATAACTATAAGAAAAAAAATTCTCTAATCATATTAAAAAACCTAGAGTGCTGGAAAAATTCCCCACGCCCTTAGGAATCGAACCTTGAATGCTTTGGTCAATAACCAGTGCTCTCACCAACTCAGCTACACACCCGGAGGCGTAGTACTACTACTCTTAGGTGGTATAACACTTTGAGTTTTTGGAGCATACATATATACAAGATGATACAAGTCTAAACAATTATTTACATATAAACATGATTATATGAAACTCCTAACACTTCATAATAATTCTCTAACATGTTTTCTAAATTCCATTCTAACACCAAGATCAAGAAGACATGCAACACCATTATGAGGAAATTATGTAAAGTATTCGATCCACTTAATTTTTATATCAACAATAACCAAACTAAAATATTCATTGGGTTCATAATCACGTAAATTAGTAATAATATTAACACACTCAATGATAACATGATGTACATTTGGTTCATAAACATAAGAAAAAACCTTAGTAGCTTGTGAAAAACAATCAATTATGTCACATACGGTAGATGCCAACTCCCAATCAAATTCGATAATAATTCCACCTTCGTATTGGTTACTTGGGTCTCCATTATATAATTCGGTGATAATGGCCTTATATTTAATTGCTTCATTTATTAATTTATAAGTCGAACTCCATCTCGTAGGACAATAAGATACCCCACTTCTTTGGCCTTAATCCATCATCTTTACATAATTTATTGTACCTAGACCTTTATGTACCCGATAGACGTAGATACTTAATTACTTTCCTAATAGGTTGTAATAAATGAGTTAATTGTGAAATTCCTTTTGGGCCGAAAAGTTAATTATGTGAGCACAATTGTTATTCCTAGACAATGAATCAAGATTGTAGAAGGGGGGGGTTGAATATAATCTTTAAAAATTTCTTTGTTCTTGACAGAAAAGATATGATAGTAAATTCAAGAACAGAAAAACAAACAAAATAAAACTAACACAAGAATTAAAAATTCAGGTGGATTGATTGTTCCACTTGAGAGATTTTTATTAGAAGAAATCTCTGTGATGTTTATGAATAAACACACAGCTGCATACACACTATGTTAACTTCAACAATTTACAAGTGATATTGCCTTGTGCTCTATAAATTGCCTAACTGATTTCTTGAGTTCTAAAATAGTGCTACACTTGGTTATATAACCCAAGTTTACAAGATAATTTCGAACAACTAATAATACAAAAAGTAACTATGTCCAAAGTACTTGCTTCTCCATTCTGAGTAGTGGTCCGTGTATTTGTAGCTTGCCCTTTTTGGCTGATTGTCTTTTATGGAATTGCTACTCTTGACCAGACAAATCAGAATGCTTCTTCTTCTCGTGAGTTTACCAGAAATACTGGTTTCCATGCTCTGTGAAATCTGTCAACCTATGTGCTCTATCAGAACTGTCCTTTTCACAAAGTACAGGTTGCATCCGTGGAGGTTACTTCAGCTGCATTCGTTGAGAATATTTTGACCACATCCGTAGAGGGTTAGTACTACTATCCGTAGACAATCAATTTCACTTATGTAAAATTACAAGGCATAGACTATTTACAATTAGCCTCCCTATTCTACATATCCATTAACAGTGAACATGACTTATTCAGCCTAAAACTAATACTCCAACTTCTATATCAAAATTACACAAGCATGTTACATTGAGTCTTATCCGTAGATAAGCTACCCTTCTACGGATATTGCAAACGCATGCTATCCGTTAAAGGTTAAATTTTTACTTATACAATTTTCACTAAGTTAATTAGTTTAGTTATCATCAAGAAACAACATACTTCCTAACAACAACATCTAACGTGTAAAAATACTGCATCTAAAACTACAGGAATATCAGACCTAATGTAATCAATACATTTGTTATTAGCAGCAACATTATCTAAAGATATTGTAAATACCTTGTTAAACAAATTAAATTCCTTTATTGTATCTAAAATTCTTTGTTTTATGTTATAACCGGAGTGTGACTCGTCCATAACATCAAAATCAATAATTCGTTTTTGTAATAAGTACTCACTAATCCAATGAACCGTAATACAAATATAAGGCTCACATTGACTCGAACTCCAACAATCACTACTTAAATAAACCATACCATCAAATTCTCGGAAAAAATCAATTAATTGTGCTCTAGTGCTATGATATTGTTTATGGTGTGTCGTTTAAGTGTGTTCATAGGAATTTTTCTAAGTGTCGGGTTTAATGAATGTTTAATCATGTGCTCTAAATTTTCACTCTCACCGTGTGAGAAAGGTAAGTCGTCTAATGCAACATAAGTAGCAAAATCTTCAATCATTCTATCTCCATTATAGGAAAAAGGCATACCTCCACCGACCGATGATGTCATGAAACTATTAAGTTGTGTTTATTGTGGACCTCTACGTGCTTCTCCATTTTCGTGACTCGCCTTCGTAATTCCATGAATGTTTTCCAAGTGCCGATTAAGTATACTCGTACCGGTTCCCTTAGCGTACATAAATATAATGATACTTGTTCATGTCGACCATTTTGTAAACAAAACAAACAATGAGCTTTAAACCGGTATGGATTATCCGGTATTTTTTCTTTATCAAAATATGTCCAAACGTGCGATGATTGTCTCGAACTCGTACCACCTACAAAAATTTACGAAACGAATAAATTAGATGGTATAAACGAATAATTTGAAACAAAATTTTAAAAATGAAAAACGAAATAAAAGCACAAAAATAAAAACGAACTAAAATATGAAATTTTTAAAAACGAAACAAGATTTTAAAAAGGAAAAATGAAATAAAAGTACAAAAATTAAAACAAAATAAAATTGAAAATTTTAAAAACAAAACAAAATTTTAAAAATGAAAAACGAAATAAAAGTATAAAAAATTTAACGAAGTAAAATTCCAAAATTTTAAAGCTAAACAAAATTTTAAAAATGAAACGAAATAAGTACCTTGTTCGGTGTTGTGCATTGAGATCGAGGTGGTAGCATGGAGGCAGGGATTGAATTTTTAGACGATAAAGTACCTCCTCCTTGTTCCATGTTTTTTTTAGTAAAAAAAGTTTCACATACAATTGCAACTAATAAAAATAAATAAAATGCAGGGAGAGATTGAGAGAAAATGAGAGAGGTAGAGATAGAGAGAGATAGCAGTATTGTTAGATATTCAGAGAGATGGAGAGGTAGAGAGATGGAGAGGTAGATATGCTGGTATTTATAGGGTGGATTGTTACTTGTAGCCATTGCGAAGGGATGCAGGGAGCCGTTGGTGGGTTGCATAGTACAAATGCGTAGAGCAGAGAGCAACAACTATTGGACTGGAGGCAACGACTAGTGCATGTGCGAGCTGTGTGAATTGTGCGGGCCTGTGCGAGCCGTGCATGCCGGTTCAGGCGGTTCGAGCCGTGCGGGCCAGTTCGGTTCGTGCGGGTTACATGCCTGTGCGGTTCAGTTCAACACGCGAATCGGGCTGGTCCAGTTCCGGTTTTACAATTCTCGACTCATAACTGGCAGTTACAATCTAACGAATTGTGCGGGCTTCGACCCGACTCGTTTCAGATTGAATGAAACAGGTTGAAAAATGAGCCGGTCCCGGGCGATCCGTGCAGACCCGCACGAGTGGCCACCTCTAGTTGTGATGAACTACATTCGTACATACATATATAAATAACTAATTAACACAAGAACGAAGAATATATAAGAAAAAACCCAAAATTTCCTATGTTTGTATTATAAGAATGAGAAAACTTACCACCGGACCATTAACGACCGACGATTAAGTGACACAAATTCACAAAATTTTAATCCAACCTGTAACACCCCCATCTATATCTAAATGAGGGGCTACTTATTAAACCTTAAACCTGCAAACAGAGCACTAAAATAATCTCTAAATAATAATTAAACAGTCTAATAATCTCCAAGATAATATTAAATCTCCAAAACGGTTCAAAGCCATAAATATGAAAAACCAAAATCTCTAAAATAATATTCAAGTCTAAATAACGATAGAAGCTTACAAATCCTAATCAATGATATAAAGGGATGACTCTCCATCACACAGTCCCAAATCCCCCTAAGCACCTGCCAGAAAAAGAATACGGCATGAGCCAACCGCCCAGTACGAATTTGAAATACAGTTTATAAAACTGAAAATAGATATTCATATTTGACAGTTTATAACAAAACATTTATTTAAAAATAAGTATGGCTGAAGCAACGAGGGGTTAGGATATTTCATACCGAGATCAGAACAAAACAGATACAAATACACACATCATAGGGTACCTAATGTGTGCAACAAACCGGATAACGTGTACGGCATATACAACGTCACCGTCAAATCAAATCACAAATCACAAATCATAAACTCTGGGTGCACCCACGTATCCTGAAACAAATATCAAAATGCGCAAAAGCTCGCCTCCTGAGCTATCAGAAGGATACGCCATGACCAATCACACTGTCATGGAAGTGTCATGTCACTGGTGCCGCAATGACATGGCTGTAGTACCCCTACAGCTGGTTAACTCGGTATACCCTATATCACTAAGGGTTCAAATATAATATTTCGCAAAACATTTTAAAATCTCACATAACAGAGATTCTCAATATTTCCAACAGATATAAAATATACGCAATATCAGAAAATCGCATAAACAAATATTTAAGAAACAGATTTAAATATACTTTTCAGAATCAAAACAATTTTCATATTCAAAATGATTCAAAATCAAACGAACAGATTTGAGATCAAAACGAATTTAATTTAAATATTTCTAAGATGAGTAGCGCTGAATAAAAGAGGAGAGAATCCGTACCTCAAAATCGCAATCTCAAACACTAACAGAATCCACAAACGATATGCTAATTTCCCCGCTCCCGATTTAAATTTACAAAAATTATAATATATTATTAACATACATTCTCTTCATATAATTATTAATTAAAAATTGTCATTGTTTTTACTACACATGTTCTAGACATCACTAACAAGTACCTCATGTGGCCATGTATTAACAACTACCACACCTGGACTAATTTTTACTAAACATTTTTTTTTTTGAACACGTGATAATTATTTGTGTTTGGCTGACACAATTGTGGTGATTACTAACTATTAAATCTTATAAATTAATTAACTAACAAAAGTGGACTATTTAATATTATAAACATAGAACATGCGACATTAATCCTTGCAAAGTCAGCTTCTCTGGTTTTCATCACCAACCAACTATGAAATCATGTACACGAATCTAGCATGGCCCTGGTGATATACTTATTGTTAAGTATTTTAAATCAATTAATTAGTTAGTTCATTTGAACCAAGACAAGTAATGCCAGGCTTGACACTGCTAATATAAATTTTTAAGACTTATACAAACTAAGTAATTATTACTCAAGCAATAAACATATTTTACAAGTACTTGTATACAAGATAATTAGTATTAAGAACCTATTACTATTATAATGATTTTTCATTATAACAACTCAATAGTATTTATTAAAATTGTTTTTTTTGATCCACCTATCTTCCAATATCACAACCCCAATTAATACAACAAATACGGTTTCCTCCAATTTCATAACACTAAATGTTAATTAGTATAAAATAAATCAAGTACCCGGATCATTAACCAAAATTCATGTATTTATTCTCTATTATCGTACTAGATGAAGTGTTAATAATCATGTTCTTATATGTGACCTGGTGAATTAATATGCATGATAACAATGTAACTATATCGATGATTATAATTTGCTAACGAGAAATTGTACCTTAATTATTTACCTACTTAATGGCAGGATCTCTCTCTGTTGCTTCTCCCATTCTTTTACGTGCGGCTGACCTCCGTTTCTTCCACTAACTATTTTAATTTTTAGGGTTTGTTTTTGTTTTGTTTTGACTCCCGTGTGATATTATAAGGGTATAATATATATAAAATATTAACTCACCTAATTACTATTAGGAATCTGAAAATATAAATTCACCTTACAAAAATATAATTCTATTTTCTATCTTCTTAGCAAATGCAAAGTAAAATAATTTCTTTTTCTTATCTCCTTATAAATTATTATTATTATTATAAAAATCCGGTATATTACATATATATCCCCTTAAAAAGGATTCCGTCCCCGGAATCAAACAATACTAAAATGCAAAATCAAAATGAATATTATTTTTTTTTTGAAAAAATGTTCTCGACTCTATATCTTATTTTCTAGGTGGTTATACAATCCTAATGAATTCACCACAAAATCTTAACAAAATATTTTAGGCTCTTCATAACGCCTTTCACAAAATTACAAAAAAATAAAAATGAAGCTAAAAAAATAAATAATAATCACTTCTTGAGAAATCAAATATGATCTTATGCTATCAATTCTAAACTATATGCAACACATGATACTTATAATCTCTCAAAATATATCCATCATGTAAACTATGCGAATAATATAATATTGATCACAATAATACAGTGTAAGAAACTTCTCGCGTTTTCTTTATAAAATCAAAATTCAACATATCCTAACTCAAATTTCCTTTTATACCAAAATGGTTTAAACCGTTAAAATGATAGAACACACAAATACGGGGTTCAAATCTAACCATATTTCTATATTAATATGCATAACTTTTTGGTCCATTTAAATATCACAAATCTTTCAATTAGTGCCTCCATATTTTTAAACAAAGACTACCACCCCTGTCTCTAAGTCACAGGTTTAATAGTTACACAAATAATCACATTTATCAAAAACAAATCGATGATAATTTTTTTTTTAAAAATAATCATTTAATTAGTTAGGTAACTTTAAGATATTCCCCAACGTACAGTTAATAGTACTTATCTAAATTTTAAAAAAAAAAGAACTTTGCATAATCATGTAGGTTAGCATTAAACAGACTTATATATTAATAATAAAACAAATGATACCAAATCAGATTACTATAGATTTAATTATCTCTTTCGTTAAGAAAGAAAAATAAATAAATTATAACAACTGTATAAACTGACGCTCACATAATATTAAGAAATTAATACAGTCAAAGTAGCTTGGACAACTAAGATAGCTCAAACCTTACTAAATAAGCACACTCGACGAGTAAAGTAGTTCAGAGTTAGTTAAATAAAAAAAACAATCACTTTAATTACTGATAATTAAATGAATTCTACAAATAAACAATATTAGTTAACGAATATAAATAATTACAAAAGTACTAATTAGCATAACCATTGTCTGAGCTAGCCGAGAGTAAACCAAAAATAAAACGAAGCGAGACTCGCAATTACTTGTATCCAATGTACGCTTATATTGTATCACGCTAATTTTAAATAGTATAAAATATTAACGATAATATAAAATATATAATAAAAGTCATAATGATATTGACTTTCAGGTTTGTACAATAAAATAAAGAAGTACGTTTATTCCATTCTTACGTTTTTTGTGAAAGATCTCAAATAAGTCTCATGCTACAAATGTACCATTTTAATTATATTAGCTACAATCTAGTCTCATACAATTTAAATCAATCAAAGCACATTACACACATTAATTATAAAAATTTTTTATGTTACTCTATAAAATATCAAGTAACTTGACACATCGTAAGAATTTACTAGACATGCATAAGTTGTTTTAAAGAAATTAAATACAATCAAGAATCAAAATTTAGATTTTTTTTCCCATCAAAATATCACGTGTAAACTATATAGGTGAGATGCACAAATGTCTTACAAACAAATATACATGAAAAATGCATAGTAGCAGCCCCAAACAAAATTATATTCTAAAACAAAACAATTGAACATTAAATTACGTGCATATAACACATATTATAATAAATAACTTAACCATTTAAGTCTTATTGAACTTTTTAAATTAAAAGGCTTCAACATTTTATTAGATACATAGAGTTAAAACAATAAAGAAAATAATCGTCCAATTGAACAACAAGAAAAAAAAAATCGATTGTTAAGGCAAGTTAGGCTAATCTATTGGTCTTTGATCATAATTCTTGATACTAGCAAAACAAAAATTAAAATAAACCAAAATTAAAAATATATGTACGGTTTTTTTTAAAACTTATTTGGAATACCAAATAATTTCTGTTAAATAACATACAATACATTAACTACTATATAGATATTTCCAAATTACCTTGAAACTTGATAAAATAATTCTTAGAATACACAACACTTATATTCCTTTACTGAATTATTAACTTCAGGCGTCCCCAAAATTAATAATATCATCTCATTTAATTATTTATTTTGAGCGTCCCCAAAATAGAATAATTAAATTATAAAATTTTGGAACATGAGTGCTTTAACATAATTTGCATAAAATTAAGAGAAAAACTATATTCTATTATTAATATTTTACAACAAATTGAGGTAGTATCGAAACAATGTGAATATCTTATAATCTTACGAGTAAACTACTGAGACATATATAAGTATGGAAAATTTACAAATTAAAATAATAATAAAGGGAGGATGATTTGTATTTAAAAAAAACATGAAATTTACTTATTTCGAAAATAACAGATAAATGTGCACAGTATACCTTTTTCTCTTATATAATTAAAATGCAATAATGGCCCATAGAAATGAATTAGGTAAAAATGTGATTCAAAATTTAAAATAATATACAAAAATAAATAATAAAATATTTTTAATGCTCGAAAGATAATTTATTATCATATATGTAATAAAATCCATTAACACAATACTACAAATTCAAAATCAGATTGGTTAAAACTATCTATACGAAGTAAATCCACAACTCACATGTTAAGTCTAAAGACATTCTACAATATCATAATCTAAACTCACACCATTTTATCCTTTGGTAAAATCTAAAGTTAAAACAATTCTGATCTAAAACCTTTCTCTTCTAAAGCTATTTTTTTTTTAAGATTCTTATAATTTGTTGATTTTATTAAACATATTCTTATATACTCGTATCTTTAAAAATCATTCCCTTTTTTTTCGATTAACTCATCACAATATTAACTTTACTCCTGCCCAATGTTAATTTAACTAATCCATGTCGATAATATCAAGCAGATGCATCACTATAGAAATCAAGTTGCCTTATGCTATATAATTCCTCGAATTTCAAAGCAATCTCGAAACTAAACAAACATATAACATGATTTTTATTATGAGTAGGAAGACTCAAAAAATGATATGATCATGGATACAAAATCCAAAATTCTGAACAGATGACAAGGAAATGCCAGAATGGTTCAAAGCAGAATCAGTTAACACCATAACTTTACGTCCAAAAATGATCCACAATATCAGTCATGTACGAACGAAGTTCACAAGAAAGAAATCAGCCAAAGTAGTTTTTTTTAATGTCATAAAAGAATAATAGGTGTCAAATAAACATGACTAAATGAAATTCTAAAGCAGAATACCCATTCTAACACCTACCCGCTCTCACAGGTCAACCTAATTAGGTTTTCTACAAGAAAGAACCTACAGCTCTGATACCATCTTTCTAACACCCCCATCTATATCTAAATGAGGGGCTACTTATTAAACCTTAAACCTGCAAACAGAGCACTAAAATAATCTCTAAATAATAATTAAACAGTCTAATAATCTCCAAGATAATATTAAATCTCCAAAACGGTTCAAAGCCATAAATATGAAAAACCAAAATCTCTAAAATAATATTCAAGTCTAAATAACGATAGAAGCCTACAAATCCTAATCAATGATATAAAGGGATGACTCTCCATCACACAGTCCCAAATCCCCCTAAGCACCTGCCAGAAAAAGAATACGGCATGAGCCAACCGCCCAGTACGGATTTGAAATACAGTTTATAAAACTGAAAATAGATATTCATATTTGACAGTTTATAACAAAACATTTATTTAAAAATAAGTATGGCTGAAGCAACGAGGGGTTAGGATATTTCATACCGAGATCAGAACAAAACAGATACAAATACACACATCATAGGGTACCTAATGTGTGCAACAAACCGGATAACGTGTACGGCATATACAACGTCACCGTCAAATCAAATCACAAATCATAAATCATAAACTCTGGGTGCACCCACGTATCCTGAAACAAATATCAAAATGCGCAAAAGCTCGCCTCCTGAGCTATCAGAAGGATACGCCATGACCAATCACACTGTCATGGAAGTGTCATGTCACTGGTGCCGCAATGACATGGCTGTAGTACCCCTACAGCTGGATAACTCGGTATACCCTATATCACTAAGGGTTCAAATATAATATTTCGCAAAACATTTTAAAATCTCACATAACAGAGATTCTCAATATTTCCAACAGATATAAAATATACGCAATATCAGAAAATCGCATAAACAAATATTTAAGAAACAGATTTAAATATACTTTTCAGAATCAAAACAATTTTCATATTCAAAATGATTCAAAATCAAACGAACAGATTTGAGATCAAAACGAATTTAATTTAAATATTTCTAAGATGAGTAGCGCTGAATAAAAGAGGAGAGAATCCGTACCTCAAAATCGCAATCTCAAACACTAACAGAATCCACAAACGATATGCTAATTTCCCCGCTCCCGATCTAAATTTACAAAAATTATAATATATTATTAACATACATTCTCTTCATATAATTATTAATTAAAAATTGTCATTGTTTTTACTACACATGTTCTAGACATCACTAACAAGTACCTCATGTGGCCATGTATTAACAACTACCACACCTGGACTAATTTTTACTAAACATTTTTTTTTTTGAACACGTGATAATTATTTGTGTTTGGCTGACACAATTGTGGTGATTACTAACTATTAAATCTTATAAATTAATTAACTAACAAAAGTGGACTATTTAATATTATAAACATAGAACATGCGACATTAATCCTTGCAAAGTCAGCTTCTCTGGTTTTCATCACCAACCAACTATGAAATCATGTACACGAATCTAGCAGGGCCCTGGTGATATACTTATTGTTAAGTATTTTAAATCAATTAATTAGTTAGTTCATTTGAACCAAGACAAGTAATGCCAGGCTTGACACTGCTAATATAAATTTTTAAGACTTATACAAACTAAGTAATTATTACTCAAGCAATAAACATATTTTACAAGTACTTGTATACAAGATAATTAGTATT
This sequence comes from Heracleum sosnowskyi, assembly GCA_030848705.1. Classification (NCBI taxonomy): domain Eukaryota; kingdom Viridiplantae; phylum Streptophyta; class Magnoliopsida; order Apiales; family Apiaceae; genus Heracleum; species Heracleum sosnowskyi. Next base: position 23,200,656 of record CM061243.1, on the reverse strand, counting down.
AAGAACCTATTACTATTATAATGATTTTTCATTATAACAACTCAATAGTATTTATTAAAATTGTTTTTTTTGATCCACCTATCTTCCAATATCACAACCCCAATTAATACAACAAATACGGTTTCCTCCAATTTCATAACACTAAATGTTAATTAGTATAAAATAAATCAAGTACCCGGATCATTAACCAAAATTCATGTATTTATTCTCTATTATCGTACTAGATGAAGTGTTAATAATCATGTTCTTATATGTGACCTGGTGAATTAATATGCATGATAACAATGTAACTATATCGATGATTATAATTTGCTAACGAGAAATTGTACCTTAATTATTTACCTACTTAATGGCAGGATCTCTCTCTCTTGCTTCTCCCATTCTTTTACGTGCCGCTGACCTCCGTTTCTTCCACTAACTATTTTAGGGTTTGTTTTTGTTTTGTTTTGACTCCCGTGTGATATTATAAGGGTATAATATATATAAAATATTAACTCACCTAATTACTATTAGGAATCTGAAAATATAAATTCACCTTACAAAAATATAATTCTATTTTCTATCTTCTTAGCAAATGCAAAGTAAAATAATTTCTTTTTCTTATCTCCTTATAAATTATTATTATTATTATAAAAATCCGGTATATTACACAACCCCATTCATGTAATCTACAAGACACGTTTATAACAAAAATAGGAAATACCCTATCAATTTTACAAAATAAAGATGAAAGAAAATCACTTGAATAAAATTAAAAGAGATAAGAGGAAAGTTAAATGAATAAGTCTATAATCATACCCTACATTAATACATTAAGACAAATGTGCGAAATACCAATATATACTAGTATTAATCTAGAAATTTTGGGCCCCGAAAATTAAAGGGCCCAGGACCATCGCTCTGCTGGCCCTGACCGGTCCTGAATATCCGGAAAATTGTTGTTTAAAATATTGATTAGGAAGATCCCATTGCCATTTATCTAAGCAACGCGCATATACCATCATTAAAATAAAAAATGTCTTCAATAGACATACGTCTCAAAACAATACCAAAATATACTATCATAATAAAAACAAGCAATATGATATTGATGAGGCAAAATAACCCAAAAACACCCAAATTACCACCATCCAATATATAAACATATATATATAAATTAATATCATAATGTACTCACAATATACAAATATTTACATAAACAAAAGGACTAAAAAAATATACAAACATAAACACAAACAACAAATCACTCTAATTTGAACATATACAAACATTCGAACATATACAAACATATAAAATTATAAATATAATACAAATAGTACTCGCTTGAATTAGATGAATCGATTGGAGATGAAAGAGGGGTTTAAAGCTGATAAACCTATTTAAAATTGGTAAGACAATGAATTGGGGAAAAACTATGTATTTTATATTTTAAAAAGGTAAACTTTTTACCCACAACACTTCTGTTGGAGGAAGTGTTCGATGTAAAAAGTGATATAAATGCCTTGTCAACAATGTGAAAACTGATGTAAATACCTTGTCAACGACCACTAAGCAAAATGGATCCCACTTTCAACAATGGTCGATAATTGCGACCTAGGGTTAGATTTAATAATGATGACCAGGATCAATATTAATTAACCATTTTTATAAATAGATGTATAATAAATTATAGTTTCTCCTACAAAATTTTTACTTCTATAAATTAAAATTTTCTTTTAAAAATGCCACCCCTTTGGTACAATCCTTTATTTGAATTAATCAATCAAATTAGTTTTTAAAATTTGAAACATATGTAATGCTATTTTTTTTACTTCTCGATATTTTTTCTACAAAATTCTAATATAATGCTATTATAATAAGTTATGATTAAACTATAACTTCTAATTTTTTAACATCTTTTATTGTAATTTTCTCTAACCAAAATAAAAACAATATTGTTAGAGTTAAATATAAAATAAATTAGGAGTTTTAATGCTATACTTTCACAACCTGCGCTACAAAAATTAGAGATTATAAACTCAGCACTAATGAACCACAATGAAAATCATTCAATAGTTTAAGATTTTGTCATTAATAAAGCATTATGAATATTCTTCAAAAGTTTAAGATTTTAGACATATATAAATCTTGGAGTCCATTTGCAATAAAAATTAAACATTTAAATAATTGTTTTGCACCATTAAAAAGTCCAAAAGCAAGATATTATAAATATAGACATCCGATTTTAAAGCAAAGATAATAATATGATACATTTTTAATATTATAAATCCATGTAATATAAAATATTATTACTAAAGAAAAGAAATGTTATTTTTATTTATTTATAGGCTAATAATTATGAAAATTAAAATATAAAAAATTTAAATATTATAAATCTCAGCGAGTAGTGCGGATAAACAAATACTATTATAATTTATACCAAAAATCTAAATTGTCGTATGTATTTTTTTTTAAAAAGAAGTTAATTTTTATTCCATATGTACATCTCCCTATCAAATTATCCTCATTATTTTATGCAGATGTGTTTACATATATTTTTAATTGAAAGATGAAACTTATGTGTTAGGTCCATAGTATCGTAGAAGGGGGGTTGAATACGATACTCACAAATAATTTAATTTCGTTCGCGGATTAATCTTTCAGTTCTATAACGAAATCAAACATACCAAACCAAATCAAGTTTCGGGGAATATATCTTTTTATAAATATAAACCTCGAGTGGTGCTACAATTTCTAATCTGTAGATTAGCGTCAATGAGTTTAAGGTTACACAAATACAAAACAATGATCAAGTTCTGAGCACTATTAATTTCTCTGATAATTTTCTCCGGCTCTTCTCTCTCTCAGTAATGTCTCTGTGTTAGAATCCTTAACTGAAGAAGACACATTCTTCACGCTGTATTAACTGCAGACTTTGGTTTGAAAAACCATCGAACCAAACTTGTAGAAACAATCCTGGCCGTTGGATCTTCCTCAACTTGAAAAACAAGTATTACTTTCCACCTGCTCCCAATTAAAAAACCATCGAATGGTTTAAGAAACCATCGAATGAAACAAATCCTTTTACCATTCGATAGTTTTTTAAAACAAAACTATCGAATGCTAAATTGATTTACTTGTTTTTAATTCAATCACCTTAAACTTTCATTCGATAGTTTTCTTAAAAGAAAAACTATCGAATTGATTTACTTGTCATTTGTCCTTTAGTAATAACTCCTGAGCTCCCGGGTGTTTAAGTAATAGACAGTATCAATTTCTTCTGAGACGATAAAATAACTTGATCTTTTCAGTGCCGTCACCTAGTGCAACTGGTCTGGTTCACAGATGAATAACACTTGATCAATTCTTATTTTATGACTTCAATTATAATGCTGCTGATACGTCCCTTGTCGTTCTGGTTGCTTCATCACTGGAATCCCGTGGTACTGAACCCTAAATCATTCACATACTTCTGTCGTCTTCAAAGTCTTGTTTCTATTGCTGTCACTGAGGCCTGAACATTTTCATGAACTTCTTTCCGTGACCTGTTTACGGACTTCAAGAATACATAACGTATTTTGATTTTTTGAGTTTACCTTTTCTTCTCTGATTCTGGATTCCTGTGCTTCTATTAATACTATTGTCTGTCTTGTCCTTTGTTGAGTTGCAGTTATCTCTTTTACATCTTATGTTACATTATGCTTTACAATCTCCCCCTATTTGATTGGATAGAGTTCGACAAGCAAATACTTCGAGGATAACTCAACTAACTAAGGAAACATTAAACTACTTAAAGTAAGACATAGTAATAATATCAATGCATTCTGGATCAGATATATATACATTTCCAGATTTCATAAATCAAAAAACAATTAAACTTTATACAATGAAGTTGCTCCTCTAGTCTGAGCTGATAGTTCTCTTGTTCTTTGCTTCAACATTCAGTCCATTCCAATCTCACCTTCTTCAATCATTGGATCGGAGTTAGCAGCTTGATAATCAATCACTGATAGATAGTGCAGTGGTTCTCCAGGTTTAAGGATTGCTCCTTGGATGTGTCTTCCAATATATTCAACCTCTTGACCCACTCCAGCCCATAACCATGCAATGTTAACATCTTTCTTGTTCAGCTTTGGCATGTTTGGCAGTCTGGTATGCACTTCTAATCCTCTTTCCACTCTTTTCCTATAGTAAGGAACATTCTCCATTAGAAATCTTCTAAGAGTGTCTGCTGCTTTGTCCTTCTCCGTTGATGAGAATCCAGTGGATCTAAGATACTTCTCAACTGAGATTAGATAGTTGCTTGGGTAGTCCCTCAGTTTGTCCTCGGCGAAAAAGCAGATTCTGAACAAGTCATTCGTCATGAATCTAACCATTGGAGGATCTTCAGTAATCTCTGGACTGACTTTCATCACGATATCCTTAACATGCTCACGGAGCAGTTCATTTAGCCTTGTGGTTCTTTGGATCTTGATGAGTATAGCCTGCAATTCTGTATATGTCCTCTGTTCTAAAAACATAGTAGAAATCACAAATGTACCTTTCTCCAGAAAACTGATTAATAAGCTCCAGGCACCATTTGCTTTAACCCCAGCATTCAGACAGATTATAGAGCTTCTCAGTGCTTTAAAGTAAGTCTGATCTTCAAGATTAGCACTTCTGATGTCCTGAATAATGACTTCCACCTCCGCATTGTCGTTGACTTGTAATCCGTCTTCAACTCCACAAAAGGTTTTGTAAGCCATTTCCCATTCAGTACCATCTTTCTTTGCCAGATCTATCATCTTCTTCTTCCTCGCTTCATTATACACCTTCATTCTCTTTAGCTTTTCACTTCTCAGAATTGCTTGCTGTTTTTCCTTCTCAGCTTGCCTGACATCTATTGCAGCTCTCTGAGCTCTTATTGCTTCCAAGGCAGCTTCTTCTTCCTGTGATAGAGAATTTGCTTCTTCCATATCATCATCCAAGATAGGATGTTCTATTGGCTCCGGATAATATGGCTCATGCTCCTCTTGAATAGGTTGCTCATGCATGACCTCAAATTCCTCTTCACTTCTCTTGTCTTCCTCTACAAGCTCCTCAATCCAGTACTGTCTGATTGGAATAGCCTCAACAGTCTCCCAAACTCCCCATTTATCCTTCACCCCCTCTCCAACTTTCTCCCCCTTAGTTGAGGAATCCTCGATAAAATCATCCTCAACATAAAAGAAATTAGAAGGATCAGGTTGCTGATATGAAGAACCAGGTTGTCCAGATTGTTGGTTCTTTAGCATACTCCATAAGCTGCTTATTAAACTCATTTATAGAAGCTAGCGACAGGTAAATGTTCTCCAATCTTGAGTTGGTAGTCTTTTCCATGTGATCCAGCCTCTTGTTTAGCTTAGACTCCACTCGTGAAAGGGAATCCATTGCATCTTTTACCCGCGCTTGACCATCCCGGATAACCAGAACGTCTTCTTTCAAAGCTTCATGTCCTTGAGACAGTGCAGTTACTTCATTCATGAATCCATCTTTAAGTTCCCTGACGTCCATCCTCAGCTCGACTAGTTCTTCCATAGCTTCCTTCTTTAAGGAGTCCACTGCCTGCTTCGTACCTGTTATAGTGCCAGATGCACTGCCAATGACCCTGAATGTTCTTCTGGAATCAGCTACAGCCAAGTCAACTTTCTCTTGAATAGACTTTAAAGAAACATTGTCTTGACTGGAGGAGATCCCTTGGTCAAAGGAAGGTCGCAGTGGAACCTTGAAAAGTGGATTTCCTTCTTTGTCTCGAATTGTCATCTCCTTGAGGGAAGATTGAACTTGTAGCTCTCTTTCTGTAGGTAACAGCAGATCATCAATATTAGGTAGGGTTAGGGTGTCACTCCTCACATTTGGCTCTGGGTGTACACTCAACGTTTCTGTCGGTGTTTGAATAATTTTTCCTTTCCCACTCAGGCCAGGTGTAAGTGTTTTTGTTTCACTCAAATCCTTTGTGCTGATTGTACCTGCAGAAGAGATCACCGTAGCCATCCTTAAGGAGGTCACCGGTGGTGCAATGGGGCTTCGCAAGTCCCCGTCCTTGGATAAACCAAGTTGCTGATCATCCTTAGATGATATATCCTTTGAAGGATCTAGAGTTTGAATCTCTAGGGGGTTAGAAACAGGCTCTTTTAACAGCAGAGATCCCGAATCTTCCCCGTGAGTCTGTAAAGACTTCACCTCAGTTGACTCCTCAATAGTAATTGATTCACTGTCAACGAGTTGCCGATCTGCACCTACGTCAGACCCTTTACCCGCAGGATCCAGATATGTTCCATCTGGGGAGGTAGACAATGACCTTTTAGATTGTGCAATTAGGTCAAAGCCTTCTCTCGACGTCTGTGAAGACCCTTGGTTCTGAGAACCTTCAACCAGTGAACCTGACCGTAATATGGTCGGAACACCAGTTGCTTCCGTCAATTCTTCCTTACTTGATTGAGCTATTGGTTCAGATATTGCTTTCGTTAGCGCAGCCCAATCAGCATCAGAAAAATCAGTAAAGGGCTCTTTGAATGAGAGAAATGAAGTATCAGCAGTTGCCTCAGTTTCTGTTCTTCTCCTTTTAGAGGAAGGCAGAGCTGCTGTTGAAGGGTGTATCTCCTTATGTGGTGTTGCTTTGGCACTATCTCCCTCTACACTCATGGATGGTTCTTTAATGGGTATAGTAGGAGAAGGAGGTTCGTTTATGTTTTCATTTGGCTCTTCCAAAGGCTCTTCGACCGTGGTTAGAGGTTCTGGGCTCTGGATCAGGAATGGCCACTAAGGGCTCTGGATCAACATCCATTGGTACAGGTGCCATTACAGGTTCAGGTTGTGGAATATTACCTTGATTTACCTGTTCCCCTGGGGGTAGAAGTGGTAGGGGCACCGTTCTTAGATATTCAGTGAGAACAGTGGGTACCCCTGGAAGATAGTTGTCCTTCCTAATGAGAGCGGTTATGGCATTGCTCTTCATTCTCATGCACTCCTGGTTGGCTTCACCTTCAAAGATCTCTCGTTCATCATCTGTTAAGATATCATTGAGAATTAGCTGTAGGAACCTAGGATAGAAACAGAGCACATCTTCATTTATGCCTGTTCTTTCATCCAGTGGTCCCATGCATATGATTACTTGATCAATCAGCAACCGTCCAATGTTAATATGCCTATTGTTCGCAATGGCAAACCCTATCTTTTGAAGGAATAAGGGAATACCATGCAGATTTGTTAGCTTGGCAGTAAAAACATGGATTAGGGTATGAAAGAAAAAGTTCCATGCTTTTGGCAAGTAATGCTTAAGGAACTCTCCCACAAAGAAGTTAGGTTGTTGACTTCTAATGAGAGTGAAGAAAGCATGTATCTCCTCAGTTGTAGGATCAGGAACAAGGTTTTCTGTAGGAAAATGAAGTACTCTGTTAAAGTCATGTTCCGTCACCCTTATTGTTCTGCCCCCTGGCACAACAAAACTGAAGGATCTTATATTATTCTCACTTGTATCTGTGGCGGTTGTGTACAACGCAGTCAATTGATCAATACAAAGGACCACGGGAGTACTTACATCGTATGCCACTAATGAATGTGTGTTCAAAAACTCTGCCCATGCACGAAACTGTAAGTTCGTTATGGATTGCAAGTTTTGGAACGAGACATGATTAGTCTTGGTTACGATAAATTCTCCAGCCATTGTTTTTCAAATTTCCAGAAAATCAATTTAAACCAAAACTAATTTTTCACTTAAATTTAATTAATTAAAAATAATTAATCAAACTTTTGGTAAAATCACCAAATCCCTTAAAACTAAAATAACCCCTTTTAACACTAACACAGGAAAAATCGAACACCTATGAACTGTAGAACCCTTGAATTCTAACCAATATTCAATTCAAAAGTCTACTTCGATGGTTTCTTATCCAGAAAGTGACAAAAACTAAAAAAACATTAACTTTTCACGGTTAGAAATCAATCAACAGTGACAAACAGTAAATATTTTAAGGTTTTCTTGATTAAACTTGAAGAAACTATCGAATGGAATTCGTGTACTGTGTGTATATCTTTGTAAGTATTGAAATCGACAAAAGCACTTCTCTCAGATCTGTGAAAATGAAAAGAAAAGAGCTAAGGCACGGTTAAATACTTTTGAAACTGACAGGGGCAAAATAGTCTTTTTAGGTTTCGATAGTTTTTAAAGTACTATCGATATTTTTCTGCAAGGGGTAAACCTGTCAACTGGAATTCGATAGTTTTTGAAAAACTATCGAACTTTTTGAAACTCAGAATTTTAAATGGTTTATCAGAAAACTATCGAAGTGTTTTTCTTTGAAAATCTGAAAAACTATCGAACAAATGCTTTTGGAAAAACTATCGAGAACTTTAATATTAATTAATTAAGTTCACTTCGATATTTTTCTTAATTTTTCAAAATCTATCGAGGATTTAAATATTGAATAAAGTAAATCCACTTCGATACATTTTAAATTAAACTCAAACACTATCGAGAATTGTTTTCGATAGTTTTTCTTTTCCTTTTCAAAAACTATCGAAAATTAATTTCGATAGATTTATATATGTACTTGAAAAACTATCGAATTTCCTAAATTCGATACTTTTTGCTTCTGTCTTCATTTTAAAACCTGTTCATGTTCTAAAAATCAGACTTTTTGTATTTCCTGTCAAAAATTTTAATTCTAATAAATTATTTCAAATTTACCAAAATCAATTCTTAACAGAAAATTCACAATTTTCTTAGAATAAAATCAATTAAATATCATTGAGTGATATTAACCAATTAACAACTAATCAATTGTGCAGCATTAATCTACAATGTTAAAAAAACAAAGTAAATTAATTCCAACTAAATAAATGCTTGAATATTTAGAACAAATATTAGCACTTAAATAATTTTTAGAATTAATAACTAATTAAATGCCAGAAGATATATCATCCATAATCGTGACATGAAATTAGTACAGTAATCCTAACTACGAGAATTGCTCCAGAAAATAAATTCACGAGTCCTAAGGATATAGCAATTCTTAAACTCATGTATTCACCAGGACTCTCTGCAGTTACTGACTTCTAATCAAAATCAATTAGAAAGATTTAACATCCCAAGTTCACCAACCAGCTTATTGAAAGTGGATTCATCAAGCGGTTTAGTAAAGATGTCTGCAATTTGATCCTCTGTGGGTACAAAGTGTAACTCCACAGTTCCATTCATGACATGCTCTCGGATAAAATGATACCTGATGTTGATGTGCTTCGTCCTCGAGTGTTGCACTGGGTTGTTTGAGATTGCTATGGCACTTGTGTTGTCGCAAAATATAGGAATCTTTGTCAACAGAAGTCCATAGTCACGGAGTTGGTTTCTCATCCACAATATCTGAGCACAATAGCTACCAGCAGCAATGTATTCAGCCTCAGCTGTTGATGTGGACACTGAATGCCGCTTCTTGCTATGCCTGGAAACCAATCTTCTTCCAAGAAATTGACAGCTTCCTGAAGTACTCTTCCGATCAATCTTACAACCTGCAAAATCAGAGTCTGTGTATCCAATAAGATCAAATCCTGTATCTTTAGGGTACCAAATTCCAAGATTTGGGGTCCCCTTAAGATATCTAAATATTCGCTTAACAGCTATTAGATGAGATTCTTTAGGATCAGACTGAAATTTAGCACACAAGCATGTTGCAAACATTATATCTGGTCTACTTGCAGTGAGATAAAGTAATGAGCCTATCATACCTCTGTAGCCTGTGATGTCAACCTTCTTACCAGTTTCATCCTTATCAAGCTTAGTGGCAGTTGGCATAGGAGTCTTTGCTGTAGATGAGTCTTCCATCTGATACTTCTTAAGAAGATCCTTGATGTACTTAGACTGACAAATGAATATACCATCTTGTTTCTGGTATACTTGCAATCCAAGAAAGAATGACAATTCACCCATCATGCTCATTTCATAACGACTCTGCATTAACTTAGCAAATCTCTTGCATAGATCATCATTAGTAGAACCAAATATTATGTCATCAACATATACTTGCACCAATATCAAATCATTTTTATGCTTTTTGACAAAGAGAGTTTTGTCTACAACACCTTTTGTAAAATCATTTTCAAGTAAGAATTCAGAGAGAGTGTCATACCATGTCCTTGGAGCTTGTTTGAGTCCATAGAGAGCTTTGAATAGAAAGTACACAAAGTCTGCCAGTTTTGAATCCTCAAAACCTGGAGGTTGTTCCACATACACTTCTTCTTCTAACTCCCCGTTCAGAAAAGCACTCTTCACATCCATTTGATATACCTTGTAATTGGAATGTGCAGCAAATGCTAGAAACATTCTGATGGCCTCAAGTCTTGCTACTGGTGCATAGGTTTCATCATAATCTATACCCTCTTCTTGAGAGTAACCTTTAGCAACCAGTCTGGCTTTGTTTCTCGTTACAATGCCATCTTCGTCCAACTTATTTCTGAATACCCATCGTGTTCCAATAACAGATTTTCCCTTAGGCCTGGGTACCAGCTTCCAAACTTTCTGCCTTTCAAACTGATTGAGTTTTTCTTGCATAGCAATCACCCAATCTGGATCATCTAGAGCATCTTCAACTTTCTTAGGTTCTGTTTCTGAAAGAAACCCAGAATAGTGACATTCATTTTGTGATGTTCTCCTAGTTCTCACTCCTGTGTCCGGATCACCAATGATCAAGTGAAAGGGATGATCTCTATTCCATACCCTTTGTCTTGGCAGATGCGATCTTGATGATTCTCCTTGTTCTAGATGCTGTGGAGTGTGACTAGTTGATCCTTCTCCTGCTCCCCCTGAGTTGTTGACGGTTTGATCTGTTGATTCTGAAGACTGACTAGTGGATCCTGTAAGTTGAGGATTTCCACTTTGGTCACCACTTGGTCCAGAATCATTATCATTATGATTATTATTAATGACTGTAACAACTTCAGGTACTTCTTCATTGTCAGAGAGATCTCCTGATAGATTTTCAAATACCAAGGATTCAGAGTTCTCTCTAGTTTGCAGGCCTGGTCTTTTAGTGTCGTCAAATGTTACATTAAAGCTTTCCAACACCTTCTTATCTTCAATCACATATACCCTGAAAGCCTTAGATTCCAGAGAATAGCCCAGAAAAATGCCTTCATCTGCTTTGGCATCAAACTTGCCAAGATGTTCTCCATCTTTAAGTACAAAGCACTTTGCACCAAACACATGAAAGTACTTCAGTGTTGGCTTCTTGTTGGCCATTAACTCATACGGAGTCTTTTCATGATCTTTGTTGATCAGGGTTCGATTCTGAGTGTAGCAAGCTGTATTCACTGCTTTAGCCCAAAAGTAAGTGGGAAGTTTTGATTCACTCAACATGGTCCTTGCTGCTTCAACCAAGGTCCTGTTCTTCCTTTCCACTACTCCATTCTGTTGAGGAGTTCTTGGTGCTGAAAACTGTCTTGATATTCCTTTCTCTGAGCAGAAATCATTTAGAACTGCATTCTTGAATTCAGTTCCATTGTCTGATCTGATTGTCCGCACAGGTAGCTTGGCTTCCACTTCTATCTTCTTGATGTGATCAATGATTAGTTGTGTTGCTTCATCCTTTGTTTGTATGAACAACACCCACGTGTACTTGGAGTAGTCGTCCACCATCACCAATGCATATCTGTTTCTTGAAAGTGACATAACATTAACTGGATCAAATAAATCCATATGAATCAGCTGTAATGGTTCAGTAATGCTTGTCATTCCTTTGCTTCCATGTGATGCTTTCTTCGACTTCCCCTTTTCACATGCTTCACATAGTCCCTCCTGATTGAATTCCATCAGGGGCAACCCTCTCACTAATTCTCTCTTTACCAAAGAGTTCATAGTTTTGAAGTTCAGATGTGAGAGCTTCTTGTGCCATAGCCAACTTTGTTCTGAAGATGCCTTTGCATAGAAACATGTAACTTCTCCTTCACTGGTAGAACTTAAGTCAGCTATAAACAAATTTCCTTTTCTCACTCCCAGTAGAGTAAGCTTCTCATCCTTCCTGTTGGTGATCAAGCACTTGTCCTTTCTGAAATCTACATTATAGCCTTTATCACAGAATTGACTGATACTTAGTAGATTGTGCTTTAATCCTTCAACAAGAGAGATGTTTTCAATGATGACATTTCCAGCTTTCAATTTACCATATCCCGTAGTGAATCCTTTGCTGTCATCTCCAAAGGTTACAATCGGGCCGGTCTTCTTAACCACCTCTGTAAGCAGGGACTCTTCACCTGTCATGTGTCTAGAACATCCACTATCCAGGTTTAGATGATTTAACAGGAGTAACATTCAATTTAGTCTTACCCTGTTTGATATTCATAGTATCTGTGGATTTAACATTACTAGAGCTATTGCTACTATCAGACATCAACTTAAAATAAGCATGCATGATGTTGTACTTACATAGCAAACACTCTTTCTTTCTACAGGGATCATGATTATCAGGCATGTCAGACATGTTATGCATTTCAGAAGCATTAGCAGTTTCTACTTTAACCTTTTTACATGCATGTGTAAGGTGTCCAGCAGAATTAGAAATAGAACACAACTTCCTAGATGCAATGGGAGAAGATGGAACCAATTCCTGATTAACAATCTTCTTCCTCCCATTCCTGTTCTTTTTAACATTACTAGCTAAGGAACCTACTTCAGTTTTAGGTAAATCAGGTTTAGGTAATACATTCTTTACTGATTTCCTAGGTAACTTAGTCTTTACCTCTTTTTCCTTCAATAAATCCTCCTCAAGCAATTCTTGTGCTATGAAAAGATCATCTTCATAAAAGAGAGGTGGAAACGGCTTAACAAAAACTGGACCATCAACATTCTTAAGAACATGTGGAGTATTCCTTTTGACAACTGAAGGTGTCACAGGGAATTCCAAAATCTTCTTACCAGCTTTCTTGTTATAGTCAAAACCTATAGCAGTTTTATTCTCTACGGCCTGAGTATCAATGATTTCCTTAGCCACTAGAGCGGAATTCTTAAAAGCATTCAGCTTCAAATCTAGATCTGAAACCTGCTTCCTGAGGATAGTCTCTATCTCATCATTACACTTGACCTTGTTCTCTAAGTACGCATTCTTTTGCTTAAGATCTTCTAATGTTACAGCTACAAGCTCTAGTTCTTCATTTTTAGATTCTAGCTTTTTAATCTTAAGAACTAGTTTAGCATTTTCCATTTCAGATGCTAGCATGCTTGTGTGTACATTAAACAATTCTACACTAAGATCTTGCACAGTTTTCTTGTACTCAGAATTAGACATATCAATTGTAGTTAAGATAGGTACCTGAGATGATTGAGGTGATTCCTCTGAAGAGTCAGCCATTAGAGCAACATTTACATATTCCTCCTCTTCATCCGAATCAGTATCATCCCAGTGCTTTCCCTCTGCTATGTAAGCCTTCCCTTTCTGCTTTCCAGAGAATGCCTCCAACTGCTGTTTAAGCTTGGCATTCTCCTTCTTCAACTCATCATAAGAATCCTTCTTTCCATAGACATCTTTCATGTCTCTTGCTTGACGAGGCTTCCGGCATTCAGTGGCGAAATGCCCTAACTCATTGCAGTTATAGCATCTTGATTTGCTTCTATCAATCATGCCAGTCTTGTAGCCTCCCTTAAAGCCTGTACTAGGTGTATAATTGCTCTTCTGGAATCTGTTGGTTGAGCCCTTGAACTTGTACTTAGGGTTTCTCTTGAAACGAATATGACTAAACTTTGCAGCTAAGTACGCCATGGTTTTGTCTTCCATTTGCTCAAGCTCTTCTAGGGTGCAGTAATCACTTTCATCAACACCCAGATTCACAGAATCCATTTCTGCTTCTATTATCACCTCCTTTCCAGCTCTAGGGGTTTGAACCTGAATCTCAGAAGTTATTGGTTCATCCACTACAAGTGCTGCTGATCTCACAAGTGCATTGTGCTTGCTGTCCACTGTCCCTGATCCGTAGATTATCACCCTTTGTTCCTGTTCCATCTCATAGGTCTTCAACTTGCCATAGATCATCTCTAATGACATCTTTGTGAAGTCAATTCTTTCCCTAATGGATGATGACTTGTGTTCTACATGATGGGGCAGCGTCATCATGAACTTCCTGTTCGATTATCTCAGTGGATAGGTCTTTCCTTTCATTGCCAATTCATTGAGGAGCTTAGTATACTTCTCAAAGACCTGAGTTATACTTTCTCCTGGCAGTGACCTAAACGCTTCGTATTGAGAAGTTAGAATGTCCAATCTGTTTTCCTGCACGTCTTCAGTTCCTTCCATTATTAGGTTAATGGTATCCCACATATGTTTCCCGCTTGTACAGTTCATCAACTGATAGCTCATTTCCTTGTCCGCGGAGTCCGCCAATATCAACATTAAACCGGTGTCCAATCGAATCAGTTCTTTGTCAGAATCTGTAAATTCACTTATCTCCTTAGGTTGGGTGCCTGAAGGAATCCTGCTACCGTCAGGAGCTGTAGATTCACTAACTGGTTTCATTGGTACAAACGGTCCGTTTTCTAATATGCCAATATACAACGGATTAGATGCCTTGATAAATAACAGCATCTTCATCTTCCACAAACCGAAATCATCTCTAGTAAACGGGGGAACTTTAATACCAGCGGTTGTCTTTGGAGCACTCATGGTTTCTGAAAATTTCAAATTGTTTAAAATTCAAGAAATTCCAATTAAATGAAAAATTTTGAAAGTTAAAAAATTTGCTTCGTATTTTCACGCTACGTTTGATTTTGGTCTCATTCACCGGATCTGATTTGTATATCAATCAAGTAGCTCTGATACCAATTATTAGGTCCAAAGTATCGTAGAAGGGGGGGGGTTGAATACGATACTCACAAATAATTTAATTTCGTTCGCGGATTAATCTTGCAGTTCTATAACGAAATCAAACATACCAAACCAAATCAAGTTTCGGGGAATATATCTTTTTATAAATATAAACCTCGAGGGGTGCTACAATTTCTAATCCGTAGATTAGCGTCAATGAGTTTAAGGTTACACAAATACAAAACAATGATCAAGTTCTGAGCACTATTAATTTCTCTGATAATTTTCTCCGGCTCTTCTCTCTCTCAGTAATGTCTCTGTGTTACAATCCTTAACTGAAGAAGACACATTCTTCACGCTGTATTAACTGCAGACTTTGGTTTCAAAAACCATCGAACCAAACTTGTAGAAACAATCCTGGTCGTTGGATCTTCCCAATTAAAAAACCATCGAATGGTTTAAGAAACCATCGAATGAAACAAATCCTTTTACCATTCGATAGTTTTTTAAAACAAAACTATCGAATGCTAAATTGATTTACTTGTTTTTAATTCAATCACCTTAAACTCTCATTCGATAGTTTTCTTAAAAGAAAAACTATCGAATTGATTTACTTGTCATTTGTCCTTTAGTAATAACTCCTGAGCTCCCGGGTGTTTAAGTAATAGACAGTATCAATTTCTTCTGAGACGATAAAATAACTTGATCTTTTCAGTGCCGTCACCTAGTGCAACTGTTCTGGTTCACAGATGAATAACACTTGATCAATTCTTATTTTATGACTTCAATTATAATGCTGCTGATACGTCCCTTGTCGTTCTGGTTGCTTCATCACTGGAATCCCGTGGTACTGAACCCTAAATCATTCACATACTTCTGTCGTCTTCAAAGTCTTGTTTCTATTGTTGTCACTGAGGCCTGAACATTTTCATGAACTTCTTTCCGTGACCTGTTTACGGACTTCAAGAATACATAACGTATTTTGATTTTTTGAGTTTACCTTTTCTTCTCTGATTCTGGATTCCTGTGCTTCTATTAATACTATTGTCTGTCTTGTCCTTTGTTGAGTTGTAGTTATCTCTTTTACATCTTATGTTACATTATGCTTTACATTATGATTTTTTTTCGTAATTAGTATTATAGTAGAATGAAAGTTTCACAAATCAAAATTCACATAATGATAAATTAAAAAAATTCATTACATATGAATTTTGGAGAGAGATAATAATAAAATTTTAATGTATTTCAAATTAAATGTTGACAGCCTATCCTTTTTAAAGTATAAAAAATGAAAAATTCTCAAATCCAAAAAATTCCCTAGGTATATGTAAAAAAAAATAAAGTTTAAAAGAATCTTTTACATCAAATTGTTAGCTAATAATAATGAGGGGATATGAAGGTAGATCTGTTACATAATCTGCAAATTATGAAAAATGAAATCAGTGAATTTTTTTTGAATAATTGTCTAGTATACGGATTAAAGAAATCTTGAATACTATTAAAGAAACCTTCTGCATATAGAAATTCAAGCAAGCAATTTTCAGTACAATATATGTAAAATGCCAAAGTGACCTATATGTAAAATATGTACATACATATTATTCATACATCGTGCAAGTGAAGACAAATTTCAGTACAAGCATATGATTCTATTCTTAAAATATTTTATGGGGTCCACATTTTGCATAGTTTTGAAAGATGAAAAATAAGACATGGGTAGTTAAGGAAAAGTTGAACGATTATGGGTAGTTTGGGAAAATTGAATGGGAACATGGGTAATCAGGGAACGGAGTCGTGCAGCAGGGTGTGCATACACCCTATTATTATTGTTCCAAAAAAGAACGAATAATAATAATAGGATCTAACATAAGTTGACAGAATCATTTTTGCTTTCAATTTCATGGATATTACATGTCTATATAAATTCCTCTTTTAATTTGAAAAATGCTAAATACCCCTTTTGTTTTCAAAACATTTTTCAAAAAAAATATTAGAGATCCCAAAAAATATCTCAAACTTGTTACCAAATTCTTATATAATTAGTAAATTTTCTTTTAATATAATGGGATCCGCGTGCATACCTCTCAAATTATAATTCGACATTTGGCGATCGTGTTTTTTGGAAAAAAATTTGTAAACAAATTTTGGATATTTAGCACTACTCTCCTCCAAATGTCAAGTGTATTATTCTTATTCTTATTCTTACGTTTTTTCTTAATCAGTGCTTATAAATTTTACATTTACCCTTTTGGCATTTTCACAACAAACCAAATTTCTACAAGCAAACAATTTTCTCCAGGCTTGTGTAAAGTCTGAATATGTGTACCCCGTGTTCCAGTAATACTGACATATTGCCTGCCACATGTGTGGCGACAATTCAAGGTGGTTCAAGCACAACGTCCCGTACTTTGTAACCATCAAAACCTTTTGCACCGATTGCGTTATACATCTCCATGCTAATTCCTTATGTCCAATTTGCTTTAGTGTTCATGAAAATCCACACAATCTCATTACTTCAAAGATTGTTGTATCTTGCTTGAGATGTTACTCTTCTTCTCACGTCAGTTGTATTGGTTCTCACCCCAATGCTCTGTTGAGTATACAACAACGAAAGCAAAACCCAAAGCGAATAAACAAGAAAAAGAAAATAAACGACAATCACACAAGACAAATATTTACGTGGTTCGGAAATTCCTACTCCACAAGCCACACTAATTTTGTATTGATCTCTCACAACTATGTTGTGTTATGTTGTGTTCTGATGTGTTCTGATATGTTGGTGTTTTACAATTACATGAGTCTATTTATAAGAAAAAAAAATTGGGCCTAAACTAATCAGAGTCTAATTCTGAAATTCTGAAATTACTAACTCTAATTGGAATTCAGATTTGGAAATTCTAACTCAAATTAGAAACCAATTCTGAAACCTGTTAGACTCCACAAACCCAACAATCTCCCACTTGGAGTCTGACCACATCTTCTCTTCACTCTTGTAAATCTAGTAACACCCAATACTTCGATCAATAACTCTAACTAGTGCAGCGTCTTCTCATCAATCAATTCTGAAGGGCAGTTGAAGCTATGCAAAGCTTCAACTTTTCATTGGTAACCACCTTAGTCAACATATCTGTAGGATTCTTTGAACCAAGGATTTTCTTCAAGGACAAAGTACCATTGCTAATCAACTCCCTCGTAAAGTGATATCTCAGCTGAATATGCTTCGTCCTAGCATGAAACACAGGATTCTTCGCAAGATGAATGGCCCTCTGACTGTCGCTATACAAAGCACTGTCCGCTTATTTCTTGCCCAACTCTTCAAGAAAATTCTTCAACCAACTCATCTCCTTGCCAGCTTCAGAGATAGCCATATATTCTGCTTCTGTGGTTGAAAGAGCAACACTCTTTTGAAGTCGGGACATCCAACTAATTGATGTGCCATCCAAAGTGAAAATATATCCCGTAGTACTTTTTCTTGTATCCAAGCATCCACCCAAATCTGCATCAGAGAACCCTTCCAAGATAACATCTTTCTTGCTGAAACATAATGCAAACTTGGATGTGCGTTTCAAGTAGCGTAACAACCACTTGACTGCTTCCCAATGCTCTTTTCCTGGATTAGACATGAACCTGCTAACAACTCCTACTTCATGAGCAATGTCTAGCCTTGTACACACCATAACATACATCAAACTGCCAACTTCAGATGCATACGGAACTTTAGCCATATCTTTCTTGCCTTCGTCCGTTTTAGGTGACTGCTTCTTCGTGAGATTAAAGTGAGTTGCCAATGGTGTACTTCTGGTCTTCGCATCGTGGACACTGAATTTCTGTAATAATTTCTCAATATACTTCTCTTGAGATAATTTCAAAGTACCTTGAAATCTATCCCTTATGATGCTCATACCAAGTATCTGTTTTGCGGCACCCATATCCTTCATCTCAAACTCTTCAGACATCTGTCTCTTTAGCCTGTTGATTTCCCTCATGTTTGATCCTACTATCAACATGTCATCAACATACAACAACAATATGATATAAGATGAATCAAATTGTTTAAAGTAACAACAATGAACATAACACTCCTCGTGTACCCATTCTTCATCATAAAGCTATCAAACTTCAAGTACCATTGTCTTGGTGCTTGCTTCAAACCATACAAGCTTTTTATAAGCTTGCAAACTAAGTTTTCTTTCCCAGCTACCTGAAATCCCTCTGGCTGAACCATGTAGATGTCTTCCTCGAGATGAACATGTAAGAACGCAGTCTTAACATCTAGTTGCTCTAGATGTAACTCCTCTGCAGCCACAATGCTTAGCACAAGTCTAACAATAGTAATCTTAACAACCGGAGAAAATATATCAGTATAGTCAATAACCTTTTTCTGTTGATATCCTTTGGCTACTAACCTTGCCTTGTACCTTTTGCTGCCATCTGGTTCTTCTTTGATCCTGAACACCCACTTATTTTGTAAAGCCTTCTTTCCTGCTAGTAATTCCGTTAAAGACCAAGTCTCATTCTTCTCAAGAGAATTCATCTCTTCTTCCATAGCTGATTTCCACTTAACTGAATCATCCACCTGAACTGCCTCTGAATAACACTGAGGCTCTCCGTCCTCGGTCAATAACATGTAATATGCTGAAGGAGAAAATCTTTTTGGCGGCCTCACAGTTCTGCTAGATCTTCTTACCTCAGCCTGTCTCATCAGCATTCCCAGAACTCCCACTATATCCTGCAAGATCTTCTTCAGTAATATCTTCAAGCACCTCTTTCTCTTTTTCAGATTGTTCCTTTGTAAACTCATTTTCATTAAAAGTAACATCTCTACTTCTAACGACCTTCTTCGTCAGTTCATCCCAGAAACAGTAACCCATATCATATGAGCCATAACCAATGAAGATACACTTCTTTGCTTTCGGATCAAGCTTGTCTCTGTCTGAATCTTTAACACGCACATAAGAAACACAACCAAAAACTCGCAAGTGTGAAAGATTTACATCTTTTTTCTGCCACTCTTCTTCAGGAATCTTGAACCCCAAAGGAACCGAAGGTCCTCTGTTTATGAGATACGCTGTTGTGCTAACTGCATCTGCCCAAAAAATCTTCGGCAACCCTGCATGTAACCTCATACTCTTGGCCCTCTCATTTAAGGTTCTATTCATGCACTCTGCAACACCATTCTGCTGTGGTGTCTCTGGAATAGTTTTAATCATTCTAATCCCGTACTCTGCGCAATAGCTTTTAAACTCATCACTACTATACTCACCACCATTATATGACATCAAACTCTTAACCTTCAAACCAGTCTGAGTTTCAACTTCAGTCTTCCACTTCTTGAAAGTATCAAACACATCTGATTTTTTCTTCAAAAAATAAATCCATACCTTTCTAGTGGAATCATCAATAAAAGTGACATAATAGCGAGATCCTCCCAACGACGCAACTGTTGTTGGACCATATACATCTGTATGAACTAGCTCTAACTTCTTAGCCTTCGGGGTCCTCCCTGATTTTGCAAAAGTAACTCGTTTCTGCTTTCCAAGAACACATGGCTCACAGAACCCAACTTCCACATTCTTCAGCTCTGGAATCTTCCCCTTTGAAGTTAACAGCTTCATACCCTTTTCACTCATATGACCAAGTCTTTCCTGCCACAAAGTTGAAGACCCAATCTCATCAGCAACTGCATTTGCTTCATATCTAGATTGTTCAACTATGTACAAAGTCCCCTTCTTCTCTCCTCGAGCAACAACTAAATTCCCCTTTATAACCTTCCATTGTCCGTTTACGAAAGAAACTCGATACCCTTCCTTATCTAACTGACCCACAGATATCAACATCTTCTTAAGTCCGGGAATGTACCTTACATCTTTCAACGTCCAGCTAGTCCCCAAAGAGGTCTTGAGATTAATATCTCCCATGCCCGCAATATCCAAAGTCTCACCATCAGCAAGACGGACTTTTCCAAAATTTCCATGTCTGAAATTTAACATCAAATCCTTGCAAGGGGTAGCATGGAATGATGCACCAGAATCCATAACCCATGATTCAACCGAACATTCAACACAACAAATCAAAGCATCATCGCTCACCACTTTTTCAACTACATTAGCTGAATTATCCTCTTTCTTCTTTCCTTTAGGAGCTCCAGGAGCCGTACACTGATTTTTGAAGTGACCCTTCTTCTGACAATTCCAACAAACAATCTCCTTGTGATCTTTGGATTGTCCTCTTTTTTGTGACTTCGATCTACTACGCTCCTGATTTTGCACCCTTTCGGACTTTCTGCCTCTGCTCTCTGTACTCAATAAGGAACCTGACGACTCTCCTGAGTTTCTCCTATGAATATATTATCCAAGAATCGAATCTCGAACTCCATTAAAAGTCATCTTACCGCTCCGAGATGAATTACTAATAGCAGTGACAAATCCTGACCAACTGTCAGGTAACGAGGATACCAACAACAAGGCTTGTACTTCATCATCGAATTTAATATCCACTGATGCCAATCTTGATAGGATAGAATTAAATTCGTTCACATGATTAGCAATACAATCACCTTCATTCAGTCTCGCGGCAAACAACAAACGACACAAATACACGTTATTCGAAGCAGATGGCTTCTCATACATATTTGTCAACGCCTTGATCAATCCATGAGTTGTCGTTTCCTTGACGATATTGTAAGCAACGTTCTTCGCCAAAGTCAATATGACAACACCCAGAGCCTGCCTATCCAATAACTTCCATTCAGTCTCATCCATCTTATATGGCTTCTTCTCCTCAAGCGGTTGGTGTAGTTTTTTTTGATAAAAATAATCTTCAATTTGCAACTTCCAATATCCATAATCTTTGCCATCAAATTTGTCGATCTTTACTTTCCCTTCTTCTCCCATCGCTCCCATTCGCCTCAAAACCTAGGCTCTTGATACCAGTTGTTGAGTATACAACAACAAAAGCAAAACCCACAGCGAATAAACAAGACCAAGAAAATAAATGACAATCACACAATACAAAGATTTACGTGGTTCGGAAATTCCTACTCCACAAGCTACACTAATTTTGTATTGATCTCTCACAACTATGTTATGTGTTCTGTTGTGTTATGATGAGTTCTGATATGTTGGTGTTTTATAATTACATGAGACTATTTATAAGAGAAAAAACTGGGCCTAAACTAATCAGAGTCTAATTCTGCAATTCTGAAATTACTAACTCTAATTAGAATTCATATCTGGAAATTCTAACTCAAATCAGAAACCAATTATGAAACCTGTTAGACTCCACAAACCCAACATGCTCCTTATCTTTGTGTCATGTGTTTAAATCAGAACTCGCCTATCCTTGTTCTTGGTGATTGAAATGGAGGAAAGGTAGTAGATAAGAAGGCTGCCTCGATTTTCCTTGTTGCTTGCAAAATTTCAGCGAATAGCATAAAAAAGGCCGCTATAGCTGCCAAGGTGGAGATGGAGGTGAAGGCCAAGGAGGCCACTGATGCCAGAAAATTGGCTATAAAAGCTGTTGAACACGTGGAGCATCTTCAAAATATTGAGAGTGCTGAACAATGACAAGACAATAGAAGGAATCATGAGATTTGGAAAGAAAAATTTATATTTTACTTTATCTAAACAATAGACAAAATATATTGCCTGCACTTTGATTTATTTTAGTGTATATATACCAAGTCAGAAGTTAAAGTATTAGTTGAATTTTATGTTGTGGTTCTGAATTGTGCTTATTAGCCAGGATTCATCTTTTGAGTTAAATCTCCTGAGCAAATTTTATTTTGAGTTTAATTTACAATAAAAATTTAGGGTTCACATTTTTATTACATTTTTATTTCTAGACAAATGAAAGATTATTCCTTAATAATTTTTAAAAAAATTCATGTTAACAAATTTGCACAAAATTCTAATTAAACAATTATCAAACCCACACTACAGACTTAATTTTCTCTCATCTCTCTCTTTTACCCTTCTCAAAACCCTACCTTCCAAATTTATAAACTCCTCTCAATTCAACCCTCTTCACTAGTATTCCTTATCCATCCTCCTCGTTTCGCACTCCCATCTCATATTTCTCTATTCATCCAGCAACTTTGATGGTGTTTTGTTGAAATATTTCTCATCACAAAGCTCTTCTGTTCTTGGAGAGATTTGATTTTCTCTTTCTCTGCTAAAAATGAATTGGTATTTGAAAGATGACAACTTTTACACGTTTGAAAATGCTTCTAAACTTATAAAAGAATACGGATATGAAATTTTCATATTTCAAATGGAGTTTAGGCATAGAGAAACTTTTTTTTTTCTTAAAAAGTTGCCATGCTCTTAATGTTATTCAAGGGTTCAAGCTGATGCATAGCAGGAGAAACTTTCTGGCCATGAATTTTATGAAATTTCAATCACACGACTCCATCTTTAAGCATGGAAAATATAAAGCTTCAATAGATATTCTCACTCACCCCTTACCTTAGTTCACATGTTATAGACGTCGATCCTTCAAAATAGAAAATGTTCTATTTGGAGCGGATGGTAGCATTCGTGTCAAATTTTCTGTCGATTTTCTTCATTCTGCATTAATATGGAAGAGTTGCTATTTCGTTACCTTGGACCATGTTCAATTTGATTTGATGAAACTAAATTGAATGTTTTGGCTATCTATGGCCCTATCGGGCTTCAAAAGTTGGTTATCTTGTTTGATTAACTGAAGAAACAAGTATGAATTGTGCCTTAAAGTACACCCCCTTTGATATAAAATAATTGTTAGTTTCATTTGAAATCTTGGTTGGAATTTCCCTTGTTCGGAGAATACATGAAAAAGTCAAATTATGGGTTGGACTATGCTTCTTTCATTCGATATGCGGCTGGTACTATTGCCCTTGTGATGTGATGTGATGAATGTGAACTTCAATGATTCTATAAAGGGAACAGTTTTGGCTCAAGCTACACCGGTGATGGTAAATGTACATGGAGGAAATATGCCCACACCTTGCTCTCTCGTTGCAAAATGGTCAAGAACATGCTATGAAAATAGAGAAGGAGAATCAGTGGTGATGCTAAGAGGATAGTAAAGATGAGACTGAATATTTTCGAATCTCAATAGAACTACTTGACAGGGACTTTGTTTCTCGGAGCACTTTTAAGCACAAGAAAACTTAGGCTGCAAAGGCCACTATAGTTTCCAGTTTCCACATGTTTCAGTACACGATCATCCTAGGAGAAAACCAATCTTCAAAGAAGGAATAGACACAACTTCTCCAGCAACAACAATGATGAATAGAGCATGGTGACGGTAATTTGCCACCCATTATTAATATCATTGATATGAACTTGTGTTTGATCATACTTTGATAGTGTTTGTAATTTTTTGAGCCTTGTATGAACATCAGCTATGATTTTATAGAGTTGAAATATGCCACTAGCCATGTTTCATTTATTTATCAAAATTAGAATGTTAGCTTAAAAAAAAGGAAGTATCATAGAAACCAGAAATTCGATAAGGTTGTAAAATAAGGATTGCTTAATGAATTAACACTTTCACATTATTAATGGATCCAGATATTTGAACAACATGATAGTGAATTAATTACTAAGATATCTCCATCACACCGGCCGACACAGTTTGAGGCGTTCAAAACTAATGAAATTCCAAGTAAAACTTGTCAAATCTTAATTTCTGGTTAGGGTTAGTTTTGGTTCTTATTTAAAAAATCAAGAAACACTGGCCAAAGAACACACACCCTCATTATTTAATTGGCCAAAGAATGTGAGGGATTCTGCAAGTTTAAGTGAAAACTGTTGTTAGGTTCCTTTAACTGGTTTGTACAACTCATTTATTTTTGGCTGTGTATGTTCATGAATGAGAAATGCTCATTCTAAATTTCTAACGATCTCAGACTTTTGTACTCCTGTATGTCAACATCACCTAGACTTCTACCAGAGGACTAGCTAATAATATGTAAAAAAGATATTGTATATCCTCTACCGTTTATGAATTTAATTTTACGTTAGCTCGGTTGAGAGATACCGTTTATGAATTTAATTTTACGTTAGCTCGGTTGAGAGATATTCATGCACCTGAGTATTATATATAGTACTAGCCTATAACCCGTGCGATGCACGGATGAATTTTAGTATTTTTTATCTTATTATCTATATCTTGATTTATATGATTTTAAAAAGTAATCAAGTATAATAATATACACTACAAGAAATTCGGGTAAATTCAACCAACAAATTTCAGTCCAATTTAGCTAATTTCGACCACAACCAGTCTAATTTAGCTAATTTCGGCCAAATAATTTTAGGTCGAAAATGCCCAAGTCGAAAATGCCATAGTTGGTCGAATTTATCTTATTTCGACCTACCAATTTCGACCACGTATTTTCGACCAAGTAAATTCGACCAAATGTAGTTGTACAATTTCGCCCCAAATATTTCCCTTGAAAAATCAAATTTTTGGTGAAAATTTGAAATTCCCGCCCAGAAAGCTAAATTCGACCAACGTATGTCGAATATAACTTTCGACTACATGGCGTCGAATATCAAGTTCGACCATTTAAGTCGCAATTTATATTCGACTACAATTAGTTGATTCTTTATTTCGACCAAAAACTGTAGAATATATACTTTCGCTAGTCGACCTATTGTCGAATTTAACATACCAAAACTTTGTTTTGTTCCTTATATTTGACCACTACTAGTCGAATTATGATACCATTATTGTATTGGTTTTCGTTACACCTACACAATCAATTCTTTACCACATGTAACTGCTCGCTTATATACAAATTTACCCAAAAAAATCACCAAAATACAAATAATTACCGAATGTTAAAACCAAAGTCATATTTCATTAAATAAAACACTAGTACTTGCACCAAGTTCTTACAAAAACAGTAAACACCAGTACTTGCACCAAGTTCTGTACTTGTTCTCAAAAGATTACCAGCAGGAAATACGTTTTTTTTACATAAACATTAAGATAACTGAAACTTCAAAAAACACTGTTCATTTCATGATAAACTACATGAAACATGTGGAAAAAGTTCAGTTCCACCAGTTCTTACAAGCTGACTAAGCCAGAGCCAGAGGGTACATAAACGCTTCCTGATCTTCGTCTTCATTTTTGCTTGTGCCACCTTCCATCACAGCCTTCATGCCATCCACCACCGTAGCCTTTTTTGCAGATATTTATAAGTAGCAATTAACAATATATTTATATGTGCGTTTATGCATAAGCAGTGTCAACATTAATACTAAAAATGTGAGAGCCAAACTACATGCTTAATAAAAAATAAAAGAATGTTACCTCTCCAATGATCTTATCATTGTCCTCCAAGATCAGATGAAGCAAACCACTTGTTGCGCGTATATAGTGCATCTGCAATGAGTGTTGACTTGGGTCTGGAAATTTAGAAGTGGCTAGTTTTCGCACCTCCTCATCCAAAACAGACTGTTTCACTTCACGCATAGGCAAGGAACGAACCATCTGCCTCACCTGATCCAAAATGGTCGACATCATCTTATAAATATCATCTGGGACACTAACCAGATCAGGTGTCATAGCTTGTTTGCTGATCCACTGAGTTGCTTCACGCCCTCCGAAAATCTCTCCCAATGTTTCATGGGGACGAAGGAAGACCCTCCCTCTAATCGGGGGTTTAGCCTGGATTGTTACATGTTGGTCCTTTATCCGCTGAATTTCCCTTTGGGTACGAGGGGATTGCAGTTCATCAGTAGGTTCATCCAATTCAGCTTGTGATGACCGTATTTTTATCATTTTTTCCTGCATCATGCAACACGTGAAGTCAAATCTCAAAATAAAAATTATGCTTCTATATGTTTTTTCTGACTTCATATTTATAAGTCTATACATTATCAAAAAATTACAACTCCACCGTGGGGTTTCGAGAAAAATATCTTTAAATTCTTCCATTCTGTAGCTAAGAAAATATTATTATGTTTGCTCAGATTGACACATACAGTATAAGTCATTTTTATAGGCAAATGGTACCTACTAGGCTATCATTCAAGTTATTTGCTAATAGTGACAGATGATATTGATTAAAGCCTCTAAATACATTTCAAACTTGCATTCCATAGCAAAAAAAACTTTAAAACTTACAAAACCAAAAAAATATCTTGTAATAATTAAAATTCAATCTAAAAGCTGCATTCACGTTACTAGGATTATTAAACAAACCTGTAGGTCTTTCACAACTGGGTCAGTAGGGTCGTACACCATACCCATGAACTCATCATCGGGGATAGGCATCTCTCCGTTTGCTTCCCTTTCAGCATCAATTTCCTGTATAAGCAAAAAAAAAACCAAATCACGAAGATATTATATATATATATATGTTGCAAGTAGACACGTAACTCCACGTACTGTAGCACAACAAAGTAACCTGCAGGCTAATTTTACTTAACAAATTAAATTCCTAGAACTCTAGAACAGGCTAATTTTACTATACTATTGAATGTGTTGATAGTAAAATATTTTCCGTCAAATCAACTATGAGTTGAATCCACAAATTCAAAACCAAAGTTTGAAATAAATAAAGGGATGCAACTTTGATCTCTATATAAAATTCAGAACTCCTACAGACCTATGATAAATCTGTGCATCTATGCCGCCGCCCCATTTTTGTAATTAACTGATTCGTTCATGTTGTTTTAAAGTAATTAGTTCCAGAAATCATACCTCCATTCTCTGATCAAATGGTTTGGCCCCGGTGCGAGGAGTGAATTCCACCATCATTCGAGCTTTCTTGCCCTTCTCCGACTTCATATTAAACTCTGGTGTACCCCAATGATCGCAGATAGAATTCCATGCACGCTGGGAGAAGTAGTGAGGCTTCAACATTTCCTTAATGTTAATGGCATCCGGACTATATCCACACTTTAAACACTCATTCACATGCTTTGTTACTCTTTTTTTCTCCATGTTTAGGTAATACTAAAAATTTATCTTCAGATGTGCTCGAACAACTCTATCTCCCTCCACTTCTCCATAATTCTTGGGATAGTTGTAATATTCCTGCAAAACCAAATTGCAAGTACAATTAACGCCAAACGTACAAATACAACTCATTTCCTCCTGTATTGATTAGTTTAGAGAGGAATCCTGTCTTGATTAGTTTAGAGTGGCTGCAACGACAAATTTTTTGTTTATTTCAGAAAAATTAACTATTTTCTCTTGTTGGATGTTGATGATTATTTGCAGAGATCGACCTACACTCTTGGTGCAGCAGACAATGATACATTGAACTAGTATAAGGACTTTATAAACACAGTTTTAAAACAAAGGGTCATCAGTGTTCATGTTTTACGCAATGATACATTGAACTGGTACAATTGTTCTTCTATGTTCTTATAGTGTTTGTAATTTGCAGATTAATGTAGCTTTACTATTATGTTATATAAAAGTGTTGTGTTTGTTTCTACATTAACATAATACCATAAACTGCATATTATACTCTAGTTTAGGTTAGAAAATTAAAGTGAGACCCAATCACATTTCCAACAAAAATTACACAAACAAGGTATTGGACTAATGGAATAAAATATACACGAGTATAAACTTACTTTAAAATCCCAGATGCACTTGCTGTAAAAAGCTTGACGCTTGCTTCCCTTGGAATTTAGGGTATGTTCGTCTCATTTGAGACGAGCAATGTGCCCTAGAGTGTGCTTCAGTGTAGGATCCCTGAAGCTGTAATATAACGAAAGAAACTTTGTTAACTGAATCAGCAACGACATAACTATGAGTGTAATTTAGCAAAGACATAACTAATAGTGTAAATTTCTTGTGACATACCATTTCTTGTTTTTAAGAAAGTGTACAGTTGGCTTCGCATCCGCAGGTGGTTTCGTCGGATAATCCCCCTCTGAACAACTGCGTCTTTTCCTCTCATATGTAATTTTCTGATTACATATGACCACCTCACCGGATCCTTCCACATAGCTCTCTTCATCACTACCATTGCACCCTTCACTGCCCCCTCCAACTCCACCATCGCTTTCGCTGCTCCTGACCTTCAAGCTCCGACCAGCCCTTCCCTTATCCTTCTTTTCCTTACCCTTCCTTGAGCTCGGGCCAACCCATGCCACCTATTAAAAAACCAAGAATATCATGTGAACCATGACACATCTAAAATCGAAATATACTATATATAAAGAAAAGTGAGCATCTAAAACTTAATAGGTAATTATTTCTTTTAAAAATTAAAACTCTATAAAGTGCAATTAAATACAGGGGGTTTGTGCAAGAAGTGGTAGTGAAGGGTACAGTATAAGTCATTTTTATAGGCAACAGATAAACACAAACCCTTCACTACCACGACGCGAACATCAAATTGACTACAGTATAATCAAATTGTTTTATAGGCAACATCAAATTGTCTTATTAGTTGTACAGTATAATTTGAAGGGTACTGCATTAGACAGAACATTTAGAAACAACACAACGCGAAAATCAAATTGACTATATACGCATTAATAAAAACGAAAAGATATATACACAAATAAAAACGAAACAAAGTATAAACTAAAACTAAATCAGAGAACTACAAGAATAAACGCAAATAAACTTCTTTCTCACTCACGCATAAACACATTAATAGATGATTAAACAGATTTAGAACCTAAACCCTCAACAAATCAGATTTAGTAATTAAAACCTAAAACCCGCGCGTGTGTGTGCGTGTGTGTGAGAGAGAGGGGGGAGAGAGATATGGAGGGAGAGAGGAAAGAGAACCATAAGTTTAGAGAGAAAAGAGATAAATCTGAGAGCTCAACATCGTTCGGCCTTGGATTCGAGAAATTGAGATTGAGAAACCCTAATTGAAATTGGATTGGGGGCGGCGATAAAAAGAAAAATTGGGGGAAATTGTATATATAGGAATAAGAATTTGACAATATTGAGTCGAAAGTAGCCGTGTTACATTTCAACTAATTTTGGTCGAAAATAATATAAAACTTCCAGTAGCTACTGCACTACTGCACTAACCATCCTGTGACAAACACAAAAAACACAAATCCACTCCCTCTAAATTACTAAAACATGAATAATTAAAATTAAATATTAAAATAAAACATGAATAATGAAATCCACTCAATCTATTTTATCAAGAAATAGTTATTGTGATACAAATTAAATTAAAAATGATAAATTACACCAAATCATCATTATCACTTAATTCATCATTTTTGTCTTCATTATTGTCTTCGTCTTCGTCTTCGTTTTCCTTTTTCATTTGACTTTCTTCTTCATCATTATAATCTACCGAATTATCATTTTCAAACATCCTCAAGTCAACAAAAAAATTGGAGGGATCACGAATGATAATTGTTTCAACATGTGATGATGAAGCATTTGACACATCATTTTGTAAAGCATGCTCGTTGATGTTGGTCCTTTTATTAGTTGACACACTTTCATCAACTTGCCGACTTTTTGTTGTAAGAACCGTGTACCATGACGATTTTGCATTTGAAATATTTGGTGCATAGTACACTTGATGAGCTTGACTAGCCAACACAAACACGTCTTCGACATTTAGCTTTGATTTGACATCCACGGTAGTCATCTGGTGTCTATCAACTTTAACATGTGTTGTGTGATCAAACCAATAACATTTGAAGACGATCACTTGATGTCCATTGTGATAGAAAAGTTTTAAAACTTATTCAATTCTACCATAATAGTTTCCATAACTTTCTTTGTAAGAACTCCCTACATTTACAAATGTATAAAAATTGAAATCTAGTAATAAAGAAAAAATAGAACTTGAATATTGCTAATAAATAAAATTTCTCACCAATAACAACTACGCCGGAATTTGGTGAAGTGAGCTCATTAGCATTTACGCAACTAAATTTGTAACCATTGCACTTGCACGCTTTATAAGACTCCACTTTATACATCGGACCTCTTATTAGGTCTATAAATTTTTTATTGAGCTCTTCATCATCTTGTACCTAAAAACAATTGTGCTAATAAAAATAAATATACAAAAGTTTGTGCAAATATGTGTATGTATAAAAGAAAACACATACCCTTCTTTCGAACCAATTTCCAAAATGTTCTTTTTGATATTGTTGTTTTTCTGCATCATTGAGATGGGGGTAATGTCGTTGTACCAACTTCTGGAATCCACTACATATTTAAGTTGAACAATAACAATATTAAATTGTATTCTAAATTCATCATTTTGAACTAAAACTCGTTTGAGAAAATCTTACCGCAAGTACTTTCCAACTTCGGGCGAATTAATAAGAACATAGTATGTTACAAGTCCATGTTCATCACCACTCAAGATTCTATCTCTACTCCGTAGACTAGGTTGTGTCGGATACGTGTAAACCTCTAACACGTTGACATCATGAAATTCTTGAGGTGCCTCATTTTGACGTAACCGACTATGCACTTTTTTGACTTGGGAATCGAAAAATAATGAGCAAAAGTGTACACATTCTTCCTCAATGTAGCGTTGTGCCATTGAACCCTCTGCTCGAGCTTTATTTCCAACTTTCAATTTCAAGTTGTGCAAATATCTTTCAATAAAATACATCCAACGCCAATTAGTCGGGCCACCCAACTTACACTCGGTAGCTAAATGTATAGGAAAATGCTCCATCGGATTAAAAAAACCAGGAATGAAGACAGTTTCAAGCTTGGATATTATCTTCACAATATCTTTCTCCATTTTTTGCAAATCTGTATATTTGACATTCGAAGAGCATAGATCTTGAAAGAAGTTGCACAACTCAATAATAGGATCAGCTACATGCTTGGGAAGTAAGTCACGACAAACAATAGGCAACAACTTTTGCATGAAAATGTGGCAGTCATGTGATTTCATCCCGCGAATGCAATTTTTCTTCCAATTCACACACCTAGATATATTTGAGGCATACCCATCTGGAAGTTTCAGTGCTTCAATCCACTTGAACAACTTATGAATTTGTTCCCTCAAAAGCACGTATGGTGCATGTGGTTCTGTGCCATCATCTCGAATCCACAGCTCACGGTGTACACATAATTCTTCACAATCCTTTATTGTTTTTGTGTTATCTTTGGACTTTTTTGCATCATCAAGAATTGTGTAAAATATTTTGTCAAAGATATTCTTTTCAGTGTGCATAATGTCAATGTTGTGACGAAGACTGAGTGTCTCCCAATATGGAAGCTCAAAAAATGGAGAACTGTGAGTCCAGTTGTGTGTCACGCCATAATCCCTCCAATCTTAGGAATCCGTGGAAACCATAAATCGGAATTTAAATGAATTTAAACTTTGAAATTTCCTTTCTTTTAAAACCTTCCTTATGAAAGAAATCCTTTTTAAATCAAAAGATAAGTATATGTATAGAGTCAAAGTGAAAGTTCATGTATCTTCAATTTTCAAGTAAGTGTGATTCATAGGTACAAGTTCAAATCTAATGCAATAGAATCTCAGGTTAAAAAGACATCAAAATGTGAGTATAATCAAATGATAAGGGTAAGATCTGAAGAAAAGTTCAAACAAGATATGGTTCATATAACGTTGTGTTGTGTCTATAATGTTTGTATAGAAGTATCTTTTGTGAATTGGGTAAGTCCAATTTGATCAATCTGGATTTCTATCAATGGGAAATCAAGAAGTAAATGTCATCAGGTACATTTTGGAAATGTTAGAATGAGGGTTTAGATATATTCACTTTTAGGTATAAAAGGAATGCATAAGTAGAGGGTCAAATTCAGGTTATAGAATCATAGGCTATCAGGTTTCAATACATGGATATAAACAGGGTATAATGGTTTAAGGAAAGAAAATTGAACAAAGTATGGTATGCAGAACCACATGGTATATGAACATAAATCAGGTTTATCAATGAACAAGATGTATTTTAGAATTAAAGGTATATAAACAAGATAGCAATTTATATCTGTCAAAATGAAAGAATGGAATCGAAATACGAAAGCAAGTCAGTATTACTTGCCTTAATAGCAAAAAGGGTAATGAGAAATCACTGGTTCTCCACCTTGGTCTTTCCTTTATTTATAGGCTCTACTTCTTTGGATTCTTAAGTAGCTTTTAGAACAAACTGTACTCACTGAATTTCTGCCTTCACCTTGCCTTTATTTCTATGTTCCACATCTCGCAACTCTACAAAAGAGTATATACTCTTTCAGAATGATCCTCTCAAAATTCTAATCCTTATTCTAAACTACCCCACGTTCCCTAAACGCGTAAACACATAATATTTATATCACTTATAATCTCTTATCCATATGATAAGCACAAAACTCACATAAGCGCACATTGCCATTCAAGTTCACATAATATACTCCTTTAATACATAGCTCTTGCTCATGTGAGAACCTCGTATTATGGTGAGAACTGAGATCTAATCTCAGCTTTCCATTTTTATTGAGACTTTTAATCCCAACCATACTTTTTGTCTTCCCAACTTCACTACTTGCCACCACTTCCCCACCAGCCATTCACTACCGATCATGATTAGCATCCTCTCTCTATCTATATAACACATTAATTTCGGCTATCACCATTTCACTGCCATCTTCCCCGATCAAATAAACAAATATTTTATAACCTCACCTTCATCTCTCATATACATAGACATACATATATCCATATAGATTTGATGTAATTTTTATTATATGTTCATCATTTCCGATTTCGTTGCCCGATCTGAAATCATTGTCGAATACCACGATGGTTGGTGATTATTTCGTCGACAGAGGTGTGAGGATATTGATGGATCTGAGGAATATATAGGATTAGAATTTCGGTGGATTTCATTTGAGTTTTAGTGATTTTAAGTTGACTTGTTGCTTGTTTATGATAAAATTATGGTGTTTTGATGATCAATTAAAGATTTTGCGTTTTGTTGATGGGGTTGGAGTTGATGGTGACGGTGGTGGTGGTGGTTTAGTGGTGGTAGTCTGATGATGGTCTGATGGGGTTGGTGATTAATGGTGACATTTTGGTGATTATGTTGATACTGGTGACGATATTGGTGATTACTGGTGACAACGGTAGTGATTATCGGTGATGGTGGTGAATACTGGTGACGACGGTGGTGATCACTGGTGATTACGGTGGTGATTACTGGAGATGACGATGGTGATTTTGTGATGACGTTGGTGATTAATGCTAGTCGCCGGAGTTGGTGATCACCGGTGGCTGGAGTTGGTGGTCGCCGGTGGTCGGGGATGGTGGCTGGGTAGGGGTGATGTAATATTAAAATAATAATAATAAAATTAATGAATGGTGATAGATTAAGATACGTGATATAAATGAATGGCTAAGATTAGATCTCATATCTCACAATAA
The DNA here is from genome assembly GCA_030848705.1 of Heracleum sosnowskyi. NCBI lineage: Eukaryota > Viridiplantae > Streptophyta > Magnoliopsida > Apiales > Apiaceae > Heracleum > Heracleum sosnowskyi. The sequence continues at coordinate 23,166,537 of CM061243.1, read as the reverse complement.
TGAGGGTTCTCAATGGAGCGCGACCCTAGGTATATAATCTAACTTTCAAATCATACCACACTTGGTTATCCCTTTAAATCAACTTGACCAATGCTAACCATATCCTTAACACCTTTACAAACAATGTTTTCATCTCAAAAAAACTGAAAAATCTGCTGCGCATACTTTACTAAAACATTTTTCATAAATCCAAAAGTAATCAAACAAATACCACATTTCACAGGCTACTTAGTAAAAGTTTTAACTTCAGAACAATTCATTTAGATTAAAAACGAACTGGTTAAATTAGGTACTGAAGCACAGAAAATTCCTTCTGCGCAACTTTACTAAAATATTTTTCAGAAATCCAAATATAATCAAACAAATACCACATTTGACAGGATACTTCCTTATTACTACTAAAACTCAGCATAAAAATTTCAACTTCATAACAGTTTATTTAGACTAAAAACGAACAGGTTAAAGTATGAACTGAAGCACAGAAAAATACCTGCTGCCATGCATAACTCTTTACTCGCTAACTCTATCGATACAAGGTTTGCACCTGAGCAAACTAGACTCCAACCAGAACAATTGCCTCTTAGACTTACTGTCTAAAACTGGAAGCAAACAATTGCAATTAACCAAAACAGAACAGACAGTTTCTGGGCATCTCAGCATTCTGCACATAAACCTTTAATCACTAACATTCTTATTGAATAACCTATGATACAACTAATCAACCATTCTCAACAACTTAGGCGTCCACAACACTCACAAATCAGAACTTTAAGAAGAAGTACTCAATTTATACATTAAAATCAATTAGCATCAACAATCACAAACACTACACTTCTAATCCGACAAAAACCCCAAATCAAAATCTTCAACTTAAAATCAAATATCAAACATATATAATCCAAAATTCTCTAAACTTAACACAATAATTAACATGCAATCACTATAACATGAAATTATCAATTAATCATCAACACCAATACTTCAAACCAATTTTTATAAAAGGGGAAAATTGAAACTACACACATGCATTTCAATTCCTCAACATGCAATCAAAATTACATCTAAATATAACTATCAATATAGAAATTTGGAATCAAGAACATCATCATCATCATCCCCGTCGGCTCACCGGAGCTCATTACCGACGGCGGAATGGTTCGGAGGTGCCCAGAAAATCGGGTTTCCATCACAAACCTCACCAATAAGCAATTTAAACAACCAAATAATCACGGAATCATCATCAAGCAAGGATTTCGGGATTGAATCAAGATCAAATCGCCAAAATCCCTTTTCATGCAAAATGATACACACACGTATACACACGGCCACACACACATACATGTATACATGGTCATATATATATATATATATATATCAATCGATTATAGGGAGAGAAAAGAGAAGAGATGAAGATTTTTACTAAAAAGAAGAATGGTGGAGAGAGAAAATCAGAGAAGAGAGAGTCGAGCAAAGTAAATGGGGAAGAAGAACTGGTGACAAGGTTTTATAACCCCAAGGGCAGTTTGGTAATTTCATAATTCAAAAATCTGATTTTTAATAAAAGAAAACCATTAAATTGCATTTCTAAAATCCGAAATAAAATGAAAATAATACCTAAATCAAAATTTTATTTTTAAAATAGATAATACGAATTTACAAGCTCACCCATATTTTTAAAATATTTTTATGATCAAAATTGAATTAAATATGAATTTTCAAAATTTAAATCACATAAATGACATTTAACTCATAAAATCAGTTTTAAATCCTTAATGCCAAAAATAAATTCCTCCACTAATTTTAGAAAATAATAGAATATAAAATAAATGTTGTGAAAAAGATTTCACAATAAAATGAATCTCTGATGATTTTATAAAATTCCTGGAAGGTAAAAAAGAATTGATTTTTAATAAGAAATTCATATAAAATGCAATTAAAATCATACACATAGATTTTAATCCATACCATTCACCAAGTAAACATCTAATCATCACATTTTCTAATATTCACCTTTCACACAATATTCACATATTATAGATCTCAAATATTATTAAATATTAATACTATAGAAGCGTTTTTCTGAGTCGTTATAACCTTCCCCACTTAAAAAGATTTTGTCCCCAGAATCTAACCTTATGAAAACAGATGCGGATACTTTTCCAGCATCTCGCTCTTAAGTTCCCAAGTCGATTCTTCAACTCTGGGATTCCTCCACAAAACCTTAATTAACTTAACAGTCTTATTCCTTAATTTCCTATCCAAACGATCCTGAATTTCTACAGGTTGTTCTACATAAGATAAATCTGGCTCAATCTCAATAGGCTCATATTCGATCACGTGATTTGTATCAGGATTAAATCTCTTAAGCATCGACACTTGAAAAACGTTATGAACGTGCTCCATGTGGGGTGGTAACGCTAACTAATATGCAACTTTTCCGACACGTCTTAGTATCTCAAACGGTCCTACATATCTCAGGCTAAGTTTCCCTTTCTTGCCAAATCTTGTAACTCCTTTCCATGATGACACTTTTAGCAACACTTGATCTCCTTCTTCAAAACTCAGATCCTTCCTGTCTTGGTCAGCGTACTTCCGTTGTCTGTCTTGTGCCGTAACTAGTCTTTTTCGAATGATTTTAATCTTTTCCTTCGTTTGTTGTACTAGCTCGGGTCCCAAAACTTTTCGTTCTCCCACTTTTTTCCAATACACAGGTGACCTATATTTCCTTCCATACAATGCTTCATACGGGGGCATTCCAATACTTGCGTGATAGTTGTTGCGGTAAAAAAAATTCCACTAATGGTAAATGACACCTCAATTGCTTTCAAAATCCATCGCACAAATTCTAAGTATATCTTCGATTATCTGGATAGTCTATTCACTATGACTATATGTTTAAGGACGATAAACGGTACACATATTTAACTTGGTTTCTGAGCATGTCCAAAACTTTCTTCCAAATCTTGAATTAAATTGAGGGTCTTGGTAAGATTCGATTGATACTTGGACCTCATGCTTTACTATTATCTCTTACAGACAAAACAAATTTATCCAATGAATGTTTCTCGTTGATGGAAAAAGGAAATGTACCGACTTCGCATCATGAGATGTTCCCATTTCAACTCGGGAATTTCTACTGGTTGTAATTATCCGCTAGGTCTTTGATGTTCAGTTTTAAATCTCTGACAGGTAAAACACTTAATCACTCATCTAGTAATATCTCTTTCATATATGTCCACCAAGATTTTCTTTTAAATCTCTGGGTCATACATTCGATGGGCTTTTGTACCAGGTTCTCGTCCCAAGTATACCACATGCTTGCTACGGTCATCCAATTTCTTTGTATAAACGTTTGGCACCTTCATGAACGCACAACAACTTGAGAGTGCTCGTGTAGGCAGTCTATTAAGCACATACATAGAGTGTCGTACTGCTTCGCCCCAAAATTCTTGTGGAACTTGTTTTTCCTTTAGAAAGCTTCTCGCCAGTGCCACAACTGTTCTGTTCCGCCGTTCCACCACGCCATTTTGCTGGGGGGAATAAGGAGCGGTATAATGTCTAAGAATTCCAACATTCTCACAGTAGCTTGTGAATTGTGAAGAAAAAAATTCACCACCTCGGTCTGTACGGAGGACTTTAACCTTTTCTGCAGTTTCATTCTCAACAAGTGCTTTAAACTTTTTAAACTCCTCAAATGCTTCATCCTTAGTTGATAAAAAAATGAACCCACATTATACGACTAAAATCATCAACTAAAAGTAAAAAATACCTCTTTCCAGACGGGGTTGGGGGTGAGATTGGTCCGCATACGTCACAATGCACCAATTCCAGTATTTTGCTAGATACATAGTTTGACTGACTTGGAAACGGAGTCCTTGTTTGCTTGGCCATTAGACACCCCTAGCATACTTCCTTAGGCTGGACCAGTTTTGGTAAACCCACAACCATGTCATCCTTCTTCATGAGACTCATTGCATTGAAATTCACGTGTCCCAAACGTGAGTGTCATAACCATGAACTTTCTTCTTATTTTGTAAGTAAGTACACACCTTGAGATTCCTCGAGTAATATCTTGTATAGACGGTTTGCTAACCTCTTGACCTTCATCAACAGTCTCCCATCATTGTCATGTATCCACATAAATTCACCATGCATTGTAACTTTGTTTCCACCTTCTGACATCTGCCCGAGGCTAATGATGTTGTTGCAGAGACTTGGGATGTAAAACACGTCATTGAACACTCTTTCTTCTCCAGTTTTGCACTTAAACGAGACTGATCCTTTCCCTTTAATACAAACAGTTGACCCATCACCAAATTTAACCTCCACTGCCACACTTTCATCTAGCTTTGAGAACTTAGATTTATCCCAAGTCATGTGATTACTAGCACCATTATCAAAGTACTATAATTGTGAGGTTTTTCTCTCCTGCACGTTTCTCTCCAATTTTGGTATAACCTTTTCCTAATTTAGCAACACCAATTTAGCTTGCTTTTCATCTAACTCAGACAACAACAAGGCAGGTTCATCATCCTTGATTTGCACCAGATTTGCCTCAAACCTCAGATTTATTTCTCGACGTGGCCTCTTGCATTCCGCAGCATAATGCCCTAACACCTTGCAGTTAAATCATCTCACAGAGCTTCTGTCATGACTAGTACCTTGGTAACTACGTCCACCTCTGTTCGCACAAAATCACGCAAGCGTACGCGGTCACAAGTAATATATGAATAAGTCAAGTTCGTTCCCACAAAGACTGGTTTAGGTTATTATAGTTATGCACTTGTGCAACAATGTATGGCTATTGTTCAATGCTAAGACAAATATCAAATTTGAGTTTTTTATCAACTAAATTAACTAGCAACTTATCAAGACTATAATTAACTAAAGAAAGGACTAACGATTTACTTATGAGAATAAAACATGGGATCATAACTTCATTAAATACTTCATCTAAAGTTTTATGCCTTTAATCAATGCATGTGACGGTTATGACAACTAATCGGATAACACGAAATCAGTACACGCTACCTTTCAGTATACGTATACCAAACCACCCAAACATCCACAAAAGATATAGAAGTCGAGTAGACACCAATTATGCTTAGACCCTATATGTCTATAAGATTTGAAAACATAACGGTTTAACGAGCAAGTTATCCATTCAGATTACATAGGGCAGGTAAGATGGTTAAAATTACCTACGAATCATGCATGACAAACATACATAAACTTATGCTAGCATGGAAAGTTCTAAACCTCTATATCCACTTTCGCAATCATAGAGATTAACAAACAACTTAGATGTTAGCTACGCATCCAAGAAGAATAAGTACAACCATACTAGGAAGCGAATAATTCATCACACACAAATCTTTAAAACAATTAACTACTAAAATCCATAGATAAATCCGTCAGAATCCCACGATAACGATTAGTTCATAATCGAACCGTTCGTCATCATGGGTTCTGATGAAAACATGATAGTAATAAAGTCTGGAAAACTACTAAAGAGTACTAATTAATAAGGTTTATGAAAACAACTCCAACGAGCATCCAAAGTATCACCTATTTAGAAGAATACAATGATAAGATGAAAACTAGATCTTCGTAATTAGCCGTCTTGTTGCTCTCTTCCTTGTGGATATGTAGATAGGGATGTAGGCATGTATGTGTATCTCTCTAAAATCGTCCATCAAGTGTTTATATAGCCTCGCGGTTGACTGGTCTCTGCCCCGTTCCAAAATAGAACATAATCAGGATTCTTCAGCAGTCGACATAGCGCGGGCGCGCTCCTGTGAGGCGCGGGCGCACTCTCTCTCTTGCAAACAAGCGCGGGCGCGCTCCTGGAGGGCGCGCTCCTGGAAGGCGCGGGCGCGCTCCTGGATGGCGCGGGCGCGCTTCCCTTTCTGTCCAGAATTCTGCAAACTATTTTTCTTAACGTTTCTCTGCGCTCTCAACTCCCGCAACTGCATGGCCTTCACTTCTTATGCTCTATACCACCATATAGACATGATAACTCCACAACTCTGCCAACACTGAAGCTCTTCACATTCTAACTAAAAACACATTAAAAACACCAAATACTTGAGTGCGAGCGATCAATTTAAGCCGATACGAAGCGTTCCAAGTAGATATAAAATCCACTTATCACACCCCCAAACTTAAACCGATGCTTTTCCTCAAGCATAAACAGACTCTATATATATATAATGCAATGCATGAATGCAACTAATATGCTAATGCAAACGATCCCCTTAGACTAACCATAACTAATCAACAAGCCAACATCTCAAAGAATGCAATATTCCAAACAGAGCTCGACTAAATCCCCGTATACTAACAATACAAACACAGAAACGTGAGTGTGTGCGATGCTCGTCAATATACTCCCAAACTAAATCAAGACCATATCCTATTCTTCACCAAAACAACCACAAGCTTATAAACAGAATGAACTCTAGACACAAGAAATCACTAAGAGACACCTCCATAATACACTTGAGTTAGACAGGAATTCATGCTTTATTACGACACAAAATACTATACACAACATGCATGCTTATTTGACCGTGCAATGGATGAGACCCCAAAAGGCTTATACAATAATACCCATATAGCGAGCGTTAGGTTAGTGGATCCCAGACCGGAAAAGTCTTAGGTCACTAGGCACAAAGTCCCCTAGAACTTAATTGCTCGAGTATTAAAGAGCTCACCCTGATCAATTCTGCATATACAACTAAAACAACTATTTTTTTTTCTTTTTTTCTTTTTTTTTGTTCATTTCGGAATGAGTGCGCTTTGTTTTTCCTCATCCCTCCCTAGACTACTCATTTTTACAATGAGCGGCTACTAGCCATTTGACGCCTAGCCTTTATTAACAAATAGCATGAAATCCCTGGTTTCCCCCAAACTTATACTTTAGCGCTCCTTCGATTTCAAGGGAATAGACGAATATTCTAAATGTAAGCAAGTGATTAAATTCTAACATCCAAACAAGTATGGTCTGATCAAATCCAATAGCAACCAATGAGACTTATGTAATTGATTTGTTTCTGGCATGCAAGTCAATTTCATAGGAACTTAAATCAACCCTTTATTCATCATTACCACACTCCAATCAACATCGACTCACTAATGGAAACAGCCAAGTCCTACAGGATCATGAAATATGCTATGCAAATGCAACTAAATGGACTCACATGATATATAAACAATTATGCAAACAGAATGATCTACATGACATAAACATGCAATACTACGAATGAAACTACAACTACATATGCAATATGAATCCTATATAAACACACGCACTCACACTACTATTCCTTAATTATCACCCCCAAACTTAAAGTATTCAATGTCCTCATTGAAGGTAATAACAAGGAAAGTGCAGAGTATACCTATTCGGCGGCAGAATCACCCTCCTCGGGTGGAGTATCCGGTGCACAAACTATTTTTTGTCTTTTTTTTCAATTTTTTTTTCTCTGGCAGTACCTCAAGAGCGGGCGCGCTCTTGGGAGGCGCGGGCGCGCTCTTGGGAGGCGCGGACGCGCTCTGTCTTCTGCCAAATTTTTTTTTTGTTTAAAACACAGAATAATACTATAACAATTGCGTGGGTTGCCTCCCACGAAGCGCTTGTTTTAGTCAATAGCTTGACGTGAATCCGTTTTCATCCAGTCGCAAGAACGGTGAATGTCGACTCACGGTTCACCGTATTACCAACGTCATGCTTCAGCCACTGACCATTAACCTTGAACGCTTCGTCCGGAAACTTATGGAAAATCTCTACTGCATCATGCGGAAATGCTGATTTAACCGTGATAGGCTCTAACCACCTCAACTTACGCTTTCCTGGAAAACATTTGAAGCGACACTTGAAACGCAGAACTAGCTGACCAAGTATAAATGAATGTTTCACCATCCCTCTTTCATGCCAGTCCTTAACCTTCTCCTTATATAGCCTGTTGCTCTCGTAGACTTTACCAAACCTCAATTGATCCTGCAGTGGTTGGAGTTCAAGTGTAGGAGCTTCTTCCATAGATGGTTTAAGTCGCTCCTGAGAATTGTTCAGCTCCGCTAATCCAAGAGATTCGAATGGCGCATCAATTTTTCTTTTCCACGAAGGTGCATTCAATAATTGAAGTTGCTCTTCTCTTTCTTCGTCTTCAGTCTCCGAATCCCCTATCAAGACTCTCTCCACTGTATCTGACTTCAGCGGTTGTTCAATCTCTGTATTGACGACATAATCGACCATCTCCAATTTAAAGCACTCTTCTTCCTCAGTTGGAAATTTCATTGCCTTGAACACGTTAAAAGTGACCTTCTGATTTTGAACCCTCATTGTAAGCTCTCCTTTCTGCACATTGATCAAAGTTCGGCCTGTAGCTAAGAACGGTCTTCCCAAGATAATCGGAATCTTCTTGTCCTCCTCAAAGTCCAGAATAACAAAATCAGCAGGAAAAATGAGCTTATCCACTTTAACCAAAACATCCTCCACTATACCTCTAGGATATGTGATCGACCGATCAGCCAGCTGTAAGGACATGTTTGTAGGTTTAGGCTCAGGAAGTCCAAGTTGCATGAAGACAGACAACGACATCAGATTAATACTAGCTCCCAAGTCACACAAGCACTTGTTGAAAGATAGGTTGCCGATAGTGCACGGTATGGTGAAACTCCCTGGATCCTTCAGTTTAGGAGGTAACTTCTGCTATAGAATAGCACTACATTCTTCTGTTAGAGTGACGGTTTCCAACTCCTCGAGTTTCAACTTCCGTGTGAGAATACCCTTCATGAACTTTGCGTAGCTCGGCATTTGTTCTAGAGAGCTTCCGCAAAAGGTATATTGATATGCAACTTCTTTAAAACCTCCAGAAATTTAGCGAACTGCTTATCCAACTTCTGCTTCTGAAGACGTTTAGGGAATGGCGGAGGAGTATAGACCTCCTTGCTCTCTGTAGCTTGCTTCAGAATAGATTTCTCAGTAGAAAGTTTGCTATTTTCCGGATCATTTCCCACCTGATCAGCCATTTTCTCAAATTTTTCATTTTCTGGCAAAAGGGGAGGCGCGGGCGCGCTATTGTTAGATCAGAATTCAATGATCATCAGAAGCTAGACTCAACTGATCAGGATTGCTGACGTCATCAGTATTGCATGGTCATCAGTATTTGATCAAGCGTCAGTATCTTATTGATCATCAGGATTCCTACTCAGACTATGATCAGGTTTGATCATCAGGACTTGAAGCTGGTCAGGATTCCAACTTCGAGTTATATTTGGAGTCTAGATAAACATGGAAGTTTGTTCCTGGTTTGTAGAATGCAGCTATCGATTAAAGATATGTTTCTATCTTTGTTATGATTAGGACTTATCTTGTTATTGATAGAGAAGCTGTGTGCACTATATAAACACAGTTTTGGTTTCGATTTATGTATTCATTCGAGAGAGAACATAATCGAAGAGAAGCTCTTAAGAACATCAGAATTTCTTAAGAGAGTTTGTAACAGTTTTATATCAAAGTTAATAAAGCTGTTATTGTTATTGTTATTGTTATTGTTATTGATCTTTCATATTTGTGTTATATAAAGTCGAGAATCTTATACAATTGTATTCAACCCCCTTCTACAATTGTTATTTACTGGGCAACAATTGGTATCAGAGCAGCTGATTTAATTCTGAATCAGATACGATCTAAAGATGTCGACAACCAAGTATGAAAGCATGAAGATTCCCATCTTGAAGATATCAGAATATGCTACATGGAGGGTAAAGATGTTGATGTACCTGGAGGCTATGGATCCTGACTACTTGGACAGGATTCGTGATGGACCATATATACCAACAAAGTTCGTAGAACGAACAGATACAGTACCAGAACATTATGTGGTCAAAGCTAAATCTGAATGGACTCCAGAAGAAAAAGCTCATGTACTCAGAGAACCAAAGATAAAGAATATCTTGCATAATAGCCTTGATGCTGTCATGTCAAACAGAGTGATTGCATGCAAGTCTTCAAAAGAAATCTGGGATACTTTGGAAACTCAGTGCCAGGGATCTGCATCTGTTAAGAAAAACAGAAGGGCTCTTTTGATTCAAGAATATGAACAATTCGATGCAAGACCTGAAGAGAGCCTGACTGATCTATATGATAGATTTCTGACACTATTGAACAGCTTATCCTTAGTTGACAAAGTATATGAAACTGAAGATTCAAACACCAAATTTCTTAGAGCTTTACCTGAAGAATGGGATACTCAGACCTCAATCATTAGACACCAGTATGATCTGAACATTGTGTCTCTTGATGAGATCTATGGGATGCTAAGAACTCATGATCTTGAAGTTCAACAGAGAAAGAACAAGAAAAGCAGCAAGGCAAAGTCAATTGCTTTGAATGTAGAAGCAAAATCAAAAGGGAAAGCTATGGAGGTCTCTAGAAGGAAAGCAAGAGTAGCTGAGTCAGATCCTGACGACTCTTCATCAGATACTGATGGCAATCCTGATGCCAATACTGGTGATGAATCTTCTGATTCAGACATGGAAGAGATGGTTGCTATGATTGTCAGAAACTTCAGAAGGATGAAGTTCAGGAAGAATAGAAGACAAGGCAACTTTCAGAAAAAGACCTTCAAAGCAGACAAAGACAAGTATATCAAAAAGGACAGCAAGGGTAGCAAATTTGACAAGTCAAAGGTTAGATGCTACAAGTGTAATGGTATGGGTCACTTTGCTTCTGAATGCAACAAGACAAAGGCACTCATCACATCAAGCAAGGATTGGATGGACTCTTCCTCAGAATCTGATACTGAGGTAGTCAACTATGCGTTAATGGCCAATGCTGATGTAACTGCTGCTCCTGATGATAAGGTACTAAATACTATCTTTGATTTTGATACTGATAATGCTTCTGAGTTAAGACGTTTTCTAAAGTCATTACATATTAGCTTTAGAAGTCAAACTGCTGAGAATACTAGAATCTTATCTGAGATGTCTGACCTTAGAAAAAGGAATGAGATATTAGAAGCTGAATTTTCTCGTATGCAAGAAGTACAAAAAGAATGTGATAATGCTAAACACATGCACTTAGAGATGACATCTAAATGTACTTCCCTTGAAAAAGAACTTGAATATGCTAATGAGAAAATCAGAACCTGGACAGACTCTGGTAGGAAATTTCATGAGATTAATACCTCTAAGAATTGGAAAGAGTGTCTAGGATATAAGTCAGATGAAGATAAGAAATTGAAAGAGAAAATTGTCATTGATGAGACAGTCAGTCCAAAGACCTATAGACATGTTATAGACTCAACCAAATCTAAGATTACTCCTGTTAATTTTGTTTTTGGTAAGGATTCCAATTCTACTTTTGAAAAGGGATCTTCTTCTACTCAAGGAATTAAAATTAAAAAGTCTAAACCTGTCATGAACAAAGTCACTAAGAATGTAGGTCTATTGTCTCAGAAACAGCTTAAAGATAAAATCTGTGAGGTTACAGATAAGAAAAAGGAAGCTACTGTTAAGAGAAACAGGAATGGTAAAGTTGGGATCAATAAAGAGAATGGTTATAAATATATCCCAAATGCACCTAGAAAGTGTTGTTTTAACTGTGGTAACTCTAATCATCTTGCTATTGATTGTAAGAAGAGTAAGAAGAAGATTACTGATATTCCTAAGTCTGATGTTAGGAATAGATCAGTACTCTATAAACCGCAGAAGTCCTGTTTTCATTGTGGTAGTCTATGGCATTCTATTTATACATGTAAAGAGTATCATGATTTGTACTATAACTTTTATGATCCTTTGCCTAAGTTTGAAAGTAGTACAAAGTCTGATAGAACTGAAAATGTCATAGTGAAGCATGCTTTTGTTAATACTGATACTGACAAAGCAAATCCTGTCAGGACTGCTAAAGTCAAAAAGTCTTCTGCTGTTAAATTTAATAAAATGCATGAACAAGGAATCCAACAAGTGTGGGTTCCTAAACATTCTGACTAGTGTTTTACTATTCTGATGCAGGGTAAAAGGAAAAATGTGTTAGTCATGGATAGTGGATGTTCTGTGCACATGACTGGAAACAAAGCCCTGTTATCAGAATATGAGGAAAAAGCTGGCCCAACTGTGTCTTATGGAGATGGCAACATTGGACAAACCTTGGGATATGGTAATATAATCATTGGAAATGTCATCATTGAAAAAGTAGCTCTAGTGAAGGGACTAAAACACAACTTGTTGAGTATTAGTCAAATCACTGACAGAGGTTATCATGTCAATTTCTATTCCACACATTGTGAAGTAGTCAGTAAAGCAACAGGGAAGATAGCACTAACTGGCTACAGGCATGGTAACATATATGAAGCCAACATTCTCTCAGATACTGATGGCTCCCCTACATGTTTCATCAGTAAAGCTTCAGTAGATGAAAGTTGGAATTGGCACAAGAAGCTTTCTCATCTCAACTTCAGCAACATCAATGAGTTGGTTAAGAAAGAGTTAGTAAGAGGATTACCTAATGTCTTATATACACCTGATGGACTCTGTGATGCATGCCAAAAAAAAAAAAAACAAAACAAAGAAGGACATCATTCCAGAGTAAATCAGAATCCTCTATTGAAGAACCATATCACATGCTACATCTTGATCTGTTTGGTCCAGTCAACATCATGTCCATCAGTAAGAAAAGGTACACTCTTGTAATTGTTGATGAATATTCTAGATTCACCTGGGTGTATTTTCTGCACAGAAAAGATGAAACTCCTGAAGTTCTGTTGGATCATGTGAGGATGATTGAGACAACCACAAAGTACAAAGTCAAGATTCTGAGAAGTGATAATGGTACTGAATTTAAGAATTCAAAGATGGAAGAGTTCTGCAAATACAAAGGAATCATTCAACAATTCTCTGCTCCTGGCACACCTCAGCAAAATGGAGTAGTAGAAAGGAAGAATAGAACTCTTATTGAAGCTGGCAGAACTATGTTGGAAGAAGCTAAATTACCTACATATTTCTGGGCAGAAGCAGTCAACTCAGCATGCTATACACAAAATCTCACATTGATAAACATGCATGGTGTCACTCCTTATCAGTCACTCAAGGAGAAGAAACCAAGTCTGAAGCATTTGCATGTGTTTGGCTGTAAATGTTTTGTTCTCAGAACTCATCCTGAACAGCTAGGGAAATTTGAAACAAAGGCTGATGAAGGAATATTCATAGGTTATCCTACATCAAGAGCCTTCAGAGTTTTTAATTTGAGAACAAGAACTGTCATGGAGTCAATACATGTATCTTTTGATGATAAGAAGATAACTGGAATCATTGAAGACTCGCATGATAGATTGTTATTTGAAAATGAAGCTTCCAAGGAACCTGAAGAAAGTGAATCAGAAGCTGTCCATTCATCCAGTACTGATGGGTCACCAAATCCTGATGACTCACCAGGTACTGATGGTGCTAATACTGATGATGCAAACAACAGTAATACAACTAGTAGTGCTAATGTTGAGGGGGAGCAACGGCATTCAACTACAAGTTCAGAGTCAACTCAATCATCAGAACAGAATTCTTCAGATACTGATTCAAGTGAAGATCCTGATAACACATCAGGAGGGCATAGCAATAATTCAGGGAGAGCTTCAAATCAATCAAATTCTTTCAATCAAGATAACACCAATCCAGGGGGAGCATCTACTTCAAGAAACAATTTGACACCAGCAAGGAAATGGACAAAAGATCATACTCCTGATTTGATAATTGGAGATCCTGATGCAGGTGTTCAAACAAGAAGTGCAACTCAGAATGAATGTTTATATAATAACTTTCTATCCAAGGAGGAGCCTAAGAAAGTTGAAGATGCACTTAAAGATGCTGATTGGGTTACTGCAATGCAAGAAGAACTGAATGAATTTGAAAGGAATGAAGTCTGGAAACTGGTACCAAGACCAAAGAATAGATCAATTGTTGGTACAAAGTGGATTTTCAAGAACAAGACTGATTCTGATGGAGTCATTATCAGAAATAAAGCTAGACTAGTTGCAAAGGGGTATTCCCAACAAGAGGGAATTGACTATGATGAAACTTTTGCTCCTGTTGCAAGACTAGAAGCCATCAGGATATTTCTTGCTTATGCAGCACATAAGAAATTCAAGGTTTTCCAGATGGATGTTAAAAGTGCTTTCTTAAATGGTGAACTGGAGGAAGAAGTTTATGTTGAACAACCTCCTGGTTTCATTGATCCTAAATATCCAGATCATGTCTACAGACTGGATAAGGCACTTTATGGACTAAAGCAAGCTCCAAGAGCATGGTATGAAACCTTAGCTCAATTCTTACTGGAAAGTGGATTCAAAAGAGGTGCAATTGATAAAACTCTATTTTATTTGAATCATGGTAAGGAGTTGCTGTTAGTTCAGATTTATGTTGATGATATCATTTTTGGGTCAACAAACAATAAGCTGTGTGAAAAGTTTTCCAAGCTTATGCAGTCAAGATATCAAATGAGCATGATGGGAGAAATGAGTTACTTTCTGGGTCTTCAAGTTAAACAGACTGATGAAGGGATTTTTATTAATCAGTCTAAATACACAAGGAATTTACTGACAAGGTTTAACATGCAAGATAGTACTCCTACTTCAACTCCCATAGCTATAGCTACCAAACTTGATCCTGATCAAGGTGAAGAGGTAGATGTAACTCACTACAGAGGAATGATTGGCTCTTTATTGTATCTCACTGCCAGTAGACCAGATATCATGTTTGCAACCTGTCTATGTGCAAGATTTCAAGCAAAACCTAGAGAACCACATCTGATTGCAGTCAAAAGAATTTTTCAGATATCTCAAAGGCACTCCTTCACTTGGCCTTTGGTATGCAAGGGAATCAGATTTTGGGTTGTGTGGTTATTCAGATGCTGATTTTGCAGGATGCAAAATAGACAGGAAAAGTACTTCAGGAAGTTGTCAGTTTTTGGGTGGAAGACTAGTTTCATGGTTCAGTAAAAAGCAGAAATCTATTTCCACTTCAACTGCAGAAGCTGAGTACATTGCTGCAGGAAGTTGTTGTGCTCAGATAATGTGGATGAGAAATCAGTTGTTAGATTATGGCCTGTCATACTCAAAAATCCCTATTTATTGTGATAACCAAAGTGCTATTGCAATGACAGGAAATCCAGTTCAGCATTCTCTTACTAAACACATCAGTATCAGATATCACTTTATAAGAGAACAGGTTCTGGAAGGAACAATTGAACTTCACTTTGTTCCTACTGATCAACAACTAGCTGATATATTCACCAAGCCACTACCTGAAGCTACTTTCAATAAGTTGGTGAATGAACTTGGAATGATGAATTTTGAGAATTTCTGAGGAAAAGCTACAGAGAGGAAATCCTGATAACTGTCAAATCCTGATGGTTATTCAGAAAGGTATGTATCTTTGATCAAATCCTGATAGGACTCAATCCTGACAGGAAATCAATTGGTCAAATCCTGATGTTCAGATATTGAAGCTGGTATGAAAACCAGAGGTTCTATGCTAATTTGTCATTAACACTCCTGGTAAACTCTGGACAATTAGATTATTACTTAGTCTTTGATTAAGTTTTCAGTCTTAATTATGAATTTCAATTTCATTATTAACAGAGTTTATTATTTATCATCTCTATATCACTTTGAGTGTTACTAACAAATTTTGCAGGCAAGTACAGGAAGCAAACAATTGAGAAAATAGACAAATTTCATTAATACTTGAAGATACATTACACATGAAATATGGAAATTACATATTTGTTTTCCTAGTCTATTTTCTACTCAGGAACTCGTGCTTTACAGATAAGCATGAACACGTGCCCTGCAAATTAGCATGAATGCTCCTGAGCAGCTTCACAGTCCTTCAGAACTGGAAGGTCTCTTGTTCCATCCTTAAGAGACAAGAAGAGGAGCTGCTTTACTTGAAGGCGGATCGTCACCGTGACCACCGGGACGCCTCCATGCCTCCAACTTGCATGACATACAAGCATCACGGACTCTCTTCTTACGTTTCTCAAGCTCTCGGACGAGCTCTTCATCATCTTCATCCTCATCCTCTTCATCATCCCAATCGTCTTCATCCTCTTCATTGACAACGATGAGATTTTCAAGAGGATTCCAATCAGGATTTGCCTGATGGAAGTTATGAAGAAGCACATCAGCCATTGCATTCACAAAAGCATGATGCTCCTGTGGATCAGGAATAGGCTGAGGTCCCTCTTGCTCTGCAATCTCTGCTAGAGCCTCATCCATTTGTTGCCAAATTCTATCAAGTTCATCATCAGGTATGTTGTTTTGATTGTTGGCAGCCATTGAAAAACAAAGAAGGTGAAAGGTTTCGTAAGTTTTTCTCTGGAGAGGGTTTGTGTTTTAATAGATATATGATGATTGTTTAACAGTTCTCTTTTATAGAGAATGTGTATTAAGGGTGCAGGTCATTTCTACAATCTCGATGAGACGGTTCGGTTTTCCATAAATATTTTTGCCTCGTTTGCTGGTAAGCGTGTTTTAATTCTATGACCATTAATTTGGTTATTTTTCTTAAACCAAAACGCTATTCAGGATTGTTAAAATAAATTTTGTTTTCTTAAATAAAATTTTATTTTAATCTTATTGAATATTTTGTTTTTCAATCCTGATATGGCAAAATATTTTGTGCGGACATGCTTTTATTCCTGATGAGGTTAGGTTTTTCTTACATCAGAAAATGCCTACTCGTTATGGACTACTTTCTAATGCTATGGTACAAGGACCAACCCATCTTGTTCCTGACACAAGCATGCAACCTAAACAGTCTAAACAGTTAACAACCACCTCTACTGTCTCTCAAAAGACTTTAGTTGTAATATCAAAGAAATCAGCTAGAACTGATGTGTCTGGAAGGCAATCAGGTTCAAAGGATTTTTCCTCTACACCACTCACTAAAAAGAAGATACAAGGGGGTGTACAAGGGGTCCTGGTGAAGAAAGCTGATAAGGTTGTTAAGAATGTTCCTGTGAAAAGGAAGTTAAGGTTGATTGATGAAAGTGATTCAGAGGATGACTTACCTATATCCTCTGTGATGAATGTGAACAAGGAAGTTGCTGATACTGCTACTAAATCTGTGGTACCTTCATCAAAACCACAAAAGACAAGGAAATTATCAAAGAGCAGGTATCATATTCCTTTGACAGTGCAAATGAAGGATACTGATATTCAGACATCAAATCCTGATGTTAGTATTCCTGATGCAACAACAAAAGTTGTCTCTATATCAGACTCTCCAGCCTCTCCATCTCAGATTCGAGGACATTCTTGGGAGAAGGTATCTACAACTGCTTCCTTGGTTGGTCTTACACCTACATCAAAGAAAAAGAGGAATGCAGAAGAGTTAGTCTATCAGAGACAGAAGAAGCTGAAAGGATCAAGCCCACAAGAACCTGAATTTCAGAGTAATTCAGCAGCTACTGTTGATCCTGCCACACAAGAACCACTCAATCAAAGTTTGGGTGAAGGCTTAGCTAGTGGAATGGTCACACAAGAACCATTTTCTCAAAGGGAGAATGAAGACATCAACATTCCAGCTACACAAGAACCATCTTCTCAAAGTGAAGATGCAGGCAAAGCTACAGCTTCTGTTGAAAGATTGGTCGAGAACATTGTCAATGAGGGAAGCACACAAGAACCTTTAACTCAAAGTGTTGAAGAAGCTTCTGAACCTCAAGCTCCACAAGAACCATTGGTAGCAAATACTGATGCAAGCATATCAAATCCTGACGATGTTCCTCCTGACGCTAGTGGTGCTCCTGATAATGAACCTATTTTGATACAGCCACTTCGTTCAAGACCAATGGATCATCCTATCTCAGAATTACAGGATAAAATGAAAGGTATTGCAATTCCTGATCCTGATATATCTCATGGTTCTGATGTTGATAATTCTGATGATGATAGTGATGATGATAATGAGAATCGAAAAGAGAAGGAACAGATTGCTACAGCACTCAAAATTAGTCTTGGAACTAATTTTGGTTCATCAAGTACATATATGGCTAGCAATGCTTTCACTGGGAAAGATCAGAGACAAGATTTTTCTACTCCTTCCTTTGATCCTGCAGAGGCATTTAGACAGAATGAATGGAACAATTCATGGCATCAATCTGATGAATCTATCAGTTTTTTTTCTGCTATTGAACATGCCTATAATGCAGTGAAGTCTATAGAGAATCAAGACTTGAAGAATCATCTGAAGGCTACAACTCTGTTATCCAAAAGTCTGAAAAGTGAGATTGATTCTATCAAGGGTTCAACTGACAAAGTGAGGACTGATATCTTTAATAATTTTACAAAGGTGCCTACTACTTTCCAACTGAGGGTAGTGGAATCCCAAGTGAAATCTGTTGTTTCAGAACAAACCTCAATCAAACAAAGAATTGATTCTCTGGATACTAAGGTAACTGAAATTCAAGCCTCTCTTTCCTTAATTTTGCAATTATTGTCAAATTCTGATGTCAAAAAGGGGGAGAAGGTTATTCAGACAAAATGTACACCTGATCTAGTATTAAGAAATAATGATGATGATACTGGAGATGATGGTGGTGACAAAGCGATACAAGGAGAAACCTCTGATACTGCGGTTTTGAAGTCTACAATTCAAACTTCTCAAAGTCAAACTACGCGGTCAACTCATGTTTCTGATTCTGGAGTTAAGACAGTAAGAACATTGGTGCAATCTCAGATCCTGACGGAAGATCAAATCCTGACACCTGGTCATGGACACATTCTTGCTACAATTCCTGAAGGTGATGAAGATGTGATTATTGATAATCCTGAAGATGCATCAAATTTATTCCAGAAGTTTTCTACAAAAGACGGCAGAATTGTTACTCTATATCACACTGATAAAAGAGTTCAACAATTATATGCAGAAAAGCACTCTCTACAGCAAGTGAAGAATATCCAGATCTCTCACATGAAGAATTCTTGAGACTACAAAAAGAGACAATGGAAAGCTATACTGCTCCTGCTAGAGGTAGAGGAAGCAGAGGTAGGAGAGGTGCTAGAAGAAATAGAAGAGGTTCTTCAACTCAAACAGTACCTAGACAGACAAGGTCTAGAGGGTTAAGAATTGAAGAAATTCCTGAAGCTTCACAAAATCTAATAGATCCTGTTATCAAGGATATCATGGAGAAAGAAGACAAGGAATTTGTTGAAGAAGAACCTGAATTGAAAAGAAAATCAAGTAAATCAACTCTCAGCAATACAAATCAAATTGAAGATTCTAATCCTGACAATATTCAAGATCCTGACGAATCTGAAATTCTGCAAGAGGTTGATTTGATAATCTTATCTACTGTTGTTGATTGTCACAACAAAGAAGTAGATGAAGAAGAAGAAGCCAGAAGAAGAGATATTACAAGAAGAACAAATAAAGATTTCAATCTCTATCTACAAAGGCTTAAAGTTTCAAATGAAAGACAATGGAGAAATTCAAGCAGACAAGAATCTTTACTTGAAAGAAGCTACGCTCATGAAAAGGAGAAATACAAGAAGTGGAAACATATTAGCACATTAAGTTGTGATACACCTATCAGTTTTCAGTCTGGTGGAATTATTACAAGCGCTTCAAGTGTTGTTGATTTGTCTGATATGGCTAGATCAAAAACACTCTGGTTAAAGATGTTTTCGAGTCTGAAGCAATTGTCAAGTAATTCAAGAGGAGGTATTGGACACAGAGATGGTGAATATCTGAATATGTCATATGTTGATCCTTACTCCTTGACAGAAATTGGAGGTACTTTAACTTCTGAAAACCTGAACAATTTATTAGCTGTTGATATAGTTATAGATTGTCATGATGGTTTTGAAAAGAAAGAAAAGCTTCTGTACTTCATGAAAGATGGTAGTGTGAAGATTCTATCTATTCAAGATCTGCTGATGAAAACTACACAGGAACTGAAATATGTTCACTATCTGTTAAGATGGAAGAACCAAGTGTACAAAGAATGGAGTGACATGATTTTGTCAACTATAAGAAGAAGACTGGATGGAAACAGTAATTTCGATGGTAATTATACTCCCATGTACTTAAATCAAAGAGGTCAGGATGTGGAAATGCAAAGGGGTACTGCTGTTAAAGAAGTAAATTTTGGCATGACTCATCTTTCTCTCAATCCCGATGGGATGGAAATTGCTTATCTTTTGCTTGAAGAGCACAGTCTACAGAGAAACTCCATACAGAATCTCAGAGCAGCTATCTACCAGATTAATGAGGAAGATGAAGAACTCAGAAATCTTAAGGAAAGACTGATTCAAATTCTTGAAGAAAAAGAAGAAAGTTTATTATCCAACTTCTTGAAGATGAATCTGTTCTATCAAAAAGCTTAAACAGATAAGTTGTTTCTGAAGATACTCGTACATTTTGATACATGTTTTTGACATCATTGAATATTTGGAATCTATACTTTATTTCACAAAGTATGAGATTGGGGGAGATTGTTAGATCAGAATTCAATGATCATCAGAAGCTAGACTCAACTGATCAGGATTGCTGACGTCATCAGTATTGCATGGTCATCAGTATTTGATCAAGCGTCAGTATCTTATTGATCATCAGGATTCCTACTCAGACTATGATCAGGTTTGATCATCAGGACTTGAAGCTGATCAGGATTCCTACTTCGAGTTATATTTGGAGTCTAGATAAACATGGAAGTTTGTTCCTGGTTTGTAGAATGCAGCTATCGATTAAAGATATGTTTCTATCTTTGTTATGATTAGGACTTATCTTGTTATTGATAGAGAAGCTGTGTGCACTATATAAACACAGTTTTGGTTTCGATTTATGTATTCATTCGAGAGAGAACATAATCGAAGAGAAGCTCTTAAGAACATCAGAATTTCTTAAGAGAGTTTGTAACAGTTTTATATCAAAGTTAATAAAGCTGTTATTGTTATTGTTATTGTTATTGTTATTGATCTTTCATATTTGTGTTATATAAAGTCGAGAATCTTATACAATTGTATTCAACCCCCTTCTACAATTGTTATTTACTGGGCAACAGCTATGAACAGTGCGGGCACACCCTAGATTCTGGTCATTTTCCTGATTTTCTTCGTTTTGCGTTGTTTCTGAGTTCTGATCATTTGTAACCCTTCCATATCGCAAGGTAACTGCTTTTACATGTTCCTTGGCCTCCCGTTTGCCTGGATTAGCTTCCGTATCACTAGGGAGAGTTCCCTGTAGCTTATTCAACAAAGCATTAGCAATCTGAACGATCTGATTCTCCAGAGTTTTGATGGAAACAGATTGGCTCTTGCACATTAGCCTCAATTCTTCCAATTCAGATTTTTCATTAGACGACTGACCAACACTGCCATGAGATGGTTGTTGAAACCCTGGTGGTTGATATGGTTGCATTGGAGCATACTGCTGCTGAAAACCAGAAGAATTAAATGGCTTAGCTCCATACTGCTGACCTTGATACTGCTGATAAGGTTGTTGTGGTTGTTGCATACCACCTTGATTGTTACTCCAACTGAAGTTAGGATGGATCCTGTTATTAGGATGATAGGTGTTAGGAACTGGCTGCTGTGGTCTCTGGAAATTGCTCACAAACTGCGCCGATTCACTAGATATGGCACACTGAGTCGTGTCATGTGCACCTGCACATAGCTCACAAACACTAGCCACCTGTTGTACTCCATAGTTAGTCAAAGAATCAACCTTCATAGACAAAGCCTTTAACTGAGCTGCTATGTGATAACCTCTGAGTTGGATTCTGGTATTCATTAGCAGCCATCATCTCAATTAGATCATAAGCTTCCTCGTAGCTTTTAGCCCAAAGAGCTCCACCTGATGCCGCATCAAGCATTGGTCGTGATTGACCTCCCAGACCATTATAGAAACAATTGATCACTATCCAATCAGGCATCCCATGATGAGGACACTTCCTAAGCATCTCCTTGTAACGCTCCCAAGCTTCACATAAAGATTCTCCAGACTGCTGTGCGAACTGAGTAAGAGCATTCCTGATTGCAGCTATTTTAGCCATAGGGAAGAATTTAGTGAGAAACTTCTGAGCAAGATCCTCCCATGTAGTAATAGAACCTGCTGGTAGAGAATGCAACCATCCCTTAGCTTTATCCCTCAGAGAAAATGGGAAAAGTCTCAATTTCACAGCATCTTCTGACACTCCGTTGAACTTGAAGGTGTCGCAAATCTCAATGAAATCCCTAATATGCATATTAGGATCTTCCGTTGGAGCACCCCCAAACTGAACTGAATTCTGCACCATCTGAATCGTGCCAGGCTTGATTTCAAAAGTATTAGCTACAATTGCTGGCCTGACAATGCTAGATTGAATGTCATTGATTTTCGGTTGAGAATAATCCTTCAAAGCCTTCGTTTCTGCTACTTGATCTGCCATAACTAGATTCAATTCAAGTGATTCCTTACGAGATTGAGAACGTGTTCGCATACACGCTCACTAGGGTAACTGAAACACACCAAACAAAGTAAAATTGATGAGAGAATAATCCGAGTCAGTGAACTTTAACTACCACTGATGACAAGCACATAAACTATATATATAACACCGAGTCCCCGGCAGCGGCGCCAAAAACTTGTTCGCACAAAATCACGCAAGCGTACGCGGTGACAAGTAATATATGAATAAGTCAAGTTCGTTCCCAAAGAGACTGGTTTAGGTTATTATAGTTATGCACTTGTGCAACAATGTATGGCTATTGTTCAATGCTAAGACAAATATCAAATTTGGGTTTTTTATCAACTAAATTAACTAGCAACTTATCAAGACTATAATTAACTAAAGAAAGGACTAACAATTTACTTATGAGAATAAAACATGGGTCCTTACTTCATTAAATACTTCATCTAGAGTTTTATGCCTTTAATCAATGCATGTGACGGTTATGACAACTAATCGGATAACACGAAATCAGTACATGCTACCTTTCAGTATACGTATACCAAACCACCCAAACATCCACAAAAGAGATAGAAGTCGAGTAGACACCAATTATGCTTAGACCCTATATGTCTATAAGATTTGAAAACATAACAGTTTAACGAGCAAGTTATCCATTCAGATTACATAGGGCAGGTAAGATGGTTAAAATTACCTACGAATCATGCATGACAAACATACATAAACCTATGCTAGCATGGAAAGTTCTAAACCTCTATATCCACTTTCGCAATCATAGAGATTAACAAACAACTTAGATGTTAGCTACGCATCCAAGAAGAATAAGTACAACCATACTAGGAAGCGAATAATTCATCACACACAAATCTTTAAAACAATTAACTACTAAAATCCATAGATAAATCCGTCAGAATCCCACGATAACGATTAGTTCATAATCGAACCGTTCGTCATCATGGGTTCTGATGAAAACATGATAGTAATAATGTCTGGAAAACTACTAAAGAGTACTAAGTAATAAGCTTTATGAAAACAACTCCAACGAGCATCCAAAGTATCGCCTAATTAGAAGAATACAATGATAAGATGAAAACAAGATCTTCGTAATTAGCCGTCTTATTGCTCTCTTCCTTGTGGATATGTAGATAGGGATGTAGGTATGTATGTGTATCTCTCTAAAATCGTCCCCCAAGTGTTTATATAGCCTCGCGGTTGACTGGTCTCTGCCCCGTTCCAAAATAGAACACAATCAGGATTCTTCAGCAGTCGACATAGCGCGGGCGCGCTCCTGTGAGACGCGGGCGCGCTCTCTCTCTCTTGCAAACAAGCGCGGGCGCGCTTCCCTTTCTGTCCAGAATTCTGCAAACTATTTTTCTTAACGTTTCTCTGCGCTCTCAACTCCTGCAACTGCATGGCCTTCACTTCTTATGCTCTATACCACCATATAGACATGATAACTCCACAACTCTGCCAACACTGAAGCTCTGCACATTCTAACTAAAAACACATTAAAAACACCAAATACTTGAGTGCGGACGATCAATTTAAGCCGATACGAAGCGTTCCAAGTAGATATAAAATCCACTTATCAACCTCGTTCCCTGAAACTTGACTGACCATCAGCATTTTCTTTATTCTTTCACTTTATCCAGTCCTCACGGGTAAGCAAGAGCTTGCTTTCATTCTTTTCTCGCTTGTACCACTCTTCTTCTGTCAGCGGCAACTTGCCTCTAGCAGTTTGGTTTCGCCCCTTCAATCTTTCCTCATGGGCTTGGAGAGACCCAATAGCCTCTTCAACTGTCATTGTCTCTAAATCTCCAAACTGCTCGATCGTAGAGGCGATTTGGAGAAATTTAGGCAGAACTGCCCTGAACAACTTTTTAACAACATAAGATTCAACCATCACTTCACCTAACGCTCAAATGGTAGAAACCAGCCCGTTCAATTTCATGTAGAAATCATCGAGTTGATCACTATCATCCATTCGTAACGACTCAAACTCCGCTTTCAGCGTCTGTATCCTGGCTTTCTTTACACGATCGGCTCCTTGGCACATAACTTTATTGGCATCCCACCCCTCATTTGCCGTTTTCTTCCCAGCAATTGCCAACAGTATATCCTCAGGTATGCCTTGGTAGATCATAACCAAGGCAACCTTATCCGTTTTCTCATCAATCACAGCCTTTTCATCACTTGATTCCACTGCAGTCCACACTCCCTGGGCCTGCATAAAGACTTTCAACTTCAACGCCCATGCCGTGTAATTTGTCCTGGCTAATATTGGGTAGCTTAACCCGATGGATCCTCCCTTTTCATTTCCCGTGTCCATTTCTTAATTCTCATTGTGAATATTCTGAGCACCGTGCTCTGATACCAAATGAAGAATTGAGCTGGCATATTTTAGTATACACACAAGAGTAATGAAATTTTAGACTGGGAAATATAAAGCTTTTATTAAAACTTCTTAACTTACAATCTGAGAATACATGCATATATAAAATGTCTGAGATTTATTGGCTCCTAAAAACCAGCAACTAGTTTCCTACTAACACTCCATGATCCTACTACTAGACTAAGTCTCTGCTACAAACTCGGGCTAGCAGCTGATTTATTCAAAGAAACACATAAAACCAAATTTAAATTATTCCAACAGATATGAACTTTTCATATTTCAAATGGAGTTTGAGCTTAGAGAAACTTTTTTTTTTCTTAAAAAGTTGCCACGCTCTTAATGTTTTACAAGAGTTCAAGCTGATGCATAGCAAGAGAAACTTTTCTGGCCATGAATTTTATGAAATTTCAATCACACGACTCCATCTTTAAGCATGGAAAAATATAAAGCTTCAACAGATTTTGTCACTTACCCCTTACCTCAGTTCACATGTTATATACGTCGATCGTGTCAAAATAGAAAATGTTCTATTTGGAGCGGATGGTAGCATTCGTGTCAAATTTTCTGTCGATTTTCTTCGTTCTACATTAATATGGAAGAGTTGATATTTCGCTACCTTGGACCATGTTCAATTTGATTTGATGAAACTAAATTGAATATTTTGGCTATCTATGGCCCTATCGGGCTTCAAAAGTTGGTTGAATATCATGTTGGTTATCTTGTTTGATTAACTGAAGAAAAAAGTATGAATTATGCCTTCAAGTACATCCCCTTTGATATAAAATAATTGTTAGTTTCATTTGAAATATTGGTTGGAATTTCCCTTGTTCGGAGAATACATGAAAAAGTCAAATTATGGGTTGGACTATGCTTCTTTCATTCGATGTGCGGCTGGTACTATTCCCCTTGTGATGTAATGTGATGAATGTGAACTTCAATTATTCTATAAAGGGAACGGTGATGGTAAATGCAGATGCATTGCTTGTTAAGGCAAACACATGCCAATTTACAAGTGAAAGAATAGGGAACATGGGGAAAATCTGCCCACACATTGCTCTCTCGTTGCAAAATGGTCAAAAACATGCTATGAAAATAGAGGAGAATCAGTGGTGATGCTAAGAGGATAGTAAAAATGAGACTGAATATTCTCGAATCTCAATAGAACTACTTGACATGGACTTTGTTTCTCGGAGCACTTTTAAGCACAAGAAAACTTAGGCTGCAAATGGCACTCCGGTTTCCAATTTCCACATGTTTCAGTACAAGATCATCCTAGGAGACAACCAATCTTCAAGGAAGAGACACAACTTCTCCAACAACAACAATGATGAATAGAGCATGGTGACGATAATGTGCTACCTATTATTAATATCGTTGATATGAACTTGTGTTTGATCCTACTTTGATAGTGTTTGTAATTATTTGAGCCTTGTATGAACATTCTCTATGATTTTATAGTGTTGAAATATGCCACTAGCCATGTTTCATTTATTTATCAAAATTAGAATGTTAGCAAAAAAAAAGGAAGTATCATAAAAACTAGAAATTCGATAAGGTTGTAAAATAAGGATTGCTCAATGAATTAACACTTTCACATTATTAATGGATCCGGATAATTGAACAACATAACAGTGAATTAATTACTAAGATATCTCCATCACACCGGCCTACACAGTTTGAGGCATTGAAAACTTATGAAATTCCATGTAAAGCTTGTCAAATCTTAATTTCTGGTTACGGTTAGTTTTGGTTCTTATTTAAAAAATCAAGAAACACCGGCCAAAGAACACAAACCCTCATTATTTAATGGGCCAAAGAATGTGAGGGATTCTCCAAGTTTAAGTGAAAACTGTTGTTAGGTTCCTTTAATTGGTTTGTACAACTCATATATTTTTGGCAGTGTATGTTCATGAATGAGAAATGCTTATTCTAAATTTCTAACGATCTTAGACTTTTTTACTCCTGTATGTCAACCTCACCTAGACTTCTACCAGAGGACTAGCTAATAATATGTAAAAAAGATACTGTATATCCTCTACCGTTTATGAATTTAATTTTACGTTAGCTCGGTTGAGAGATATTCATGCACATGAGTATTTTATATAGTATGTGTAGTGAACTATACTATTGTGTTTTGGTTGAATGAATGGAATGAAATGAATTAATTTAAACAATGGAGGCAGCTAGGATGAAATAATTTCAGTAAATGAGTCCAAATTTTACACGAAAACACTATATTATAAAACACGACATCAAAATACAGCAACACGAAAATACACAAATTATAAATGAGTGGTGTTTGTATTTAGTGGTGTTGGTACTAACCGAGACACTTAAATTTTTAAGTATTGTAAATTATACCTTCAACTGATGTTGAATTTTTTTTAATTATAATACGTAAGTTTCCTATTAATAAAATTATCACTGCTTAAGAGGATTACTTGCAAAACCATACAAATTTTTAAGAGGGCCACCAAAGTTAAAATGTACAATTGAGCCATGTGTAAGAATCTAATTTATGCAACTAAACAATTTTCGTGACTCGCCTTCGTAATTCCATGAATTTTTTCCAAGTGCCAATTAAGTGTACTCGTTTTTGAAATATAACATAAGTCCATTTGGGGTCTTCGTCTAATATATTAAGCTTTTAGATGGATTGATTACTCAACATGGTGGTCGGCGTGTGTCACGAGTTTGACTCCCTGCCACCCCCAATATTCTCACAATTTATGAGGGATATGAAGACAAATTAATGCCCCAAAGATGGGCGCCCGTGATCCACTCTTCAACCCAAAAATGGGCTTTCGAGTCAGGGGCAGTGTTGAAATATAACATAAGATCCATTTGGGGCTTTACTCTAATACTTTAAGGTTTTAGATTGATTGGTACCGGTTCCTTAGCGTACATAAATGATACTGGTTCATGTCGACCATTTTCTAAACAAAGCAAACAATGAGATTTAAACCGGTTTGGATTATCCAGTATTTTTTCTTTATCAAAATATGTCCAAACATGCGATGATTGTCTCGAAGTTGTACCACCTACAAAAATTTACAAAACAAATAAATTAGATGGTATGAACGAATAATTTGAAACAAAATTTTAAAAAATGAAAAATGAAATAAAAGCACAAAAATAAAAACAAACTAAAATATGAAAAGTTTAAAAACGAAACAAGATTTTAAAAAGGAAAAATGAAATAAAAGTACAAAAATTAAAATGAACTAAAATTGAAAATTTTAAAAATGGAACAAAATTTTCAAAAGGAAAAACAAAATAAAAGTACAAATATTAAAACGAGCTAAAATTGAAAATTTTAAAAACAAAACAAATTTTTAAAAATGAAAAATGAAATAAACGTATAAAAAAATTTAACGAAGTACAATTCCAAATTTAAAAAAACTAAACAAAATTTTACAAATGAAACGAAATAAGTACCTTGTTCGGTGTTTGTTGTGCATCGAGCTCGAGGTGGTAGCATGGAGGTAGTGGTTGAATCTTGAGACGATAAAGTACCTCTTCCTTGTTCTATATTTTTTTTAGTAAAAAACGTTTCTCATAAAATTGCAACTAGTAAAAATAAATAAAATGCAGGGAGAGATTGAGAGAAAATGAGAGAGGTAGAGATAAAGAGAGATAACAGTATAGTTAGATATTCAGAGAGATGGAGAGGTAGATATGCTGGTATTTATAGGGTGGACTGTTACTTGTAGCCGTTGGGAAGGGAGGCGGGGAGCCGTTGGTGGGTTGCAGAGTGCAGGCTTGTAGAGGAGAGAGCAACAACTAGTGGACTGGAGGCAACGACTAGTGCATGTGCGTGCTGTGCGAATTGTGCGGGCCTGTGCGAGCCGTGCAGGCCGGTTCAGGCTGTTCGAGCCGTGCGGGCCAGTTTGGTTCGTGCGGGTTACATGCATGTGCGATTCGATTCAGCTCGCGAATCGGGCTGGTCCAGTTCCGGTTTTACAATTCTCGACTCTCAACCGGCACTTACAATCTAATGAATTGTGCGGGTTTCGACCCGCCTTGTTTCGGATCGAATGAAACGGGTTGAAAAATGAGCCGGTCTCGGGCGGTCCGTGCAGACCCGCACGAGTGGCCACCTTTAGTTATGATGAACTCCATTCATACATGCATATATAAATAACTAATTTAATTAACATAAGGATGGACAATATATAGGAAAAAACCCAAAATTTCCTATGTTTGTATTATAAGTATGAGAAAACTAACTAATTTTATTAACACAAGTACGAACAATATATAGGAAAAAACCCAAAATTTCCTATGTTTGTATTATAAGTATGAGAAAACTTACCACCGGACCATTAAGTACCGACGATTACGTGACACAAATTCACACAAATTTTAATCCAACCCTATTCATGTAATCTCCAAGTCACGTTTATAAAACAAATAGTGACAATATTGAAGAACTAATGAATATAAAGTAAATGATGAAAGTTTACCTTGACTAGGATGATTATACACAATATTGGGAAAGTTTTTGTTTAAAATATTGATTAGGAAGATCCCATTGCCCTTGTATCTAAGCAACACACATATACCATCATTAAATTAAAAAAAATATGATATTGATGAGGCAAAATAACCCAAAAACACCCAAATTATCACCATCCAATATATAAATAACAAAAAATATACTCACAATATATAAACATATATATACAAATTAATATCATAAGGTACTCACAATATAAAAATATTTACAGAAACAAAAGGACTAAAGAAGTATACAAACATAAACACAAACAACAAATCACTCTAATTTGAACATATACAAACATTCGAACATATACATGTTGGATTATTTATTGGCTTTATGACCTTTTGGCCCTTCAAGTATGGACCATTGTACCCATAAACCCTTCAAGTATTAAAGCGTATCTTTTCGCCCCTCAGGTATCAGAAACGTACTCTTTTGCCACTCAACCGGGACAAAATGAAATATCGGCTTATAACGTTACAAACTGTTGGGGATAATATCGGAAAGTTTGTTTCTGTTTCCATCCACTTGTGTTTGGCGGGAGAAGAATAAACGTGCTTTTGTTTGGTCTTGTTCCTGATAGGATCATTTCATGAAAAACTTTGATTGCATCTTGACCTTTACTATGGAATCCATATGCAGACATCATAGAATTCCATGCTGCAACTGACTTTTCTGATGAATGTCGAAAAACTGTTGCAGCTCTCTCAAGCCTGCCACTATTACTGTATGAATCCACAAGAGCATCTATTACAAATGAATTTGTGTGGAATTGAAACCTAAAAACATATCCATGGATTTGTTTCCCGAATCCTGGTAGTCCAAGTTGGGTACAAACTGATATAATGGTAGCTATGGTGATCTCATTAGGTTCAAAATCAAGAGAACAGAACAATGCTAGTGCTTCTTTAGCATCATTATTCTGAGACAAAGCAGAGATCCTGCAATTCCATGCACATAAATTTCGATTGTTGCAAAAGTTGAACACTAAATGTGCACTGTGGACCCCATCCAATTTTCCATACATGGCAATTAGTGCATTCTGAACACGAATATCTACATCTACCAAAGTTTTTACAGTGAGCCCATGAGACCTTTGTCCCTCAAGCAACAAATCAAGATTCCCGCAAGCTGATATTACACTTACCAAGGTAATGGAATCATGAGAGACTTGGGTTTCTCTCCTTATTAAGTTAAAAGTTCTCAAAGAATCCAAGTAGTAGCCATTATGTGTGCAGCCTACAATGACAGCGTTCCAACAAGCTGTATCCATAATAGCATAGTATCTCCAGACCAAAGAAAAACACGTTTTCAAGTCTCCACAGTTTATATACATGAACATGAGGGAACTAACTACAAGCATATTATTTAGGAAACCCAGTTTTATCAGCCAACCATGGAGTAATTTGCCAAAATTGTGTGATGCAGGAGAATTACACGAAGGAGTTATGCCCAACATAGTGGACAAGCTAGTATGATAAGAGGCTTATCCGAAACAAACTTTCCGATATTATCCCCTGCAGTTTGTAACGTTATAAGCCGATATTTCATTCTGTCCCGGTTGAGTGGCAAAAGAGTACGTTTCTGATACCTAACGGGCGAAAAGATACGCTTTAATACTTGAAGGGTTTATGGGTACAATGGTCCATACTTGAAGGGCCAAAAGGTCATAAGTTTTATTTATTTAATCTAAACATAAATTTTATTTGTTCTGTTTTATTTAATAAGTCTGGTATACACACGTGGGTATGGGGGGTGTATGGGAGTGGACTAGGTCATGGGTAGTTCAGATAAAGTAGGAAGAGTTGGAGGTGGATCAGGTATGTAGTTCCTGGTTTACCGGATCAACTTAGTTTAAATTTCTGCATGAATTCTGTAATCATTATCTCTTCAGTTTTAGTAAGTTATTCCATTCAATAACATATCAAGTAGACTTACAGATATCAAGTCTTTGTTTAAATCCAATATCTGGTATCAGAGCCTAAACACACAAACCCAAACACTCAAACATTTTACACTGATATGGACACCATGAAAGGCAAAGAAAGCTCCTTTGGCTTAAGCTATCCAATACTCACAAAAACAAACTACACAGCATGGGCTATGAAATTGAAAGTCTTCATGCAAGCCCATGGTGTGTGGGAAGCTATAGAATCTAAGGATCCCAAGATTGTAGCTGAAGACAAGGTGGATAAGCGGGCAATGGCCATCGTTTATCAAGGAATTCCTGAAGACCTGTTGTTGTCTATTGCAGAAAAGAAGACTGCCAAAGAGGCTTGGGAGGTAATCAGAACAGTTCACTTGGGGGCTGACAAGGTGAAGAAGGCAAAGGTTCAAACTCTTAAATCCGAATTTGAGGCTCTAACCATGAAAGATAGTGAGTCGCTTGATGAGTTTTGTATGAGATTGAATGGCCTGGTAGCAAATATCAGGGCCTTGGGAGAGAAAATTGAAGAAGCTTATGTTGTTAAGAAAATTCTTCGAGCTGTACCTGAGAAGTTCCTGTAGATAGTATCGGCTATCGAACAATTCGGTGACCTAGAGACAATGTCTGTGGAGGAAGTAGTTGGATCCCTGAAGGCTCACGAAGAAAGGATGCATGGGAAAAAGGAGAATGGTGAACATCAACTTCTTTTGACTAAAGAAGAGTGGGTGAAGAAGGAAAGTAAAGATGGGCAGTTACTCCTCACGCGAGAGGAGTGGTTAAATCGAGCAGGCAAAGGAGGCTCAGGCAGCAATACTGAAGCAAGAGGGAGAGATTTCAGTCGAGGCTACAGAGACAGGAGAAAAGTTCGTTGCTATAATTGCAGTGCGTACGGGCATTACCAGGCTGAATGTCGTAAGGAAAAAAGAGAGAAGGAACCAAAGAATGAAGTGAACCTGACACAAGTCGAGGCTGATGAACCCACGCTTCTGTTGGCTAAATGCGATGATGATAAGAGAAAGATGATCTTGTTAAACGAAGAACGAATGACTCCAAAGCTCAGTATTGTTGAGAAAGACAACTCGAATGAGTCCAGTATATGGTATCTTGATAACGGAGCCAGTAATCACATGACTGGTTCGCGTAGTATGTTCAAATAATTGGATGAAACAGTAATTGGGGAGGTAAGGTTTGGTGATGGCTCCAAAGTGCAGATACAAGGGAAGGGGTTAGTAATCTTTACAACCGAGGATGGCAAGAAGTGCATGCTGAGAGAGGTATATTTTATTCCAAACTTGTGCAATAATATTATCAGTTTGGGTCAGTTGTCTGAAAGTGGTAGTAAAGTACTTATTAAAGGCGATTTTTTGTGGATTTATGATGAGAATGACAAGTTGATTATGAAAGTAAAGAAGTCCTTGAACAGATTGTATAAGCTGGCTGTTAAAATTAATAAAGGTGTATGCTTACTAACAAAAGCAGATGCAGTAACCTGGCTGTGGCACTCACGGCTAGGTCATGTAAATTTTCAGTCTATGCGTCTTATGTCTAGAAATAGGATGGTGCGAGGTTTGCCTAATTTTATTCAGCCCAAAGACCTGTACAAGGGTTGTTTAATGTCCAAGCAAGCTAGACATCCATTTCCATCACAGACGGACTTCACTGCCAAGAAAAAGTTGGAATTGATACACGGTGATATATGTGGCCCCATCTCACCATCAACTCTCTCTGGAAACACATATTTCCTCCTTTTTGTGGATGATTTCAGCCGTGCCATGTGGGTATACATGCTCAAAACAAAAGATGAGGCGTTTGGTTATTTCAAGAAGTTTAAGGCACTGGTGGAGAAATAATCGGGCAATGAGATACAAGTTTTACGGACAGACAAGGGGGGGGGGGGGAATTCTGCTCAGCTGAGTTCACTAGTTTCTGTGAAAACAATGGAATACACAGACATTACACAGCCCCATATACCCCACAACATAATGGGGTTGTGGAGCGTCGCAATCGGACTGTGGTAGCTATGGGAAGAAGCCTGTTAAATGAAAGAAATATGCCACCTTACATGTGGGGGGAAGCTGTTAGACATGTTGTGTACCTCTTGAATCGAGTACCTACAAAGGCAGTGCAAGGAGAGACTCCGTATGAAGCCTGGACTAAGAAGAAGCCTCAGGTTGATCATCTAAGAGTGTTTGGATGTATTTGTTAAATGAAGGTTCCCAGTGTGCATACGAAGAAATTAGATGATAGAAGCAAATGTGTTGTACATCTTGGTAGAGAAGCAGGAACTAAAGCTTACCGCTTATATGATCCTAACACAGGAGCTATACTTGTCAGTAGAGATGTGGTTTTAAATGAAGTAAAGAGCTAAAAATGGAGCGAAACACATGCAAGTGACAGTCAGACTACTTCTTCTTTCGTAGTAACAGGCCAACAGATTGAAGAAATTCAGGGTGCAGGAGAAAATTCTGGAAGTAGAACTGAAGCAAGTGAAGAAGAGGAGCAAGGTGGTGGTATGTTTACGCCACAGTTAGTAACGCCAAGTCACAGTTTTGTTCAGTCATCGAGTCAGAACTCTGTTCAGTCAAGGAGTTCAGACCAGTCTCAACTCGACATGAATGAGACATACAATGGAAGTGAGCCCCCACAACGTTTCAGACTCATTAGTAATATATATATAATGAGACTGAGGAAATGGAATTAGCTGATGAGTTAGTTGTTAGTTGGCATCGATGAGCCTGTCAACTACAACCAGGCAATAAAAGAGCAGCATTGGAAGGACGCCATGGATTGTGAAATTGAGGCAATAAAACGAAATAAGACATGAGAGCTAACAGACCTGCCTTCAGGTCATCGTGTTATAGATCTGAAATGGGTATTTAAAGTAAAGAGAGATACAAATGGTGAAGTTTTGAAGCACAAGGCAAGGTTAATGGCAAAGGGATATGTGCAAAATTTTGGTGTTGATTTTGAGGAGGTCTTCGCTGTTAGTGCTTGTGCCCTAGGGACAATACTATAATGTTCTTAGGGAAGACATTTTGATTATTAATAAATATGTTCTATGGATTTTCTTTCAATTATTTATTATGTCTTTATTAACTGCGATATAAATATTAGAATAATAAATGTCCTTGGAATATAAGCATGAATTCTATATCTCTAAGTATGTGACTTAGAAATGAGATTATATGAGTAGTGTTTATAATCCTAAAAGATCCCTAGTCGAGTATTATTACTTGAGGAAAATAATAATGCATTAAGACTAGTATGTTTGTTGACTGATGACCACATCTCATTGGTCATAAGTATGGTGATACTAAAGTCAAAGACATATGTGCATGTTAGCAGAACATGGACCTGGATAGACCCAGCGTCTGAATTCTTCATGGTAAATGTTATCAAGTGTCATAAGCAATTCTCACAATGATAATGGTGTAATGATCCTTAGACTTGAAATCATTATATTTCTATATGAAAATTAATATACTTTGATTCTACTCAAAGTTACCTTTGACCGGGTAATGATAAAGGTGGACATTGGGTATATTATGAATCATATGAGAAATATGAATGATAGATATAGGATTTAACCCTCCTATTTTAGGAGTGATATTATTGGCCTCTTGATTGAGTGAGACTATGAAATGCATGGCCATGCTCAAATTGTGATTTGTTTAATAGTCTACTCATCGATCAAGTAAACCGGGATTAAATGTTGAAGAGGATGACATAATCCATGCCTCGAGTTTAATCTATAATATAAGGTTAAAAGGATTATATTACATGGAACATTATTCATTAAAGGTTTAATTGGATCACCAATTATTATTATTACTTGGGTAGCAGTGATGTATTATTAGATGCCGCTCATTGTTTATAATTTTATTATGAGATGTTAAAATTATTGCCAACGTAATAATAACCTAAAGGGTTACACATAAAGAATGTTTTAAACGGAGCATTAATTAAATTTCGAATTTAATTGAATTATTATTATTATTGAATTATTGGATTAATTAAGTAGGACTTGATTAATTATATAATAATTCGAATATAATAAATAATACTACTAATAATCAGATTGGGTTTTGGAAGCCCAATCAGATTAGGTATAGGCCCAGAATTCTCTCCATATAAATACATTAAGATGTATTATTTTAGGGTTAAGAAATTGAAAAAAATGTTTTTCTTAAAAAACCCTAGCTGCTCTACATCAAAGAGAGGCTAGAGAGAGAGAGAGAGAGTTCTGAGGGCAGTTCTTGGCTAGTACCAACTCCGGTGATCGTTGGACGATCGGGCGTTCGTGTGGACTAATTAGAGACGTGTATCGCAAGGCGGGACACGTGGTGATCATATCAAAGGACCTCCATTAGTCATCCGTTCGTAAAGCTTCAAAAGGTAAACGATTCTATTCACGAATTAAATATAGTTTTTCGCATGGATCCTGCGGAGGGTTTCGTTAATTTTTCTGTTTTACGCGTTTTTCCGTTGCGTTTTCATGCACGGAACCCTTCAATGGCATCAGAGCTACTTGCGAAAAGTGTTTAATTCGTTTATATGTTTACTGTTTTGATGATAAAATCATGTTTGCGACTATCATAATTGATGCGTTGTTTTTATGAAAACATGTATTTTGTATTGATGTATATACATAAATTGTATAATAATGATGATTGAGATGATCATATGATGATCATATAATCTGTATGTATACTGATATATACATGATATAGTTTTGTTCTTGTTATGAGAATCGTATTCGATACGATTTCTGATTGGCTGCGCAGATTTGGTGAAATTTGCATACTGTCTCATAATTTCGTCGAAAATACCTTTTCGGAAAGGGAAACGGGCGTCGGAACAATACTGACTATGTCACTCGTTCATCTGTAAGGCGTTTGACGTCGTTTACTGTCTGTAAACAGCGATTTATTGTTTTCATAATTTTGATTTTAATTTTCTGCTTTACACTTTATTTGATTTTGTGATTGGATCAAGAAATATATGATATGGTGTGATATGTTGATGCAATATGAGATGTTCTTAACTGTTAATTGAGCATGGTGTATGGTTATGGCCCTAAGACCCATAGGTTAGTGGTTTTTGATTATGGTTTTGGTTTTAAATACGACTTGCATGTCGTTCATTCTTGTAATGATTAAATCTCGAATGTAACTCGAGTTTCTCTTGTAAGTTTATTAGATTAGCTTTTCATATTATGTAATTGATGATATGAAGACATAGAGACATGCCAAGGAGGCGATCAAAGGAGACATTACAAGGAAGCATGAAGACATGTGTAATTTATTATGTTGTATTTGATACCACCATAGATTGACCTTGGTTTTTCCTTAGCTTGGAAAAATCGCATAGGATTGGGCCATAACCAAGCACGTTTACTTTACGCACATTACATATATGATGCATGTGATGATGATATGTATGCGTAGTGATAATGATGCATGTTTTAATTAGATTAAACATGTATGTATTAGATACATCACCCATGCCATGCCTGCTAAACAAGATAAAATCTGTAACGATTCAAGATTTTAAAATTGAACAAAACGAACATGAGATTCCTGTGTTTATGAAACACGGAAATAAGTATGAATTTTCGATTTTTTGATATGGGGCGATTTTGACAAAAATACAAGCAGCGCTTGTAAGTAAGGCGGGTTTTAAGTGAGACCAATGTGACTCCTCCGTTGGACTGGAAATCAAACCATTGATGAATTTTGAATTGAAGTACTTAGTTCAAGAAAAAATTGGGAATCTCTTGATGATGGGATCATGGTCGTTTTAATAATAAAATCCCTAAATTTAAAATATTAAGTCACTTAGATGCCTTCCAATGGGCAACACTCGTCAAGACCTAGATCGAGAAAGAGTGGGTTCGCCAAAGCGAAGCACTCCAATCTATCGTGGTAAGGCGCGATGAAGTAAATGTGATACTTAACTGTTAGACCATTGGGTTAGACTTAACTAAGTTACCACAATAGGATTGTGAACTTAGAGGCATGGAGTTTGGTATGATTTATTGGATAAATATGGACAAATGTTGTTCTACCAAACTTTCCAAGAGTTATATATGATATAATTGACAAGAGTTGTCTACCTAAATAAATCATGTTTTGGGAGAAAAGCCAAAGCTGACCTTAAGCGTGATGAAATATGGATCTTGGCTCACTAGAAAGATTTAGAGTAATGCCTTCCGAATTAATAGTTAGGGCTATTGATTTGATAAAAATAGTGGGAGATATATATTGTGAATATATATGGATAATCACTTGAACATAATTTAATCTGCAACTAACTTATTTTATGCATTTTAACATTGTAGATATCTAAATGGCAAACTCAAACAATTTCTCTGTGCGATCAGTCCTTGAGAAGGAAAAGCTGACAGGAACCAACTTCCTTGATTGGCAAAGGAATTTGAGGATTGTCCTCAGGCAGGAGCGAAAGCTTTATGTCCTTGATATTCCTCACCCTGGACCTCTTGCTGCTGAAGCAACCGAGGCTCAACAAAATGCTTATCAGAAGCATCTTGATAATT
Organism: Heracleum sosnowskyi; assembly: GCA_030848705.1. NCBI lineage: Eukaryota > Viridiplantae > Streptophyta > Magnoliopsida > Apiales > Apiaceae > Heracleum > Heracleum sosnowskyi. The sequence goes on along the minus strand of CM061243.1, from coordinate 23,128,708 downwards.
CTACGGATGTCTGTTGTTTGATGCTAGCGACTATGAGTCCTGAGCTTCAGAAACAACATGAGCGTATGGACGCTTATGACATGATAGAGCACCTCAAAAGGATGTTTGAGGGTCAAGCTCGTCAAGAGAGGTTTGATGTAAGCAAAGCGTTGTATGCATGCAAACAGGGAGATCGTGACCCGGTTGGACCGCATGTTCTAAAGATGATAGGGTATTTGGAAACCCTTGAGAATTTGGGTTACCCGGTTTTACCGGAACACCAAGCAGATTTGATCTTGCAGTCTTTGAACAACAACTACACTCAATTTGTAATAAACTATATTATGAGTGAGATAGACAAAACACCTACCGAACTATTGGCATTATTGAGGACTGCTGAGACCAATATGTCAAAGGCTAACCCTGCTCCCATAATGATGGTGAATAAAGGGAATGCCAAAGGAAAGGGGAAATGGAAAGGCAAGAAGAAGATTGGATCTAAATCTGCTAATCCGAAGCCTGCTTTCAAAAAGGCTTTGAAGCCTACTGGAGGTGTTGCAAAAGGTGCTGCAAAGGGTGATGTATGTCACTTTTGCAAGAAGTCGGGTCATTGGAAGCGTAATTGTCAAGCTTATTTGGAAGATTTGAACCTGAAGGGAATGAAGTCTGTGAAGATTTCTGATTCAGGTATGTATGTTATAGAAGTCAATTTGTCTACTTCTACATCATGGGTATTAGATACTGGATGTGGTTCTCATATTTGTCTAAATGTGCAGGAACTACGAAGGAGTAGGACTTTGGCGAAAGGAGAAGTCGACCTACGCGTTGGCAATGGAGCAAAGGTTGCTGCTTTGGCTATAGGGACTTATAATTTATCGTTGCCCACTGGGCTTATTTTAAAACTTGAGAACTGTTTTTACGTGCCTGCGATTTGCAGAAACATTATTTCTGTTTCTTGTTTGGACAAGAAAGGTTTTTCCTTTACAATTCAGAACAATAGTTGTTCCTTTGGTTTGAATAATGTTACCTATGGGGTTGCACGTTTATTTAATGGTTTATATGTTCTTGATCTTGATATTCATGTCTATAATGTAAATAATAAACGTATTAAGGCTAATGACTCAAATCAAACATACCTTTGGCATTGTCGTTTAGGCCATATAAATGAGAAACACATTTCCAAGTTACATAAGGATGGATACTTGGATAAGTTTGATTTTGAATCATACGAAGAATGCGAACCTTGTCTCATTGGAAAAATGACTAAAGCTCCTTTTACCGGAACTGGTGAGAGGGCCACCGAACGATTAGAACTCATACATAGTGATGTATGTGGTCCAATGCGTACGATGGCAAAAGGTGGCTTTTATTACTTCATAACCTTTACTGATGATTTTAGTAGATACGGATATGTGTATCTTTTGAAGAACAAATCCGAATCATTTGAAAAATTCAAAGAGTACAAGGCAGAAGTGGAAAAGCAAATAGGCGGAAGTATTAAAACTCTACGATCTGATCGTGGAGGTGAGTACTTAAGCTTAGAATTTAAGAATTACTTAAAGGAGTTTGGTATTGTATCACAGCTCACACCTCCTGGAACACCACAGTGGAATGGTGTATCTGAAAGGAGAAATCGTACCTTGTTGGACATGGTGCGATCGATGATGAGTCTAGCGGATCTTCCAATTAGTTTCTGGGGTTATGCTCTAGAAACGGCTGCACACACACTTAACCGAGTTCCTAATAAATCGGTTCAAACTACACCATATGAGATATGGACTGAGAAACGTCATAGCATGTCCTTTTTGAAAGTATGGGGATGCGAAGCGTTTGTGAAACGTTTAGTCACTGACAAGCTAGGACCGAAATCAGACAAATGTAATTTTGTGGGATACCCAAAAGAAACTAAAGGGTATTATTTCTATAATCGTACCGAGAGCAAAGTGTTTGTTGCTCGAACTGCTGTATTTCTTGAAAGAGAACTGTTCTCTAAGAAAAACAGTGGGAGTATGATAGATCTCGATGAAGTTCGAGAACCACATAATGACATTGAACCAGAGTTGGAACATGAGCACGAAGTACATGAAAATGTTACTGCTCAAGAAACACAGGTTGTTCATAGATCTGGTAGGATTCGCCACGAGCCTGAGAGATATTATGGATTTCTCTTAACTCAGACTGGCGATGTAATGCTTATGGATGAAGATGAGCCTCTTACCTATCAGGATGCTATGAATAGTCCAGATTCCGAGAGATGGCCGGAAGCTATGAAATCTGAGATGGATTCCATGTATGAAAACAAAGTATGGACTTTGGTTGAACCACTTGAAGGGGTAAAACCTATTGGGTGCAAATGGGTTTTCAAGAAGAAAACAAACATGGATGGTAATGTAACAACCTACAAAGCAAGACTAGTGGCGAAAGGTTTCAAACAAATTCATGATATTGACTATGATGAAACTTTCTCACCAGTAGCTATGGTCAAGTCCATCAGGATTTTGCTTGCGATAGCAGCTTACTATGACTATGAAATCTGGCAAATGGATGTCAAAACCGCTTTCTTAAATGGGAGCTTAGAAGAGGATGTGTATATGATACAACCAGAAGGTTTTGTAGATCCGAGATTTGCTAGAATGGTCTGTAAGCTACTACGATCTATTTATGGATTGAAGCAGGCCTCAAGGAGTTGGAACATTCGTTTTGATATAACAGTCAAAGAGTTTGGCTTTATTCAAAATGAAGATGAGCCTTGTGTTTACAAGAAGGTTAGTGGGAGCAAAGTGGCATTCCTAGTATTATATGTTGATGATATATTACTAATAGAGAATGACATACCTTCTCTTCAGGCTGTTAAGACTTGGTTGGGAAAAAGTTTCTCAATGAAAGACTTAGGTGATGCTACCTATATATTAGGGATCAAGATCTATAGAGATAGATCTAGAAGATTAATCGGCTTAAGTCAGAGTACATACATTGACAAAGTATTGCATCGTTTTGGGATGCAAGAGGCAAAGAGGGGATTTGTCCCTGTGTCTCATGGGATAGTGATCTCAAAAGAAAACTGTCCTAAATCATCAGATGATAAGGACCGTATGAAAAAAAGGTACCATATGCTTCTGCAATTGGTTCACTAATGTATGCAATGATATGTACTCGACCTGATGTTTTGTATGCTGAGCCAGTGAAGCGGCCAAAGAGGTTGTTTGGCTTCGGAAATTTATTGAGGGACTTGGAGTAGTTCCATCGATCGCAGATCCAGTTGATCTTTATTGCGATAACAATGGAGCTATTGCGCAGGCTAAGGAACCAAAGTCCCATTCCCGAGCAAAGCATATACTTAGACGATATCATCTACTTCGAGAGATTACTAGGAGGGTAGATATACATATATGTAAAGTGCATACTAATGATAACGTTGCAGACCCACTGACTAAGGCTTTGTCGTAGCAGAAGCACGAAGGTCACACTAGTTCCATGGGTATTAAATACATTGGTGATTGGCTCTAGTGCAAGTAGGAGATTGTTAGTGCTTGTGCCCTAGAGACAATACTATAATGTTCTTAGGGAAGACATTTTGATTATTAATAAATATGTTCTATGGATTTTCTTTCAATTATTTATTATGTCTTTATTAACTGCGATATAAATATTAGAATAATAAATGTCCTTGGAATATAAGCATGAATTCTATATCTCTAAGTATGTGACTTAGAAATGAGATTATATGAGTAGTGTTTATAATCCTAAAAGATCCCTAGTCGAGTATTATTATTTGAGGACAATAATAATGCATTAAGACTAGTATGTTTGTTGACTGATGACCACATCTCATTGGTCATAAGTATGGTGATACTAAAGTCAAAGACATAAGTGCATGTTAGCAGAACATGGCACTGGATAGACCCACCGTGTGAATTCGTCATGGTAAATGTTATCAAGTGTCATAAGCAATTCTCACAATGATAATGGTGTAATGATCCTTAGACTTGAAATCATTATATTTCTATATGAAAATTAATATACTTTGATTCTACTCAAAGTTACCTTTGACCGGGTAATGATAAAGGTGGACATTGGGTATATTATGAATCATATGAGAAATATGAATGATAGATATAAGATTTAACCCTCCTATTTTAGGAGTGATATTATTGGCCTCTTGATTGAGTGAGACTATGAAATGCATGGCCATGCTCAAATTGTGATTTGTTTAATAGTCTACTCATCGATCAAGTAAACCGGGATTAAATGTTGAAGATGATGACATAAACCATGCCTCGAGTTTAATCTATAATATAAGGTTAAAAGGATTATATTACATGGAACATTATTCATTAAAGGTTTAATTGGATCACCAATTATTATTATTACTTGGGTAGCAGTGATGTATTACTAGATGCCGCTCATTGTTTATAATTTTATTATGAGATGTTAAAATTATTGCCAACGTAATAATAACCTAAAGGGTTACACATAAAGAATGTTTTAAACGGAGCATTAATTAAATTTCGAATTTAATTGAATTATTATTATTATTGAATTATTGGATTAATTAAGTAGGACTTGATTAATTATATAATAATTCGAATATAATAAATAATACTACTAATAATCAGATTGGGTTTTGGAAGCCCAATCAGATTAGGTATAGGCCCAGAATTCTCTCCATATAAATACATTAAGATGTATTATTTTAGGGTTAAGAAATTGAAAAAACGTTTTTCTTAAAAAACCCTAGCTGCTCTACATCAAAGAGAGGCTAGAGAGAGAGAGAGAGAGTTCTGAGGGCAGTTCTTGGCTAGTACCAACTCCGGTGATCGTTGGACGATCGGGCGTTCGTGTGGACTAATTAGAGACGTGTATCGCAAGGCGGGACACGTGGTGATCACATCAAAGGACCTCCATTAGTCATCCGTTCGTAAAGCTTCAAAAGGTAAACGATTCTATTCACGAATTAAATATTGTTTTTCGCATGGATCCTGCGGAGGGTTTCGTTAATTTTTCTGTTTTACACGTTTTTCCGTTGCGTTTTCATGCACGAAACCCTTCATTTGCACCTGTAACGAGAATGGAAACAATGCGTTTGTTGCTAGCTCTTACAGCCAAGAACGAGTGGGAGGTACATCATTTAGATGTAAAATCAGTTTTTCTGAATGGTACATTATATGAGGAAGTATACGTCAATCAACCTGAAGGTTACGTGAAGGAAGGACATGAAATGAAGATTTATAAGCTTTACAAAGCGTTGTATGGACTCCGTCAAGCCCCACGAGCTTGGTATACTCAGTTGAACAAGAGTCTCGAGAAGCTTGGATTTACAAAATGTCCCTTGGAGCATGTTGTATACACAAAACGGGAGGGAGATGAGTCATTGATTATTGGCGTTTATGTTGATGATTTGATTGTTACACGCACCACTATGGATAATATCGTTAAATTCAAGAGGCAGATGAGTCAAGAATTCGAAATGTCTGATTTGGGCAAGCTGAGTTATTATCTTGGTATAGAGGTCGAGCAGGGAAAGGGTTTTATTGAGCTCAAACAGATGGCATATGCCAAGAAAATTCTTGAGAGGGCTGGCATGTCAGATTGTAATGCAGCAAAGTTTCCAATGGAGCCTAAATTATAGATGCATAAAGATGAGAATGGTAAATCTGTCAATGCTACTGAATACAAGAGTACAGTAGGGGGATTACGGTATTTAGTACACACTCGTCCAGATATAGCATACGCAGTTGGGGTGGTAAGTCGTTTCATGGAGAGGCCTACTATATTTCATCAAGGAGCTGTTAAGAGGATACTAAGGTATATAAAGGGTACTCTAAACTATGGCTTGGTGTACACAAAGGGTCGAGGAGACTACATGCTGTCAGGTTTTTCGGATAGTGATCTTGCAGGTGATGTAGTAGATAGGAAAAGTACAGGAGGAATGGCCTTTTACTTGGATGAATCTTTGATCACTTGGGTCTCTCAGAAACAAAGATGTGTGGCATTATCAAGTTGTGACGCTGAATTTATGGCTGCTATATCCACTGCGTGTCAAGGAATATGGTTGCACAGACTTCTCTGTCTGATATCAGATGTTCAAGCTGGGCTAGTTGTGATTTACATTGACAATAGGTCTGCTATTGACGTGGCAAGAAATCCTATGTTTAATGGTCGGAGTAAGCATATAGATGTGTGTTATCATTTTATTCGAGATTGTGTTGAGAAGGGGCTCATCATTATCAAGCACATTAGTACTGATCAACAGCGAGCTGATGTTCTAACTAAGCCCATATATGTGGTTAAGTTTGAAAGAATGCGTGACTTATTGGGTGTTAATAATCTTAATCATGTTTAGATTAAGGGGGAATATGTTGGATTATTTATTTAATCTAAACATAAGTTTTATTTGTTCTGTTTTATTTAATAAGTTTTGCATGAATTCTGTAATCATTATCTCTTCAGTTTTAGTAAGTTATTCCATTCAATAACATATCAAGTAGACTTACAGATATCACGTCTTTGTTTAAATCCAATAATACAAACATATACAATTATAAATATAATACGAATAGTACTCGCTTGAATTAGAGGAATCGATTGGAGATGAAAGAGGGGTTTAAAACCGAAAAACGGATTTAAAATTGGTAAGACAATGAATAGGGGAAAAACTACGTATTTTATATATTAAAACAAGTAAACTTTTTACCCACAACACTTGTGATGAAGTGTTAGATGTGAAAAGTGATGTAAATATCTTGTCAACGACGGGTAAGCAAAATGGATCTCACTTTCAACAATGGTGCATAAAATCAGTTGGTAATAATGATGACTGTTTGTGAATGTTGGTTCATATATTGTGGGGCCTTTAGTGTGGTGCATTACAATTTTTTACACTTTTTTATTGTTCTTGACCAATATTAATTAACCAATTTTATAAATAGATGTATAATAAATTATAGTTTCTCCTACAAAACTTTTACTTGTATAAATTAAAATTTTCTTTTAATAGTGTCACCCCTTCGTAGAATCCATTATTTGAATTAATCAATCAAATTAGTTTTTAAATTAGAAACATATATTATGCTATTTTACACGTGAAAGAACAGGGAACATGGAGGAAATATGCCCGCACCTTGCTCTCTCGTTGCAAAATGGTCAAGAACATGCTATGAAAATAGAGAAGGAGAATCAGTGGTGATGCTAAGAGGATAGTAAAGACGAGACTGAATATTCTCGAATCTCAATAGAACTACTTGACATGGACTTTGTTTCTCGGAGCACTTTTAAGCACAAGATAACTTAGGCTGTAAATGCCACTCCAGTTTCCAATTCCAATTTCGACATGTTTCAGTACAAGATCATCCAAGGAGAAAACCAACCTTCAAGGAAGAGACACAACTTCTCCAGCAACAACAATGATGGATAGAGCATGGTGACCGTAATTTGCCACCCATTATTAATATGTTGATATGAACTTGTGTTTGATCCTACTTTGATAGTGTTTGTAATTTTTTGAGCCTTGTATGAACATCATCTATGATTTTATAGAGTTGAAATATGCCATTAGCCATGTTTCATTTATTTATCAAAATTAGAATGTTAGCTAAAAAAAGGATGTATTATACAAACTAGAAATTCTATAAGGTTGTAAAATAAGGATTGCTCAATGAAGTAACACTTTCACATTATTAATGGATCCGCATATTTGAACAACATGATAGTGAATTAATTACTAAGATAGCTCCATCACACCAGCTACACACTTTGAGGTGTTCAAAACTTATGAAATTCCAGGTAAAACTTGTCAAATCTTAATTTCTTGTTAGGGTTAGTTTTAATAATGATGACTGTGTGTCAATGTTGATTCATATATTGTCACCCCTTTAGTGTGGTGTATTACATTTTTTTACTCCTTTTTTGTTGACCAATATTAATTAACCAATTTAATAAATAGATGTATAATAAATTATAGTTTCTCTTACAAAACTTTTACTTGTATAAATTAAAATTTTCTTTTAAAAATGTCACCCCTTCCTACAATCCTTTATTGGAATTAATCAATCAAATTAGTTTTTAAAATTTGAAACATATGTAATGCTACTTTTTTTACCTCTGGATATTTTTTCTATAAAATTCTAATATAATACTATTATAATAAGTTATGATTAAACTATAACTTTTAATTTTTTACCATCTTTTATTGTAATTTTCTCTAACCAAAATAAAAACAATATTGTTAGAGTTAAATATAAAATAAAAAATGAGTTTTAATGCTATACTTTCACATCTTGCCCTACAAAAATTAGAGATTATAAACTCCACTAATGAACCACAATGAAAATCATTAAAACGTTTAATATTTTGTCATTAATAAACCATTATGAATATCCTTCAAAAGTTTAAGATTTTAGACAAAAATAGATCTTGGAGTCCATTTGCAATAAAAATTAAACATTTAAATAATTGTTTTGCACCATTAAAAAGTCCAAAAGCAAGATATTATATAAAATTAAAAGCATCAACTAAATCCAAAAATAAATATAGACATCCGATTTTAAAGCAAAGATAATAATATGATACATTTTTCATATTATAAATACATGTAATATAAAATATTATTACTAAAGAAAAGAAATGTTATTTTTATTTATTGATAGGCTAATAATTATGCAAATTAAAATATATAAAAAAGTTTAAATATTATAAATCTCAACGAGTAGTGTGGATAAACAAATACTATTATAATTTATACCAAAAAACTAAAGTGTGGTATGTATTTTTTTTTAAAAAGAAGTTAATTTTTATTCCATATGTACATCTCCTTATTAAATTATCAAATAATGCTTATACCTCATTATTTTATGCAGATGTGTTTACATATATTTTTAATTGAAAGATGAAACTTATGAATTTTTTTCGTAATTAGTACTATAGTAGAATGAAAGTTTCACAAATCAAAATTCACGTAATGATAGATTAAAAAATTTCATTACATATGAATTTTTGAGAGATATAATAATAAAATTTTAATGTATTTCAAATTAAATGTTGACCGCCTATCCTTTTTAAAGTATAAAAAATGAAAAATTCTCAAATCCAAAAAATTCCCTACGTATAAGTAAAAAAAATAAAGTTTAAAGGAATCTTTTACATCAAATTGTTAGCTAATAATAATGAGGGGATATGAAGGTAGATATGTTACATATTTAACAAAATTATGAAAAATGAAATCAATGAATTTCTTTTTGAATAATTGTCTCATATACCGATTAAAGAAATCTTGAATACTTGATTAAAGAAACCCTCTGCATATAGAAATTCTCATTCTTATTCTTATTCTAACGTTTCTTCTTAATCACTGCTTATAAATTCAACAAACCAAATTTCTACAAGCAATTTTCTCCAGGCTAGTGTAAAGTCTGAATATGTCTACTCCCGGTAATACTGACATTACCTGATATATAGTTCTGGTACAATACATGAGATAAGGAAAGCATGAGATAAGGAAAGCTAACAAACTCCGATAAACTAGGAAACTAGATAGAGCTAACAAACTAAGTTGATATGCCTCAATGCTGATGTGTATCGTAGCTAAATAGTAGGAGAACTAACATCCCCCCTCAAGTTGGGAGCCAAAGAATTGCAGACTCCTAACTTGCCAAGAAGGTAAGACAGCTGAGATGACGATAAAGCCTTGGTAAAAATGTCAGCAGGTTGATCCACAGACGAGATATGTTGACTAGCTATCATCCCTTGTTGGAGCTTTTGCCGAACCAGATGACAATCAATGTCAATATGTTTGGTACGCTCATGGAAAACAGGATTCGAAGCAATGTGTAAGGCAGACTTGTTGTCACCGTAAAGAGTAATAGGAGTGAGATCAGAAATCTTCATTTCAGTCAGAAGAGAGACGATCCAAGTCAACTCACAACAAGTATCAGCTAAAGCTCGATACTCAGCTTCTGCAGAAGAGCGAGAAACAATAAGTTGTTTCTTACATTTCCAGCTAACAAGAGAGTCACCCAGTAGAACACAGAAACCTGTTAGGGACTGACGAGTATTAGGACAACTAGCCCAGTCCGCATCACAGTAGGAAGAGAGAGCAATATTCTTGGCCGAAGAAAGCAGTAACCCTTGATTACAAGTACCTTTAAGATACTTGAGTACCTTAAGAGCCGCATGCCAATGGGACTGACAGGGAGCAGTCATAAACTGAGCCAAAACATGGACAGGGTAGGACAAGTCTGGACGTGTGATTGTCAAATAAATCAAGCGACCAACCAAACGTCGATAGGCAGAAACATCTGGGAGAAAAGGCGTGGTTGTATCACCAAGTAACGGATGATGCTGATCCATTGGTACGCAGGAGGATCGGGAATCAAACAAGTCAGTATCTTTCAAGATATCCTGAACATACTTATGTTGATGTACATAAATTCCTTTAGCTGACCTTGAGAGTTCAAGACCCAAAAAATAGTGAATAGAGTCTAAGTCCTTAATTTGAAACTGTGTGCCAAGAAACTCTACAACCTCAGCAAGCAAGGAGGAATCATTCCCAGTTAGAAGCATATCATCAACATAAATCAATAGATAGGTAACTGACTTGTCACGTTGAAAGCAAAGCAGGCTAGAATCACTAAGCAACTGAACAAAACCAAACTGGACTAGAGCATTAGACAAGGCAAACCACTAACGTGGTGCTTGCTTAAGGCCATAAATCGATTTGATAAGACGACAAACTAAACGTAAGTTAGCAAAACGTTCTTGAATCTCAGCAGGTGGTATATAACCAGGAGGTAAGGCCATATACACCTCTTCATCAAGGAGACCATGTAAGAATGCATTCGTTACATCAAGTTGTTTAATAAACCAATTAAGTTTGGCTGCCAATGTAAGCAAGATACGCACTATAGACATCTTAGCCACCGGAGCAAACGTCTCAAAGTAATCCAATCCCTCCGTTTGGGTAAATCCCTTGGCAACTAGGCGTGCCTTGTATCGATCAACATCACCATTTGGAAGATACTTAATTTTATATATCCATTTGCAGCTGACAGCCTTCTTACCAGGAGGTAGTGGCTGTAATTCCCATGTATGAGTTTCCTCTAGAGCCGCCAACTTAACATTCATAGCCTCACACCAAACCGATTGCTGAACAGCTTGTTTATAGGTAGAAGGCTCCAGAAGCACAGTAGAGTTGGCCATAAAGTGGACATAAGTAGGATCAAAAGGTAAGGAGGCCATATACATTTGCAAAGAACATGAGTTGACAATAGTACCAGATGCAGTGGGAGACATAAGTTGAATGTGATTGACCAGATGAGAAGGAAGCCCCGTATAATCGGAGAACTTGGCAGGTAAATGCCGAGTACGAGCAGGACGATCAATGACATATGGCAAAGTAGCATCAACAGCAGGTTCGACCAGAGAAGTACTAGAGCCATGCGTACCAGAAGCTCCATCCAAGTTTGTGGCAGAGTTATTCGACTCATTATCAGAATTTGGGACAAACAAAGGATCACTATCATCACTGGCAGAATAGCTGGACTGACAAGGAAAAAGGTGAGACAACGAGGATGAAGGTTCATCTTTAAAGGGGAATACTGATTCGACAATTCAAGGTGGTTCAAGCACAACGTCCCGTACTTTGGAACCATCAAAACCTTTTGCACCGATTGCGTTATACATCTCCATGTGATATTAAAGTAAATTAAATGTTCTTATTGTTACACCAAAGTCTGAGGTACCAGATATATAGTTCTGGTACAATACATAAGATAAGGAAAGCATGAGATAAGGAAAGCTAACAAACTCCGATAAACTAGGAAACTAGATAGAGCTAACAAACTAAGTTGATATGCCTCAATGCTGATGTGTATCGTAGCTAAATAGTAGGAGAACTAACACCATGCTAACTCCTTATGTCCAATTTGCTTTAGTGTTCATGAAAATCCAGACAATCTCATTACTTCAAAGATTGTTGTATCTTGCTTGAGATCTCTTCTTCTCACGTCAGTTGTATTGGTTCTCACCCCAATGCTCCTTATCTCTGTGTCATGTGTTTAAATCAGAACTCACCTCTCCTTGTTCTTGGTGATTCTAATGGAGGAAAGGTAGTAGATAAGAAGGCTGCCTCGATTTTCCTTGCTGCTTGCAAAATTTCAGCAAATAGCATAAAAAAGGCCGTTATAGCTGCCAAGGTGGAGATGGAGGTGAAGGCCAAGGAGGCCACTGATGCCAGAAAATTGGCTATAAAAGCTGTTGAACACGTGGAGCATCTTCGAAATATTGAGAGTGCTGAACAATGACAAGACAATAGACAATAGAAGGAATCATGAGATTTGGATAGAAAAGTTTATATTTTACTTTATCAAAACAATAGACAAAATATATTGGGTGCACTTTGATTTATTTTAGTGTACAATACCAAGTGAGAAGTTAAAGTATTAGTTGAATTTTATGTTGTGGTTCTCAGCTTACCAAAATTTCCTGAGCAAATTGTATTTTAAGTTTAATTTACAATAAAAATTTAGGGTTCACATTTTTATTTCTAGACAAATGAAAGATTATTCCTTAATAATTTTAAAAAAAATTCATGTTATCAAATTTGCACAAAACTAATTAAACAATTATCAAACAAACACTAGTGACTTAATTTTCTCTCATCTCTCTCTTCTACCCTTCTCAAAACCCTACCTTCCAAATTTATAAACTCCTCTCAATTCAACCAGCTTCACTAGTATTCCTTAACCATCCTCCTCGTTTCGCACTCCCATCTCATATTTCTCTATTCATCCATCATCTTTGACGGTGTTTTGTTGAAATATTTCTCATCACAAAGCTCTTCTGTTCTTGGAGAGATTTGATTTTATTTTTCTCTGCTAAAAATGAATTAATATTTGAAAGATGACAACTTTTACACGATTGAAAATGCTTCTAAATTTATAAATTAATACCGATATGAACTTGTCATATTTCAAATGGAGTTTGTGCTTAGAGAAACTTTTTTTTTTCTTAAAAAGTTGCCATGCTCTTAATGTTATTCAAGAGTTCAAGGTGATGCACAGCAGGAGAAACTTTTCAGGCCATGAATTTTATGAAATTTCAATCACACGACTCCATCTTTAAGCATGGAAAAATATAAAGCTTCAACAGATTTTGTCACTTACCCCTTACCTCAGTTCACATGTTATAGACGTCGATCGTGTCAAAATAGAAAATGTTCTATTTGGAGCGGATGGTAGCATTCTTGTCAAATTTTCTGTCGATTTTTTTTGTTCTACATTAATATGGAAGAGTTGTTATTTGGTTACCTTGGACCATGTTCAATTTGATTTGATGAAACTAAATTGAATTTTTTGGCTATCTATGGCCCTATCGGGCTTCTAAAGTTGGTTGAATATCATGTTGGTTATCTTGTTTGATTAAATGAAGAAAAAAGTATGAATTGTGCCTTCAAGTACATCCCCTTTGATATAAAATAATTGTTAGTTTAATTTGAAATCTTGGTTGGAATTTCCCTTGTTCGCAGAATACATGAAAAAGTCAAATTATGGGTTGGACTATGCTTCTTTCATTCCATGTGCGGCTGGTACTATTGCCCTTGTGATGTAATGTGATGAATGTGAACTTCAATGATTCTATAAAGGGAACAGTTTTGGCTCAAGCTACACCGGTGATGGTAAATGCAGATGCATTGCTTATTAAGGCAAACACATGCCAATTTACAAGTGAAAGAATACGGAACATGGAGGAAATATGCCCACACATTGCTCTCTCGTTGCAAAATGTTCAAGAACATGCTATGAAAATAGAGGAGAATCAGTGGTGATGCTAAGAGGATAGTAAAGATGAGACTGAATATTCTCGAATCTCAATAGAACTACTTGACATGGACTTTGTTTCTCGGAGCACTTTTAAGCACAAGAAAACTTAGGCTGCAAATGCCACTCCGGTTTCCAATTTCCACATGTTTCAGTACAAGATCATCCTAGGAGAAAACCAACCTTCAAGGAAGATACACAACTTCTCCAGCAACAACAATGATGAATAGAGCATGGTGACGGTAATTTGCCACCCATTATTAATATCGTTGATATGAACTTGTGTTTGATCCTACTTTGATAGTGTTTCTAATTATTTGAGCCTTGTATGAACATCATCTATGATTTTATAGTGTTGAAATATGCCACTAGCCATGTTTCATTTATTTATCAAAATTAGAATGTTAGCCAAAAAAAAAGGAAGTATCATAGAAACTAGAAATTCGATAAGGTTGTAAAATAAGGATTGCTCAATGAATTAACCCTTTGACATTATTAATGGATCCGGATATTTGAACATGATAGTGAATTAATTACTAAAATATCGCGTTGAAAACTTATGAAATTGCAAGTAAAACTTGTCAAATCTTAATTTCTGGTTAGGGTTAGTTTTATTGTAAAATAGCTAATAACACACAGGATAGAAGAGATGTTTATTTGTTTAGACAACTGAATGGATAAACTACGTACTTGATACTTTTAAAAGAAGAGATTACAAGACTATTAAAGCTACATCTAACGACTAACTGGATAGCTACAAACCAGGGACGCTAAGCTGATTTTACTCCACTAGACCCCAACAAACTACAACTGCCCATGACTCATTCCTACTGCAACTTATACGCTACAGAGGTCGACTTATTCAACAGAATAAAACAAATAAATTAATTATGTTAGATTAAGAATCCAACATATTCCCCCTAATCCAACATCAATTAAGCTGCTTGTCCTCCAGTAATTTCTTTAACTCCTAGCAACTTGCGCATCCTTTCGAACTTAGCTGCAGATAAGGCTTTTGTCAGAATGTCAGCACGCTGATCTCCAGTACTTACATGCTTAATAACTATGAGACCCTGTTCCACGCATTCTCTTATAAAGTGGTACCGGACGTCAATATGTTTGCTCCGTCCATGAAAGACGGGATTTTTCGCAAGGTCAATAGCAGACCTGTTGTCAATGTACAAAGTAACAGGACCAGCCTTCACGTCGGAAATTTGACTAAGAACCCTTTGTAACCAGATCCCTTGGCATGCTGCAGCCGTGGCAGCCATGAATTCTGCTTCACAGGACGATAGAGCCACACACCGTTGCTTCTGAGAGATCCATGTAATCAAACTTTCGTCCAAGTAAAATGCCATACCCCCCGTGCTTTTCCGATCATCAATGTTTCCAGCCAAGTCGCTGTCCGAGAAACCTGATAGTAAGTAATTTCCACGCCCTTTCGTATACACTAGTCCAAACTTCAGAGTTCCCTTTACATACCTAAGAATTCTCTTTGCTGCATTTAAGTGAAATGTAGTAGGACGTTCCATAAATCTGCTAACCACCCCTACCGAATAGGCAATATCAGGTCTCGTGTGTACTAAGTAACGCAACCCTCCCACCATTGATTTAAACTGGGTTGAATCAACTGGTTCGCCATCTGCATCTTTAGTCAGTTGAATTTTATACTCCATGGGATATTTTACCGGATTACACTCACTCATACCTGCTTTTTCAAGGACCTTTTTGGCGTATGCTGTTTGCTTTAATTCAATGTACCCTTTGTGCTGCTCAACTTCGAGACCAAGATAATATGACAGTTGGCCCAAGTCAGTCATGTCGAACTCTCTGGCCATCTGTTCCTTAAACTTTACTATGTTAGCAACACTTGTACCAGTAATCAAAAGATCATCCACGTATACACCAGTTATTAATGAATCTGAACCTTCCCTCCTGGTGTAGACGGCATGCTCAAACAGACATTTGACAAAACCCAAGCGATATAAACACTTGTTGAGCTGGGCATACCAAGCTCTAGGGGCTTGACGTAAACCATACAGAGCCTTCAACAGTCTATACACTTTAGTTTCTTGACCAGCTTTCTCATATCCCTTTGGTTGAGAGACATACACTTCCTCCTGCAATTCCCCATTCAAGAAAGCCGACTTGACATCAAGGTGATGCACCTCCCAATCACTTTTAGCAGCTAGAGCAAGTAGTAGACGAACCGTCTCAAGCCTTGTAACCGGAGCGAAGACCTCTTCATAATCGATCCCATATTTCTGCACATACCCCTTTGCTACGAGGCGTGCCTTGTGTTTTATGACTTCTCCATTTGTGTCCTTTTTCTGTTTGAAGATCCACTTCAAATCGATGGCTTTATGTCCCTGGGGAAGATCAGTTAGGACCCAAGTTTTATTCCTTTCGATTGCGTCAATCTCGCTGTGCATCGCGTCCTTCCATACTTTACTTTTTGCTGCGTGCTCATACGTGACAGGGTCATCAGTTCCCAATAATAGCATCTCTTCTGCTATTTCAATTTCTTCTGTGGTGTCATAGATATCACTAAAGAGTCTGGATCGTTTTGGCTCACTGTTGGCATTAGAAGTACCAGATTCTGCATCACCATATTCTGTACTCGACAAGCTGTGAGGTCGTGTTCCAGGAGTGTCTGCAACTGAGCTGTTAGTCCCAGTTCTTTGTGACTGTGGAGTGGAGGTCCCTGAGAAACCATTGCTTTCTTCAGTAATAACATCATTCTCAAAACCCACTACTGTAAAGAAACCAGGAACAGTGTTAGCTTTCCCATGCTCTATTAACTCCCATGGCCAACCCTGTGATTCATCGAAAACAACGTCGCGACTTACATGAATGGTTCCAGTATTAGGATCATAAAGGCGATACGCCTTTATTCCCGGTTCCCTCCCAAGATGCACCACTTTCTTACTTCTATCGTCTAATTTCTTTACATGAACAGAGGGAACTTTCATGTGAGCAATACAACCAAATATACGTAAGTAATCCACAAACGGTTTCTTACTATGCCAGGCTTCATACGGAGTCATTCCTGTCAAGCTTCGTGTAGGAAGTCTATTCAGAACGTATACTGCATGTCGAATCGCCTCTCCCCATAGTTGCGAGGGAACCTTCATTTCTTTAAGCATGCTTCTTCCCATTGCTACTACTGTTCTGTTACGTCGTTCAACAACGCCGTTTTGTTGGGGAGAATACGGTGCAGTATAGTGACGAATTATCCCTTCGTCGTCACAGAACCTGGTAAACTCATGTGAGCAGAATTCCCCACCTCGATCGGTCCTGAACACTTGAATTCCTGGATTTATACCTTTCTCAACAGTTGCTTTAAATTTTTTAAAAACAGATAGAGCTTCATCCTTGGATTTTAACATATAAACCCACATCATTCGTGTAAAGTCATCCACTAATAGCATAAAATATTTGTTTCCGGCTGGCGTAGAAGGATTAATGGGACCACATAAGTCTCCATGTATTAATGCTAAAGGAGTATTTGCAGTAAATTTTGATTCAGTGGGGAAGGGCTTACGTGTTTGTTTCGATAAAAGGCATCCTTCGCACAGCTCCTTTGGTTGACTTAACACAGGCATTCCATGTGCCATTTGTTTCCTTGACATTTCTTGCATTGCTTGATAGTTGACGTGTCCCAACCTCAAATGCCACAGACGAGTTGTCTCCTCCATTTTAGTCAACAGACATGCTCCTTTGATTTCTTGAATACTGAGCTTGTATAGTCTATTGGATGACCTTTGTACTCGAACAAATAATCTTCCAGAAGTATCATATACCCACAGCTGGTCACCATCAAGAACCACCTTATTTCCTTCTTCAGAGAGCTGCCCCAAACTAATTATGTTGCTTTTGAGGGTTGGAATAAAGTATACATCTTTGAGTTTCTTTTCTTCGCCATTTTTGCATGCCAAATTTATTGTTCCCTTGCCTTTTATGTGCACCACAGATCCATCCCCAAACTTCACTTGGCCTGTTATCCTTTCATCCAGGTCTGAAAATTTCTGGCGATACCCAGTCATATGGTTACTGGCACCATTGTCCAGATACCATATATTTTCTTCAATTTTCGCCTCAATCTCCTTTCCCACACTGGTCGTTGCCTTTCCTGTACTCGTACTCTGTAGCATCATCCTCACATCTGAGCAGTGTTCTGTTCCATTTTCGATCTCTGCCACCAACAAGGCAGGCTCATCATCATTTATCTGCGTCAGGTTCACCTCAGCTTTTTGCTCTCTTTCTTTGTCCCGCTTTGGCTTGCGGCACTCTGCAGCGAAATGGCCATGGTTTAGACAATTAAAACAGCGTACCCTGCTTCTATCACGAATTCCACGGTTATCCCTACTGCGATTCTCAGTCCCACCTGAGCTCCCTCCTTTACTGTTCCTTTTAAGCCACTCCTCTCTTGTGAGCAGCAATTTCTTCTCGCCTCCTTCCCGTTTTGACCATTCTTCTTCAGTTAACAGGAGTTGCTGTCCACTACTCGTGTCAGCTTGACCCTTGAGCCTCTCTTCATGTGCTTTAAGAGATCCTACAATCTCTTCAACTGACATGGATTCCAGATCGCCAAACTCTTCTATTGCCGACGCAATCTGCAGGAATTTGGCTGGTACGGCTCTCAACAACTTCTTCACCACGTACGCTTCCTCAATAGTCTCGCCTAGAGCTCGTATATTAGTCACTAGGCTGTTCAACCTCATACAGAAGTCATCCAAATTATCTGTTTCCTTCATCGTTATTGACTCAAATTCAGCTTTAAGTGTCTGAGCACGTGCCTTCTTCACCTTATCAGCGCCCAGGCATTGAGTTTTGATTGCTTTCCAAACTTCTTGTGCGGTCTTTTTTCCTGACAAAGAGAGTAAAGTGTCCTCAGGAATGGCTTGATAAATCGCAGCCATGGCTATCTTGTCAGTGCGTTCTTCAACAGTGGCTTTTGGATCTTTGGGCTCGACTGCTTCCCATACACCGTGAGCCTGCATAAATACCTTCATCTTGAGTGACCATGCAGTATAATTACTTTTGGACAACATAGGGTAACTCAGGCCGAAAGACTGCTCCTTGTTCTTGTTGGGTTCCATGAATGTGAACTTGGGCATGTACTTGGGCATTCGCCAGATGATCATGCTCTGATACCAGATATTGTAAAATAGCTAATAACACACAGGATAGAACAGATGTTTATTTGTTTAGACAACTGAATGGATAAACTACGTACTTGATACTTTTAAAAGAAGAGATTACAAGACTATTAAAGCTACATCTAACGACTAACTGGACAGCTACAAACCAGGGACGCTAAGCTGATTTTACTCCACTAGACCCCAACAAACTACAACTGCCCATGACTCATTCCTACTGCAACTTATACGCTACAGAGGTCGACTTATTCAACAGAATAAAACAAATAAATTAATTATGTTAGATTAAGAATCCAACAAGTTTTGGTTCTTATTTAAAAAATCAAGAAACACCCGCCAAAGAACACAAACCCTCATTATTTAATTGGCCAAAGAATGTGAGGGATTCTCCAAGTTTACTTGAAAACTGTTGTTAGGTTCCTTTAATTGGTTTGTACAACTCATATATTTTTTGGCTGTGTATGTTCATGAATGAGAAATGCTCATTCTAAATTTCTAACAATCTTAGACTTTTTTACTCATGTATGTCAACCTCACCTAGACTTCTACCAGAGGACTAGCTAATAATATGTAAAAAAGATATTGTATATCCTCTACCGTTTATGAATTTAATTTTATGTTAGCTCGGTTGAGAGATATTCATGCACATGAGTATTATATATAGTATGTGTAGTGAACTAAACTGTTGTGTTTTGGTTAATGAATGGAATGAAATGAATTAATTTAAACAATGGAGGCAGCTAGGATGAAATAATTTCAGTAAATGAGTCCAAATTTTCATTATCAGATTAATTTTGAAAAAGTGAGTATGATGAAAAATGAAAAATTTAATATTTCATCAAAAACAATTAAAATATTTTAATTTATTTACTTTTTATTTAAAATTACACGAAAAGACTATATTATAAAACACGACATCAAAATACAGCAACACGAAAATACACCAATTATAAATGAGTGGTGTTTGTATTAACAATTATGTAAACTAAAAGTATACGACACAAAAGTACAAAACACTAACCAATTGTCAGGTCTGAGCTCTACTTAAGTTTATTTTTTTAACCAATCAGAACATAAGCCCTAGTTTCGTACTAACCCAGACACTTAAATTTTTAAGTATTGTAAATTATACCTTCAACTGATGTTGAATTTTTTTTTAATTATAATACGTAAGTTTCCTATTAATAAAATTATAACTGCTTAAGTGAATTACTTGCAAAACCATAAAAAATTTTAAGAGGGCCACCAAAGTTAAAATGTACAATTGAGCCATGTGTAAGAATCTAATTTATGCAACTAAACAATTTTCGTGACTGGCCTTCGTAATTCCATGAATGTTTTCCAAGTGCCAATTAAGTATATTCGTTGTTGAAATATAACATAACATCCATTTGGGGCCTTCGTCTAATATATTAAGGTTTTAGATGGACTGATTAGTCAACATGGTACCTGGTCGGCGGGGGTCACAAGTTTGACTCTCTGCGACCCGCAATATTCTCACAATTTATGAGGGATATGAAGACAAATTAATGCCCCGAAGATGGGCGTCCGTGATCCACTCTTCAACCCAAAAATGGGCTTTCGAGTAAGGGGGAGTGTTGAAATATAACATAAGATCCATTTGGGGCTTTACTCTAATACGTTAAGGTTTTAGATTGATTGGTTACTCAACACTCGTACCGGTTCCTTAGCGTACATAAATGATACTTGTTCATGTCGACCACTTTGTAAACAAAGCAAACAATGAGATTTAAACTGGTTTGGATTATCCGTTATTTTTTCTTTATCAAAATATGTCCAAACATGCGATGATTGTCTCGAACTCGTACCACCTACAAAAATTTACAAAACAAATAAATTTGATGGTATAAACAAAGAATTTGAAACAAAATTTTAAAAAATGAAAAATGAAATAAAAGTACAAAAATAAAAACAAACTAAAATATGAAAATTTAAAAAACGAAACAGGATTTTAAAAAGGAAAAATGAAATAAAAGTACAAAAATTAAAACGAACTAAAATTGAAAATTTTAAAAATGAAACAAAATTTTCAAAAGGAAAAACAAAATACAAGTACAAATATTAAAACGAACAAAAATTGAAAATTTTAAATACAAAAAAAAATTTTAAAAATGAAAAATGAAATAAAAGTATAAAAAATTTAACGAAGTACAATTCCAAATTTAAAAAAACTAAACAAAATTTTACAAATGAAACGAAATAAGTACCTTGTTCGGTGTTTGTTGTGCATCGAGCTCGAGGTGGTAGCATGGAGGTAGTGGTTCTATATATTTTTTAGTAAAAAAAGTTTCTCATAAAATTGTAACTTGTAAAAATAAATAAAATGCAGGGAGAGATTGAGAGAAAATGAGAGAGGTAGAGATAAAGAGAGATAGCAGTATAGTTAGATATTCAGAGAGATGGAGAGGTAGATATGCTGGTATTTATAGGTTGGACTGTTACTTGTAGCCGTTGGGAAGGGAGGCGGGGAGCCGTTGGTGGGTTGCAGAGTGCAGGCTTGTAGAGGAGAGAGCAACAACTACTAGACTGGAGGCAACGACTAGTGCATGTGCGAGCTGTGCGAATTGTGCGGGCCTCTGCCAGCCGTGCAGGCCGGTTCAGGCTGTTCGAGCCGTGCGGGCCAGTTCGGTTCGTGCGGGTTACATGCCTGTGCGATTTGGTTCAGCTCACGAATCGGGATGGTCCAGTTCCGGTTTTACAATTCTCGACTCACAACCGACACTTACAATCTAATGAATTGTGCGGGCTTCGACCCGCCTCGTTTCGGATCGAATGAAACGGGTTGAAAAATGAGCCGGTCTCGGGCGGTCCATGCAGACCCGCACGAGTGGCCACCTTTAGTTATGATAAACTACATTCATGCATACATATATAAATAACTAATTTAATTAACTTCAGGATGGACAATATATAGGAAAAACCCCAAAATTTCCTATGTTTGTATTATAAGTATGAGAAAACTAACTAATTTTATTAACACAAGGACGAACAATATATAGGAAAAAATCCAAAATTTCCTATGTTTGTATTATAAGTATGAGAAAACTTACCACCGGACCATTAAGTACGGACGATTAAGTCACACAAATTCATACAAATTTTAATCCAACCCCCACTACAAGAAAATTCGGCTAAATTCCACTACATAAATTCGACTGGCCTAAATTCGACTGCTTCCGGTCGAATTTAAAGTCAACTAAAATAAATTGGTGGTCAAACTTAAAATCGACTGGCTATAGTCGATTTTAATGGCGGTCGAATTTAACCAATCGAATTTATATTTCCGGTTGAATTTAATCGGTCGAAATTATTTTCCAGGAAAGGCGGGAATTTACCCGCCCAACAAAATTATTGAACTGCCTTAAATTCGACTGGAACTAGTCGAATTTAAAATCGGTCGAATTTATGTTTAGGCGGAAAAATTCCCGCCTAAAATTTTCCAAAATTTTGAAATTTAAATTCGACTAGAACCAGTCATTTTTATAAATTTGACTGCGTCCAGTCATATTAATTCTAATAATTAAATTTCAAAAATTTTAAAAAAATTTTAATTAACAAATAAATTATAAAACAAATTACCACAACATCGTTGTAGGAAGAATTACATGTTAAAATTTAGTTTGGCCATTTCCGATAATTAAATTTTAATAGAAGTAAGAAACTGTTCATTTTATATTTGTTGAAGAAGTTTGGAAAATTTTAATAAATAATGATTATATTTAAAAAATTTGAATTTTTTTATAGCAGCGTTTGATAACAGATTGTATCCAATAAAAATTATTAGAGATCATAACAGTGTGGGTGAAAAAAAAACTTAGTAATACGATACATGTGTTAAATGGATGATTGAAATGTAGGGTTTAAGGTTTGTATTTAGGGGTTAGTGATTTAGTATCTAGGGTTAGTAATTTAGATTTATTATAATTAAAATTTGAATGATCCAACCGTATGAATTCAAAGTTTGTTATATTTTAAAAGTTTATGCAAAAAATCAATAAATAAAAAATATTGCACATTACTTATTTTAATAAGTTTAAATTTAATTGATGTATATATTCGACTGTTGCCAATCAAATTTATAAATTCGACTGCTGGCTATCAAATTTAATCAGCTATTTGAAGGCAAACCCTAGTTAGTCGAATTTATAGTTTCTACTGCTACCAGTCGAATTTATAAATTTGACTGGACGCGGTCGAATTTACTGCCATGTCAGTGATCCGCGTGAAACTCATCCAACGATCCAAATTTAACATATCAACAAAATAATCCAAGGGTCAATATTCCTCACAGCAAATAACACACGTATATAAATATACTTACATTCTTTATATATTCACCCTCATCTTCCTCTCTCTCTTACATCTATATACATACATATATACATACATAAACACAAACAAATCCAAATATATATTCAATCTTTATATTTCTTACAAATCAATGGTGCGTACAAGAATAACACCGAGAAAATCAACTCGTGGAATGGCAACTCCGGTGACAAAAACAACTTCGGCAATCGTACCAATTCCGGTGGCCATAGCAATTCCGGAAAATAAAATAAATCCGGCAACCCAAGTATCTCCGGCAATTATTTTTGTCCAACTAAATGAGAAACAAAGTTGTAATATTGTTATATTGTCCATTACAATATATCAGCAATAGCATCAAAATACATGCAGAATTATGCAGTTGAGAGCAGCAGAAAGCTACTGAATTTTCAAGACCTGGTATACTAAAATTGACTGGTTTCGGTCGAATTTATAAATTCGACCGCTTTTAGTAAAATTTATAAATTTGACTGAGCGCGGTCGAATTTAAGGCGCCTTAGGCGCCAAATTCAAAATTTTCAAATTTTCAAATTTTTTCAAAATTGCGGTCGAATTTAGCCGGTCGAATTTGGCCAGTTGAATTTAGCCGGTCGAATTTAATAAATTCGACTAGTTTTTGCTAAATTCCACTTGTCTAAAATCGACGAGACTTTTGCAGTCGAATTTAGCTAAATTTGACCGCAAAATTTCGGTCGAATTTAGCCGTTTTTCTCGTAGTGCCCATTCATGTAATCTGCAAGACATGTTTATAAAAAAAAGTGACAATATTGAAGAACTAATGAACATTTAAGTAAGTAATGAATATAAAGTAAATGATGAAAGTTTACCTTGACTAGGAGGATTATACACAATATTGGGAAAGTTTTTGTTTAAAATATTGATTAGGAAGATCACATTGCCCTTGTATCTAAGCAACACACATATACCATCATTAAATTAAAAAAATATGATATTGATGAGCAAAATAACCCAAAAACACCCAAATTATCACCATCCAATATATAAATAACAAAAAATATACTCACAATATATAAACATATATATACAAATTAATATCATAATGTACTCACAATATAAAAATATTTACAGAAACAAAAGGACTAAAAAAATATACAAACATAAACTCAAACAACAAATCACTCTAATTTGAACATATACAAACATTCGAACATATACAAACATATACAATTATAAATATAATACGAATAGTACTCGCTTGAATTAGAGGAATCGATTGGAGATGAAAGAGGGGTTTAAAACCGAAAAACGGATTTAAAATTGGTAAGACAATGAATAGGGGAAAAACTACGTATTTTATATATTAAAATAAGTGAACTTTTTACCCACAACACTTCTGTTGTAAGAAGTGTTAGAAGTGAAAAGTGATGTAAATGCCTTGTCAACGACCGCTAAGCAAAATGGATCTGACTTTCAACAATGGTCCGTAAAATCAGCTCGTAATAATCGCTACCTAGGGGTAGATTTAATAATGATGACTGTTTGTGAATGTTGATTCATATATTGTCGGGCCTTTAGTGTGGTGCATTACAATTTTTTACTCTTTTTTATTGTTCTTGACCAATATTAATTAACCAATTTTATAAATAGATGTATAATAAATTATAGTTTCTCCTACAAAACTTGTACTTGTATAAATTAAAATTTTCTTTTAAAAATGTCACCTCTTCGTACAATCCTTTATTTGAATTAATCAATCAAATTAGTTTTTAAAATTAGAAACATATGTAATGCTATTTTACACGTGAAAGGATAGTAAAGATGAGACTGAATATTCTCGAATATCAATAGAACTACTTGACATGGACTTTGTCTCTAGGAGCACTTTTAAGCACAGGAAAACTTAGGCTGCAGATGCCACTCCAGTTTCCAATTTCCACATGTTTGAGTACAAGATCATGGTGACTGTAATTTGCCACCCATTATTAATATCGTTGATATGAACTTGTGTTTGATCCTACTTTGATAGTGTTTGTAATTTTTTGAGCCTTGTATGAACATCATCTATGATTTTATAGAGTTGAAATATGCCACTAGCCATGTTTCATTTATTTATCAAAATTAGAATGTTAGTTAAAAAAAAAAGGAACTATCATAGAAACTAGAAATTCTATAAGGTTGTAAAATAAGTATTGCTCAATGAATTAACACTTTCACATTATTAATGGATGGGCATATTTGAACAACATGATAGTGAATTAATTACTAAGATAGCTCTATCACACCACCCTACAAGCTTTGAGGCGTTCAAAACTTATGAAATTCCAAGTAAAACTTGTCAAATCTTAATTTCATTACATATGAATTTTGGAGAGAGATAATAATAAAATTTTAATGTATTTCAAATTAAATGTTGACAGCCTATCCCTTTTAAAGTATAAAAAATGAAAAATTCTCAAATTCAAAAAATTCCCTACGTATATGTAAAAAAAAATAAAGTTTAAAGGAATCTTTTACATCAAATTGTTAGCTAATAATAATGAGGGGATATGAAGGTAGATATGTTACATATTTAACAAAATTATTAAAAATGAAATCAGTGAACTTCTTTTTGAATAATTGTCTCATATACTGATTAAAGAAATCTTGAATACTTGATTAAAGAAACCTTCTGCATATAGAAATTCTTATTCTTATTCTTATTTTTACGTTTCTTCTTAATCACTGCTTATAAATTTTACATTTACCTTCTGGCATTTTCACAACAAACCAAATTTCTACAAGCAATTTTCTCCGGGCTAGCGTAAAGTCTGAATATGTCTACCCCCGGTAATAATGACATTGCCTGCCACATGTGTGGCGACAATTCAAGGTGGTTCAAGCACAACGTCCCGTACTTTGGAACCATCAAAACCTTTTGCACCGATTGCGTTATACATCTCCATGCTAACTCCTTATGTCGAATTTGCTTTAGTGTTCATGAAAATCCAGACAATCTCATTACTTCAAAGATTGTTGTATCTTGCTTGAGATGTTACTCTTCTTCTCACGTCAGTTGTATTGGTTCTCACCCCAATGCTCCTTATCTCTGTGTCATGTGTTTAAATCAGAAATGGCCTCTCCTTGTTCTTGGTGATTCTAATGGAGGAAAGGTAGTGGATAATGTGGCTTCCTCGATTTTCCTTGCTGCTTGCAAAATTTCAGCAAATAGCATAAAAAAGGCCGCTATATAGCTGCCAAGGTGGAGATGGAGGTGAAGGCCAAGGAGGCCACTGATGCCAAAAAATTGGCTATAAAATCTGTTGAACACGTGGAGCATCTTCGAAATATTGAGAGTGCTGAACAATGACAAGACAATAGAAGGAATCATGAGATTTGGAAAGAAAAATTCATATTTTACTTTATCTAAACAATAGACAAAATATATTGCCTGCACTTTGATTTATTTTAGTGTATATATACCTAGTGAGAAGTTAAAGTATTAGTTGAATTTTATGTTGTGGTTATGAATTCTGCTTACAAAAATTTCCTGAGGAAATTGTATTCTCAGTTTAATTTACAATAAAAATTTAGGGTTCACATTTTAATTACATTTTTATTTCTAGACAAATGAGAGATTATTCCTTAATAATTTTTAAAAAAATTCATGTTAACAAATTTGCACAAAACTAATTAAACAATTATCAAACACACACTACAGACGTAATTTTCTCTCATCTCTCTTTTCTACCCTTCTCAAAACCCTACCTTCCAAATTTATAAACTCCTCTCAATTCAACCATCTTCACTAGTATTCCTTATCCATCCACCTCCTTTCGCACTCCCATCTCATATTTCTCTATTCATCCATCATCTTTGAATCAGTTGAGGCGCCGTGCGGGCCAGTTCGGTTCGTGCGGGTTACATGCTTGTGCGATTCGGTTCAGCTCACAAATCGGGCTGGTCGAGTTCCGGTTTTACAATTCTCGACTCACAACCGGCACTTACAATCTAATGAATTGTGCGGGCTTCGACTCGCCTCGTTTCGGATCGAATGAAACGGGTTGAAAAATGAGCCGGTCCCGGGCGGTCCGTGTAGAACCGCACGAGTGGCCACCTTTAGTTATGATGAACTACATTCATACATACATATATAAATAACTAATTTAATTAACATGAGGATGGACAATATATAGGAAAAAACCCAAAATTTCCTATGTTTGTATTATAAGTATGAGAAAACTAACTAATTTTATTAACACAAGGACGAACAATATATAGGAAAAAACCCAAAATTTCCTATGTTTGTATTATAAGTATGAGAAAACTTACCACCGGACCATTAAGTACCGACGATTAAGTGACACAAATTCACACAAATTTTAATCCAACCCCATTCATGTAATCTACAAGACACGTTTATAAAAAAAATAGTGACAATATTGAAGAACTAATGAACATTTAAGTAAGTAATGAATATTAAGTAAATGATGAAAGTTTACCTTGACTAGGAGGACTATACACAATATTGGGAAAGTTTTTGTTTAAAATATTGATTAGGAAGATCCCATTGCCATTGTATCTAAGCAACGCACATATATACCGTCATTAAATTAAAAAAAATATGATATTGATGAGGCAAAATAACCCAAAAACACCCAAATTTTCACCATCCAATATATAAATAACAAAAAATATATAAACATATATATACAAATTAATATCATAATGTACTCACAATATAAAAATATTTACAGAAACAAAAGGATTAAAAATATACAAACATAAACACAAACAACAAATCAATCTAATTTGAACATATACAAACATTCGAACATATACAATTATAAATATAATACGAATAGAACTCGCTTGAATTAGAGGAATCGATTGGAGATGAAAGAGGGGTTTAAAACCGAAAAACGGATTTAAAATTGGTAAGACAATGAATATGGGAAAAACTACGTATTTTATATATTAAAATAAGTAAACTTTTTACCCACAACACTTATGTTGTAAGAAGTGTTAGAAGTGAAAAGTGATGTAAATGCCTTGTCAACGACGGCTAAGAAAAATGGATCTCACTTTCAACAATGGTCTGTAAAATCAGTTCGTAATAATGGCTACCTAGGGGTAGATTTAATAATGATGACTGTTTGTGAATGTTGATTCATATATTGTCGGGCCTTTAGTGTGGTGCATTACAATTTTTTACTCTGTTTTATTGTTCTTGACCAATATTAATTAACCAATTTTATAAATAGATGTATAATAAAATATAGTTTCTCCTACAAAACATTTACTTGTATAAATTAAAATTTTCTTTTAAAAATGTAACCCCTTCCTACAATCCTTTATTTTAATTAATCAATCAAATTAGTTTTTAAAATTAGAAACATATGTAATGCTATTTTACAGGTGAAAGAATAGGGAACATCGAGGAAATATGCCCACACCTTGCTTTCTCGTTGCAAAATGGTCAAGAACATGCTATGAAAATAGAGAAGGAGAATCAGTGGTGATGCTAAGCGGATAGTAAAGATGGGACTGAATATTCTCGAATCTCAATAGAACTACTTGACATGGACTTTGTTTCTCGGAGCACTTTTAAGCACAAGAAAACTTAGGCTGCAAATGCCACTCCAGATTCCAATTTCCACATGTTTCGGTACAAGATCATCCTAGGAGAAAACCAACCTTCAAGGAAGAGACACAACTTCTCCAGCAACAATGATGAATAGAACATGGTGACGGTAATTTGCCACCCATTATTAATATCGTTGATATGAACTTGTGTTTGATCCTTCTTTGATAGTGTTTGTAATTTTTTGAGCCTTGTATGTGATGCACTAATAACAACACACACACACTTTGTTTGTATTGCTTGGAAGAATATTTCTCTCGTTCAAAACAAAATAGAGATTACAGAACATATTAAAAGAAAGCTGATAGAACTGGTGCTACAAAATAGGAACTACATCCTACCTTAACTCCACTTCCTTATTTAACTCCTAACACTTATCTCTACTCTCCTGACTAAATCAACTACATTATAGCCATATAACATCTATATTTTATTTTTGGAAATGTTTAGATTAAATCATTATCTAACACATTCTCCCATAATCTAAACATTCTCTTCATTCACGCCTCTGCACGGCTTCTCCTGCTGCAAGATCGCTGACTCCAATTAACTCCCTCATAGCCTCCAACTTAACTCGTCCAAGTGCTTTGGTCAGGATATTTGCCTTCTGCTCTTATGTACCAACATATTGAACAACCAGCTCCCCACGTTCAATGCACTCTCTAATAAAATTAAACCTTACGTGTATGTGTTTGCTCCATCCATGTAATACTGGATTTTTCATCAACTCTATTGCTGACTTATTATCAACACACAACGTGACTGAACCAATCTGTTGACCTGACACTTCTCTCAACAAACCTCGAAGCCAGATAATCTGGCATGTTGCAAGTGTTGCTGCCATGTACTCAGCTTCACACGACGATAATGCAATCACTCTGTGTTTTTGTGAAGCCCAGGAAATTAAATTCCCATTCAAGTAAAAACACATTCCCCATGTGCTTCTTCTATCGACTACGTCCCCTGCTAAATCACTATCCGTGAAACCAGACAATGCACTTCTATTTCCATCTCGTGTGTAACTCAGCCCATAGCTCACCGTTCCTTTTATGTATCTTAGTATTTGCTTCACAGCTTGCTTGTGTTTAAATGTGGGCTGCTCTATAAACCTGCTCACGACACCAACAACATAAGAGTTACTGGACGGGTATGAGTCAAATACCTCAACCTTCCAACAATGCATCGATATTCAGTTGCATCCACGAGTTCACCACCTTCGTCTTTGTCTAACTGCAGTTTTTGATCCATTGGACATCTGGTTAAATTACAACTTACCATCCCAGCCTTCTGCAGAATTCGCTTAGCATAAGCAGACTGCCTTAACGTGATACTTGAATGACTTTGGTTAACCTCAATTCCCAGATAATACGATAGTAAACCCAAGTCACTCATCTCAAATTGTTGGTTCATCTCTATTTTGAACCCATTAATCTCTGTCAAACTTGCTCCTGTTATTATTAAATCATCTACATACACGCCTACTATCAGCACATCTCCACATCTGTACCTCGTATACACAGCTTGTTCGTGCGGACATTTCTTAAAACCCAACTCTTTCAGACATTTATCAAGATGTGCATTCCATGCCCTTGGGGCCTGTCGTAGCCCGTACAATGCCTTCAATAAACGATACACTTTTGTTTCATGACCTTTCTTAACAAAGCCCTCAGGTTGTGTAACATACACTGTTAGATCAGAATTCAATGATCGTCAGGAGCTAGACTCAACTGATCAGGATTGCTGATGTCATCAGGATTACATGGTTGTCAGGATCAAGATACATATCAGGACTGGAATCAGGATTGATCATCAGGACTGGAAGCTGATCAGGATTCCTACTTCGAGTTATATTTGGAGTCTAGTTAAACATGGAAGTTTATTCTGTCGGTTCCTGGTTTGTAGAATGTAGCTATCAATTATGGATAGGTTTCAATCTTTGTAATTGATTAGGACTTATCATTGATAGAGAAGCTGTGTAGTATATAAACACAGTTTTGGTTTTGGTTCGATATGAATCAAGATAGAAGCTCTCAAGAACATAGAATTTCTTGAGAGAGTTTTTGTAAGCTAGCAGCTCTCAAGAACATCAGAATTTCTTGAGAGAGTTTGTAACAGTTTTATATCAGATTTAATAAAGCTGTTATCTTTCTTTCATATTTGTGATATATACATTAAGAAGTCGATTATCTTATACTATTGTATTCAACCCCCCTTCTACAATAGATTATTACTGGGCAACAATTGGTATCAGAGCAAACTGATTTAATTCTGAATCAGATACGATCTAAAGATGTCGACAACCAAGTATGAAAGCATGAAGATTCCCATCTTGAAGAAATCAGAATATCCAACTTGGAGGGTAAAGATGCTGATGTACCTGGAGGCTATGGATCCTGACTATTTGGACCATATATTCCTACAAGGATTGTAGAACGAACAGAAACAGTACATGAACATTATGTGGTCAAGGCTAAAAGTGAATGGACTCCAGAAGAAAAAGCTCATGTACTCAGGGAACCAAAGATAAAGAATATCTTACACAGTAGTCTTGATGCTGTCATGTCAAACAGAGTGATTGCATGCAAGTCTTCAAAAGAAATCTGGGATACTTTGGAAACTCAGTGCCAGGGATCTGCATCTGTCAAAAAAAACAGAAGGGCTCTTTTGATTCAAGAATATGAACAATTTGATGCAAGACCCGATGAGAGCCTAACTGATCTATATGATAGATTTCTGACACTATTGAACAGTTTATCTTTAGTTGACAAGGAATATGAAACTGAAGATTCAAACACCAAGTTTCTAAGAGCTTTACCTGAAGAATGGGACACACAGACCTCGATCATTAGACATCAGTATGATCTTAACACTGTGTCTCTTGATGAAGTCTATGGGATGCTAAGAACTCATGATCTTGAAGTTCAACAGAGAAAGAACAAGAAAAGCAGCAAGGCAAAATCAATTGCTTTGAAAGCAGAGGCTAAATCAAAAGGAAAAGCTATGGAGGTCTCTAGAAGTAAAACAAGAATAGTTGAGTCAGATCCTGATGACTCTTCATCAGATACTGATGGCAATCCTGATGCCAATACTGATGATGATTCTTCTGACTCAGACATGGAAGAGATGGTTGCTATGATTGTCAGAAACTTCAGAAGGATGAAGTTCAGGAAGAGTAGAAGACACGGCAACTTTCAGAAAAAGGCTTTCAATCCAAACAAAGATAAGTATATCAAAAAGGACAGCAAGGGTAGTAAATTTGACAAGTCAATGGTTAGATGCTACAATTGCAATGGTATGGGTCACTTTGCTTCTGAGTGCAAGAAGACAAAGGCACTTATCACATCAAGCAAGGATTGGATGGACTCTTCCTCAGAATCTGATACTGAGGTGGTCAACTATGCTTTAATGGCCAATGCTGATGTAACTGCTACTCCTGATGATAAGGTACTAAATACTATCTTTGATTTTGATACTGATAATGCTTCTGAGTTAAGACGTTTTCTAAAGTCATTACATATTAGCTTTAGAAGTCAAACTGCTGAAAATACTAGGATCTTATCTGAGATGCCTGAACTTAGAAAAAGGAATGATATATTAGAAGCTGAATTTTCTCGTCTGCAAGAAGTACAAAAAGAATGTGATAATGCTAATCAAATGCATTTAGAGATGAAATCCAAATGTACTGCTCTTGAAAAGGAACTTGAATATGCTAATGAGGAAATCAGAACCTGGACAGACTCTGGTAGAAAATTTCATGAGATTAATACCTCTAAGAATTGGAAAGAGTGTCTAGGATATAAGTCAGATGAGGATAAGAAATTGAAAGAGAAAATTGTCATTGATGAGATAGTCAGTCCAAAGACCTATAGACATGTTATAGATGCAACCAAATCTAAGATTACTCCTGTTAATTTTGTTTTTGGTAAGGATTCCAATTCTACTTTTGAAAAGGGATCTACCTCTACTCAAGGAATTAAAATCATAAAGTCTAAACCTGTCTTGAATAAAGTCATTAATAATGTAGGTCTATTGTCTCAGAAACAGCTTAAGGATAAAATCTGTGAGGTGACAGATAAGAAAAAGGAAGCTACTGTTAAGAGAAACAGGAATGGTAAAGTTGGGATCAATAAAGAGAATGGTTATAAATATATCCCAAATGCACCTAGAAAGTGTTGTTTTAACTGTGGTAACTCTAATCATCTTGCTATTGATTGTAAGAAGAGTAAGAATAAGATTGCTGATATTTCTAAGACTGATGTTAGGAATAGATCAGTATTTTATAAACCACAGAAGTCCTGTTTTCATTGTGGTAGTATATGGCTGTTAGGCCGATTACACAATATATATAATCAAGTATGTATGAGAATAACAATCAAGAACACAAGTTTGTAAATCAACAAACTGAATTATATTAAATAATTCTCTCTCAGTGATGTTAATGAATCACAAAGAGCTACTAGGTTACAAGAATAATATATTCAATAATCGCATCCCTTCTAGGGATAACCTATCTGTGTTTATATAGTACACAGTTACATACAATCCATCTCTAATTGATATTCCTATAAGTTAGCTATACAATTCATATCAATTAAGGATTGCTTCTTATCTTCTATTCCGTTTCCTTAGCTGTATCAATATATTCTGCTTCTTTCCATCTTCAGAATATATTGCTTCTTGAATATTCAATTCAGCACCGATAGCTAATTCAACTATCACCAAGTCAGACTTTAACAAACTCTGATTGGCTTCAATGTAAACTCTGATGATCACCTGTTGCTTAAACACTGATGAACAAACGTCAGCAATTATATCTAACAATCTCCCCCAACTTGTGCATAATAAAAATGTACAAGTTAAACAGATAATTGATGATGTCAAAACATATAACAAATGCAGTGTTTAATATATCAGAGTTTAACTTTAACTTAGAATAGAAAACTTTTAAAAAAAAACTTACAGTTAGACTTTATTTGATTTCTTGAATATCAGGAACAGTTCTGAGATAATCCATGAGAAGTCTTTTTTCAGCCCTTCCAGCTCTTCAACCATAACTTTCTTCAACTCTCTCAACTCTGGATCAGATTCTCCAGTCTGATAAATTGCAGCTCTCAAAGAATAGATGGAATTTTTCCTCATCTCATTCCCTAGCCTAATAAAATATGATTTATCATATTCTAGATTGAATTCTAAGACTTGAACTCCCAGATCAGTCCTTAGTCTTGCACTGTTTCTTTTCATTTCTACAATCTTTCCATAAGCATCTCTGTACTTAGGAATATATGCACTCGAGACTCCTCCTCCAAGCATTATCTTTGATTTCAGCATCCTTTCTCTGATAACTAAAGCAGCATCATGAGTACTTCTGTTTTTGACTTTTAACAAATACAGAACATACTCCAATTCTTCATAAGATTTGAGATTGATGTCAGACTCTACAACCTTGTAAACTCTTCCATCAGTCATAAAATACAACAAAAACTCTTTCTTTAACACTTTATGAAATATCATCTGAACAGATTCTAGCATATCAAGATTCTCTTGAGTAAAAATACCAGATACTACCAGTGATGATTGATCTCCAGACCTGTTGTTTATTCTCTTTTCCCTGTGTGAACCTAATCCAGATTTATCATAAGATTCTTTACCCAATACAGTTCTGGTTTCTGAGAATTTAACAGTTTCTGGCTTCAGAGTTTCAGGAAGTTTAGGTCTTCTAAAAGTATCTTGGAGTTGAGGTGCTAGTTGAGTTTGCACAACATGAGCATTGTCAGAGGTTGTTACAACATTAGTAGAAACATCAACTTGAGCAGCGTCAGAGGTTGATTTAATAAATTTTGATTCAACTTGAGCAATGTCAGAGGTTGAATAATTCTTCCTTGGTAACTGTCCTTCTTCTATCAGTTTACCCTTGCCCTTATCAGCGTTTGCTATTCCAGGCCTCCTGGTGTATTGTATACTATGTTGAGTCTTTTCCTTGATAGAAATTCTAGTTTCTTTCTTTCTAGGAGCCTTGACAGCTTTCTTTTTGTAAGTACCATCCTTCAATTTCTTCTCATGCTCTTTAGCAAGACTCAGCATTTCAGCTTCCATGTCTTCAACTGTAGCTTCATTACCATGTTCTTCCAGAAACATTTTTGTAGCAATTTCTTCATCAGTAGATGGATTGGCTGAAAAAATTAAACTCTTAAGTCTTGAACCACTGGCAGAGTTTGAGATTCCTTTACCAAAGTTTGTCAACCTATCAGAATTTAATCTCGATCTTCTTTGCCCTTGAGCAGAAATTTGCTTCCTCTCAGTTTCCTTGCTTCTACCATCAGCAGAATCATCCCTCCGTCTCAGAGTTTGAGTGTCTTTGCATTTGTCATTAGGTACACTCTCCCCCTTTTTGACATCATCAGAAAGTAGTACTGATGTCAGCAATTCTATAGCAGTAGAAATAGAATTCAATTGTGCAGACATTGCAATCTGATTCTCCTCAACTGTCCCAAGCCTCTTCTTAAGTTCATCAGAATCCTTGGCTTGCTGCTTGAACATGGCAGAATAATAAGACCTATCAGTCTTTAAGGTAAGATCCCTTAGACCAACTTCATTCCTAAGATTTGTAACCACTGTTTGTGTTTCATCAAACCTATTGTTTAAGGCTTTGACTTGAACTACATATCCTGAAAATGCTCAGCAGTAGCTCGATTGACCTCTCTTTCCTCATCAGAGTTTAATCGAATATCAGGATGTGAATGAGCAGAACTATCTTCAACATTGTCATCCTCTGCTGTATTCTCTGCAGAAACATTCTCTGCCATTCTTTCAGGATTATCAAACTCTGCTTCTTTTCTAACAATCTCAACAACAGATTGTTGCATAGCTTCAAGAAAAATATTATCCTCAGAGTTTAGCTTATCAGTAGCCTCTTGTACATTCTCTGCTACAGCTTCATCAAGAATTGACTCTGTAGCAACCTCTATCCTCTGATCAACCTCCTCACCTTTGTCAGAATGTAAATTGTGAACTGAAAGATTCTCTGTGTGAGATGCAACAGAGTCTTCAATGACCAAGGTGGCTTGATCATCTGCTACATCCTCAGTATCACAAATACTGATACTAGGATGTGCATCTAGAATATCTTCATCAACAAAGAAATCCATTTTCTCAAAAACTCTGCTGTCAGAATGATCAGCAGCTTCCTCAACTACATCATCAGCCTTTGATGTAGGAGCTTCTATATCAGCACTTACCATTTCAGGCAAAGGTGCTGCTTCAGCATTTACATTTGATGCACCAAAGAGATGTGCATCCACCAGTCTTCTTTTCCTCTGATGAAGAGTTTCATCATCAGTTTCACTCTCCACATCAGCAGCATCAGACTTTGCCCTGTTTGCTCTTCTTTTCTTTAACCTTTTCTTCTGAGGCATACCATCAGTGATTGATACCCCAGCTTCATTTGCTGATGGCTTCACTCTTGCAGACTTAACAGCTCTCAACTTAGACTTCTTTGACCTCTGTGATTGAGACACAGAAGGTCCAGCTTCAGCATTTGCAAGTTGTTGTTGTTGTGAATCTACTTGAAATTGTTGCACAAACTCAGGTAGCAACAAGACACCAACATCCCCTTTCTTGTTATCCTTATTAGTTAGATCAGAGAATATGCGTTTATGTAATTTAAAACAGGGAATCACATCATTCTCAGCTATCTCTACTTCAGAAACACATTCAGAGAATATCAATTGACAAAATCTTGCAAAATAAACTACACCTCTGTTTTCAGTCATTTTCTCACCTATATTATTTAAAACTAGCCTAGCAACATCAAAATTACCTCCATAAAGAAGAGAATACCCGATTTGCAGACTATCAGTGGGAATTGCATCCCAATTCATGCACTTCTTTCCAAAAGCCCTGGTGATGCAATCGAAAAAGAAACTCCATTCCTTTCGCAAAAACGGCCTTTTCAGTTGACCAATCTTTGTCAATGGTCCAGAGTAACCTATTTCTCTCATCATTCTAACCAACTCAGAATCGCCAACAGAGATTATGAAAGCATTGAAATCCTCAAGACCCAAAGCATCACGAACAATTGTTGGAGTAACTGTAAATTCTTCTTCTTGAAATTCAAAGATTATGGACGGAGACCCAGTCTCTCCTCCATTATCATAAGTGCCTGTCTGCCAAAGAGTCCTGATTTGAGATGCAGACAGCTTCAATGGTGCGGTGAGAGCAGTGCCAATATCAGAGTTTGACAAGAAATTCTGAATCAAATGAAAGCCTCCGGTGCGTTCTCATTTGCCAATGGAGCTGAATAGTTATTAGGGACAAATTCTAACCCAGAAGCAGTAAACATTGTAGTAGCCATTAGAAAAGTTTAGAAGTAAGCAAGGAATAAGACAGAGAAAGGTGTAGAATGTATGCAGTGAAAGTGTTTGAGACAGTGTTTGTGAGTAAAAACTTATGAAAAGATGAATTGTGTAAAAGAATGAACCGTTTATGTGTAGTAAGTTTAAATAATAACTGTTAAAATTAAAACCCAATCGTTTTAATCATTACTACACACAGCAGGCGTCTTTGAAAAATGTGTGAGTGGGACAGATGTCAAACATACATATGCTGACAGCTGTATGTAACAACTTTCAATACACACGCGCAGTAAAAATAGCCATAGTTACCGCTTTTCTCATTGTTCAAAACACTCAACCTCTCTCTTCTCTGTTTAATACAAATATGAACCATTTGTAATCATACTCTTTCGAATTTCTAAACAAATGTCTAATCTCAAAATTATAAAATGTCTGAAACAAAGAAATCATTTTAACCATCAGAGATTAAAACAAAGTTACCTCGGCGTAGTTCACACAATACATCAGTGTTTACCATTTGTCCTTCTTTGTCAATAAACTCTTTTCTCAAACTGTACAGGTGTGAAATTATGTGTGTGCAAGAGCAGAGTTTACCGAAATCAAATATTTAGATCATCTCAAAGTGCATGAAATCCACAAACTAAAACAGTAAAAACTGATTGCCCAAACTCTCATGTATAAAATAAAATCTGATACTTATCTAAACTCTGTCTTCTTATATCCTTTCATTTGGATATTTTTATTAATTTCACCCCCTTGTATAATAATAATTTTTTTTTTTAATTTTTAATTTTTTTTTTTTAATTTTTCCAGTAATCAGTGGTTGGCACTAGTCACCAAAAATCAAAGATTTTAGCCCTTATTTCATACAATAAGTTCCTGGATCTTCCTAGGCTCAACATGATCTCAAAGGAATTTGTGCTCTTTTTGGCATCTTTTGATATGAGGGTGAAATATTTGCTATTAATTAGCAGAGTTTAGACTTTTCATCAGTTAATACAATTAATTTATGAGAGAAAATGCAAACAGCTAATACAGACTCAGTGTATAGAATTAATAAACTAAGAGATGCTATAAATACAGAGACAGTATCATGCTGTGTTAACTTACTGCACATATTTGAGATCAGAATCTATACAACTCTTAAGGATTCATAATTACTTACTGAGAATTATGCCTCATACAAATTTCTTCATTGGTCAATATGTTTCAGACAAAATTACAATCAGAGAATAGCATTAGACTTTAACTATCAGAGTATGACCAACACTTTAAGACTAACAGAGTTTAGCATCAGAGTTTACTTTCAGAGTTTATGTCACTGGCACTCATAACAGTTAATACATGCAAGGAATCATGAGCATAAAAATCAAACATGTATAGTTTTTGAGTCTAACCCGTATCTCTAGTCAAAACCAGAGATCATTCCAAGTTCATTTACCAATCTTGTAAAAGTAGCTTCACTCAAAGGTTTGGTGAAGATATCTGCAAGTTGTTGATCTGTAGACACAAAATGAAGCTCAATGTTCCCTTCTTCCACATGTTCCCTGATAAAATGATACCTTATGCTGATGTGCTTGGTCATGGAGTGCTGTACTGGATTACCTGTCATAGCAATAGCACTTTGGTTATCACAGTAAATAGGTATTTTAGAGTACCTTAACCCATAATCCAGCAACTGATTCTTCATCCATAAAATCTGTGCACAACAGCTACCAGCAGCTATATACTCTGCTTCTGCAGTGGATGTGGAAATTGACTTCTGTTTCTTGCTATACCAAGAAACCAATCTGTCACCTAAGAATTGACAGCTTCCACTAGTACTTTTTCTGTCTATCTTACAGCCTGCAAAATCTGCATCAGAGTAACCAATTAGCTTAAACTCTGATTCTCTAGGATACCACAAACCCAAGGTTATGGTTCCTTTGAGATATTTGAAAATCCTTTTTACAGCTGTTAGATGAGGCTCTCTGGGATCTGCTTGAAATCTTGCACAAAGACATGTGGCATACATGATATCAGGTCTACTTGTTGTGAGATACAGAAGAGACCCTATCATGCCTCTATAGGTTGTCATATCCACTGTAGCACCTGTGTCTTTGTCTAGCTTTGTTGCAGTAGCCATGGGAGTTGGAGCAGATGAACTATCAAGCATACCAAATTTCTTTAGAAGATTTCTGGTATACTTTGCTTGATTGATAAAAATCCCATCATCTGTTTGCTTGACCTGTAAGCCTAGAAAATAACTAAGCTCTCCCATCATGCTCATTTGGTACCTGGACTGCATAATCTTTGCAAACTTCTTACAAAGTTTGTCATTAGTAGATCCAAAAATAATATCATCTACATAAATTTGAACTAAAAGCAAATCATCACCAGAATTAAAATAAAACAAAGTTTTATCAATTGTACCTCTTGTGAACCCACTTTCTAAAAGAAATTGAGCAAGAGTTTCATACCATGCTCTTGGTGCTTGCTTTAGTCCATATAATGCCTTGTCAAGCCTGTAGACATAATCTGGATGCTTGGGATCTACAAATCCTTGTGGTTGTTCAACAAACACTTCTTCTTCAAGCTTCCCATTGAGAAAAGCACTTTTCACATCCATCTGAAAGACTTTAAACTTCTTGTGTGCAGCATAGGCCAGAAAAATTCTTATGGCCTCCAATCTTGCAACTGGAGCAAAGGTTTCATCATAGTCAATTCCTTCCTGTTGTGAATAACCTTTAGCCACAAGTCTAGCCTTGTTTCTTGTAATCACACCTTCACTGTCAGTCTTGTTTCTGAAAATCCACTTTGTACCTACAATTGATCTATTCTTTGGTCTAGGTACAAGTGTCCAGACTTCATTTCTTTCAAATTCATTTAACTCTTCTTGCATTGTTGTTATCCAGTTA
Source organism: Heracleum sosnowskyi (assembly GCA_030848705.1). Taxonomy (NCBI): domain Eukaryota; kingdom Viridiplantae; phylum Streptophyta; class Magnoliopsida; order Apiales; family Apiaceae; genus Heracleum; species Heracleum sosnowskyi. The sequence continues at coordinate 23,088,577 of CM061243.1, read as the reverse complement.
GCATCTTGAAGAGCTTCTTCCACTTTCTTTGGTTCTGTTTGAGACAAGAAAGCATGATACATGCATTCATTTATAGTAGCACTTCTAGTTCTTACACTAGCATCAGGATCTCCAATTATAAGATCAGGTGTATGTGCCTGTGTCCACTTTCTTGCTGTTGGTAAGTGGTTTCTTGCATCATTATTGAATCCTCCCCCTTGATCCATGCTCTCCTGATTCATATGTTGACTTTCTGCAGCATCTGAGGCTCCCCCTGAATTGGATGGCTCAGAGTTTGAACTGTCAGAGTGTGAATCAGTTTCCTCAACTGACTCACTTGCTGTGTCTTGTTGAGCTTCTTCACGCTCCCCCTCAACTGGTTCTCTATTTTGTTCAATTTGAGAATTTCCAGTTTCTCCAGTATTTACCAGTAGAGGTTCAGAGTATGCTTCGTCAGAGTTTGTCAGACCAGCTTTATCAGAGTTTACATTATCAGAGAATAAATCTTCATTTTCAAAACGTAGTTGATCATATTCATTTTCATCTTCAAGTCCAGTTATTTTCTTGTCATCAAATGACACATGTATGGATTCCATGATCACTTTAGTTCTCAGATTGTAGACTCTGAATGCTTTTGTTGACAATGGATAGCCAACAAAGATTCCTTTATCAGCTTTTAACTCGAACTTGGTCAACTGTTCAGGATGAGTCTTCAACACAAAGCATTTGCATCCAAATATATGAAAATATTTCAAATTTGGATTCTTATTTTTCACCATCTCATATGGTGTCTTTCCATGCTTGTTGATCAATGTCGCATTCTGAGTAAAACAAGCAGTTTGAACAGCTTCTGCCCAGAAATAGGTTGGTAACTTTGCTTCATCAAGCATTGTTCTAGCAGCTTCAATTAGAGTTCTGTTCTTTCTTTCAACTACACCATTTTGATGTGGAGTTCCAGGTGCAGAAAATTCTTGTTTCACTCATTTTTCCTTGCAGAAAGCTTCCATGATTGAGTTTCTGAATTCAGTTCCATTATCACTCCTTATAATTTTGACTTTGTGTTTTGATCCTTTGTCCAGTAGATTTACATGATCCATCAGAGTTTGAGCAGTTCCATCCTTCTTTGATAAGAAATACACCCATGTATATCTAGTATATTCATCAACAGTTACTGGAGCATATTTCTTTCTGCCCATAGACATCACATTCACTGGTCCAAAGAGATCAACATGTAGAAGATGATAAGGTTCCACTACTGAAGATTCAGATTTGCTCTTGAAAGATGACTTCCTTTGTTTGGCCTTTTGACAAGAATCACATAGACCATCTAGACTGAGTATTGATTTTGGAAGTCCCCTTACAAGATCCTTTCTTATTAGCTCATTGATGTTGTTGAAATTGAGATGAGAGAGCTTCTTATGCCAATTCCAACTCTCTTCATTTGACATTCTTGCAGACAGACACACTGTTTTTCCATCAGAGCTTGTTTCTAAACTTGCTTCATAAATGTTGTTGCGCCTGTGTCCAACTAGAACAACTTTTCCAGTAGATTTACTGATAACTTCACAGTGTTCAGTATGAAAATCTACATGGTTTCCTCTGTCACAGATTTGACTCACAGATAACAGATTATGTTTGAGTCCTGAGACTAGAGCTACATTTGTGATGATGACACTTCCAAGATTGATATTGCCATATCCCATAGTACGTCCTATGTTGCCATCTCCATAGGAAACCTTTGGGCTAGCCTTCTCCTCAAAATCTGATAGCAGGGCTTTATTTCCAGTCATGTGTCCTGAGCATCCACTGTCCAAGATAAGGGTGCTCTCTTTTATGCCCTGCAATCACAACCAATTACTAAGAGTTAGTTTTAAGGATCTAGACTTGCTTGGATCCTTTGCCTTTCTTAACATTGTTAGCTTTTACAGCGGAATCACTATCAACAGAGTTTAAACTAACATTGTCAGACTTTACACTTGCAGAGTTTGCTCTAACCCACTTCAGATTGGGTTTTAGCTCATAGTAGTTGTGATAAATAGCATGATAACTCTTATAAGTATAAATAGAATGCCAAGTGCTCCCACAGTGTGTGCATAAAGTCTGTGGTTTAACCCTTACATAATCATTCTTTACTCCTGATGTAGAAGGTAAAGAATTAATATCTTTGTTCTTATTGCAAAATCTAGCAAGATGGTTAGTACTACCACAATTATAACATGTTTTCCTTGGAGCAGCAGCAGTAGGCAAATGATTATTTCTTTTATTTATGCCTATCTTTCCATTCCTATTCTTCTTGGACCCTTTTGGTTTCATGGCAGACTTTACTTCTTTGAGCTTATGATTGAACTGTTTTCCTGTCATCAAGCCAACATTAACCTGTTTTTCACAAGTTTTTACTGGCTTTCTAACGGCTTCCACTTCCATAAGATTTTCTGTTATAATATTTTCATGTCTTTAACAGGTTTCATCTGATTCCATATCAGCTTCTCTTACTACAACAGATTTTAACTTAGTGGACTCTGGAACAAATTTCAGAGGTTTAAGTTGTGGTTTAACCTTAACCTTGTCTTTAAACCTAAGTTCATCATTTTCACAATAACCTAAACCTACAGAATCTGTCTGAAACACTTGATGAGTGTCTCTTCCAGAGTTTGTCCAAGTCTTGATTATTTTTCTTTCTTTTTCTAAATCAAATTCTAGCTGCTTATATCTCTTAGTCAACTCCTGTTCAATATAAACAGCATCATCTCTTTCTTTTTGAATCTGCTTCATATTTTCAAGTTCTCCTTCAAGAAACTTGTTTCTATTTTTAAGGCTAAGATTCTCAGATTTAATTCTCTAATTCTCTAAAGTCTGATCCCTATAACTAACATGTACGCTTTTCAGATATACTCTTAACTCAGATATATTATCAGTATCATAAGCATAAGTAGTTAGGGGTACCGTATTTTCAGATGATTCAGTCTCATCTTTGACAGTTGCCATAAGAGCATAGTTTACTCCATCATCAGAGTCTGAAGTATCTGCCCAGTCTTTGCCTTTAGAGATGAGTGCTTTCTCAAATTTTCCTTTCTGGCACTCTGGGGCATAGTGACCCATCTCTTTACACTTGTAGCACTGGATTTCAGATTTATCCTTCTTGCCAGACTTGGTCTCCCTTCCATCAGACTTTCTAAAACTTTTCCTTTCAGAGTTTGAATCTTTCCTTGAGAATCTCTTTCCTTTCTTGAAGTTCTTGAATCCCATCTTCTTGAAGGTCTTCACCATCAATGCAGCCATTTGCATCATCTGTTCTTCATCATCCTCAGAGTCAGAAGCTTCATCAGAGTTTGAGTCATCATCAGAGTTTGATGACTCACTTTCAGATTTAATAACTAAAGCCTTTCCCTTGGCTTTCTTCCTTGATGATTCCTTCTTGATGGGCTTCTCCTCAACTTTTAGAGCAACAAATTTTGTCTTCTTGCTGGATCTCCTGTTTCTTTGTTCTATCTCAAGTTCATGAGTCTTTAACAATCCATAGATCTCATCAAGATCTGTATATGCAAGATCATAATTATCTCTGATTGTTGTCGCCTTTAAATCCCATCTTTCAGGTAAGGATAAGAGAAATTTGAGATTTGACTCTTCAAGCTCATATTCTTTATCAACCAGAGACAGATCATTCAATAGTTTGCAAAATCTGTCATAAGTCTCAGTCAAGGTTTCATTAGGTCTTGAATCAAAGTGCTCATACTCCTGTGTGAGTATTGTTTTCCTGTTTTTCTTTATAGCAGTGGTTCCTTGACACCTGACTTCCAAAGCATCCCAGATTTCTTTTGCAGTTTTGCAACCAATTACTCTGTTAGACATAACATTATCTAAAGCACTGTGGAGAAGATGTCTAACCTTTGCATCTTTTGCAATTGATGAGATGTCCTCAGGAGTCATATCTTTCTTTTCCTTTGGAACAGTCTTTTGTTCTTGACCATCAACAACAGGAGACAATTTAGTCGGCACATGAGGACCATCATTGATTCTGTCAAGATATTCTGGATCTGTAGCCTCCAGAAACATGGTCATCTTCACCTTCCAAATTGGATACTCCACTGGCCTGAGAATTGGAACCCTGATTGTTTCATATCGACTCACAGAATTAGGTTTAACCTGTTCAACCTTGGGAGGAGCTTGATTTTCTTTAGACTTGATTATTACTGTGTTTGAATCGAAAAACTGTATATATTAAACAGCCTTGGCTCTGATACCAATTGTTAGGCCGATTACACAATATATATAATCAAGTATGTATGAGAATAACAATCAAGAACACAAGTTTGTAAATCAACAAACTGAATTATATTAAATAATTCTCTCTCAGTGATGTTAATGAATCACAAAGAGCTACTAGGTTACAAGAATAATATATTCAATAATCGCATCCCTTCTAGGGATAACCTATCTGTGTTTATATAGTACACAGTTACATACAATCCATCTCTAATTGATATTCCTATAAGTTAGCTATACAATTCATATCAATTAAGGATTGCTTCTTATCTTCTATTCCGTTTCCTTAGCTGTATCAATATATTCTGCTTCTTTCCATCTTCAGAATATATTGCTTCTTGAATATTCAATTCAGCACCGACAGCTAATTCAACTATCACCAAGTCAGACTTTAACAAACTCTGACTGGCTTCAATGTAAACTCTGATGATCACCTGTTGCTTAAACACTGATGAACAAACGTCAACAATTATATCTAACAATGGCATTCTATTTATACGTGTAAAGATTATCATGAGTTGTACTATAACTTTTATGATCCATTGCCTAAAGTTGATAAAAATAGTGCAAACTCTGGTAGCATTGAGAATGTCAAGTTGGAACATGCTTTTGTTAATACTGATACTGACAAAGTAAATCCTGATGGAGTAAATCCTGTCAGGACTGCTAAGGTCAGAAAGTCTTCTGCTGTGAAAGTTAATAAATTGCATAGAAAAGGAACCCAACAAGTATGGGTTCCTAACTGTTCTAACTAGTGTGTTTCTATTCTGATTGCAGGGTAAAAAGAAAAATGTGTTAGTCATGGATAGTGGATGTTCTGTGCACATGAATGGAAACAAAGCCCTGTTATCAGAATATGAGGAGAAAGGTGGCCCAACTGTGTCTTATGGAGATGGCAACATTGGACAAACTTTGGGATATGGCAATATAATCATTGGAAATGTCATCATTGAAAAAGTAGCTCTAGTGAAGGGACTGAAACACAACTTGTTGAGTATTAGTCAAATCACTGACAGAGGTTATCATGTCAACTTCTATTCCACTCATTGTGAAGTAGTCAGTAAAGCAACAAGCAAGATAGCACTGACTGGCTACAGGCATGGTAACATATATGAAGCCAACATTCAATCAAATATTGATGACTCCCCTACCTGTCTGATCAGTAAAGCTTCAGTAGATGAAAGTTTGAATTGGCACAAGAAGCTTTCTCATCTCAACTTCATCAATATCAATGAGTTGGTTAAGAAAGATTTAGTGAGAGGATTACCAAAAGTGTTATATACTCCTGATGGACTCTGTGATGCATGTCAGAAAGCAACACAAAGAAGGACATCATTCCAGAGTAAATCAGAATCCTCTATTGAAGAACCATATCACATGCTACATCTTGATCTATTTGGTCCAGTCAACATCATGTCCATCAGTAAGAAAAGGTACACTCTTGTAATTGTTGATGAATATTCTAGATTCACCTGGGTGTATTTTCTGCACAGAAAAGATGAGACTCCTGAAGTTCTGTTGGATCATGTAAGAATGATTGAGACAACCACAAAGTACAAAGTCAAGATACTGAGAAATGATAATGGTACTGAATTTAAGAATTCAAAGATGGAAGAGTTCTGTAAATACAAAGGAATCATTCAACAATTCTCTGCTCCTGGCACACCTCAGCAAAATGGAGTAGTTGAAAGGAAAAATAGAACTCTTATTGAAGCTGGCAGAACTATGTTGGAAGAAGCAAAATTACCTACATATTTCTGGGCAGAAGCAGTCAACACAGCATGCTACACTCAAAATCTCACATTAATAAACAGGCATGGTGTTACTCCTTATCAGTCACTCGAGGAGAAGAAACCAAGTCTGAAGCATCTGCATGTGTTTGGCTGTAAATGTTTTGTTCTCAGAACTCATCCTGAACAACTAGGGAAATTTGAAACAAAGGCTGATGAAGGAATTTTCATAGGCTATCCTGCATCAAGAGCCTTCAGAGTTTTTAATTTGAGGACAAGGACTGTCATGGAGTCAATACATGTATCTTTTGATGACAAGAAGATAGCTGGAATCAATGAAGACTGTCATGGTAGATTGATTTTTGAAAATGAAGCTACCAAGGAACCTGAAGAAAGTGAATCAGATCTTGTCAATACATCAGATCCTGATGGGTCACCAAATCCTGATGACACACCAGATACTGATGGTGCTAATACTGATGATGCAATCAATAATAATACTTCTAGTAGTGCTAATGTTGAGGGGGAGCAACAACATTCTACTATAATTTCAGAGTCAACTCAATCATCAGGACATAATTCTTCAGATACTGATTCAAGTGATGATCCTGATAACTTATCAGGAGGAAATAGCAATAATTCAGGGGGAGCTTCAAGATAAGCAAGTTCTTCAAATCAAGATAACACCAATCCAGGGAGAGCATCTACTTCAAGAAACAATTTAACACCAGCAAGGAAATGGACTGCAAGTCATACTCCTGATTTGATCATTGGGGATCCTGATGCAGGTGTTCAAACAAGAAGTGCAACTCAAACTGAATGTCTATACAATAACTTTCTATCCAAGGAGGAGCCAAAGAAAGTTGAAGATGCACTTAAAGATGCTGATTGGGTTACTGCAATGCAAGAGGAACTGAATGAATTTGAAAGAAATGAAGTCTGGAAACTGGTACCAAGACCAAATAATAGATCAATTGTTGGTACAAAGTGGATTTTCAAGAACAAGACTGATTCTGATGGAGTAATAATCAGAAACAAAGCAAGACTAGTTGCAAAGGGGTATTCTCAACAAGAGGGAATTGATTATGATGAAACTTTTGCTCCTGTTGCAAGACTAGAAGCCATCAGGATATTTCTTGCTTATGCAACACATAAGAAATTCAAGGTTTTCCAGATGGATGTTAAAAGTGCTTTCTTAAATGGAGAACTGGAGGAAGAAGTCTATGTTGAGCAACCTCCTGGTTTCATTGATCCTAAATATCCAGATCATGTCTACAGATTGGATAAGGCACTTTATGGACTAAAGCAAGCTCCAAGAGCATGGTATGAAACTTTAGCTCTATTCTTACTGGAAAGTGGATTCAAAAGAGGTGCTATTGATAAAACTCTATTTTATTTGAATCATGGTAAGGACTTGTTGTTAGTTCAGATTTATGTTGATGATATCATTTTTGGGTCAACAAACAATAAGCTTTGTGAAAAGTTTTCCAAGCTTATGCAGTCAAGATATCAAATGAGCATGATGGGAGAAATGAGTTACTTTCTTGGTCTTCAAGTTAAACAGACTGATGAAGGGATTTTTATCAATCAGTCTAAATATACAAGGAATTTATTGACAAGGTTTAACTTGCAAGATAGTTCTCCTGCTACAACTCCCATAGCTACAGCTACCAAACTTGATCCTGATCAAGGTGCTGAGGTAGATGTAACTCACTACAGAGGAATGATTGGCTCTTTATTGTATCTCACTGCAAGTAGACCAGATATCATGTTTGCAACCTGTCTGTGTGCAAGATTTCAAGCAAAACCTAGAGAACCCCATCTGATTGCAGTCAAAAGAATTTTCAGATATCTCAAAGGCACTTCTTCACTTGGCCTTTGGTATGCAAGGGAATCAGATTTTGGGTTGTGTGGTTATTCAGATGCTGATTTTGCAGGATGCAAAATAGACAGGAAAAGTACTTCAAGAAGCTGTCAGTTTTTGGGTGGAAGACTAGTTTCATGGTTCAGTAAAAAGCAAAAATCCATTTCCACTTCAACTGCAGAAGCTGAGTACATTGCTGCAGGAAGTTGTTGTGCTCAGATAATGTGGATGAGAAATCAGTTGTTAGATTATGGTCTGTCATACTCAAGAATCCCTATTTATTGTGATAACCAAAGTGCTGTTGCAATGACAGGAAATCCAGTTCAACATTCTCTTACTAAACACATCAGTATTCGATATCACTTCATAAGAGAACAAGTTCTGGAAGGAACAATTGAACTTCACTTTGTTCCTACTAATCAACAACTAGCTGATATATTCACCAAGCCACTACCTGAAGCTACTTTCAATAAATTGGTGAATGAACTTGGAATGATGAACTTTGAGAATTTCTGAGGAAAGCTACAGAGAGGAAATCCTGATAACTATCAAATCCTGATGGTTATTCAGAAAGGTATGTTTTCTTTGATCAAATCCTGTTAGGATGCAATCCTGACAGGAAGTCAACTGGTCAAATCCTAATGCTCAGATATTGAAGCTGGTATGAAAACCAGAGGTTCTATGCTAATTTGTCATCAACACTTCTGGTAAACTCTGGAAAATAAGATTTTTACTTAGTCTTTGATTAAGTTTTCAGTCTTAATTCTCAATTTCAATTATATTTTTATCAGAGTTTTCTATTCGTCATTTTATATGTCAAATATCAGTGTTACTAACAAATTGTGCAGGAAAAGTAAGAAGGACAAGAACAATTGATCAAATTGATAGTTTTCATTAAATCTTGAAGATTCTTTACAAATGAAAATGGAAATTACATATTCTTTTCCTAGTCTACTTTTCTACTCAGGAACACGTGCCCTGCAAATAAGCATGAACACTCCTGATGGATCATAACCAGGCTTTGATCCATCTAGGGCTTCTCTTGTTCCATCCTTAAGAGACAAGAAGAGGAGCTGATGTACTTGAAGGCGGATCGTCACCGTGACCACCGGGACGCTTCCGTGCCTCCAACTTGCATGACATACAAGCATCACGGATTCTCTTCTTTCTTTTCTCAAGCTCTCGGATGAGCTCTTCATCATCTTCATTCTCATCCTCTTCATCATCCTCATCCTCTTCATAGATGAGGTTATCAAGCGGATTCCAGTTCGGATTGGCTTGCAGGAAGTTGTGCCAAACCACATCAAACATTGCGTTAATAAACGCTTCATGTTCCTGAGGGTCAGGAACTGGTTGTGACTCAATGTCAGCAAGAGCCTCTTCCATCCCTTGCCATATGATATCAATCTCAGCATCAGGTATGTTGTTTTGTTGTTGGTTGGCAGCCATTGAAAAACAAAGAAGGTGAAAGGTTTTGTAAGTTTTTCTCTGGAGAGGGTTTGTGTTTTAATAGATATATGATGTTTATGCTTAACAGTTCCATTTTATAGAGAATGTGTGTTAAGGATGCAGGTCATTTTTGTTTATCGAGGCGACTGTTCAGTTTCTCATAATTACTTTGCCTCAGTAATTGGTAAGAATGGTTAGATGGGTATTATGCTATTTGTTTTGTAATCATTTTTTTTAAAAAACAGCATTTATCAGGATTGTCAAAATAAATTTTGTTTTCATAAATAAAATTTTATTTTACTTCATATTAAAATTTTTGCGTTTTTCAATCCTGATAAGGCAAATGGTTTCATATGAAATGCTTTTATTCCTGATGAGGTTAGGTTTTTCTTACATAGGAAAATGCCTACTCGTTATGGTTTAATTTCTAATGCTATGGGGCAAGGCCAATCACACCTTGTTCCTAACCCAAGCATTCATCCTAAACAGTCTAAACAGTCAACTGCCACCTCTAATGTCTCTCAAAAGACTTTAGTTGTAAAAGCAAAGAAGTCAGCTAGAACTGATGTGTCAGGAAGGCAATCAGGTTCAAAGGACTTTTCCTCTACACCTATCACTAAAAAGAAGTTACAAGGGGTGTACAAGGGGTCCCGGTGAAGAAAGCTGCAAAGGGAGGTGAGGCTGTTTCTGTTAAAAGAAAGTTAGTGCTCAGGGATGAGACTGATTCAGAGGATGACTACCTATATCCTCTGTGATGAATATGAATAAGGAAGTTACTGATACTGCTACTGCAGCTGTGGTTCCATTGTCTACACCACAGAAGAAAAGGAAGTTATCAAAAAGCAGGTATCATATTCCTTTAGAAAAGAAGCAGGATACTGATGTACATGACACTTCTCTTCTGAATGAGCAATCATTTTCTACTGCTTAAGCAAATCCTGTTGTTAGTATTCCTGATGCTGCACCAAGTCAAGTGGTTACTATTTCAGACTCTCCAGCACAGGACTCTCCAACAAAAAGACATGTTGATATTTCATGGGAGAAGTATGGTGCTGCTGCTTCCAATCTTGGGATAAAACATCCAATGGAAAAGCTAAGGAAGGCAGAAGATTTAGTCTATCAGAGACAGAAGAAACTGAAAGGATCAAGCCCACAAGAATCTGAACCTCAAAGTGGTTCAGCAACTCTTTCTGATGATCCAGCCACAAAAGAACCACTGAATCAAAGTTTGAGTGAAGGATTAGCTAGTGGAATGGTCCCACAAGAACCATTTTATCAAAGGGAGAATGAAGACATCAACATTCCAGCTACACAAGAACCATCTTCTCAAAGTGAAGATGCAGGCCAAGCTACAGTTTCTGAGAAATTTCCTGACAATGCTCAAGGGATTTCTGGTGCAGATGAAGTTCAAAGATTGGTCGAGGACATTGTCAATGAGGGAAGCACACAAGAACCTTTGACTCAAAGTGTTGAAGCAGCTTCTGAACCTCAAGCTCCACAAGAACCATTGGTAGCAAATACTGATGCAAGCATATCAAATCCTGACGGTTTTCATCCTGACGCTAGTGGTGCTCCTGATGTTGAACCTATCCTGATACAGCCACTTCGTTCAAGACCAATGGATCATCCTATCACAGATTCACAGGATAAAATGAAAGGTATAGCTATTTCTGGTCCTGATGATACTTATAGTACTGATGATGATGACTCTGATGATAGTGATGATGATGAGAATCGAAAAGAGAAGGAAAAGCTTGCTACAACACTCAAAATTAGTCTTGGAACTAATTTTGGTTCATCAAGTACATATATGGCTGGCAAAGCTTCCACTGGGAAAGATCAGAGACAAGATTTTTCTATTCCTTCTTTTAATCCTGCTGAGGCACTTAGACAGAATGAATGGAACAATTCATGGCACAGATCTACTGAATCTGTAAGTTATTCTTCTGCTTTGGAACATGCCTATGATGCAGTGAAATCAATAGAGAATCAAGACTTGAAAAATCATCTAAAGGCTACAACTCTGTTATCCAAAAGCCTAAAAAGTGAGATTGATTCTATCAAGAACTCAACTGAGTTGGTGAGGAATGATATTTCTCAAAATTTTACAAAGGTGCCTACTGCTTTTCAGCTAAGGGTAGTAGAATCCCAAGTGAAATCTGTTATTTCTGAACAAACCTCTATCAACAGAAGGATTGATTTTCTGGATACTAAGGTAACTGACATTCAAGCCTCTCTTTCCTTAATTTTGAATTTATTGTCAAATCCTGATGTCAAAAAGGGGGAGAAGGTTAGTCGGACAAAATGCACACCTGATCTAGTATTAAGGAATAATGATGATGATACTGGAGATGATGGTAGTGACAAAGTGATACAAGGAGAAACCTCTGATGCTGCTGTTATGAAGTCTACAATTCAAACTTCACAAAGTCAAACAACGCAGACAACTCATGTTTCTGATTCTGGAGTTAAGACAGTAAGAACGTTGGTGCAATCTCAGATCCTGACGGAAGAACAAATCCTGACACCTGGTCATGGACATACTCTTGCTACAATTCCTGAAGGTGATGAAGATATTTTTATTGATAATCCTGAAGATGCATCAAATTTATTCCAGAAGTTTTCTACAAAAGATGGCAGAATTGTTACTCTATATCACACTGATAAAAGAGTTCAACAATTATATGCAAGAAAAGCACTCTCTACAGCAAGTGAAGAATATCCTGATCTCTCACATGAAGAATTCTTAAGAAAACAGAGAGAAATGATGGAAAGCTTTAATAATCCTGCTCCTGCTAGAGGTAGAGGAGGCAGAGGTAGGAGAGGAGCTAGAAGAAGTAGAAGAGGTTCTTCAACTCAAACAATACCTAGACAGACAAGGTCTCGAGGGTTAAGAATTGAAGAAATTCCTGAACCTATTCAAACTCTAGTAGTTCCTGACAGATCTACTTTTGGTGATGATGGAAATATTGAAGAAGAACCTGTATTGAGAAGAAAATCAAGAAAATCAACTCTATGTAATACAAATCAAATTGAAGAATCTAATCCTGATGTTGTTCCTGATAATATTCAAGATCCTGATGATTCTGAAATTATGCAAGAGATTGATTTGATAATTTTATCTACTGTGGTTGATTCTCACAACAAGGAAGTAGATGAAGAAGAAGAAGCCAGAAGAAGAGAAATTACAAGATCAACAAATAGAGATTTCAATCTCTATGTACAAAGGCTTAAACTCTCAAACAGAAGAGTGTGGAGGAACCCAAGCAGACAAGAATCTTCACTGGAAAGAAGCTATGCATTTGAAAAGGAAAAGGATAAGAAGTGGAAACATATTAGCACATTAAGTTGTGATACACTTATCAATTTTCAGTCAGGAGGAATTACTACAAACGCTTCAAGTGTTGTTGATTTATCTGGGATGGTTAGATCAAAAGCACTCTGGTTAAAGATGTTTTCAAATCTGAAGCAATTGACAAGTAATTCAAGAGGAGGTATTGGACACAGGGATGCTGAATATATAAATATGTCATATGTTGATCCTTACTCCTTAACTGAAATTGGAGGTACTTTAACTTCTGAAAACCTGAACAATTTACTAGCTGTTGATATAGCTATAGATTGTCATGATGGTTTTGACAAGAAAGAAAAGCTTCTGTACTTCATGAAAGATGGTAGTGTGAAGATTTTATCTATTCAAGATCTGCTGATGAAAACTACACAGGAACTGAAATATGTTCATTATCTTTTGAGATCGAAGAATCAAATATGCAAAGAATGGAGTGACATGATTTTGTCAACAATAAGAAGAAGACTGGATGGAAACAGTAATTTCAATGGTAATTATACTCCCATGTACTTAAATCAAAGAGGTCAGGATGTGAAAATGCAAAGGGGTACTGCTGTTAAAGAAGTAACTTTTGGCATGACTCATCTTACTCTTAATCCTGATGGGAAGGAAATTGCTTATCTTTTGCTTGAAGAGCATAGTCTTCAGAGAAACTCCATATTGAATCTCAGAGCAGCTATCTACCAGATTAATGAGGAAGATGAAGAACTCAGAAATCTTAAGGAAAGACTGATTCAAATTCTTGAAGAAAAAGAAGAAAATTTGTTATCCAACTTCTTGAAGATGAATCTGTTCTATCAAAGAATTTAAATAGATAAGTTGTTGCTGCAGATTCTGTACATTTTGTATATATGTTTTTGACATCATTGAATCTTAGGAATCTATACTTTATTTCACAAAGTATGAGATTGGGGGAGATTGTTAGATCAGAATTCAATGATCTTCAGGAGCTAGACTCAACTGATCAGGATTGATGACGTCATCAGGATTACATGGTCGTCAGGATCAAGATACATATCAGGACTGGGATCAGGATTGATCATCAGGACTGGAAGCTGATCAGGATTCCTACTTCGAGTTATATTTGGAGTCTAGTTAAACATGGAAGCTTATTCTATCGGTTCCTGGTTTTTAGAATGTAGCTATCAATTATGGATAGTTTTCAATCTTTGTAATTGATTAGGACTTATCATTGATAGAGAAACTGTGTAGTATATAAACACAGTTTTGGTTTTGGTTCGATATGAATCAAGATAGAAGCTCTCAAGAACATAGAATTTCTTGAGAGAGTTTTTGTAAGCTAGCAGCTCTCAAGAACATCAGAATTTCTTGAGAGAGTTTGTAACAGTTTTATATCAGATTTAATAAAGCTGTTATATTTCTTTCATATTTGTGATATATACATTAAGAAGTCGATTATCTTATACTATTGTATTCAACCCCCTTCTACAATAGATTATTACTGGGCAACATACACTTCCTCGAGTAGCTCTCCGTTTAAAAACGCTGACTTCACATCAAGGTGGTGCACCTCCCATCCTTCTTTCGCTGCTAATGCCAATAACAATCGTATTGTTTCTAACCTTGCCACTGGTGCAAACACCTCATTATAGTCTATTCCTTTCCTTTGCACATATCCTTTCGCGACAAGTCTGGCTTTATGCTTTACTACATTTCCCTCCGTGTCTTTCTTCAATTTGTACACCCACTTCAATCCTACGGGTTTATGCCCAGCTGGTAGATTTGTAAGAACCCAGGTGTTATTTTTCTCGATCATTTCAACCTCTGTCTCCATGGCCTTCATCCACTCCTTTTCGACTGAAGCTTCACTGTAATGTGTGGGTTCTTATGCCTTTAACAACATAAGTTCATCGATCATTTGTATCATCTCTGTCTCATTGTATATCTCGTTTAATGGCCTGTACCTTCGTGGTTCGCTGCTCTCCGCACTTGACAGACCTGTTTCTTCTGTGAATTCATCCCCAGTTGTGTCACGAGGTGTTTGAACGGGTCTTGTCACCACCTGCTTTGTCTCTGTATAATGTTCACCTGCTGGTAATTCTTCAAATTCAAGCACCTGTCCTGGAATCACAACCTCTGTGGTTTCAGTCTGTTCCCATAACCAGAACTCATCCTCGAAGAACACCACGTCTCTACTTATATGCATTGACCCTGTAATGGGATCATACAGTCGATTTTCCTTTGTCCCTGGCTCTCTTCCAAGGTACACCACTCGTCGACTTCGATCGTCTAGCTTCTTGACATTCACAGTTGGTATCTTCATATATACACAGCACCCAAACACTTTCACGTGTGTTAAATCAGGTATTCTTCCGCTCCAGGCCTCGTATGGTGTCTTTCCTTCTAGCACTCGAGTTGGTAACCGATTTAACACGTACACTGAGTGTCTCACAGCCTCACCCCACATAAACGATGGCATTTTCGAATCCTTGATAAAACTCCTAACCATGGCGGCTACTGTACGATTTCTCCTCTCCACTACCCCATTTTGTTGCGGGGTATATGGGGTCGTGTACTGACGTTCAATCCCTGTATCCTCACAATATGAATTGAACTCCTTTGAGCAAAACTAACCCCCGGTCTGTTCTTAGCATCTTAATACTCATCTCACTTCTATTTCATTAAATACAACCACATTTTTCTACTAAAAGCATCTACAAAGAGCAGAAAATATCGATTACATCCTGGTGTAGTGGGCGTGATAGGTCCGCAGATGTCCGCATGTACCAGTTCTAGCTTATTTCCCGCTTTGAACGTTGCACTTGTTGGGAACGAGCTCCTGGGCTGTTTAGACATCAAACATCGCTCACACCTCTTGCTTGGTAGTGTCAATTTCGGAATCCCTTTAGCCATCTTCTCCCTTGACATTAGTTCTAGTGCTTGGAAGTTCACATGGCCAAGTCGATTATGCCAAAGCCATGTTTCTTGCTCTGTTTTTGTCATCAAACACATAACACCGTTTTCCTCGAGACTAATTTTATACAGGAGATTCTCCGATTTCTTCACCTTCATTAACGTTCTTCCACTCTGTTCATATACCCACAAGTACTCACCATCCATGACAATCTTATTTCCATCCTCGGATAGTTGTCCCAGACTTATTATATTATTGCACAACTTGGGTATGAAGTAAACGTCTTTGAATACTTTCTCTTCACCATTCTTACATTTGAACGAGATAACACCTTTCCCTTCTATGCTCACCATTGATCCGTCCCCAAACTTGACTTTCCCAGTCACACTCTTGTCCAATGATTTGAACTTTCCCTCTTCGCCAGTCATATGATTACTGGCTCTATTGTAGAGATACCACACCTGAGATTGTTTTTGTATCTCACCTTTTGCTCGCAACTTTGGGACCACATTCCCTTCTTTTACCAGCATGCTGGCCTAATCTTTGTTCTCAATTTCGGCAACCAGTAAGGCTGGTTCATCCCCTTGTATCTGAGAGAGATTCACTTCCTTGCGTATCTCTCTTTCTCTGCGAGGTTTACGGCATTCTGCTGCAAAATGCCCATAACCTTGGCAATTAAAGCAGCATACTTTGCTTCTGTCACGAACTCCACGGACAGTCTCCTTCCCACGATACTCGTTTCCTCCTCGAGTCCCATCTTTGCTACTTCGTTTTAACCATTCTTCCCTGGTCAATAGCAGTTCTCCATCTTGATTCTCCCTTCGCTTCCACTCTTCTTCAGTCAGTAGAAGGTGTCCTTGACCTGACCCAGTGTCTGTTTGGCCTCGAACTCATTCCTCATGGGCTTTTAGTGAGCCCACCACCTCTTCTACGGACATCTCTTCCAATTTCCCAAATTGCTCAATGGCTGAGGCAATGTGGAGAAACCTTGAAGGAACAGCTCTGAGAAGCTTTTTCACCACGTAGCTTTCTTCCATCTTCTCACCTAGTTCTCGAATGTTGGTGACCAGACCATGTAGTTTCAGATAGAAATCATATAGCGATTCATTCTCTTTCATGCTCAAAGCTTCAAATTCGCCCTTCAAATTTGCTGCCTTCACTTTGTCAGCCCCTAAGCTCATTATCTTAATGGTGTTCCAGGAATCTTTTGACGTCTTCTTTTCAGCGAGGGCTAACAATACTTCCTCTGGAATTCCTGGGTATATGACAGCCAAGGCCTTCTTATCCATTTTGTCATCGACCACAGCCTTTTCATCCTTTGGTTCGATCGCCTCCCAAACTCCATACGCTTGCATAAACACTCTCATTTTGAGGGCCCATGCTGCGTAGTTAGTCTTTGTAAGCATTGGGTAGCTCACACCAAACGAGTTTTTGTTCGCACAAAATCACGCAAGCGTACGCGGTCACAGGTAATATAAGAATAAGTAGAGTTCGTTCCCACAGAGACTGCTTTGGTTATTATAGTTATGCACCTATGCAACAATGTATGGCTATTGTTCAATGCTAAGACAAGTATCAAAGTTGTGTTTTGATTAACTAAATTAACTAATCGATTTAACAAGATTATAATTAACTAAAGAGATTGCTATAGAATTACTTATGAGAATAAAACATGGGATCCTAACTTCATTAAATACTTCATCTAGAGTCTTTTGTCTTTAATCAATGCATGTGACGGTTGTGACAACTAATCGGATAACACAAAATCAGTACACGCTACCTTTCAGTATACGTATACCAAACCACTCAAACATCCACAAAAGAGATAGAAGTTGGGCAGACACCAATTATGCTTAGACCCTATATGTCTATAAGAGATTTGAAAACATAACAGTTTAACGAGCAAGTTATCCATTCAGATTACATAGGGCAGGTAAGATGGTTAAAATTACCTACGAATCATGCATGACAAACATACATAAACCTATGCTAGCATGGCAAGTTCTAAACCTCTATATCCACTTTCGCATTCAATAGAGATTAACAAACAACTTAGATGTTAGCTACGCATCCAAGAAGAATAAGCACAACCAAACTAGGATATCAATTAGCCACCACACACACATCTTTAAAACAATTAACTACTAAAATCCATAAATAAATCCGTTAGAACCCCACGACAACGATTAGTTCATAATCGAATCGTTCATCATCGTGGGTTCTGATGAAAACATGATAATAATAAGTCTAGAATACTGAATAAAAGTGCTAGGGTTTATGAAAGAACAAACGAGAATCCAATGTATCGCCTAATTAGAAGAATACAAAGATAAATTGAAAAATAGATCTTCGTAATCAGCCGTCTTCTTGTTCTCCTCACCGGTGGATGGATAAGTATGTATATATGACAATGTATATGGTTGTATGTCTCAGAAATCGTCCACCAAGTGCTTAAATAGGCCTTTCTGCTGACTTGTTGCTGCAGGTTTCCTTTTCAGAATCGAAGTTGCCTTTTTCCAGAATGTTTCAGGGGTGGGCGCGCCTGTAGGGCGCGGGCGCGCTTGGAAGGGACTCCACCTAGGGCGCGGGCGCGCCTGGAAGGGGTGGGCACGCCTGACCTTCTGTCAATTTCTTCCTTTTGCTTTTTCCTTGACAATTCATGCTCTCTTCAACTCCGCAACCTCTTGGCTTCCTCAACAATGATCAAATAGCACCACATAACCCTAGAAACTTCACCACACTACTGACGAAGCAATTCTGCATACACTAACACAAAACACATCAAAAACACCATGTACTTGAGAACAAACGATCAATTTAAGTCGATTTAGGGTGTTCCAAGTAGATATGAAATCCACTTATCACACCCCCAAACTTAAACCGATGCTTGTCCTCAAGCATAAACAGACTCACTACATATATATAACACAATGCATGAATGCAACTAATATGAAAATGCAAACGATCCCCTCAAACTAACCCATAACCAATCAACAAGGCAACATCTCAAGGAATGCAATCTTTCAAACAGAGTTCGAACAAATCCCCTTATACTAACAAACAAACACAGAAACGTGCGTGTGTGTAATGCTCATCAATATACTCCCAAACTAAACCAAGACCATATCCTATTCTTCACCAAAACAACCACAAGCTTATAAACAGAATGAACTCTAGACACAAGAAACCACTTAAAGACACCTCAGACCACTTTAGCTAGTTAGGAATTCATGCTTTATTACGACACACATGCTTATTTGACCGTGCAATGGTTGAGACCCCAAAAGGCTTATACAATAATACCCATGTAGCGAGCGTTAGGTTAGTGGATCCCAGACCGGAAAAGTCTTAGGTCACTAGGCACAAAGTCCCCTAGAACTTAATTGCTCAAGTATTAAAGAGCTCAACCTGATCAATTCTACATAACAACTACTATCATAACTCTCTTTTTTTCTTTTTTTTCTTTTTTTTTTCTTTTTTTTTCTTTTCATTTCGGAATGAGTGCGCTTTGCTTTTTCTCATCCCACCCTAGACTACTCATCTTTTCAATGAGCCGGCTACTAGCCATTTGACACCTAGCCTTATTGACAACTAGCATGAAATCCCTGTTTCCCCCCAAACTTAGACTTAAGTGCTTCTTTAAATTTCAAGAGAATAGAAGACATTCTGAATATAAGCAAGTGATTAAATTCTAACATCCAAACAAACATGGTCTGATCAAATTCAAAAGCAACCAATGAGACTTATGAAATTATTATTTTTCTGGCATGCAAGTCAATTCATAGGAACTTAATCGACCCTCTATCTATCACTACCACATTCCCATCAACATCGACTCACCAACCAAGAAATAGCCAAGTTCTAAGGAATCATGAAATATGCTATGCAAATGCAACTAAATGGACTCACATAATAGATATAAACACTAATGCAAACAAAATGCTCTAAATGACATCAACATGCAAAGATATGAATGAACTAACTACATATGCAATATGAATCCTATATGAACACACACTAACATTCCCTAATTACCACCCCCAAACTTACAATATTCAATGTCCTCATTGAAGGTAATAACAAGGAAAGTTGCAGAGAATACCTAATCATCAGCATGACCACCCTCCTCGGGTGGTGTATCCGGTGGTGGATAAACAGAATCAGCTCCAAAGGTAGGCCAAGCGATGTCAACTCCAGTGGCTCTGAACGCAGTACCAAAGCCTGAGTCAAATTCTGAGCAAAGCGGCGATTAATGTCATGCATGGCGTGTAGACGCCGAGTCAGTTGCCTATACTGAACATCCCCAAATTCAGACCATCAACCTCTCGCTGAATCCTAGATGGATCCTAGGGGGAAACAAAACAAACTTTTTTTTGTTTTTTGTTTTTTTTTTTCTGTGAACAGTGACCCACGCGCGGGCGCGCTCTGGAAGGCGCGGGCGCGCTCCACTTTCTGTCCAGAAATTTTTTTTTCTGTTTTTTTTTTCAACACACACAGAATAATACTATAACAATTGCGTGGGTTGCCTCCCACGAAGCGCTTGTTTTACGTCAATAGCTTGACGTGAATCCATTTTCATCCAGTCGCAAGAACGGTGAACGTCGACTCATGGTTCACCATATTACCAACGTCATGCTTCAGCCACTGACCATTAACCTTGAACGCTTCATCCGGAAACTTATGGAAAATCTCTACTGCATCATGCGGAAATGCTGATTTAACCGTGAATGGTCCCGACCACCTCGACTTACGCTTTCCTGGAAAAAATCTGAAACGAGACTTGAAACGCAGAACTAACTGACGAGGCACAAATGAATGATTCACCATCCCTCTTTCATGTCAGTCCTTAACCTTCTCCTTATATAGCCTGTTGCTCTCATAGACTTTACCATACCTCAATTGATCCTGTAGTGGTTGGAGTTCAAGTGTAGGAGCTTCTTCCATAGATGGTTTAAGTCGCTCCTGAGAATTGTTCAGCTTTGCTAATCCAAGAGATTCGAATGGCGCATCAATTTTTCTTTTCCACGGAGGTGCATTCAACAACTGAAGTTGCTCTGCTCTATCTTCGTCTTCGATATCAGAATCCCCTATCAAGACTCTCTCCACTGTATCTGACTTCAGCGGTTGATCAATCTCTGTATTGATGACAGAATCGACCATCTCCAATTTAAAGCACTCTTCTTCCTCAGTTGGAAATTTTATTGCCTTGAACACGTTAAAAGTGACCTTCTGATTTTGAACCCTCATTGTAAGCTCTCCTTTCTGCACATCGATCAAAGTTTGTCCTGTAGCCAAGAACGGTCTTCCCAAGATAATAGGAATCTTCTTGTCTTCCTCAAAGTCCAGAATAACAAAATCAGCAGGAAAGATAAGCTTATCCACCTTAACCACGACATCTTCTACTATACCTCTAGAAAATGTGACAGACCTATCAGCCAGCTGTAAAGACATAGTAGTAGGTTTAGGCTCAGGCAGCCCAAGTTGCATGAAGACAAACAACGACATCAGATTAATACTGGCTCCCAAGTCACACAAGCACTTGTTGAAAGATAGATTGCCGATGCTGCATGGTATGGTGAAACTCCCGGGATCCTTGAGTTTAGGAGGTAACTTCTGCTGTAGAATAGCACTGCATTCTTCTGTCAGAGCAACGGTTTCCAACTCCTCAAGTTTCAACTTCCGAGATAGAATACCCTTCATGAACTTCGCGTAGCTCGGCATCTGTTCTAAAGCTTCCGCAAATGGTATGTTGATCTGCAACTTCTTGAAAACTTCCAGAAATTTAGCAAACTGCTTGTCCAACTTCTGCTTTTGAAGACGTTTAGGGAATGGCGGAGGAGGATAGACTTCCTTGCTTTCTGTATTCTGCTTCAGAACAGATTTCTCAGTCGAATGGTCACGCTTTTCCGCTTCGTTTCCCCCCAAACTAGCTTTTTCCTCTTTTTCTTCACTTTCTGGCAAAACCTCAGGCACGGGCGCGCTCCCTAGGGCGCGGGCGCGCTCCACCTTCTGCTGGGAATCCAATTTTTTTTCGTTTTCTGCTTTTTCTGAGTTCTGGTCACTCGTAACCTTTCCAGAACGCAAGGTAACTGCTTTGACAATCTGACCTATTTGATTCTCCAGAGTCTTGATGGAAATAGCTTGGCTCTTGCACATTAGCCTCAATTCCTCCAATTCAGACTTTTCATTAGACGACTGACCAACGTTGCCATGAGATGGTTGTTGAAACCCTGGTGGTTGATACGGTTGCCTTGGAGCATACTGTTGCTGAAAACCAGAAGAGTTAAATGGTTTGGCTCCAAATTGTTGACCTTGATACTGCTGATACGGCTGTTGTGGTTGTTGCTGACCTCCCTGATTGTTACTCCAACTGAAATTAGGATGGTTCCTGTTATTCGGATGATAGGCATTAGGCACTGGCTGCTGTGGTCTTTGGAAATTGCTCACAAACTGCGCTGATTCATTGGATATGGCACATTGAGTCATTTCATGAGCACCTTCACATAGCTCACAAACACTAGCCACCTGTTGAACTCCATAGTTAGTCAAAGAATCAATCTTCATAGACAGAGCCTTTAACTGAGCTGTTATTGCCGTAGCTACATCCACTTCCAGAACCCTTGCTACCTTGCCTTGTGATAACCTCTGAGTTGGATTCTGATATTCATTAGCAGCCATCATCTCAATAAGTTCATAAGCTTCATCATAGCTTTTAGCCCAAAGAGCTCCACCTGATGCCGCATCAAGCATTGGTCAAGATTGACCTCCCAGTCCATTATAAAAGCAATTTATCACCATCCAATCAGGCATTCCATGATGAGGACACTTCCTAAGCATCTCTTTGTAACGCTCCCAAGCTTCACATAATGTTTCTCCAGACTGCTGTGCAAACTGAGTAAGAGCATTCCTGATTGCTGTTGTTTTAGCCATCGGGAAGAATTTAGTGAGAAACTTCTGAGCAAGATCCTCCCATGTAGTAATAGAACCTGCTGGTAGAGAGTGCTGTTGAGTATACAACAACGAAAGCAAAACCCAAAGCGAATAAACAAGAACAAGAAAATAAACGACAATCACACAAGACAAAGATTTACGTGGTTCGGAAATTCCTACTCCACAAGCCGCACTAATTTTGTATTGATCTCTCACAACTATGTTGTTATGTTGTGTTCTGATGTATTGGTGTTTTACAATTACATGAGACTATTTATAAGAGAAAAACTGGGCCTAAAACTAATCAGAGTCTAATTCTGAAATTCTGAAATTACTAACTCTAATTAGAATTCAGATCTGGAAATTCTAACTCAAATCAGAAACCAATTTTGAAACCTGTTAGACTCCACAAACCCAACAATCTCCCACTTGGAGTCTGACCACATCTTCTCTTCACTCTTGTAAATCTAGTAACACCCAATACTTCGATCAATAACTCTAACTAGTGCAGCGCCTTCTCATCAATCAATTCTGAAGGCCAGTTGAAGCTATGCAAAGCTTCAACTTTTCATTGGTAACCACCTTAGTCAACATATCTGCAGGATTCTTTGAACCAAGGATTTTCTTCAAGGACAAAGTACCATTGCTAATCAACTCCCTCGTAAAGTGATATCTCAGCTGAATATGCTTCGTCCTAGCATGAAACACAGGATTCTTCGCAAGATGAATGGCACTCTGACTGTCGCTATACAAAGCACTATCCGCCTGTTTCTTGCCCAACTCTTCAAGAAAATTCTTCAACCAAATCATCTCCTTGCCAGCTTCAGAGATAGCCATATATTCTGCTTCTGTGGTTGAAACAGCAACACTCTTTTGAAGTCGAGACATCCAACTAATTGCTATGCCACCCAAAGTGAAAATATATCCCGTAGTACTTTTTCTTGTATCCAAACATCCGCCCAAATCTGCATCAGAGAACCCTTCCAAGATAACATCTTTCTTACTGAAACATAATGCAAACTTGGATGTGCCTTTCAAGTAGCGTAACAACCACTTGACTGCTTCCCAATGCTCTTTTCCTGGATTAGACATGAACCTGCTAACAACTCCCACTGCATGAGCAATGTCTGGCCTTGTACACACCATAGCATACATCAAACTGCCAACTGCAGATGCATACGGAACTTTAGCCATATCTTTCTTGCCTTCATCCGTTTTAGGTGGCTGCTTCTTCGTGAGATTAAAGTGAGTTGCCAACGGTGTACTTCTGGTCTTCGCATCTTGGACACTGAATTTCTGCAATAATTTCTCAATATACTTCTCTTGAGATAATTTCAAAGTACCTTCAGATCTATCCCTTATGATGCTCATACCAAGTATCTGTTTTGCTGCACCCATATCCTTCATCTCAAACTCTTCAGACATCTGTCTCTTTAACCTGTTGATTTCCCTCATGTTTGATCCTGCTATCAACATGTCATCAACATACAACAACAATATGATATAAGATGAATCAAATTGTTTAAAGTAACAACAATGATCCATAGCACTCCTCGTGTACCCATTCTTCATCATAAAGTTGTCAAACTTCAAGTACCATTGTCTTGGTGCTTGCTTCAAACCATACAAGCTTTTTATAAGCTTGCAAACCAAGTTTTCTTTCCCAGCTACCTGAAATCCCTCTGGCTGAACCATGTAGATGTCTTCCTCAAGATCACCATGTAAGAACGATGTCTTAACATCTAGTTGCTCTAGATGTAACTCCTCTGCAGCCACAATACTTAGCACAAGTCTAACTGTAGTCATCTTAACAACCGGAGAAAATATATCAGTATAGTCAATTCCCTTTTTTCTGTTGATATCCCTTGGCTACTAACCTTGCCTTGTACCTTTTGCTGCCATCTGGTTCTTCTTTGATCCTGAACACCCACTTATTTTGTAAAGCCTTCTTTCCTGCTGGTAATTCTGTTAAAGACCAAGTCTCATTCTTCTCAAGAGAATTCATCTCTTCTTCCATGGCTGATTTCCACTTAACTGAATCATCCACCTGAACTGCCTCTGAATAACACTGAGGCTCTTCGTCCTCGGTCAATAACATGTAATATGCTGAAGGAGAAAATCTTTGTGGCGGCCTCACAGTTCTGCTAGATCTTCTTACCTCAGCCTGTGGAGTAACTGAACTTGTCTCATCAGCATTCCCAGAACTCCCACTATTTCCTGCAAGATCTTTTTCAGTAATATCTTCAAGCACTGCTAATCAACTGCAAGCTTATCCTTGTACACCGCATTTTCATTAAAAGTAACATCTCTACTTCTAACGACCTTCTTCGTCAGTTCATCCCAGAAACGGTAACCCATATCATTTGAGCCATAACCAATGAAGATACACTTCTTTGCTTTCGGATCAAGCTTGTCTCTGTCTGAATCTTTAACACGCACATAAGAAACACAACTAAAAACTCGCAAGTGTGAAAGATTTACCTCTTTTTCCTGCCACTCTTCTTCAGGAATCTTGAACCCCAAAGGAACTGAAGGTCCTCTGTTTATGAGATACGCTGCTGTGCTAACTGCATCTGCCCAAAAAATCTTCGGCAACCCTGTATGTAACCTCATACTCTTGGCCCTCTCATTCAAGCTTCTGTTCATGCGCTCTGCAACACCATTCTGCTGCGGTGTCTTTGGAAGAGTTTTAATCATTCTAATCTCGTACTCTGCGCAATAGATTTTAAACTCATCACTACTATACTCACCACCATTATCTGACATCAAACTCTTAACCTTCAAACCAGTCTGAGTTTCAACTTCAGTCTTCCACTTCTTGAAAGTATCAAACACATCTGATTTTTTCATCAAAAAATAAATCCATACCTTTCTAGTGGAATCATCAATGACAGTGACAGAGTAGCGAGATCCTCCCAACGACGCAACTGTTGTTGGACCATATACATCTGTATGAACTAGCTCTAACTTCTTAGCCTTCGGGGTCCTCCTTGATTTTGCAAAAGTAACTCGTTTCTGCTTTCCAAGAACACATGGTTCACAGAACCCAACTTTCACATTCTTCAGCTCTGGAATCTTCCCCTTTGAAGTTAACAGCTTCATACCCTTTTCACTCATATGACCAAGTCTTTGGTGCCACAAAGTTGAAGACCCAATCTCATCAACAACTGCATTTGCTTCATAGCTAGATTGTTCAACTATGTACAAAGTCCCCTTCTTGTCTCCACGAGCAACAACTAGATTCCCCTTTATAACCTTCCACTGTCCGTTTCCGAAAGAAACTCGATACCCTTCCTTATCTAACTGACCCACAGATATCAACATCTTCTTAAGTCCGGTAATGTACCTTACATCTTTCAATGTCCAGCTAGTCCCCAAAGAGGTCTTGAGATTAATATCTCCCATGCCCGCAATATCCAAAGTCTCATCATCAGCAAGACGGACTTTACCAAAATTTCCAAGTCTGAAATTTAACATCAAATCCTTGCAAGGGGTCGCATGGAATGATGCACCAGAATCCATAACCCATGATTCAACCGAACATTCAACACAACAAATCAAAGCATCATCGCTCACCACTTCTTCAACTACATTAGCTGAATTATCCTCTTTCTTTTTTCCTTTAGGAGCTGCAGGAGACGTACACTGATTTCTGAAGTGACCCTTCTTCTGACAATTCCAACAAACAATCTCCTTGCGATCTTTGGATTGTCCTCTTTTCTGTGACTTCGATCTACTACGCCCCTGATTCTGCCCCCTCTCGGACTTTCTGCCTCTGCTCTCTGTACTCAATAAGGAACCTGACGATTCTCCTGAGTTTCTCCTACGAATATCTTCTCCAAGAATCGAATCTCGAACTCCATTAAAAGTCATCTTACCGCTCCCAGATGAATTACTAATAGCAGTGACAAATCCTGACGAACTGTCAGGTAACGAGGATACCAATAACAAGGCTTGTACTTCATCATCAAATTTAATATCCACCGATGCCAATCTTGATAGGATAGAATTAAATTCGTTCACATGATCAGCAACACAATCACCTTCATTCAATCTCGCGGCAAACAACAAACGACACAAATACACCTTATTCGAAGCAGATGGCTTCTCATACATATTTGTTAACGCCTTGATCAATCCATAAGTTGTCGTTTCCTTGACGATATTGTAAGCAACGTTCTTCGCCAAAGTCAATCTGACAACACCCAGAGCCTGCCTATCCAATAGCTTCCATTCAGTCTCATCCATCTTATCTGGCTTCTTCTCTTCTAGCGGTTGGTGTAGTTTTTTCTGATACAAATAATCTTCAATTTGCATCTTCCAATATCCAAAATCTTTGCCATCAAATTTGTCGATCTTTACTTTCCCATCTTCTGCCATCGCTCCCACTCGCCTGAAAACCTAGGCTCTTGATACCAGTTGTTGAGTATACAACAACGAAAGCAAAACCCAAAGCGAATAAACAAGAACAAGAAAATAAACGACAATCACACAAGACAAAGATTTACGTGGTTCGGAAATTCCTACTCCACAAGCCGCACTAATTTTGTATTGATCTCTCACAACTATGTTGTTCTGTTGTGTTCTGATGTATTGGTGTTTTACAATTACATGAGACTATTTATAAGAGAAAAACTGAGCCTAAAACTAATCAGAGTCTAATTCTGAAATTCTGAAATTACTAACTCTAATTAGAATTCAGATCTGGAAATTCTAACTCAAATCAGAAACCAATTCTGAAACCTGTTAGACTCCACAAACCCAACAAGTGCAACCAACCTTTAGCCTTATCCCTCAGAGAGAATGGGAAAAGTCTCAGCTTCACAGCATCTTCTGACACTCCGTTGAACTTGAAGGTGTCACAAATCTCGATGAAATCCCTAATATGCATATTAGGATCTTCCGTTGGAGCACCCTCAAACTGAACTGAATTCTGCACCATCTGAATCGTGTCATGCTTGATTTCGAAAGTATTAGCTGCAATGGCCGGCCTGACAATGCTATATTGAATGTCATTGATTTTTGGCTGAGAATAGTCCTTCAAAGCCTTCGTTTCTGCTACTGGTTCTCCCATAACTAGACTTAATTCAAGTTCTTTCCTTACGAGATTGAGAACGTGTTCGCATACACGCTCACTAAAGTACCTGAAACTCACCAAACAAAGTAAAATTGATGAAAGAATAATCTGAGTCAGTGAACGTTAACGACCACTGATGACAAGCACATAAACTATATATATAACACCGAATCCCCGGCAGCGGCGCCAAAAACTTGTTCGCACAAAATCACGCAAGCGTACGCGGTCACAAGTAATATAAGAATAAGTAGAGTTCGTTCCCACAGAGACTGCTTTGGTTATTATAGTTATGCACCTATGCAACAATGTATGGCTATTGTTCAATGCTAAGACAAGTATCAAAGTTGTGTTTTGATTAACTAAATTAACTAATCGATTTAACAAGATTATAATTAACTAAAGAGATTGCTGTAGAATTACTTATGAGAATAAAACATGGGATCCTAACTTCATTAAATACTTCATCTAGAGTCTTTTGTCTTTAATCAATGCATGTGACGGTTGTGACAACTAATCAGATAGCACGAAATCAGTACACGCTACCTTTCAGTATACGTATACCAAACCACTCAAACATCCACAAAAGAGATAGAAGTTGGGCAGACACCAATTATGCTTAGACCCTATATGTTTATAAGATTTGAAAACATAATGGTTTAACGAGCAAGTTATCCATTCAGATTACATAGGGCAGGTAAGATGGTTAAAATTACCTACGAATCATGCATGACAAACATACATAAACCTATGCTAGCATGGCAAGTTCTAAACCTCTATATCCACTTTCGCATTCAATAGAGATTAACAAACAACTTAGATGTTAGCTACGCATCCAAGAAGAATAAGCACAGCCAAACTAGGATATCAATTAGCCATCACACACACATCTTTAAAACAATTAACTACTAAAATCCATAAATAAATCCGTTAGAACCCCACGACAACGATTAGTTCATAATCGAATCGTTCATCATCGTGGGTTCTGATGAAAACATGATAATAAGTCTAGAATACTGAATAAAAGTGCTAGGGTTTATGAAAGAACAAACGAGAATCCAAAGTATCGCCTAATTAGAAGAATACAAAGATAAATTGAAAAATAGATCTTCGTAATCAGCCGTCTTCTCGTTCTCCTCACCGGTGGATGGATAAGTATGTACATATGACAATGTATATGGTTGTATGTCTCAGAAATCGTCCACCAAGTGCTTAAATAGGCCTTTCTTCTGACTTGTTGTTGCAGGTTTCCTTTTCAGAATCGAAGTTGCCTTTTTCCAGAATGTTTTAGGGGTGGGCGCGCCTGTAGGGCGATGGCGTGCTTGGAAGGGACTCCACCTAGGGCGCGGGCGCGCCTGGAAGGGGTGGGCACGCCTGACCTTCTGTCAATTTCTTCCTTTTGCTTTTTCCTTGACAATTCATGCTCTCTTCAACTCCGCAACCTCTTGGCTTCCTCAACAATGATCAAATAGCACCACATAACCCTAGAAACTTCACCACACTGCTGACGAAGCAATTCTGCATACACTAACACAAAACACATCAAAAACACCATGTAGTTGAGAACAAACGATCAATTTAAGTCGATTTAGGGTGTTCCAAGTAGATATGAAATCCACTTATCAGTTTTCTTTTGGCTTATTTGTCTCCATGACAGATCCTTGAACACGCTCCGTTAATGACCGCTCAAGCACTGATACCAGATGATGCACTAATAACAACACACACACACACTTTGTTTGTATTGATTGGAAGAATATTTCTCTCGTTAAAAACAAAATAGAGATTACAGAACATATTAAAAGAAAGCTGATAGAACTGGTGCTACAAAATAGGAACTACCTCCTACCTTGACTCTACTTCCTTATTTAACTCTTAACACTTATCTCTACTCTCCTGACTAAATCAACTACATTATAGCCATATAACAGCTATATTTTATTTTTGGAAATGTTTAGATTAAATCATTATCTAACAGTATGAACATCATCTATGATAGAGTTGAAATATGCCACTAGCCATGTTTCATTTATTTATCAAAATTAGAATGTTAGCTAAAAAAAGGAAGTATCATAGAAACTAGAAATTCTATAAGGTTGTAAAATAAGGATTGCTCAATGAATTAACACTTTCACATTATTAATGGATCCGCATATTTGAACAACATGATAGTGAATTAATTACTAAGATAGCTCCATCACACCAGCGGACACACTTTGAGGCGTTCAAAACTTATGAAATTCCAAGTAAAACTTGTCAAATCTTAATTTCTGGTTAGGGTTAGTTTTAATAATGATGACTGTCTGTCAATGTTGATTCATATATTGTCACGCATTTAGTGTGGTGTATTACATTTTTTTACTCTTTTTTTGTTCTAGACCAATATTAATTAACCAATTTTATAAATAGATGTATAATAAATTATAGTTTCTCTTACAATGTAACACCTCAGTCCCACATCGAGAAGATTTGGGACTTCTGTTCAGTTTATAAGGCAAAGTACTACTACTAATTAGCACCAACAAATCATGATCTTTTGGGGGCCTGTGGTGGGCTAGTTGTTACCCAAGTTGGCTGCATTTGGGCCAGTAGGCTTCGACTTATTTCGGACTCGGAATTGGGACTTGACCCGATTTTCGAAAAAGGCTCGGGATTTGACCCGGGTTGTCACATATGGTTTCAGAGCCGACTCTCGAAAGCTTGTTTCGTCGAGTTGCCGGAGGTGGGGGCACGAAGGCTGGTGGTATTATCCCACAATGGACAGAGGTCCGGAGGTGGGGATACGAAGCCAGCCGGTATTATCCCACAATGGCTAGGGAGGAACGATCTTGGAACCTATGGGCTATCCGTTCAGGCTTGACGAGGACGTCAAGAATTTAAGTGGGGGAGTTTGTAACTCCCCAGTCCCACCTCGAGGAGATTTGGGACTTCTGTTCAGTTTATAAGGCAAAGTACTACTACTAATTAGCACCAACAAATCATGATCTTTTGGGGCCTGTGGTGGGCTCGTTGTTACCCAAGTTGGCTGCATTTGGGCCAGTAGGCTTCGATTTATTTCAGACTCGGAATCGGGACTTGACCCGATTTTCGAAAAAGGCTCGGGATTTGACGCGGGTTGTCACATACAAAACTTTTACTTGTATAAATTAAAATTTTCTTTTAAAAATGTCACCCGTTCCTACAATCCTTTATTGGAATTAATCAATCAAATTAGTTTTTAAAATTTGAAACATATGTAATGCTACTTTTTTTACCTCTTTATATTTTTTCTATAAAATTCTAATATAATAATTTATAATAAGTTATGATTAAACTATAACTTTTTATTTTTTAACATCTTTTATTGTAATTTTCTCTAACCAAAATCAAAACAATATTGTTAGAGTTAAATATAAAATAAATAATGAGTTTTAATGCTATACTTTCACAGCTTGCCCTACAAAAATTAGAGATTATAAACTCAGCACTAATGAAAATCATTAAAACGTTTAATATTTTGTCATTAATAAACCATTATGAATATCCTTCAAAAGTTTAAGATTTAAGACATATATAGATCTTGGAGTCCATTTGCAATAAAAATTAAACATTTAAATAATTGTTTTGCACCATTAAAAAGTCCAAGAGCAAGATATTATATAAAATTAAAAGCATCAACTAAATCCAAAAATAAATATAGACATCTGATTTTAAAGCAAAGATAATAATATGATACATTTTTCATATTATAAATACATGTAATATAAAATATTATTACTAAAGAAAGGAAATGTTATTTTTATTTATTGATAGGCTAATAATTATGCAAATTAAAATATAAAAAGTTTAAATATTATAAATCTCAGCGAGTAGTGCGGATAAACAAATACTATTATAATTTATACCAAAAAACTAAATTGTCGTATGTATTTTTTTTTAAAAGAAGTTAATTTTTATTCCATATGTACATCTCCTTATCAAATTATCAAATAATGCTTATACCTCATTATTTTATGCAGATGTGTTTACATATATTTTTAATTGAAAGATGAAACTTATGAATTTTTTTTGTAATTAGTATTATAGTAGAATGAAAGTTTCACAAATAAAAATTCACGTAATGATAAATTAAAAAATTTCATTACATATGAATTTTGGAGAGAGATAATAATAAAATTTTACTGTATTTCAAATTAAATGTTGACAGTCTATCCTTTTTAAAGTATAAAAAATGAAAAATTCTCAAATCCAAAAAATTCTCTACGTATATGTAAAAAAAATAAAGTTTAAAGGAATCTTTTACATCAAATTGTTAGCTAATAATAATGAGGGGATATGAAGGTATCTTGAATACTTGATTAAAGAAAACTTCTGCATATAGAAATTCTTATTCTTATTCTTATTCTTACGTTTCTTGTTAATCACTGCTTATAAATTTTACATTTACCTTCTGGCATTTTCACAACAAACCAAATTTCTACAAGCAATTTTCTCAGGGCTAGTGTAAAGTCTGAATATGTCTACCCCCGGTAATACTGACATTGCCTGCCACATGTGTGGCGACAATTCAAGGTGGTTCAAGCACAACGTCCCGTACTTTGGAACCATCAAAACCTTTTGCACCGCGTTATACATCTCCATGCTAACTCCTTATGTCCAAGTTGCTTTAGTGTTCATGAAAATCCAGACAATCTCATTACTTCAAAGATTGTTGTATCTTGCTTGAGATATTACTCTTCTTCTCACGTCAGTTGTATTGGTTCTCACCCCAATGCTCCTTATCTCTGTGTCATGTGTTTAAATCAGAACTCGCCTCTCCTTGTTCTTGGTGATTCTAATGGAGGAAAGGTAGTAGATAAGAAGGCTTCCTCGATTTTCCTTGCTGCTTGCAAAATTTCAGCAAATAGCATAAAAAAGGCAGCTATAGCTGCCAAGGTGGAGATGGAGGTGAAGGCCAAGGAGGCCACTGATGCCAGAAAATTGGCTATAAAATCTGTTGAACAGGTGGAGCATCTTTGACGGTGTTTTGTTGAAATATTTCTCATCACAAAGCTCTTCTGTTCTTGGAGAGATTCGATTTTCTTTTTCTCTGCTAAAAATGAATTGGTATTTGAAAGATGACAACTTTTACACGATTGAAAATGCTTCTAAATTTATAAATGAATACCGATATGAACTTTTCATATTTCAAATGGAGTTTGAGCTTAGAGAAACTTTTTTTTTTCTTAAAAAGTTGCCATGCTCTTAATGTTATTCAAGAGTTCAAGCTGATGCATAGCAGGAGAAACTTTTCTGGCCATGAATTTTATGAAATTTCAATCACACAACTCCATCTTTAAGCATAGAAAAATATAAAGCTTCAACAGATTTTGTCACTTACCCCTTACCTCAGTTCACATGTTATAGACGTCGATCGTGTCAAAATAAAAAATGTTCTATTTGGAGCGGATGGTAGCATTCGTGTCAAATTTTCTGTCGATTTTCTTCGTTCTACATTAATATGAAGAGTTGCTATTTCATTACCTTGGACCATGTTCAATTTGATTTGATGAAACTAAATTGAATGTTTTGGCTATCTATGGCCCTATGGGGCTTCAAAAGTTGGTTGAATATCATGTTGGTTATCTTGTTTGATTAACCGAAGAAAAAAGTATGAATTGTGCCTTCAAGTACATCCTTT
Source organism: Heracleum sosnowskyi (assembly GCA_030848705.1). Classification (NCBI taxonomy): domain Eukaryota; kingdom Viridiplantae; phylum Streptophyta; class Magnoliopsida; order Apiales; family Apiaceae; genus Heracleum; species Heracleum sosnowskyi. The sequence continues at coordinate 23,055,405 of CM061243.1, read as the reverse complement.
TGATATAAAATAATTGTTAGTTCCATTTGAAATCTTGGTTGGAATTTCCCTTGTTCACAGAATACATGAAAAAGTCAAATTATGGGTTGGACTATGCTTCTTTCATTCGATATCGATATGTGGCCGGTACTATTGCCCTTGTGATGTAATGTGATGAATGTGATGAAATTCAATGATTCTATAAAGGGAAAAGTTTGGCTCAAGCTACACCGGTGATGGTAAATGCAGATGCATTGCTTGTTAAGGCAAGCACATGCCAATTTACAAGTGAAAGAATAGGGAACATGGAGGAAATATGCCCACACATTGCTCTCTCGTTGCAAAATGGTCAAGAACATGCTATGAAAATAGAGGAGAATCAGTGGTGATGCTAACAGGATAGTAAAGATGAGACTGAATATTCTCGAATCTCAATAGAACTACTTGACATGAACTTGTTTCTCGGAGCACTTTTAAGCACAAGAAAACTTAGGCTGCAAATGCCACTCCGGTTTGAAATTTCCACATGTTTCAGTACAAGATCATCCTAGGAGAAAACCAACCTTCAAGGAAGAGACACAACTTCTCCAGCAACAAGAATGATGAATAGAGCATGGTGACGGTAATTTGCCATCCATTATTAATATCGTTGATATGAACTTGTGTTTGATCCTACTTTGATAGTGTTTCTAATTATTTGAGCCTTGTATGAACATCATCTATGATTTTATAGTGTTGAAATATGCCACTAGCCATGTTTCATTTATTTATCAAAATTAGAATGTTAGCCAAAGAAAAGGAAGTATCATAGAAACTAGAAATTCCATAAGGTTGTAAAATAAGGATTGCTCAATGACTTAACACTTTCACATTATTAATGGATCCGAATATTTGAACAACATGATAGTGAATTAATTACGAAGATATCTCCATCACACCGGCCTACACAGTTTGAGGCGTTGAAAACTTATGAAATTCAAAGTAAAACTTGTCAAATCTTAATTTGTGGTTAGGGTTAGTTTTGGTTCTTATTTAAAAAATCAAGAAACACCGGCCAAAGAACACAAACCCTCATTATTTAATTGGCCAAAGAATGTGAGGGATTCTCCAAGTTTAAGTGAAAACTGTTGTTAGGTTCCTTTAATTGGTTTGTACAACTCATATATTTTTGGGTGTGTATGTTCATGAATGAGAAATACACATTCTAAATTTCTAACGATCTTAGACTTTTTTACTCCTCTATGTCAACCTCACCTAGACTTCTACCAGAGGACTAGCTAATAATATGTAAAAAAGATATTGTATATCCTCTACCGTTTATGAATTTAATTTTACGTTAGCTGAGAGATCACTACAAGAAACAGGGGTCATAAACGACCGAACAAAATGGTCGTAATTGAAACTTGACGGTCGCAAATGTACTCAAAACCGACTGACGACCGACCAACTCATTTGGTCGTAAAAAGTCTGGTCGCTTTTGTAACCACAGTCGCAAATAATGATCATTTATGACCATTATTGACAGTCGGTTACGAAATTCCAGTTTCGTGAGTGTTGGTCCCACATGCTAATGTGGCAAGCCAAGTCAACAATATTTACGACCAATATTGAGTCACAAATAATTGGTCGTAATTGAGACTAGCATTTGCAACCAAATTTAGTCGCATTAATTAGTCGTAAATAGAAGTTGTAATTCCAACCAATATATAGTCGCAATTAATTAGTCGTAAATATAAGTTGTATTTCCAACCAATATATAGTTGCAATTAATTAGTCGTAAATAGAATTTCTATTTCCAACCAATATATAGTTGCAATTAATTAGTCGTAAATAGAAGTTCTATTTCCAACCATTGTTGTAGTCGTAAATATATTTACATTTCCAACTAACTTCCAGTTACAAATAAACGGTTGGTTATGTCAAAAACGACCAACTTTTGGTTGCTTATGTTGAAGCAGATGGTTGGAAATAACATGAATTCAGTCGCTTATGTTATTAAGAAAATGACAACAATTTGGTCAGTTTTAAAACTACGCCCAGAAAAATCTGCACACTTTTTTACCTACAATGCAAGCGCATACCAAATCTCTATTTACAAAAATCACACCTGATTAAATATAAATCTTAAAGCACAACTAAATTTAACAAAAGAAACATATGTGGATTAATTAACAAAGTTAAATAAATCCTAGTATGGCATCACACCGGCCACCAACCAAAAATACTAAATATTCGCTACGAGTTCACAAATCCACATATCAACTATCTTAGTTAAATTCAGTTACAACATCTCAATTTAAGAGCTACTATTAATAGTTACTTGAGATATAGTTTTAAACTACATCTACTTGTCACTAGCACTATCATTCCTTAGGTTATCACCACCAACATCACCATCCTCTCCGGCATCATCACTGTCATCATTATCCTCCCCTATACCATCACTGCCATTTTCATCACCAGTGCTAGAACCTTCTCCATCACTTACTTCCTCGTCGGTAGTGTAATCTTTGTTAGCTTCATCGATGGCCTGAAATGAAATGAAAATTTCACAGGATAACTTTTATATGACCAGGGAAAGTACTAGCTAATCGCGTCAATGCGATCACAGCCTACACATTTACATAGCATTTCTTGTTTAAAATGCATTTAGATTGAAAAATATGGAGATTTTGAGTAATACATGAAACATTACCGCAATCGCTAAATGATAGAAGGAATTAGGCATAAGCTTCACAAGGACTGGTATCACATCATTTGTCATTACATCGTAACACTTATCAATGCTTACACGTGAGAGGATGTAAACAGCCTAACACTGTGATAGAAGTGAAAAATTGTCTTAGTACGGGTCCTTGATATAGTTAAGATTCAGAATAACATATAGAACGTGCACAACACATCAACGCAGCAAACCTGGATGTCGTCCTCTTCATATTCATCAAAGGTATTACAAACCACCACATAATTTTTAATCTTAACTGCAATAACAACGTATTACAAACCACCACATAAGATGGAGTCATTTTAGAATAAAGGTATGCCTAACAACAGAATCAGGCAGCTGGGAATCAAATAGGGATTGACGGAAATATGCCGAAATAATTATTTCGGCTGGATGATATTTAGCCATTGTGGAGAGCATTTGGATCTACCACAGTGACCATGATGATGGTAGTAAATGGTAGAGTGGAAAGTAGCAGTGCTGCAACTCGTGGGCATAGCAATAATGAACAAAAAAATATGAATATGTGGTGATTGAGATAGCAGCAGTGTTATTGGTGTGTACAGGTGCTAACCTATTTCTGTGAGACAACAAGATATGATAACTGTCATAATATTCTAAACACCAAACAAAATTATCACGAAAAAAGCTGCAGATGTCGAAGTTACGTTATATTAAGTTCATCAACCAGAACAGTCAAGAACCTAGAATCAAACATATATAAATCTTACCAGGTATAGATAAACTTGCAAGTTCATCAAGAGCCTTGCATACAGTTGTTGCAGTTCCTTCTTCATACAGTGCGTCATAGGAAGCAAAGAATGAGGTCACTGATTTCCTTTAAAAACAAAAAGTCAATAATGAAGTGATTTGATTTCAGCCTTATGAAGAACACTATGACAAGCAGATCAGCTGACACCATAAGCTTGAAAAAAATTGAACAAAGCAGTGATGACCATTTTGTATCCAAAAATGTAACAAACTAAAATGGAGGCTGAGAGCTGTAAGGTGCATAGTTCCACAAAATGCAGACCACTATGACAACAATAATATAGACAGGTACGATGCATATGGACGAACAAGCATTGACAAAAAAACAAAAACAAAAACGAAAAAGCTTCATGATTTACAATTTGATCTCGAAGCACTTCTGTCATATGTAGTACAACACTTTTTTTCCTTGGATGCCCGTGAATCAAATGCAATCATGTATTTATTCTTTCAGACTCTACATTCATACAGTATTATGATAAATCTAACCTCCACATTATTTCACTTTCTAGACTTAAAAAGGAAAGCTTTTGGTTATAAGCTAAATTAAAAGTCTTAAGTTATGATAACTGTTACTGTAGTACTCTAACTATTGTTTACTTACGAGTAATATTGCCATGTTTGTTGATTTTAGAACTACGACATGTTTATACAAATTTGGACTCTTAGATGTTTCACATTAATCGCTAATACAAGAAAATGTGGTGATTTAGTCAAATTCATAATCTACTCCAAAAAAGTTGCACGCTTCGGGAATTATAACTTTCTCTTCAGCACTGAATACATGATTTATCAGTGTGACAAATAGGTACCAAGCAATCTTGTCACAGTAAGTACTTGAAGAACATACCTGGCAGTCTCAGAGTCTACAAGATCAGCTGATTTCTGATCTGTTCATCAAATTTCCTCTTTATCAACATTTCAGATCAGTAATAATAATCAGCTTATGAAAAGTACAAGACATTCTCTTACCTTCACTAATCAAATTTGATAATGAGTTGATGATTTCTAAAAGCCTATCAAAGTCTGTGCACTCCATTAATTCGTGAAGATAGTCCCTGCATTTTTTTTCCTGGAATTTAGAATCAATAAAATGTAAGAGAACGAGAAAAGAGGCAAAATTAGTAATCCATCAATACATTAAAAATACAAGTACAAGAAACATACTATAGATGCCAACTTCATCAACTACACAAATTTACAATTACAATATATTTATATACAAGTAAGTGTATGCATACAGACCCTTCTGTCGACGAAGCTCAACTGATTGGAAACAAAAGGAGATAACTGCAAATCCACAATAATTGCATTCTTTATGAATATTTCTCTTCCGCGCTGTCTCAATATTCTGTCAGCATTCCAGTTCTCTATGCAATCATTGTACAAATCTTGCAGACCTCTCGGAGGCCTGAAGAAGATTAAACAATTTACTTAAACAAAACTAACTACTTGCTCATCATGTACTATTACTACAAAATTTTCAATTGTTACATGCTGATACTGTTATTCTTTTCATTTTTTTGAGCATTATAGTGACAATGTCCACATGTCAAAAGAGATATTTATATGATGTGAGATTGTATACCTCTTTAAATGTTTTTCATCAGGACTCTGGGAACTTTCTTGGTCGATGTTAAATTCTTTCGAGATTTCTGCAAATGCTTTGTTATTGACCCTGTTCACCAACGTTTACACTGATATCAGAAATAACCTGAACCATTGTAGAAGCCCCAATTAGAGAAACCCAAACTAGAGAAGCCCTGAAATCGAAAAAAAAAACTAATCAGTTGAAGATTAAGTGAAGAAATCGAATTAATTGAACTCAAAAGAAAGAACCCCAAATTTGAAAAAAAAAACCCAAATTCGAAGAAGCCCCAATTCGAAGAAATGAAAGTTGTATTCAATTGGGAAGCCCCAATTTGAACCAAAATACGTATTAGTTTGAAGAAAATTAAAGAAAACGAGAGTGAGAGAGAGATTTACGAGAGAAGGTTGAGAGATGGTTGAGAGTGAGAGTCAAAGAGAGAGGGGGTTGAGAGCAGTGAGAGAGAGGGTTGAATTTTTTGTTTTAAGTGGAAAATTTCAGATAGGCGGTATTTTTGCCGCTATAAAATTTCACTGGTAACCGTACCATTTCTATCGTTTGCATTTCACAATTTATTTTACATATCGGTATTATTCTTTTAAAAATGTTCATTTTTTTTTGCTAAATTTCTTTCTCAAAAATGTTAATTTTAAATTCAATAAATAAATGAAACTGAAAAAATAATAAACTGAAAAAATTTTAAACTGAAAAAATTATTCAGTGAATCCAACTCGCCCTCTGTTACCCGAATCAGTATTAATACTACATTTTTGCTATAAAGTCGGACATCTCGGCCTTTATATTTTTTGATTATTTTTTTCCAAGACTATAATGAGTATTTATTAACATCCATACGGTTGGATCGTCAAATAAATCATTTTAAAAAATTATTCAGTGAATCCAGCACGCGCTCCGTTACCCGAATCAGTATTAATACTACATTTTTGCTATAAAATCGGACATCCCGGCCATTATATTTTTTGATTATTTTTTCCCAAGACTATAATGAGTATTTATTAACATCCGTACGGTTGGATCGTCAAAGAAATCATTTAAAAAAATTATTCAATGAATCCAGCGCGCGCTCCATTACCCGAATCAGTATTAATACTGCATTTTTGCTAAAAAATCGGACATCCCGGCCTTTTTATTTTTTGATTATTTTTTCCCAAGACTATAATAAGTATTTATTAACATCCGTACGGTTGGATCGTCAAAGAAATCATTTAAAAAAATTATTCAGTGAATCCAGCACGCGCTCCGTTACCCGAATTAGTATTAATACTACATTGTTACTATAAAGTTGGACATCCGGCCTTTTTATTTTTTGATTATTTTTTCCCAAGACTATGATGAGTATTTATTAACATCCGTATGGTTGGATCGTCAAAGAAATCATTTAAAAAAACTATTCAGTGAATCCAGCAAGAGCTCCGTTACCTGAATCAGTATTAATACTACATTTTTGCTATAAAATCGGATATCCCTGCCTTTTTATTTTTTGATTATTTTTTTCCAAGACTATAATGAGTATTTATTAACATCCGTACGGTTGGATCGTCAAAGAAATCAATCAAAAAATTTATTCAGTGAATCCAGTACCCCCTCCCTTACCCGAATCAGTATTAATACTACATTGTTGCTATAAAGTCGGCCATCCGGCCTTTTTATTTTTTGATTATTTTTTCTCAAGACTATAATGAGTATTTATTAATATCCGTACGGTTGGATCGTCAAAGAAATCAATCAAAAAATTTATTCAGTGAATCCAGTATGCCCTCCGTTACCCGAATCAGTATTAATACTACATTGTTGCTATAAAGTCGGACATCCGGCCTTTTTATTTTTTGATTATTTTTTCCCAAGACTATAATGAGTATTTATTAACATCCGTACGGTTGGATCGTCAAAGAAATCATTTAAACAAATTATTCAGTGAATCCAGCACGCGCTCCGTTACCCGAATCAGTATTAATACTACATTTTTGCTATAAAATCAGACATCCCCGCCTTTTTATTTTTTGATTATTTTTTCCTAAGACTATAATGAGTATTTATTAACATCCGTACGGTTGGATCGTCAAAGATCAATCAAAAACTTTATTCAGTGAATCCAGTACGCCCTCCGTTACCCGAATCAGTATTAATACTACATTGTTGCTATAAAGTCGGACATTCAGCCTTTTTATTTTTTGATTATTTTTTCCCAAGACTATAATGAGTATTTATTAACATCCGTACGGTTGGATCGTCAAAGAAATCAATCAAAAAATTTATTCAGTGAATCCAGTACGCCCTCCGTTACCCGAATCAGTATTAATACTACATTGTTGCTATAAGGTCGGACATCCGGCCTTTTTATTTTTTGATTATTTTTTCCCAAGACTATAATGAGTATTTATTAACATCCGTACGGTTTGATCGTCAAAGAAATCATTTAAAAAAATTATTCAGTGAATCCAGCACGCGCTCCGTTACCCGAATCAGTATTAATACTACATTTTTGCTATAAATTCGGACATCCCCGCCTTTTTATTTTTTTATTATTTTTTCCCAATACTATAATGAGTATTTATTAACATCCGTACGGTTGGATCGTCAAAGAAATCAATCAAACAATTTATTCAGTGAATCCAGTACGCCCTCCGTTACCCTAATCAGTATTAATACTACATTATTGCTATAATGTAGATGGTCGCTTTTGATATATTTCCAACCAAACTTGTTGGTTGGTATTATTCGGTCGCTTTTCTAATCGACCCATTTCTGACCAAAAGTTAGTTGGTTCTATTCAGTTGGAAATGAGAGCATAACCGACTGTAACTTAGTCGGTAGTTGGCCGATTTTGATTTATTTCCAACCAAACCTATCGGTTGGTTTTAGTCGGTCGTGTTTGTAGTCGACGTGGAAAGCCACATGGGTTGCTACTTACAAAATGGGGCCTACTACTTGCATAACCAACCGATGGTTGGTTGGTTTTGACGACATTATCGACCAAACTTTAGTTGGTTATATTCAGTTGGAAATGAAACCATAAGTGACCGAAATTTAGTCGGTAGATGGTCGCTTTTGATATATTTCCAACCAAACTTGTTGGTTGGTATTATTCGGTCGCTTTTCTAATCGACCCATTTCTGACCAAAAGTTAGTTGGTTCTATTCAGTTGGAAATGAGAGCATAACCGACTGTAACTTAGTCGGTAGTTGGCCGGTTTTGATTTATTTCCAACCAAACCTATCGGTTGGTTTTAGTCGGTCGTGTTTGTAGTCGACGTGGAAAGCCACATGGGTTGCTACTTACAAAATGGGGCCTACTACTTGCATAACCAACCGATGGTTGGTTGGTTTTGACGACATTATCGACCAAACTTTAGTTGGTTATATTCAGTTGGAAATGAAACCATAAGTGACCGAAATTTAGTCGGTAGATGGTCGCTTTTGATATATTTCCAACCAAACTTGTTGGTTGGTATTATTTGGTCGCTTTTCTAATCGACCCATTTCTGACCAAAAGTTAGTTGGTTCTATTCAGTTGGAAATGAGAGCATAACCGACTGTAACTTAGTCGGTAGTTGGCCGGTTTTGATTTATTTCCAACCAAACCTATCGGTTGGTTTTAGTCGGTCGTGTTTGTAGTCGACGTGGAAAGCCACATGGGTTGCTACTTACAAAATGGGGCCTACTACTTGCATAACCAACCGATGGTTGGTTGGTTTTGACGACATTATCGACCAAACTTTAGTTGGTTATATTCAGTTGGAAATGAAACCATAAGTGACCGAAATTTAGTCGGTAGATGGTCGCTTTTGATATATTTCCAACCAAACTTGTTGGTTGGTTTTGTTCAGTCAGAAATAGCCGTCATTTCCAACCAATCCTTGACGGTCCCTTTTATAGTGGTCGCTTATGACCCCTGTTTCTTGTAGTGGATATTCATGCACATGAGTATTATATATAGTATGTGTAGTGAATTAAACTGTTGTGTTTTGGTTGAATGAATGGAATGAAATGAATTAATTTAAACAATGGAGGCAGCTAGGATGAAATAATTTCAGTAAATGAGTCCAAATTTTCATTATCAGATTAATTTTGAAAAAGTGAGTATGATGAAAAATGAAGAATTTAATATTTCATCAAAACAATTAAAATATTTTAATTTATTTACTTTTTATTATATTTTTATTTAAAATTACACGAAAACACTATATTATAAAACATGACATCAAAATACAGCAACACTAAAAGACACTAAAAGTATACGACACAAAAGTACAAAACACTAACCATTGTCAGGTCTAGGCTTAGCTCTACTTAAGTTTATTTTTTTAACCAATCAGAACATAAGCCCTAGTTTGGTACTAACCGAGACACTTAAATTTTTAGGTATTGTAAATTATACTTTCAACTGATGTTGAATTTTTTTTTTAATTATAATACGTAAGTTTCCTATTAATAAAATTATCACTGCTTAAGTGAATTGCTTGCAAAACCATACAAATTTTTAAGAGGGCCACCAAAGTTAAAATGTACAATTGAGCCATGTGTAAGAATCTAATTTATGCAACATGGTACCAGAGCTCTGGTCGGCGGGGTCACGAGTTTGACTCCCTACGACCCCCAATATTCTCACAATTTATGAGGGATATGAAGACAAATTAATGCTCCAAGATGGGGCTCCTGATCCACTCTTCAACCCAAAAATGGGCTTTCGAGTTGGGGGAGTGTTGAAATATAACATAAGATCCATTTGGAGCCTTACTCTAATACGTTAAGATTTTAGATTGATTGGTTACTCAAAACTCGAACCGGTTCCCTTAGCGTACATAAATGATACTTGTTCATGTCGACCATTTTGTAAACAAAGAAAACAATGAGATTTAAACCGGTTTGGATTATCCGGTATTTTTTCTTTATCAAAATATGTCCAAACATGCGATGATTGTCTCGAACTCGTACCACCTACAAAAATTTACAAAACAAATAAATTAGATGGTATAAACGAATAATTGGAAACAAAATTTTAAAAAATGAAAAATGAAATAAAAGCACAAAAATAAAATCAAACTAAAATATGAAAATTTTAAAAACGAAACAAGATTTTAAAAAGGAAAAATGAAATAAAACTACAAAAATTAAAACGAACTAAAATTGAAAATTTTAAAAGTGAAACAAAATTTTTCAAAGGAAAAACAAAATAAAAGTACAAATATTAAAACGAACTAAAATTGAAAATTTTAAAAACAAAACAAAATTTTAAAAATGAAGTAAAAGTATAAAAAATTTAACGAAGAACAATTCCAAATTTAAAAAAACTAAACAAAATGTTACAAATGAAACGAAATAAGTACCTTTTTCGGTGTTTGTTGTGCATCGAGCTGGAGGTGGTAGCATGGAGGTAGTGGTTGAATCTTGAGACGATAAAGTACCTCTTCCTTGTTCCATATTTTTTTTAGTAAAAAAAGTTTCTCATAAAATTGCAACTAGTAAAAATAAATAAAATGCAGGGAGAGATTGAGAGAAAATGAGAGAGGTAGAGATAAAGAGAGATAGCAGTATAGTTAGATATTGAGAGAGATGGAGAGGTAGAGAGATGGAGAGGTAGATATGCTGGTATTTATAGGGTGGACTGTTACTTGTAGCCGTTGGGAAGGGAGGCAGGGAGCCGTTGGTGGGTTGCAGAGTGCAGGCTTGTAGAGGAGAGAGCAACAACTACTGTACTAGAGGCAACGACTAGTGCATGTGCGAGCTGTGCCAATTGTGCGGGCCGGTGCGAGCCGTGAAGGCCGATTCAGGCTGTTCGAGCCGTGCGGGCCAGTTCGGTTCGTGCGGGTTACATGTCTGTGCGATTCGGTTCAGCTCACAAATCGGGCTGGTCCAGTTCCGGTTTTACAATTCTCGACTCACAACCGGCACTTACAATCTAATGAATTGTGTGGGCTTCGACCCGCCTCGTTTCGGATCGAATGAAAAGGGTTGAAAAATGAGCCGGTCCCGGGCGGTCCGTGGAGAACGGCATGAGTGGCCACCTTTAGTTATGATGAACTACATTCATACATACATATATAAATAACTAATTTAATTAACATAAGGATGGACAATATATAGGAAAAAACCCAAAATTTCCTATGTTTGTATTATTAGTATGAGAAAACTAACTAATTTTATTAACACAAGGACGAACAATATATAGGAAAAAACCCAAAATTTCCTATGTTTGTATTATAAGTATGAGAAAACTTACCACTGGACCATTAAGTACCGACGATTAAGTGACACAAATTCACACAAATTTTAATCCAACCCCATTCATGTAATCTGCAAGACACGTTTATAAATAAAATAGTGACAATATTGAAGAACTAATGAACATTTAAGTAAGTAATGAATATAAAGTAAATGATGAAAGTTTACCTTGACTAGGAGGATTATACACAATATTCGGAAAGTTTTTGTTTAAAATATTGATTAGGAAGATCCCATTGCCTTTGTATCTAAGCAACACACATATACCATCATTAAATTAAAAAAAATATATGATATTGATGAGGCAAAATAACCCAAAAACACCCAAATTATCACCATCCAATATATAAATAACAAAAAATATACTCACAATATATAAACATATATACACTACAAGAAAAGGGTCAATAGACATCGGTTTCTGGCCGATGTCTATGTTGTTTGCCAACCGATGTCTTAGTCGGTGATGTCTATCTTAGACATCGGTCAGAAAGCGATGTCTGTACTTAAATACACATCGGTTATAACTTAAATTAGGATGTCTATGCTACAATTTTTTATAAAATATGTTAGATATAATTAATTTTCTAAACAAATTACTTGCATTATATTCTAGAAAACATATAACACACTAAGTGATTTTTTACATACACATCATTTCTTTCTTTGAAAGTGATGTATAACATAATGTATGAAATCGAATAATTTCCTAATACTGATGTCTATTTAGCTCTTAGACATCAATTTTCTAGCAAATAAATTGATGTGTATTGTCATCTTAGACATCACTTTGTTCTGATGTCTATTTTGGTTTTACACATCAGATTTTAAAAATAAAAAGTGATTTCTATTTGTTGCTTAGACATCACATGGTGCAGAAAAAATTTGATGTATATCTTTGTGTTAGACATCAGTTTTGCCACAATAAAATTGATGTATATTTAGGTCTTAGACATCAGTATTTGTTAAAAAATTCGATGTATTTCTTACCATTAGTTTCTGAGACATCAATTAAAATATGGACCATTCACAATATATATCCAACCATTTATATTACACCATTCAGAAAACACATCAATCCGCAAAACTAACCACAAATCTATCATCATCATTCCGCAAAATTAACTACACATATCCATCAACATTCAATCTGCAAAATAAACTAGCAATTCAATCCGCAAAATAAATCTACCATTGGAAATTACTACATCACTTAACAAGCATACCAAACTGTCAAGACACTAGAAACTTAACCTTGTCCACAACCAAACTCGTAACAAAATGTTTACCACTTAATTTAAAGAGACCTTAAGTACTATAAGCTATCAAATGTGCTCTTGGATGAACTGGAGAGCCTCAATACGTACTTCGTCAAGTTGGGCCTCATTGTATGTCCCTCGATCCTTTGGAAGCCACTAAATAATTCAAGAAAACACAATTTAATAAATATATACTTGAGAATGGAATATTTACTTGAGAAAGGAATATTTAAAGGTTTTTTTCTCAATAATGTTCCTTACCTGATTTTTGAGTTTCGACCAACACCTATTGGGACTTTCCCCTTTGCCAAAAGAGATGCAATCTCAGATTCTGTTTGATAGTAGTCTGCTCCCAGCGTTAATGTATCCTATATTCATAAAAAAACATGAGAATCACTTGGATCATGCACTAAACATGTAAGGAAGAAACATCCCCAGAATTAAACCATACATTAATATGCATGTCGAGTAGGACTGTTCTAGAGGCTTTCATACTGATACACATTTATCAGAGTTCCATAAATATGAATTCTTAATGGAGTAGTTAATACCAAGTCTACAACTGTTTCCATATACAGTTGTGGAGGATGCTATATAATATAAAAATGGTATAAACAATGAAAACATATTTGGTACATCTATCTCCTCTCCACCAATGATCGTTCTGGTCTAAGAGCTATTGAAAAAATATTGTTTTTTAGTAATTACTGAATCCATATATAATATTAGGCAGTTTCTATGATGTATAAAGGTCTAAGGAATCTAATTATAAAGTTTCTTACTCACTTATGAGTTACCTGGCCAAAAATAATGAATCATGATGCTGCTAATTCCATTGCTTTATTATCGAATCGACGGAAAGGGCATGTGGATCTTGATTGACAATTTGAAACTCGAAAGTTGACACCATGCTTTTTTGAAAAGGCTATGGCCCATTGACGGATTTTCTCAACTATAATATTTCTTGTGTTTTTATCAAAATCCCCTCTATCTGTGATGCACAAAATGTGAAGAAACAATTTGTTTAATATTTTAAATATACTGGACATGGTTTAACAAGCTTCCAAAAAAGACAGGGCAAAAATGATTAAAGTAGTATATCATCACAAGCTCTAAAAAGAAAAAGGCAAACATAAGACAAAATTATAGAAATAGCTCGTATTGGCAGCATTTTCGATAACTGGAGTTCAAATCCTCATGCAGATATATCATATATGAGACTCACCTAGACGCACCTTTCAGGTGTCGGAATGCTGTTGATGGCTCAGGGATGCAGGTCCATAATACCTTGAGAAACATACACCATAACAAATTCAGAAATTTAATGCGAGGGCAAGTTGGAAAGTGACTACTTAACTAAATGGGGACAAATAGATAAACTGTGTCATCTAACTAATCAAAAGCCAGTTTTACTTATATTGTAGATTCTTGGTTGCTTTACAAACACCTAAAGCTATAACAGAATCGTTTTTGCATCTGGTTTGTCTTGGATTTCAAGGTCTTGATATATCACAAAAGTAAAAACTCACCAATGGTACCAACAGTGTCAACTGGACTAGATTCAAGTGCATGCTTCTGTACACCTAATGCCAATTCCGCAGCAGCCAGTTGTGTGCATCACATCTGCTTCAACTATTCACCTGAGGACACAGTTGACAGTTGTATGGGGGATAATCTAAGCAGTACTATAAACAAGAAAGGAAAGAATCAAATACATTTATGTAACTTTGAGAATTATAATGCGCTTGCACAAAACTGAAACAGAAGTCAGATAGGTATGTTTCATGAAAAAATACATTTATGAATGACAAATTAAACCATCATCTACAAATTATTTTATTTATCACTGTCTGATAAGAGAGGACATGACTGACTTAAAAAAAATTATCTACTTACCATGGCTTCCAGATCAGCACCCCTGGGTTTTTCAGCAAATTGAACAACTTGCCCCAGGTCAATATGTTAGTTGCTCAACATCTCAAAGATGTCTTTTGATACGCCATCAATAAAGGCTGACTCATTGGAACTGAAATAAATAAAAAAGATTGTTAATGACTGCAATTATCAGTACTAGATACTTGTCCAGATGTTGGAGTAAGCAAGTTTTTTTGAAATTTTTCATGTTTTTTGGCCTAAAGTTCCGACTTTCCATACCCATGTCCGAGTGAGATAAAATCACTGAGTTTAATCTCCAACTACCTGCAACCTATGTGTACTCTATACATGAATGTGCAAAGCCGCACAAGGCACGAGTCTGTATTAAGATAAATTTAAGCCTGTTTTACATAAGATAGTTCATTTTATGACTGAAAATTGAACCAAATTAAATTATATTATTTGGCCCAAATTATATAATGCTGATTATCTCAGGTTTTCTAGGCTCTAATAGTATATTATAGATAAATTTACAAAAAATACATGGTGAATAAAACAAGAAAAAGAGATTGCCGGCTCTAATAGTATATTATAGATAAATTTACAAAAAATACATGGTGAATAAAACAAGAAAAAGAGATTGCCGGTTTGAGTCTCTGGAGGCATGGTTGTGAATGTTGGAAATTAAACTAAAACATGAATGAATGTATGATGTATCTGCATCTGCAATCATACAGTGTACTGATACAACCTCTTTTATTTTATCTAGTATAAATAGATAATGAAATATTCTGAAAATGTACATAAACATATTCTGCAACAAAACTGCATAACATGCTCTTTCTCTTCTTCCTCTAATTTGTGTATTTAATATTTAGATTTAATGTGAATCTTTCCAACAGTGAGTATTAAAGTTTCTGAAACTGACCAATATCAAGTGCAAGAAAAAGAGAATAGACAATAAGCATTAGGGTTGTTTATCTGTAGTTAGAAGACAGAAAGAGCATTAATCTGCTTAAAGTCAGAGGAAAAAAAATAGTTTGCAAAGGCATATTTACTTAATGAACTTTTTCTTGTCAGACAAACACACTCAGTAGTTAGTTCTCGTACTTACTCATTGGCAATATTGTTCCAATCCCATCTAAGTAAGTGTGCGCCCTTAGCTAAAACTTTCTTCCAGTTGCTAACCTCTTGACTGCCTCTTTTTTCATGCTTGTCAAGATCTTTCTGGTAGTTACCACAACAATGTCTGACCACTGATGGTTCCACGTCATAGAAAAGGGCCCGAACATGATATAGTTCTTTCGCAGTCTCGTTGTACCTAACGATCTGCCAAAGTTCATCCAAGCACCATGTGGATGGAGCATAGTTTTTTGTGAATACAACTACCAAAAACTCTCGACTTTGTAATTGCTTCTATGAGTCCGCCATCTATCTTGTCTCCAAACTTCAACTCCCTGTCGTCTCAGAAGGCACTGCCAAAATTCTTACCCAGAAGGCACTGGCCTTTATACTTGAGAATGGAATATTTACTGTCTATCAATGACCAACATATTAATTGACTTATGCAATATAAAGAACTAGGCTGCACGCCACAATTTATATCAAATATAATTCTGCCAATACTGTGTCCACATATTTCAGAGTATGTTTACCTCTCCGAAAGCTCCATTTCCAATCATTGTCAGAAACTCAAAATCATCAGGTCCCATTTTGTGTCTCTGAAGCCGCATGTGTTCAGTTTCCTATTCCATAAAAACTTCAATAGATTATTATCAGCATCAGCTAACTTTTGCTCCAGTAAACTTCTTCTGCTTGAGAAGTACAATGAAGAGGTGAGTAATCACATGTTTCATAGCCTAAAAGATCACTATAGTCTTTAAATTGTTTATCTGTTGTCTTTCCATTTTGTTACTTCACATAAATTAAGTAAATCACGAATTACCGTCACCAGAAATCTATTTTCCTGATATAAAAACATTGGTATTAACAACATTACATTAATATGGTTGTGTATCATCAGCTAGTACAAAAAACTAATAGTAGGCATATCTAGCAAAAGAGTTTTTTATGAAAATCATGGTTCAACATTTGCATTATTAGGGAAGTAGTGACTAGTGAGAGCAATGTCCAATAACAGATACATCACTGCTGAATCTGACCAACCACGATGTTATTTAGATTAGAAAAAACATATTAACTAAATTAGCATTCAATTTTATAGACTAAAAAGAAAATTCGCACCTGCTTTTTAGTATCGTCATGGTCAAGATGTGACAAGTAGATCAGTGTCTCCTTCATTATCTCTAACAAAATGAATTGAAGAAATTAGGGTTTTGATTTAAAAAAAACCCAATTTAAGAAATTAGGGTTTTGATTTAAAAAAAAACCTAAATTAAAGCTTACCAATTTGAAATTAGTGGTGTCGGATGTGAGTGGTGGTGGACGGAGGTGAGTTGTGGTGGACGGAGGTGAGTGCTGGTGGATGGAGGTGAGTAGAGCAGTGGTGAATTGTGGTGGAGAGAGAGAGAGAGAGAGAGAGAGAGAGAGAGAGAGAGAGAGAGAGAGTCGGGGGTAGAGTGAGAGAGAGATAGTGAGACGAGAGGGGGGGGAATAATTTAGTTTTAGTCGGGGGAGTAGAGTGAGACGAGAGGGGGGGGAAATTGATAAGGGGGGAAAATAATTGGTATAAAGGGGGGAATTAATCACAAAAATTTTACTAAGAGGGAAATAAATTGAAGTGGGTCGCGTGTTGAATTTTTTAGTCGAACTTTAGACATCGGTTCTAAAATAAGCGATGTCTTCAAACAACAAAGACATCAGATTAACGCGGGGTGATGTTATTACATCTTTTAACATCAGTGATATTAGTAACCGATGTCTAATGTGTGATGTCTATTGAACATTTTCTTGTAGTGATATACAAATTAATATCATAATGTAATCACAATATAAAAATATTTACAGAAACAAAAGGACTAAAAAAATATACAAACATAAACTCAAACAACAAATCACTCTAATTTGAACATATACAAACATATACAATTATAAATATAATACGAATAGTACTCACTTGAATGAGAGGAATCGATTGGAGATGAAAGAGGGGTTTAAAACCGAAAAACAGATTTAAAATTGGTAAGACAATGAATAGGGGAAAAACTACGTATTTTATATATTAAAATAAGTAAAATTTTTACCGACAACACTTCTGTTGTAAGAAGTGTTAGAAGTGAAAAGTGATGTAAATGCCTTGTCAACGACGGCTAAGCAAAATGGATCTCACTTTCAACAATGGTCCGTAAAATCAGTTCGTCATAATCGCTACCGAGGGGTAGATTTAATAATGATGACAGTTTGTGAATGTTGATTCATATATTGTGGGGCCTTTAGTGTGGTGCATTACAATTTTTTACAATTTTTTATTGTTCTTGACCAATATTAATTAACCAATTTTATAAATAGATGTATAACAAAATATAGTTTCTCCTACAAAACTTTTACTTGTATAAATTAAAATTTTCTTTTAAAAATGTCACCCCTTCCTACAATCCTTTATTTGAATTAATCAATCAAATTAGTTTTTAAAATTAGAAATATATGTAATGCTATATTACACGTGAAAGAATAGGGAACATGGAGGAAATATGCCCACACCTTGCTCTCTCGTTGCAAAATGGTCAAGAACATGCTATGAAAATAGAGAAGGAGAATCAGTGGTGATGCTAAGAGGATAATAAAGATGAGACTTAATATTCTCGAATCTCAATAGAACTACTTGACATGGACTTTGTTTCTCGGAGCACTTTTAAGCACAAGAAAACTTAGGCTGCAAATGCCACTCCAGTTTCCAATTTCCACATGTTTCAGTACAAGATCATCCTAGGAGAAAACCAACCTTCAAGGAAGAGACACAACTTCTCCAGCAACAACAATGATGAATAGAACATGGTGATGGTAATTTGCCACCCATTATTAATATCGTTGATATGAACTTGTGTTTGATCCTTCTTAGTGTTTGTAATTTTTTGAGCCTTGTATGTGATGCACTAATAACAACACACACACACACTTTGTTTGTATTGCTTGGAAGAATATTTCTCTCGTTAAAAACAAAATAGAGATTACATAACATATTAAAAGAAAGCTGATAGAACTGGTGCTACAAAATAGGAACTACCTCCTACCTTGACTCCACTTCCTTATTTAACTCCTAACACTTATCTCTACTCTCCAGACTAAATCAACTACATTATAGCCATATAACAGCTATATTTTATTTTTGGAAATGTTTAGATTAAATCATTATCTAACACATTCCCCCTAATCTAAACATTCTCTTCATTCACGCCTCTGCACGGCTTCTCCTGCTACAAGATCGCTGACTCCAATTAACTCCCTCATAGCCTCGAACTTAACTCGTCCAAGTGCTTTGGTCAGGATATCTGCCTTCTTCTCTTGTGTACCAACATATTGAACAACCAGCTCCCCACGTTCAATGCACTCTCTGATAAAATGAAACCTTACGTCTATGTGTTTGCTCCATCCATGTAATACTGGATTTTTCATCAACTCTATTGCTGACTTATTATCAACACACAACGTGACTGAACCAATCTGTTGACCTGACACTTCTCTCAACAAACCTCGAAGCCAGATACTCTGGCATGCTGCAAGTGTTGCTGCCATGTACCCAGCTTCACACGACGATAATGCAATCACTCTGTGTTTTTGTGAAGCCCAGGAAATGAAATTCCCATTCAAGTAAAAACACATTCCCCCTGTGCTTCTTCTATCGACTACGTCCCCTGCTAAATCACTATCCGTGAAACCAGACAATGCACTTCTATTTCCATCTCGTGTGTAACTCAGCCCATAGCTCACCGTTCCTTTTATGTATCTTAGTATTTGCTTCACAGCTTGCTTGTGTTTAACTGTGGGCTGCTCCATAAACCTGCTCACGACACCAACAACATAAGAGATATCTGGACGGGTATAAGTCAAATACCTCAAGCTTCCAACAATGCATCGATATTCAGTTGCATCCATGAGTTCACCACCTTCGTCTTTGTCTAACTGCAGTTTTTGATCCATTGGACATCTGGTTAAATTACAACTTACCATCCCAGCCTTCTGCAGAATTCGCTTAGCATAAGCAGACTGCCTTAACGTGATACTTGAACGACTTTGGTTAACCTCAATTCCCAGATAATACGATAGTAAACCCAAGTCACTCATCTCAAATTGTTGGTTCATCTCTATTTTGAACCCATTAATCTCTGTCAAACTTGCTCCTGTTATTATTAAATCATCTACATACACGCCTACTATCAACACATCTCCACATCTGTACCTCGTATACACAGCTTGTTCGTGCTGACATTTCTTAAAACCCAACTCTTTCAAACATTTATCAAGACGTGCATTCCATGCCCTTGGGGCCTGTCGTAGCCCGTACAGTGCCTTCAATAAACGATACACTTTTGTTTCATGACCTTTCTTAACAAAGCCCTCAGGTTGTGTAACATACACTTCCTCGAGTAGCTCTCCGTTTAAAAACGCTGACTTCACATCAAGGTGGTGCACCTCCCATCCTTCTTTCGCTGCTAATGCCAATAACAATCGTATTGTTTCTAACCTTTCCACTGGTGCAAACACCTCATTATAGTCTATTCCTTTCCTTTGCACATATCCATTCGCGACAAGTCTGGCTTTATGCTTTACTACATTTCCCTCCGTGTCTTTCTTCAATTTGTACACCCACTTCAATCCTACGGGTTTATGCCCAGCTGGTAGATTTGTAAGAACCCAGGTGTTATTTTTCTCGATCATTTCAACCTCTGTCTCCATGGCCTTCATCCACTCCTTTTCGACTGAAGCTTCACTGTAATGTGTGGGTTCTTCTGCCTTTAACAACATAAGTTCATCGATCATTTGTATCATCTCTGTCTCATTGTATATCTCGTTTAATGGCATGTACCTTCGTGGTTCGCTGCTCTCCGTACTTGAAAGACCTGTTTCTTCTGTGAATTCATCCCCAGTTGTATCACGAGGTGTTTGAACGGGTGTTGTCACCACCTACTCTGTCTCTGTATAATGTTCACCTGCTGGTAATTCTTCAAATTCTAGCACCTGTCCTGGAATCACAACCTCTGTGGTTTCAGTCTGTTCCCATAACCAGAACTCATCCTCGAAGAACACCACGTCTCTACTTATATGCATTGACCCTGTAATGGGATCATACAGTCGATTTCCCTTTGTCCCTGGCTCTCTTCCAAGGTACACCCACTCGTCGACTTCGATCGTCTAGCTTCTTGACATTCACAGTTGGTATCTTCATATATACACAGCACCCAAACACTTTCACGTGTGTTAAATCAGGTATTCTTCCGCTCTAGGCCTCGTATGGTGTCTTTCCTTCTAGCACTCGAGTTGGTAACCGATTTAACACGTACACTGAGTGTCTCACAGCCTCATCCCACATAAACGATGGCATTTTCGACTCCTTGATAAAACTGCTAACCATGGCGGCTACCGTACGATTTCTCCTCTCCACTACCCCGTTTTGTTGCGGGGTATATGGGGCCGTGTACTGACGTTCAATCCCTGTATCCTCACAATATGAATTGAACTCCTTTGAGCAAAACTCACCCCCCGGTTTGTTCTTAGCATCTTAATACTCATCTCACTTCTATTTTCAACCAGCGATTTGAATTTTTTAAATGCTTCAAGTGCACAGCTCTTCTCTTTCATTAAATACACCCACATTTTTCTACTAAAATCATCTACAAAGAGCAGAAAATATCGATTACCTCCTGCTGTAGTGGGCGTGATAGGTCCGCAGATGTCCGCATGTACGAGTTCTAGCTTCTTTCCAGCCTTGAACGTTGCACTTGTTAGGAACGAGCTCCTGGGTTGTTTAGACATCAAACATCCCTCACACCTCTTGCTTGGTAGTGTCAATTTCGGAATCCCTTTAGCCATCTTCTCCCTTGACATTAGTTCTAGTGCTTGGAAGTTCACATGGCCAAGTCGATTATGCCAAAGCCATGTTTCTTGCTCTGTTTTTGTCATCAAACACATAGCACCGTTTTCCTCGAGACTGATTTTATACAGGCGATTCTCCGATTTCTTCACCTTCATTAACGTTCTTCCACTCTGTTCATATACCCACAAGTACTCACCATCCATGACAATCTTATTTCCATCCTCGGATAGTTGTCCCATACTTATTATATTATTGCACAACTTGGGTATGAAGTAAACGTCTTTGAATACTTTCTCTTCACCATTCTTACATTTGAACGAGATAACACCTTTCCCTTCTATGCTCACCATTGACCCGTCCCCAAACTTGACTTGCCCAGTCACACTCTTGTCCAATGATTTGAACTTTCCCTCTTCGCCAGTCATATGATTACTGGCTCCATTGTCGAGATACCACACCTGAGATTGTTTTTGTATCTCACCTTTTGCTCGCAACTTTGGGACCACATTCCCTTCTTTTACCAGCATGCTGGCCTAATCTTTGTTCTCAATTTCGGCAACCAGTAAGGCTGGTTCATCCCCTTGTATCTGAGAGAGATTCACTTCCTTGCGTATCTCTCTTTCTCTGCGAGGTTTACTGCATTCTGCTGCAAAATGCCCATAACCTTGGCAATTAAAGCAGCGTACTTTGCTTCTGTCACGAACTCCACGGACAGTCTCCTTCCCACGATACTCGTTTCCTCCTCGAGTCCCATCCTTGCTACTTCGTTTTAACCATTCTTCCCTGGTCAATAACAGTTCTCCATCTTGATTCTCCCTTCGCTTCCACTCTTCTTCAGTCAGTAGAAGGTGTCCTTGACCTGACCCTGTGTCTATTTGGCCTCGAACTCATTCCTCATGGGCTTTTAGTGAGCCCACCACCTCTTCTACGGACATCTCTTCCAATTTCCCAAATTGCTCAATGGCTGAGGCAATGTGGAGAAACCTTGAAGGATCAGCTCTGAGAAGCTTTTTCACCACGTAGCTTTCTTCCATCTTCTCACCTAGTGCTCGAATGTTGGTAACCAGACCATGTAGTTTTAGATAGAAATCATATAGCGATTCATTCTCTTTCATGCTCAAAGCTTCAATCCTTCACTTTGTCAGCCCCTAAGCTCATTATCTTAATGGTGTTCCAGGAATCCTTTGACGTCTTCTTTTCAGCGAGGGCTAACAATACTTCCTCTGGAATTCCTTGGTATATGACAGCCAATGCCTTCTTATCCATTTTGTCATCGACCACAGCCTTTTCATCCTTTGGTTCGATCGCCTCCCAAACTCCATACGCTTGCATAAACACTCTCATTTTGAGGGCCCATGTTGCGTAGTTAGTCTTTGTAAGCATTGGGTAGCTCACACCAAACGAGTTTTTGTTCGCACAAAATCACGCAAGCGTACGCGGTCACAAGTAATATAAGAATAAGTAGAGTCCGTTCCCACAGAGACTGCTTTGGTTATTATAGTTATGCACCTATGCAACAATGTATGGCTATTGTTCAATGCTAAGACAAGTATCAAAGTTGTGTTTTGATTAACTAAATTAACTAATCGATTTAACAAGATTATAATTAACTAAAGAGATTGCTGTAGAATTACTTATGAGAATAAAACATGGGATCCTAACTTCATTAAATACTTCATCTAGAGTCTTTTGTCTTTAATCAATGCATGTGACGGTTGTGACAACTAATCGGATAACACGAAATCAGTACACGCTACCTTTCAGTATACGTATACCAAACCACTCAAACATCCACAAAAGAGATAGAAGTTGGGCAGACACCAATTATTCTTAGACCCCATATGTCTATAAGATTTGAAAACATAACGGTTTAACGAGCAAGTTATCCATTCAGATTACATAGGGCAGGTAAGATGGTTAAAATTACCTACGAATCATGCATGACAAACATACATAAACCTATGCTAGAATGGCAAGTTCTAAACCTCTATATCCACTTTCGCATTCAATAGAGATTAACAAACAACTTAGATGTTAGCTACACATCCAAGAAGAATAAGCACAACCAAACTAGGATATCAATTAGCCATCACACACACATCTTTAAAACAATTAACTACTAAAATCCATAAATAAATCCGTTAGAACCCCACGACAACGATTAGTTCATAATCGAATCGTTCATCATCGTGGGTTCTGATGAAAACATGATAAGAATAAGTCTAGAATACTGAATAAAAGTGCTAGGGTTTATGAAAGAACAAACGAGAATCCAAAGTATCGCCTAATTAGAAGAATACAAAGATAAATTGAAAACTAGATCTTCGTAATCAGCCGTCTTCTTGTTCTCCTCACCGGTGGATGGATAAGTATGTATATATGACAATGTATATGGTTGTATGTCTCATAAATCGTCCACTAAGTGCTTAAATAGGCCTTTCTACTGACTTGTTGTTGCAGGTTTCCTTTTCAGAATCGAAGTTGCCTTTTTCCAGAATGTTTCAGGGGTGGGCGCGCCTGTAGGGCGCGGGCGCGCTTGGAAGGGACTCCACCTAGGGCGCGGGCGCGCCTGGAAGGGGTGGGCACGCGTGACCTTCTGTCAATTTCTTCCTTTTGCTTTTTCCTTGACAATTCATGCTCTCTTCAACTCCGCAACTTCTTGGCTTCCTCAACAATGATCAAATAGCACCACATAACCCTCGAAACTTCACCACACTGCTGACGAAGCAATTCTGCATACACTAACACAAAACACATCAAAAACACCATGTACTTGAGAACAAACGATCAATTTAAGTCGATTTAGGGTGTTCCAAGTAGATATGAAATCCACTTATCACACCCCCAAACTTAAACCGATGCTTGTCCTCAAGCATAAACAGACTCACTACATATATATCACACAATGCATGAATGAAACTAATATGAAAATGCAAATGATCCCCTCAAACTAACCATAACCAATCAACAAGCCAACATCTCAAGGAATGCAATCTTTCAAACAGAGTTCGAACAAATCTCCTTATACTAACAAACAAACACAGAAACGTGCGTGTGTGCAATGCTCATCAATATACTCCCAAACTAAACCAAGACCATATCCTATTCTTCAGCAAAACAACCACAAGATTATAAACAGAATGAACTCTAGACACAAGAAACCACTTAAAGACATCTCAGACCACTTTAGCTAGACAGGAATTCATGCTTTATTACGACACACATGCTTATTTGACAGTGCAATGGTTGAGACCCCAAAAGGCTTATACAATAATACCCATGTAGCGAGCGTTAGGTAAGTGGATCCCAGACCGGAAAAGTCTTAGGTCACTAGCCACAAAGTCCCCTAGAACTTAATTGCTCAAGTATTAAAGAGCTCAACCTGATCAATTCTGCATAACAACAACTAACATAACTCTTTTTTTTTCTTTTTTTTTTCTTTTTTTTTTCTTTTTTTTTTCTTTTTTTTTTATTTTCATTTCGGAATCAGTGCGCTTTGCTTTTTCTCATCCCACCCTAGACTACTCATCTTTTCAGTGAGCCGGCTACTAGCCATTTGACACCTAGCCTTATTGACAACTAACATGGAATCCCTGTTTTCCCCCAAACTTAGACTTAAGTGCTTCTTTGAATTTCAAGAGAATAGAAGACATTCTGAATATAAGCAAGTGATTAAATTCTAACATCGAAACAAACATGGTCTGATCAAATTCAAAAGCAACCAATGAGACTTATGAAATTATTTTGTTTCTGGCATGCAAGTCAATTCATAGGAACTTAATCAACCTTCTATCTATCACTACCACATTCCCATCAACATCGACTCACCAACCAAGAAATAGCCAAGTTATAAGGAATCATGAAATATGCTATGCAAATGCAACTAAATGGACTCACATAATAGATATAAACACTAATGTAAACAAAATGCTCTAAATGACATCAACATGCAAAGATATGAATGAACTAACTACGTATGCAATATGAATCCTATATGAACACACACTAACATTCCCTAATTACCACCCCCAAACTTACAATATTCAATGTCCTCATTGAAGGTAATAACAAGGAAAGTTGCAGAGAATACCTAATCATCAGCAGGACCACCCTCCTCGGGTGGTGTATCCGGTGGTGGATAAACAGAATCAGCTCCAAAGGTAGGCCAAGCGATGTCAACTCTAGTGGCTCTGAACGCAGTACCAAAGCCTGAGTCAAATTCTGAGCAAAGCGGCGATTAATGTCATGCATGGCGTGTATACGCCGAGTCAGTGAATCCTAGATGGATCCTAGGGGGAAACAAAACAATCTTTTTTTTGTCTTTTTTTTTTTTGCTTTTTTTTTCTGTGAACAGTGACCCACGCGCGGGCACGCTCTGGAAGGCGCGGGCGCGCTCCACTTTCTATCCAGAAATTTTTTTTTCTGTTTTTTTTTTTTTCAACACACACAGAATAATACTATAACAATTGCGTGGGTTGCCTCCCACAAAGAGCTTGTTTTACGTCAATAGCTTGAGGTGAATCCGTTTTCATCCATTCGCAAGAACGGTGAACGTCGACTCACGGTTCACCATATTACCAACGTCATGCTTCAACCACTGACCATTAACCTTGAACGCTTTGTCCGGAAACTTATGGAAAATCTCTACTGCATCATGCGGAAATGCTGATTTAACCGTGAATGGTCCCGACCACCTCGACTTACGGTTTCCTGGAAAAAATCTGAAACGAGACTTGAAACGCAGAACTAACTGACGAGGCACAAATGAATGCTTCACCACCCCTCTTTCATGATAGTCCTTAACCTTCTCCTTATATAGCCTGTTGTTCTCGTAGACTTTACCATACCTCAATTGATCCTGTAGTGGTTGGAGTTCAAGTGTAGGAGCTTCTTCCATAGATGGTTTAAGTCGCTCCTGAGAATTGTTCAGTTTTGCTAATCCAAGAGATTCGAATGGCGCATCAATTTTTCTTTTCCACGGAGGTGCATTCAACAACTGAAGTTGCTCTGCTCTTTCTTCGTCTTCGATATCAGAATCCCCTATCAAGACTCTCTCCACTGTATCTGACTTCAGCGGTTGTTCAATCTCTGTATTGACGACATAATCGACCATCTCCAATTTAAAGCACTCTTCTTCCTCAGTTGGAAATTTTATTGCCTTGAACACGTTAAAAGTGACCTTCTGATTTTGAACCCTCATTGTAAGCTCTCCTTTCTGCACATCGATCAAAGTTCGTCCTGTAGCCAAGAACGGTCTTCCCAAGATAATAGGAATCTTCTTGTCTTCCTCAAAGTCCAGAATAACAAAATCAGCAGGAAAGATAAGCTTATCTACCTTAACCAAGACATCTAGGATATGTGACAAACCTATCAGCCAGCTGTAAAGACATAGTAGTAGGTTCAGGCTCAGGCAGTCCAAGTTGCATGAAGACAGACAACGACATCAGATTAATACTGGCTCCCAAGTCACACAAGCACTTGTTGAAAGATAGATTGCCGATGCTGCATGGTGTGGTGAAACTCCCTGGATCCTTGAGTTTAGGAGGTAACTTCTGCTGTAGAATAACACTGCATTCTTCTGTCAGAGCAACGGTTTCCAACTCCTCGAGTTTCAACTTCCGAGATAGAATACCCTTCATGAACTTCGCGTAGCTCGGCATCTGTTCTAAAGCTTCCGCAAATGGTATGTTGATCTGCAACTTCTTGAAAACTTCCAGAAATTTAGCAAACTGCTTGTCCAACTTCTGCTTTTGAAGACGTTTAGGGAATGGCGGAGGAGGATAGACTTCCTTGCTTTCTGTATTCTGCTTCAGAACAGATTTCTCAGTCGCATGGTCACGCTTTTCCGCTTCGTTTCCCCCCAAACTAGCTTTTTCCTCTTTTTCTTCACTTTCTGGCAGAACCTCAGGCGGGCGCGCTCCCTAGGGCGCGGGCGCGCTCCACCTTCTGCTGGGAATCCAAAAAAAATTCGTTTTCTGCTTTTTCTGAGTTCTGGTCACTCGTAACCTTTCCAGAACGCAAGGTAACTGCTTTGACATGTTCCTTGACCTCTCTTTTGCCAGGATTAGCTTCCGTATCACTAGGGAGAGTTCCCTGTGGTCTATTCAACAAGGCATTGGCAATTTGACCTATTTGATTCTCCAGAGTATTGATGGAAACAACTTGGCTCTTGCACATTTGCCTCAATTCCTCCAATTCAGACTTTTCATTAGACAACTGACCAACGTTGCCATGAGATGGTTGTTGAAACCCTGGTGGTTGATACGGTTTCCTTGGAGCATACTGTTGCTGAAAACAAGAAGAGTTAAATGGTTTAGCTCCAAATTGTTGACCTTGATACTGCTGATACGGCTGTTGTGGTTGTTGCTGACCTCCCTGATTGTTACTCCATCTAAAATTAGGATGGTTTCTGTTATTCGGATGATAGGCGTTAGGCACTGGCTGCTGTAGTCTCTGGAAATTGCTCACAAACTGCGTTGATTCATTGGATATGGCACATTGAGTCGTTTCATGAGCACCTGCACATAGCCCGCAAACACTAGCCACCTGCTGAACTCCATAGTTAGTCAAAGAATCAATCTTCATAGACAGAGCCTTTAACTGAGCTGCTATTGCCGTAGCTGCATCCACTTCCAGAACCCCTGCTACCTTGCCTTGTGATAACCTCTGAGTTGGATTCTGATATTCATTAGCAGCCATCATCTCAATAAGTTCATAAGCTTCATCATAGCTTTTAGCCCAAAGAGCTCCACCTGATGCCGCATCAAGCATTGGTCGAGATTGACCTCCCAGTCCATTATAAAAGCAATTTATCACCATCTAATCAGGCATTCCATGATGAGGACACTTCCTAAGCATCTCTTTGTAACGCTCCCAAGCTTCACATAAAGTTTCTCCAGACTGCTGTGCAAACTGAGTAAGAGCATTCCTGATTGCTGCTATTTTTACCATCGGGAAGAATTTAGTGAGAAATTTCTGAGCAAGATCCTCCCATGTAGTAATAGAACCTGCTGGTAGAGAGTGCAACCAGCCTTTAGCCTTATCCCTCAGAGAGAATGGGAAAAGTCTCAGCTTCACAGCATCTTCTGACACTCCGTTGAACTTGAAGGTGTCACAAATCTCGATGAAATCCCTAATATGCATATTAGGATCTTCCGTTGGAGCACCCCCAAACTGAACTGAATTCTGCACCATCTGAATCGTGCCAAACTTGATTTCGAAAGTATTAGCTGCAATGGACGGCCTGACAATGCTAGATTGAATGTCATTGATTTTCGGCTGAGAATAGTCCTTCAAAGCCTTCGTTTCTGCTACTGGTTCTCCCATAACTAGACTTAATTCAAGTTCTTTCCTTACGAGATTGAGAACGTGTTCGCATACACGCTCACTAAAGTACCTGAAACTCACCAAACAAAGTAAAATTGATGAAAGAATAATCCGAGTCAGTGAACGTCAACGACCACTGATGACAAGCACATAAACTATATATATAACACCGAATCCCCGGCAGCGGCGCCAAAAACTTGTTCGCAAAAAATCACGCAAGCGTACGCGGTCACAAGTAATATAAGAATAAGTAGAGTTCGTTCCCACAGAGACTGCTTTGGTTATTATAGTTATGCACCTATGCAACAATGTATGGCTATTGTTCAATGCTAAGACAAGTATCAAAGTTGTGTTTTGATTAACTAAATTAACTAATCGATTTAACAAGATTATAATTAACTAAAGAGATTGTTGTAGAATTACTTATGAGAATAAAACATGGGATCCTAACTTCATTAAATACTTCATCTAGAGTCTTTTGTCTTTAATCAATGCATGTGACGACGGTTGTGACAACTAATCAGATAACACGAAATCAGTACACGCTACCTTTCAGTATACGTATACCAAACCACTCAAACATCCACAAAAGAGATAGAAGTTGGGCAGACACCAATTATGCTTAGACCCTATATGTCTATAAGTTTTGAAAACATAACGGTTTAACGAGCAAGTTATCCATTCAGATTACATAAGGCAGGTAAGATGGTTAAAATTACCTACGAATCATGCATGACAAACATACATAAACCTATTCTAGCATGGCAAGTTCTAAACCTCTATATCCACTTTCGCATTCAATAGAGATTAACAAACAACTTAGATGTTAGCTACGCATCCAAGAAGAATAAGCACAACCAAACTAGGATATCAATTAGCCATCACACACACATCTTTAAAATAATTAAGTACTAAAATCCATAAATATATCCGTTAGAACCCCACGACAACGATTAGTTCATAATCGAATCGTTCATCATCGTGGGTTCTGATGAAAACGTGATAATAATAAGTCTAGAATACTGAATAAAAGTGCTAGGGTTTATGAAAGAACAAACGAGAATCCAAAGTATCGCCTAATTAGAAGAATACAAAGATAAATTGAAAACTAGATCTTCGTAATCAGCCGTCTTCTTGTTCTCCTCACCGATGGATGGATAAGTATGTATAGATGACAATGTATATGGTTGTATGTCTCAGAAATCGTCCACCAAGTGCATAAATAGGCCTTTCTGCTGACTTGTTGCTGCAGGTTTCCTTTTCAGAATCGAAGTTGCCTTTTTCCATAATGTTTCAAGAGTGGGCACGCCTGTAGGGCGCGGGCGCGCTTGGAAGGGACTCCACCTAGGGCGCGGGCGCGCCTGGAAGGGGTGGGCACGCCTGACCTTCTGTCAATTTCTTCCTTTTGCTTTTTCTTTGACAATTCATGCTCTCTTCAACTCCGCAACCTCTTGGCTTCCTCAACAATGATCAAATAGCACCACATAACCCATCAA
Organism: Heracleum sosnowskyi; assembly: GCA_030848705.1. NCBI lineage: Eukaryota > Viridiplantae > Streptophyta > Magnoliopsida > Apiales > Apiaceae > Heracleum > Heracleum sosnowskyi. The sequence continues at coordinate 23,025,153 of CM061243.1, read as the reverse complement.
AACACATCAAAAACACCATGTACTTGAGAACAAATGATCAATTTAAGTCGATTTAGGGTGTTCCAAGTAGATATGAAATCCACTTATCAGTTTTCTTTTGGCTTATTTGTCTCCATGACAGATCCTTGAACACGCTCCGTTAATGACCGCTGAAGCTCTGATACCAGATGATGCACTAATGACAACACACACACACACACTTTGTTTGTATTGCTTGGAAGAATATTTCTCTCGTTAAAAACAAAATAGAGATTACATAACATATTAAAAGAAAGCTGATAGAACTGGTGCTACAAAATAGGAACTACCTCCTACCTTGACTCCACTTCCTTATTTAACTCTTAACACTTATCTCTACTCTCCTAACTAAATCAACTACATTATAGCTATATTTTATTTTTGGATTAAATCATTATCTAACAGTATGACCATCATCTATGATTTTATAGAGTTGAAATATGCCACTAGCCATGTTTCATTTATTTATCAAAATTATAATGTTAGCTAAAAAAGGAAGTATCGTAGAAACTAGAAATTCTATAAGGTTGTAAAATAAGGATTGCTCAATGAATTAACACTTTCACATTATTAATGGATCCGCATATTTGAACAACATGATAGTGAATTAATTACTAAGATAGCTCCATCACACCAGCGGACACACTTTGAGGCGTTCAAAACTTAAGAAATTCCGAGTAAAACTTGTCAAATCTTAATTTCTGGTTAGGGTTAGTTTTAATAATGATGACTGTGTGTCAATGTTGATTCATATATTGTCACGCCTTTAGTGTGGTGTATTACATTTTTTTACTCTTTTTTTGTTCTTGAACAATATTAATTAACCAATTTTATAAATAGATGTATAATAAATTATAGTTTCTCTTACAATGTAACACCCCAGTCCCACATCGAGAAGATTTGGGACTTCTGTTCAGTTTATAAGGCAAAGTACTACTACTAATTAGCACCAACAAATCATGATCTTTTGGGTCTGGGCCTGTGGTGGGCTAGTTGTTACCCAAGTTGCCTGCATTTGGGCCAGTAGGCTTCGACTTATTTCGGACTCGGAATCGGGACTTGACCCGATTTTGGAAAAAGGCTCGGGATTTGACCCGGGCTGTCACATACAAAACTTTTACTTGTATAAATTAAAATTTTCTTTTAAAAATGTCACCCGGCAATCCTTTATTGGAATTAATCAATCAAATTAGTTTTTAAAATTTGAAACATATGTAATGCTACTTTTTTTACCTCTTTATATTTTTTCTATAAAATTCTAATATAATAATTTATAATAAGTTATGATTAAACTATAACTTTTAATTTTTTAACATCTTTTATTGTAATTTTCTCTAACCAAAATAAAAACAATATTGTTAGAGTTAAATATAAAATAAATAATGAGTTTTAATGCTATACTTTCACAGCTTCCCCTACAAAAATTAGAGATTATAAACTCAGCCCTAATGAACCACAATGAAAATCATTAAAATGTTTAATATTTTGTCAACAATAAACCATTATGAATATCCTTCAAAAGTTTAAGATTTTAGACATATATAGATCTTGGAGTCCATTTGCAACAAAAATTAAACATTTAAATAATTGTTTTGCACCATTAAAAAGTCCAAGAGCAAGATATTATATAAAATTAAAAGCATCAACCAAATCCAAAAATAAATATAGACATCCGATTTTAAAGCAAAGATAATAATATGATACATTTTTCATATTATAAATACATGTAATATAAAATATTATTACTAATGAAAGGAAATTTATTTTTATTTATTGATAGGCTAATAATTATGCAAATTAAAATATAAAAAGTTTAAATATTATAAATCTCAGCGAGTAGTGCCGATAAACAAATACTATTATAATTTATACCAAAGAACTAAATTGTCGTTGGTATTTTTTTTAAAAGAAGTTAATTTTTATTCCATATGTACATCTCCTTATCAAATTATCAAATAATGCTTATACCTCATTATTTTATGCAGATGTGTTTACATATATTTTTAATTGAAAGATGAAACTTTTGAATTTTTTTTGTAATTAGTATTATAGTAGAATGAAAGTTTCACAAATAAAAATTCACTTAATGATAAATTAAAAAATTTCATTACATATGAATTTTGGAGAGAGATAATAATAAAATTTTAATGTATTTCAAATTAAATGTTGACCGTCTATCCTTTTTAAAGTATAAAAAATGAAAAATTCTCAAATCCAAAAAATTCCCTACGTATATGTAAAAAAAATAAAGTTTAAAGGAATCTTTTACATCAAATTGTTAGCTAATAATAATGAGGGGATATGAAGGTAGATATGTTACATATTTAACAAAATTATTAAAAATGAAATCAGTGAATTTCTTTTTGAATAATTGGCTCATATACTGATTAAAGAAATCTTGAATACTTGATTAAAGAAACCTTCTGCATATAGAAATTCTTATTCTTATTCTTATTCTTACGTTTCTTCTTAATCACTGCTTATAAATTTTACATTTACCTTCTGGCATTTTCACAAGAAACCAAATTTCTACAAGCAATTTTTTCAGGGCTAGTGTAAAGTCTGAATATGTCTACCCCGGTAATAGTGACATTGCCTGCCACATGTGTGGCGACAATTCAAGGTGGTTCAAGCACAACGTCCCGTACTTTGGAACCATCAAAACCTTTTGCACCGATTGCGTTATACATCTCCATGCTAACTCCTTATGTCCAAGTTGCTTTAGTGTTCATGAAAATCCAGACAATCTCATTAATTCAAAGATTGTTGTATCTTGCTTGAGATGTTACTCTTCTTCTCACGTCAGTTGTATTGGTTCTCACCCCAATGCTCCTTATCTCTGCGTCATGTGTTTAAATCAGAACTCGCCTCTCCTTGTTCTTGGTGATTCTAATGGAGGAAAGGTAGTAGATAAGAAGGCTGCCTCGATTTTCCTTGCTGCTTGCAAAATTTCAGCAAATAGCATAAAAAAGGCCGCTATAGCTGCCAAGGTGGAGATGGAGGTGAAGGCCAAGGAGGCCACTGATGCCAGAAAATTGGCTATAAAAGCTGTTGAACACGTGGAGCATCTTGGAAATATTGAGAGTACTGAACAATGACAAGACAATAGAAGGAATCAAGAGATTTGAAAAGAAAAATTTATATTTTACTTTATCTAAACAATAGACAAAATATATTGCCTGCACTTTGATTTATTTTAGTGTATATATACCTAGTGAGAAGTTAAAGTATTAGTTGAATTTTATGTTGTGGTTATGAATTCTGCTTACAAAAATTTCCTGAGGAAATTGTATTCTCAGTTTAATTTACAATAAAAATTTAGGGTTCACATTTTAATTACATTTTTATTTCTAGACAAATGAAAGATTATTCCTTAATAATTTTTTAAAAAATTCATGTTAACAAATTTGCACAAAACTAATTAAACAATTATCAAACACACACTACAGACGTAATTTTCTCTCATCTCTCTTTTCTACCCTTCTCAAAACCCTACCTTCCAAATTTATAAACTCCTCTCAATTCAACCATCTTCACTAGTATTCCTTATCCATCCACCTCCTTTCGCACTCCCATCTCATATTTCTCTATTCATCCATCATCTTTGACCGTGTTTTCTTGAAATATTTCTCATCACAAAGCTCTTATGTTCTTGGAGAGATTTGATTTTCTTTTTCTCTGCTAAAAATGAATTGGTATTTAAAAGATGACAACTTTTACACGATTGAAAATTCTTCTAAATTTATAAATGAATACCGATAAAAACTTTTCATATTTCAAATGGAGTTTGAGCTTAGAGAAACTTTTTTTTTTCTTAAAAAGTTGCCATGCTCTTAATGTTATTCAAGAGTTCAAGCTGATGCATAGCAGGAGAAACTTTTCTGGCCATGAATTTTATGAAATTTCAATCACACAACTCCATCTTTAAGCATGGAAAAATATAAAGCTTCAACAGATTTTGTCACTTACCCCTTACCTCAGTTCACATGTTATAGACGTCCATCATGTCAAAATAGAAAATGTTCTATTTGGAGCGGATGGTAGCATTCGTGTCAAATTTTCTGTCGATTTTCTTCGTTCTACATTAATATGGAAGAGTTGCTATTTCATTACCTTGGACCATGTTCAATTTGATTTGATGAAACTAAATTGAATGTTTTGGCTATCTATGGCCCTATCGGGCTTCAAAAGTTGGTTGAATATCATGTTGGTTATCTTGTTTGATTAACTGAAGAAAAAAGTATGAATTGTGCCTTAAGTACATCCCCTTTGATATAAAATAATTGCTAGTTTCATTTGAAATCTTGGTTGGAATTTCCCTTGTTCACAGAATACATGAAAAAGTCAAATTATGGGTTGGACTATGCTTCTTTCATTCGATATCGATATGTGGCTCGTACTATTGCCCTTGTGATGTAATGTGATGAATGTGATGAAATTCAATGATTCTATAAAGGGAACAGTTTTGGCTCAAGCTACACCGGTGATGGTAAATGCAGATGCATTGCTTGTTAAGGCAAACACATGCCAATTTACAAGTGAAAGAATAGGGAACATGGAGGAAATATGCCCAGACATTGCTCTGTCGTTGCAAAATGGTCAAGAACATGTTATGAAAATAGAGGAGAATCAGTGGTGATGCTAAGAGGATATTAAAGATGAGACTCAATATTCTCGAATCTCAATAGAACTACTTGACATGAACTTGTTTCTCGGAGCACTTTTAAGCACAAGAAAACTTAGGCTGCAAATGCCACTCCGGTTTGCAATTTCCACATGTTTCAGTACAAGATCATCCTAGGAGAAAACCAACCTTCAAGGAAGAGACACAACTTCTCCAGCAACAAGAATGATGAATAGAGCATGGTGACGGTAATTTGCCACCCATTATTAATATCGTTGATATGAACTTGTGTTTGATCCTACTTTGATAGTGTTTCTAATTATTTGAGCCTTGTATGAACATCATCTATGATTTTATAGTGTTGAAATATGCCATTAGCCATGTTTCATTTATTTATCAAAATTAGAATGTTAGCCAAAGAAAAGGAAGTATCATAGAAACTAGAAATTCCATAAGGTTGTAAAATAAGGATTGCTCAATGACTTAACACTTTCACATTATTAATGGATCCGGATATTTGAACAACATGATAGTGAATTAATTACTAAGATATCTCCATCACACCGGCCTACATAGTTTGAGGCCTTGAAAACTTATGAAATTCCAAGTAAAACTTGTCAAATCTTAATTTGTGGTTAGGGTTAGTTTTGGTTCTTATTTAAAAAATCAAGAAACACCGGCCAAAGAACACAAACCCTCATTATTTAATTGGCCAAAGAATGTGAGGGATTCTCCAAGTTTAAGTGAAAACTGTTGTTAGGTTCCTTCAATTGGTTTGTACAACTCATATATTTTTGGGTGTGTATGTTCATGAATGAGAAATCACTACAAGAAAAACTGAATCAGACGACACCTTTCAGACAACGGACGGCCGAAAAAGTGTTACCTAAAATTAACAGACGACAGGTTATTTTTTGGCTCAAAAAAGTATTGTCTAATCCACTACATTACAACGGTTTACGAACCGTTGTTTAAGAGAGTGAAAAATAGTGGATATAGACGACGCAAATGAATGGGTTTAGACAACAGTTTTTTTAACTCTTGTCTAAATAATATTAAGACAATGTTTTAATTTAACCGTTGTTGGATTGAGACAACCGTTGTCTTAGTCGTATTCGGTGAATAAACGTAAGACAATGTTGCAAAAAAACTGTTGTGTAAATTTGATATAATTTTATTATAAAATTGTGAGTAAATTATTGGATAATAATTTTTATATATTAGGATGTTGACTAACTTTGTTTTATTTATTAAATTTATAAAAGTATAAAACAATGGTTTTTGTTTAACAAAGTGTTGTAAGTTGTAAGACTTAACAATGGTTTTGTTCCAAAAACCCGTTGTATATTTTTATAATATACACAAGGGTTTTCCTTTTGATCCGTTCATTGTTGAATAATCTCTGTAACAATTGTTTATGTTGTTAAACCGTTGTATGATATAGACAATGGTTTAGTTTTATAAAATCCTTGCGTGATTATTTACGTTACAACGTTTTGTTTAGCTAAACCGTTGTCTATATCAAAAGCGTTGATTTTTTTAAAAATACTTTATTTGTTAACCTTAATACATACATAAGTGTTACACACTTCATACAATGTTATTGTATAAATCTCTTATTTGGATATTTAGTATAAAAAATTGTTAAAAATATAAAAACACTTAAATAAAGGTTAATAATAATAATAATATCATTGATAGATAGAATACGTACTTCAGATATTTTGTTATACACGTTGTATATGTTGACGTCATATATTGTATGATTTCTGATCCTTGATGGTTGTTTATAAGGAAAGATTAGCTAGCCAAACACTAATAATGGTAACATTAAGAATTCTGAAGTTAAACGAACATTATAATACCTATAATACTATTGATATCAAAACGTGAATAAGTGATATACCAAATATTATTAACAATAGTATTGCCATATTCAAATTACTAGTTTTACATATCAATATGATATAATTCAATTATAAAGTCGAGAGTAAATTGTCTTTTATTAATTTTTATATATACAAATCGCGACTAACGTTTGTTTTGTTTATTCGATTTGATAAAAGTATAAGACAATAGTTTTTGTTTAAAAAAATGTTGTAAGTTTTAGGACTTAACAATGGTTTTTGTCCAAAAACCGTTGTATAATATACACAAGGGTTTTCATTTTGATCCATTCGTTGTTGAATACTCTTTCTAACAATTTTTTATGTTGTTAAACCGTTGTATGATATAGACAATGGTTTTTTTGAAGAAAATCCTTGTGTGAGTAGTTTTGTTACACTGTTTTATTTAGTTAAACCGTTGTTTATATCAAAAACGTTGATTTTTAAAAAAACTATATTTGTTACCCTTAATATATAAGTGTCACACAGTGTTATAATATGATAACTAGTTGTGTAAACCCCTAGTTAGAAAAATATTATGATGACACAATATTTATTCCAGATTGGTGTTTAAAATTTTTAAATAAAAATTGTGGATGATCCAAGCATATGGATGTCAAGATCTACGTATGTTTGTGCTATTCCAAAAATTTTAGACTAAATAATTTTATTTGATTTGAGATTTTAATAGTCATTTGCTGGTTTGACTAGTACTTTTAACTAGTGTATCGTCCCGAATTATTGTATCGATTTTTTAAAAATAATTTTATGACTATCCAACCATATGGATGTAAAGATCTGTATATTTTAGTGATATTCCAGAAATTTTAGAAAAACAATTATTTTATTTTCTTTGAGATTTTAAGAGTCAACTAGTGCTTGACTATTATTTTGTTTCGTACTAGACTGGTGATTCTACTAAAATAAGTAGGTAATAACATCGATATGGTTGGATATTCAAAAATTTAAAAAAAAATTATAAAAATCATACATGAATCCCGTTTCAAGGAATTGTAATTTGACTTAATATTGGTCAAAAAATCATATTAAATAAATTTGTACATTTTTATTATAATTTATCACCCATAGAAATAGAAATAAATAACAAACAAGGTAACATATATTTTACAAATCTATAAAAATAATATAAAACATCTGCATCCAACTTTCACTTCCCTCATCAAATTCATTTTTCCCCTTGTCAAATTTCATTTCCCCCTTTCATTTCACTTCCCCAACTTAAAATTTCACTTCCCCCCTTGCAGGCTTACACAAACAATCAAAACACAAAATACACATTACACCAAACACACAAACGACTCACACATCGATACACCAGACATCTTCTCACAAACCCTAAATGGAGTTCAAAATTCAAATCAAAATCATGAACTTGAAACTTAAGTCGAGTTTGTCACTCTCTCACAAAGCATACGCCAGTCAACAGAGAAGATTTGGGGCTTTGTTTAGGGTTTCAGGTAATTTAGAGTTTCGATTTAGAGCTAAATGTTCAATTTGGGGCTTTGTTTTGGGTTTGAGGTAATTTAGGGTTTTAATTTAGAGCTAATTGTTCAATTTGGAGCTTTGTTTTTTGTTACTATGCTAATTGTTCATCTCAAATTATTGCAAACCCAAGAGCGTGTTGTTACTATGCTAATTGTTCAATTTGGAGCTTTGTTTTTTGTTACTATGCTAATTGTTTGTCTACTTCCCTCTGCTTTCATTCTAAAAAACCCAGGAGCGTGTTGTTACTCTTGACAAGAGATGAACCAATACATACTTGGCTGAGTGGATGTTGCTAGGCTTAGAGCTCATTGGTTATGTATGTGTGTCTTGCAAGTTCATATATATAATGGTCCTAAAGCTTGAGTTTTGAACTACAAACTTGACAAAAAATCTTTGGTACTGGTAGATAATTTGGAGTAAGCTAATGCAAATAAATGTGTTAGATCACTTGATATAGAATTCATAAGTGCTTGTCTATTGTAACTGGTATATAATATGTATATTCTTTCTTCAAATCATTTTCAGATATAAGTACAGGGTCTCCCTTCCTAGAGACAGCTCAAGACGGTTTCCTTGATTTGCATAGTAGGGGAGATAATCAAGGTAATTTTCCAAGCTTTAGAAGTTCGTCACAAATGCAAAAACGTAAGTACTAAAACGTATGTATGATGTATGGAAAGAAAAATAGAAGACTGTTTTCTAAAAATATACTGTAAAATACACTTCTCTGTAGTTTCACAGGCCAATATATATGTGTGTTTCTGTTTCATCTTCCTTTGGTACAGAGGGAGTTGGGCTTAATTCTCTCCCCTCTATCTTTATCTCAGTTTTAGTTTCTACATGTCTTCTTCTTCAACACACCATATGTAAAAAATTTAAGTAGAAACTCAGCTACAATACTGATCAGTGTCTTGCACTAGTAATATATAGTAAAAATGGTGAATTTTTATATTAAGTTGTTTCTCATATGGTCTCATGTTGTTTTAGCTTGTGGGATTTCTTCAAGAAACCTACCAATCATATCTTTTGATGAAGGGTATTCACAGCTCTTTGGAGATGATAATCTCATGCTTCTTCAAGATGGAAAATCAGTGCACATTTCCATAGATGAAAGAACAGGTCTTTTAATTTTTAACTTTTATTTTTCTTTGATTCTTTATTTGTCATGTTATTTATTTTTAAAGATTTAATTTGGATCAAAAAAAATTTTTGGGTAACATGCACAGGTTCTGGATTTGTGTCACAAGATGTTTACATTCATGGGTTTTTTAGTGCTTCAATTAAGCTACCTGCTGATTACACAGCTGGTGTTGTTGTTGCATTTTATGTAAGTATTTTATCTTTAATTAATCACACTTACTTAAGCTACATTTTTTATATATGTATGTGTTCCCTAATTACTTTGTTTATTTATTTTATAGTAAATAATGATAATTAGCCCCCTGAACCCCTCTTTTGTATCCACCCCTGTCAAGAGATTTAAGCAATACTATCTTTCTTTTATTATTTTACAAGTATCAAGTTTTAATATTCAGCAATTTATCTAATCAACCGTAAACTTGATTGGTGTGAAACGATGTAAAGTGAAGTGGCAATTCACTGGGATTTCGGAATGCCAGAGAGTGAGGTCATGAGCATTCAGTTGCTTGACATGTTCGGATACAACGATCCTCTGTATGCATCATTGGACATTGTACCAACTCAAGATTATTGTACTTTTATGCAAGGTAGCTAATATATATGCACACACATTATTCATTTACTCTTGATCAGTGTAGTATTTATTGGTTTCTAGAAATAATTCCTCTGTTTAATTGCAGAGGAGACTACTTTTCGTGGAATACTGGATATGAGAAACTGGATGCTGAAGTAGTGGGGGATTTTCGTGACTTTCAATTCGAGGATTACGAGCCTCCATTATTAACTGATAATAATACACATAATGCTACTAATGGGGATATGATTAATGGTCATGGTGATCACAAGGAGGACAAGAAAAGGAATAATAATAGTTGCAACAGGGTGGAAAGGGTCAAAACAACACAAGAATTTTAACAAAGGAAGATATTTCAAAGTACTTTTACATGCCAATAACACAGGCTGCAAAGGAGCTTAATATTGGATTAACTCTTCTGAAGAAAAGGTGCCGAGAACTGGGTATCCCAAGGTGGCCTCATCGAAAACTCAAGAGCATTCAAGAACTGATTAGAAATGTCAAGGTCACACAAAATTTTCTCTTTTGATTACGAATGGCTGCCTAATATGATAGATGCATGTATATATAGTATATTGTTAGATGCATACCAACTTGTCTCTCTTTGGTTCTGTGTATTACATGCATTTTAATTAGTATTTTTGTTCTAAAATATGAATCATATGTGTATGTAATGATCAACTTTGTTTTGATGTGTAGGAACTTCACCAGCCTTTATGTTGCTCACCACTGTCAGGACTCTTGTTAACATTTAGGATTGTTGTTTAATATGTCAGGTTTGCATACTTTGTATTTTGATCGCTCATACATGATCAATATTCAAGTTTTATTTGCTAATTTCCTTCACCAATCTTGTGCTCTATAGCTTGCATTTTGGACCTTCCATTTCAAATGAGCAGACAAATGCACCTACTTCGCTGATTGGCCTAAATCCTAAGCTTTGCTGATTTATGGATGCTCTTGGCCAACCAAGGATGGAATCCTCGCAGATTACTTTTGCAGTGGTAAAATCATCATCTATTTAACTTTCGACTTCACGTCAGGTACAATAGATGATGATTTTTACCACAACAAAAATAATCATTCGATTGGAGCATTAGTTTGTGAATTTGGTGAATAGTGGTTGTAATGGTGAATATTAGTTGGTAATATGTGAAGTATTTAGTTTGGTATTTTTGTTGGCTTGTAATTACAATGTCTACCATTGTTTCATTTGGTTATAAAACCATTGTCTCTTATGTTTTTAGCTTAGTGTGACATTTATAAGAACTATTGTTATTATCGGTATCAAACGATGGCCACTGTCTATTTAGGATGTTGTGCAAATGTTTTTCGTACAACATACTTGTTAGATATAATTGCTGACGTTTGTTTATCAGTGTTTAAGCAACAGGTACTGACCAGAGTTTATCAGAAGCCGGTCAGAGTTTATTTAAAGTCTGACAGGGTGAAGAGTTTAAAGGAAGCCGGTCAGAGTTTATTTAAAGTCTGACAGGGTGATAGTTGAATTAGCTGTCGGTGCTGAATTGAAGATTCTAGAAGCAATATATTCTGAAGATGGAAAGAAGCAGAATATATTGATACAGCTAAGGAAACAGAATAGAAGATAAGAAGCAATCCTTAATTGATATAACTTGTATAGCTAATTTGTAGGAATATCAATTAGATAAGGATTGTGTAACTGTGTACTATATAAACACAGATAGGTTATCCCTAGAAGGGGCGCGAACATTGAATATATTATTCTTGTAACCTAGTAGCTCTTTGTGATTCATTAACATCACTAAGAGAGAATTATTTAATATAATTCAGTTTCTTGATTGTTATTCTCATAAATACTTGATTATATATTGTGTATTCGGCCTAACAATTGGTATCAGAGCCAAGGCTGTTTAATATATACAGTTTTACGATTCAAACACAGTATTAATCATGTCTGAAGAAAATCAAACTGCTCCTAAGGCTGAACAGGTTAAGCCTAATTCTGTGAGTCGATATGAAACAATCAGGGTTCCAATTCTCAGGCCAATAGAGTATCCGATTTGGAAGGTTAAGATGACCATGTTTCTGGAGGCTACAGATCCAGAATACCTTGACAGAATCTATGATGGTCCTCATATGCCGACTAAATTGTCCCCTGTTGTTGATGGACAAGAACAAAAGACTGTTCCAAAGGAAAAGAAAGATATGACTCCTGAGGACATCTCATCAATTGCAAAAGATGCAAAGGTTAGACATCTTCTCCACAGTGCTTTAGATAATGTTATGTCTAACAGAGTAATTGGCTGCAAAACTGCCAAAGAGATATGGGATGCTTTAGAAGTCAGATGCCAGGGAACAGGTGCTATCAAGAAGAACAGAAAGACAATACTCACACAGGAGTATGAGCACTTTGATTCAAGAACTAATGAAACCTTGACTGAGACTTATGACAGATTTTGCAAACTGTTGAATGATCTGTCTCTGGTTGATAAAGAATATGAGCTTGAAGAGTCTAATCTCAAGTTTCTGTTATCTCTACCTGAAAAGTGGGATTTAAAGACAACCACAATAAGAGATAATTATGAGCTTGCTGATACAGATCTTGATGAAATCTATGGGTTATTGAAAACTCATGAACTGGAGATAGAACAAAGGAATAGAAGATTGAGTAAAAAGACAAAATCTGTTGCTCTCAAAGTCGAGGAGAAGCCCATTAAGAAGGAATCATCAAGGAAGAAAGCCAAGGGAAAGGCTTTAGTTATTAAATCTGAAAGTGAGTCATCAAACTCTGATGATGACTCAAACTCTGATGAAGCTTCTGACTCTGATGATGATGAAGAACAGATGATGCAAATGGCTGCATTGATGGTGAAGACCTTCAAGAAGATGGGATTCAAGAACTTCAAGAAGGGAAAGAGATTCTCAAGGAAAGATTCAAACTCTGAAAGGAGAAGTTTCAGAAAGTCTGATGGAAGGGAGACCAAATCTGGTAAGAAGGATAAATCTGAAATCCAGTGCTACAGGTGTAAGGAGATGGGTCACTATGCCCCAGAGTGCAAGAAAGGCAAATCTGAGAAAGCACTCATCTCTAAAGGCAAAGACTGGGCAGATACTTCAGACTCTGATGATGGAGAAAATTATGCTCTTATGGCAACTGTCAGAGATGAGACTGAATCATCTGAAAATAAGGTACCCCTAACTACTTATGCTTATGATACTGATAATATATCTGAATTAAGAGTATATCTGAAAAGCGTACATGTTAGCTATAGGGATCAGACTTTAGAGAATGAGAGAATTAAAGCTGAGAATCTTAGTCTTAAAGATAGAAACAAGTTTCTTGAAGGAGAACTTGAAAATATGAAGCAGATTCAAAAAGAAAGAGATGATGCTGTTTATGTAGAACAGGAATTGCTCAAAAGATATAAGCAATTAGAATCTGATCTAGAAAAAGAAAGAAAAATAATCAAGACTTGGACAGATTCTGGAAGAGACACTCATCAAGTGTTTCAGACTGATTCTGTAGGTTTAGGTTATTGTGAAAATGATGAACTTAGGTTTAAAGACAAGGTTAAGGTAAAACCACAACTTAAACCTGTGAAATTTGTTCCAGAAGCCAATAAGTTAAAATCTGTTGTAATAAGGGAAGCTGATATGGAATCAGATGAAGCCTGTGAAAAACAGGAAAATATTATAACAGAAAACCTTATGGAAATAGAAGCTGTTAGAAAACCAGTAAAAACTTGTGAAAAACAGGTTAATGTTGGTTTGATGACAGGAAAACAGTTCAATCATAAGTTGAAAGAGGTAAAATCTGCCATGAAACCAAAAGGGTCCAAGAAGAATAGGAATGGAAAGATAGACATAAATAATAGAAATAATCATTTGCCTACTGGTGCTGCTCCAAGGAAAACATGTTATAATTTTGGTAGTTCTAATCATCTTGCTAATTACTGCACAAAGAATAAAAATATCAATTCTTTATCTTCTACTTCAGGAGTAAAGAATGATTATGTTAGGGTTAGACCACACACTTTATGCACACACTGTGGGAGCACTTGGCATTCCATTTATACTTGCAAGAGTTATCATGCTATTTATCACAACTATTATGAGCTAAAACCCAATCTGAAGTGGGTTAGAGCAAACTCTGCAAGTGTAAAGTCTGACAATGTTAGTTTAAACTCTGTTGATAGTAATTCCGCTGCAAAAACTAACACTGTTAAGAAAGACAAAGGATCCAAGCAAGTCTGGGTCCTTAAAACTAACACTTAGTGTTTGTTTGTGATTGCAGGGCATAAAAGAGAGCACCCTTATCTTGGACAGTGGATGCTCAGGACACATGACTGGAAATAAAGCCCTGCTATCAGACTTTAAGGAGAAGGCTGGCCCAAAAGTTTCCTATGGAGATGGCAACATAGGACACACTCTGGGATATGGCAATATTAATCTTGGAAGTGTCATCATCACTAATGTAGCTCTAGTCTCAGGACTCAAGCATAATCTGTTATCTGTGAGTCAAATCTGTGACAGAGGAAACCATGTAGATTTTCATAGTGAATACTGTGAAGTCATCAGTAAATCTACTGGAAAGGTTGTTCTAGTTGGACACAGGCATAACAACATTTATGAAGCAAGTTTGGTAACAAACTCTGATGGAAAAACAGTGTGTCTGACTGCAAGAATGTCAAATGAAGAGAGTTGGAATTGGCACAAGAAGCTCTCTCATCTCAATTTGAACAACATAAATGAACTTATAAGAAAGGATCTTGTAAGGGGACTTCCAAAATCAATACTCAGTCTAGATGGCTTATGTGATTCCTGTCAAAAAGCCAAGCAAAGGAAGTCATCTTTCAAGAGCAAATCTGAATCTTCAGTAGTGGAACCTTATCATCTTCTACATGTTGATCTCTTTGGACCAGTGAATGTGATGTCCATGGGCAGAAAGAAATATGCTCTAGTAATTGTTGATGAATATACTAGATATACATGGGTGTATTTCTTGTCAAAGAAGGATGAAACTTCTCAAACTCTGATGGATCATGTAAATCTACTGGACAAAGGATCACAGCACAAAGTCAAAATTATAAGGAGTGATAATGGAACTGAATTCAGAAACTCAATCATGGAAGCTTTCTGCAAGGAAAGAGGAGTGAAACAAGAGTTTTCTGCACCTGGAACTCCACAGCAAAATGGTGTAGTTGAAAGGAAGAACAGAACTTTAATTGAAGCAGCCAGAACTATGCTTGATGAAGCAAAATTACCAACATACTTCTGGGCAGAAGCTGTTCAAACTGCTTGTTTTACTCAAAATGCAACATTGATCAACAAGCATGGGAAAACACCATATGAGATGGTGAAAAATAAGAAGCCAAATTTGAAATATTTTCATATATTTGGATGCAAATGCTTTGTGTTGAAGACTCATCCTGAACAGTTGACAAAGTTCGAGTTAAAAGCTGATGAAGGAATCTTTGTTGGCTATCCATTGTCAACAAAAGCATTCAGAGTTTACAATCTAAGAACTAAGGTGATCATGGAATCCATACATGTGTCATTTGATGACAAGAAAATAATTGGACTTGAAGACAAGGATGGATATGATCAACTACGTTTTGAAAATGAAGATCTATTCTGTGATGATATAAACTCTGATGAAGCAGGTTTGACAAACTCTGACGAAGCATACTCTGAACCTCTACTGGTAAATACTGGAGAAACTGGAAATTCTCAAATTGAACAAAATAGAGAACCAGTTGAGGGGGAGCGCGAAGAAGCTCAACAAGACACGGCAAGTGAGTCAGTTGAGGAAACTGATTCAAACTCTGACAGTTCAAACTCTGAACCATCCAATTCAGGGGGAGCCTCAGATAATGCAGAAAATCAACATATGAATCAGGAGAGCATGGATCAAGGGGGAGGATCCAATAATGATGCAAGAAACCACTTACCAACAGCAAGAAAGTGGACACAGGCACACACACCTGATCTCATAATTGGAGATCCTGATGCTAGTGTGAGAATTAGAAGTGCAACAAATAATGAGTGTCTGTATCATGCTTTCTTGTCTCAAACAGAACCAAAGAAAGTGGAGGAAGCTCTTCAAGATGCAAACTGGATAACAGCAATGCAAGAAGAGTTAAATGAATTTGAAAGAAATGAAGTCTGGACACTTGTACCTAGACCAAAGAATAGATCAATTGTAGGTACAAAGTGGGTTTTCAGAAACAAGACTGACAGTGAAGGTGTGATTACAAGAAACAAGGCTAGACTTGTGGCTAAAGGTTATTCACAACAGGAAGGAATTGACTATGATGAAACCTTTGCTCCAGTTGCAAGATTGGAGGCCATAAGAATTTTTCTGGCCTATGCTGCACACAAGAAGTTTAAAGTTTTTCAGATGGATGTAAAAAGTGCTTATCTCAATGGGAAGCTTGAAGAAGAAGTATTTGTTGAACAACCACCAGGATTTGTAGATCCCAAGCATCCAGATTATGTCTACAGGCTTGACAAGGCATTATATGGACTAAAGCAAGCACCAAGAGCATGGTATGAAACTCTTGCTCAATTTCTTTTAGAAAGTGGGTTCTCAAGAGGTACAATTGATAAAACTTTGTTTTATTTCAATTCTGGTGATGATTTGCTTTTAGTTCAAATTTATGTAGATGATATTATCTTTGGATCTACTAATGACAAACTTTGTAAGAAGTTTGCAAAGCTTATGCAATCCAGGTACCAAATGAGCATGATGGGAGAGCTTAGTTACTTTCTAGGCTTACAGGTCAAGCAAACAGATGATGGTATTTTTATCAATCAAGCAAAGTATACCAGAAATCTTCTAAAGAAATTTGGTATGCTTGATAGTTCATCTGCTCCAACTCCCATGGCTACTGCAACAAAGCTAGACAAAGACACAGGAGCCTCAGTAGATATGACAAACTACAGAGGAATGATAGGGTCTTTACTGTATCTTACTACAAGTAGACCTGATATCATGTTTGCAACATGTCTTTGTGCAAGATTTCAAGCAGATCCCAGAGAGCCTCATCTAACAGCTGTAAAAAGGATTTTCAAATATCTCAAAGGAACCGTAACCTTGGGTTTGTGGTATCCTAGAGAATCAGAGTTTAAGCTAATTGGTTACTCTGATGCAGATTTTGCAGGCTGTAAGATAGACAGAAAAAGTACAAGTGGAAGCTGTCAATTCTTAGGTGACAGATTGGTTTCTTGGTATAGCAAGAAACAGAAATCAATTTCTACATCCACAGCAGAAGCAGAGTATATAGCAGCTGGTAGCTGTTGTGCACAGATTTTATGGATGAAGAATCAATTGCTAGATTATGGGTTAAGGTACTCTAAAATACCTATTTTCTGTGATAACCAAAGTGCTATTGCTATGACAGGTAATCCAGTACAGCACTCCATGACCAAGCACATCAGCATAAGGTATCATTTTATCAGAGAACATGTGGAAGAAGGGAACATTGAGCTTCATTTTGTGTCTACAGACCAACAACTTGCAGATATCTTCACCAAACCTTTGAGTGAAGCTACTTTTACAAGATTGGTAAATGAACTTGGAATGATCTCTGGTTCTGACTAGAGATACGGGTTAGACTCAAAAACTATACATGCTTGCTTTTTATATTCATGATTTCTTACATGTGTTAACTGTTATGTGCACCAGCATGTTAAACTCTGATGGTAAACTCTGACAGTTAAATTCTGTCAGTAAACTCTGTGAAGTGTCAGTCATACTCTGTCGGTTAAACTCTGATGCTAAACTCTGTTAGTCATAAACTGTTGGTCATACTCTGATAGTTACAGTCTAATGCTATACTCTGATTGTAATTTTGTCTGAAACATATGGACCAATGAAGAAATTTGTATGAAGCATAATTCTCAGTAAGTAATTATGAATCCTTAAGAGTTGTATAGATTCTGATCTCAAACATGTGCAGTAAGTTAACACAACATGATACTGTCTCTGTATTTATACCATCTCTTAGTTTATTAATCCTATACACTGAGTTTGTATTAGCTGTTTGCATTTTCTCTCATAAATTAATTGTATTAACTGATGAAAAGTCTAAACTCTGATTATTAATTGCAAATAATTCACCCTCAAATCAAAAGATGCCAAACAGAGCACACATTCCTTTGAGATCATGTTGAGCCTAGGAAGATCCAAGAACTTATTGTATGAAATAAGGGCTGAAATCTTTGATTTTTGGTGACTAGTGCCAACCACTGATTACTGGAAAAATAAAAAAATTAAAAAAATAAAAATAAAAAAATATATAAAGAAAGGGGGTGAAAAACAAAAGATATATCCAAATGAAAGGATATCAGTATACAGAGTTTAGATATAAAATCAGATTTTATGTTATACATGAGAGTTTAGGCAACCAGTTTTTACTGCTTTAGTTTGTGGATTTTATGCACTTTGAGATGATCTAAATATTGATTTCGGTAAACTCTGATATTGCACACACATATTTTCACACCTGTGCAGATTGAGAAAAGAGTTTATTGACAAAGAAGGATAAATGGTAAACACTGATGTATTGTGTGACATATGTCGAGGTAACTTTGTTTTAATCTCTGATGGTTAAAATAATTTCTTTGTTTCAGACATTTTATAATTTTGAGATTAGACATTTATTTTGAAAATTTAAAAAGAGTATGATTGGAAAGTTGTTCAAGAATGTTTTAAACAGAGGAGAGAGGTTAATTGCATAGAAAAGTGTAACAGACGGTAATTATTGTTGTTTTTACTGCGCATGCGTATTGGAAACTGCCAATTATTTGCTGTCAGTAACTGCATGTGTGACACGTGTCCCATTCACATGATTACAGGAGTAAGACAGTTGTGTATTAATGATTAAAACTCTTCAGTTTTTAATCTTTAATTTTTTTTTAAATACAATACACACATCTTCAGTTAAACTTTTCACATCTTACTCATACACATCTATTATCACACACACATAGTCACAAACACCTTTCTACACATAAACTCTGTTAAGCTTTCGCATCAATTACTTGTTCTTTCTTCAAAATCTTCTAATGGCAACCACAGCTTTCGTTTCGTCTGGGTTAGAGTTCGTTCCAAACAACTATACCGCACCACTAAACACTGCAAACGCACCAGAAGCATTTCATATGATTCAAAAGTTTCTTGCTCAGTCAGCGATTGGGCGTGCTTTAGTTGAACCAGCCAAACTTTCTGGTTTACAAATCAAGGCGTTCTGGGAGTCAGGGGTTTATGATGATGGTGGTGAAACTGGGAACCCATCCATAATCTTTGAGTTTGAAGAAACAGAGTATGTTATTACTGCTGGTACTATTCGAGCTGCAATGGGGTTTCCTGAGTATCCTTCCTACACTGTTGGAATGGGTGATGAGGATTTAATACGAATGATGCGAGAGATTGGTTACTCTGGGCCATTGACAAAGATTGGGCAACTCAAAAGGCCGTTTCTGCACAAGGAATGGAGTTTCTTCTTCGATTGCATCACGAGGACATTTGGAAAGAAATGCACAAATTGGGATGCTATTCCCACAGACAGTCTGCAAATCGGGTATTCTTTATTATATGATAATCATTTTGATTTTGCACGACTTGTTTTGACTAACTTAGGGGAGAAGATGACAGAGAATAGAGGAGTTGTTTATTTTTCTAGATTCTGTCAGCTTTTGTTTTCTTATTGTGTTGAAGGAGTAAATGTAGTTGAAGCAGATGTTTCTTGTTTTAAATTACATAAGAGGGTATTTACTGATCTAGTAAATAAAGATGTTAAGAAAGGAGTTGTTGGAGACTTGTTGCTACCTGCCTCAATGCAACAGTTTTTAAATGCTCAAGTCAATTCATCAACTCAAGAAGTACCTTCTTTAATTTCTGTTACTCCTGCAAGAGGTGGTAGAACTAAGCATATGGGTTCTAAGCCAGCTAGGATTTCTAAACCATCTTCTGAAGCTGAACCTTCTGTGTCTCCATCACAAAGGTTAAAGAAGTCCAAAACCAGAGCATTTAAAAGAAAAGTAAGGGCACAAAGACCTCGTTCTGAAGAAGCAAGAGTATCTGATAGTGAAGATGAAATAGAGGATTCTCAGACTCTGAGAAAAAGAAGAAAGCTTGTAGCCACTTATCTTTTTGATGAGGAGGAAGAAGCTGAATTGCCTGTAACCTCTGAAGTGGTAATTCAGGAAGCTGTTCTAAGGGAAACTACTATGCTCTCAGAGGATAGAGCAAATCTTGATGAATCTGAAGCTCCTGCATCAGAGAATGAGGAGATTGTGACTGAAACTGTTCCTCAAGATACTCCTGCAATTGTTGTTGAGGAGGATATTCTAACTGCTAATGAGGACAGAGTGTTTGTAAACACTGAAGTTCATGAAGTGTTTGTTCAGGAGGATGCTGCAAATACTGCTAATATGATGGATTTGGATTTAGAAGCTCCTACATCAAAGGCTAATGATGTAGTTGAGGAAGCTGCTACTCATTCTGATAGCAGAGTTTTTGATTTTGAAGCACACACCTCTATACATTCTGATCATTATACAGAGGGTGTGGAAGCTGATCAAGTAACTGATCAGATCGAAGAATCTCTGGCCACTCACACTGAAATTATTTCTTGTGATCTTGACAAAGGTGAGGAGGTTAATCAGATGATAAAGGTCACAGAGACAATTCTTGATGAAGCTGTGATAGAAAAAGAGGCTGCTGATGAGCTAAACTCTGAGAATATTATTCTTGAAGCTTTGCAACAATTTGTTGTTGAGATTGTTCAAAGAGAAGCAGAGGTTTTTGCTTAGGTTCACTCTGATATTCCTGAAGCTGTAGAAGAGGAGAAAATTGATGAAGCTGCACAGTTTACTGCTGAAAATATTCTTACTGAAAATGAAGCAGACAATAATGAAGACGCTGGAAATGATGCTGAGGGTTCTCATTCACACCCTAGTATTCAAGTTTCATTGGCTGATGATGTTAATAGTGATGAAGCAAGGGAAGTCAATAGACAGACAAATGAGCATTTCCAGAATATGTACTACAAAAAATGGGCTGATGCAGATTGTGTCTTCTCAACATAAAGGGCTGCGGATTTTCTATCTGATTCTGTCAAGAAGATCTCAAATACTGATGTACTTACAAGCTTACAGGCAACTGTTGTTCAAGTCAAATCTCTTAATAATAGATTTGATGAGAATCAACAAATGCTTACAAATCTAAGGAATGAAGTCAGTATGAAGGATCTTACTTTCAAGTCTGACAGAACTTATTATTATGCTATGCTCAAGCAGCAAGCCAAGGATTCTGAGGAAATCAAGAAGAGGCTTGGGAAAGTTGAGGAAAATTAGAATGCAATGTCTACTCAACTGAATTCCATTTCTACTGCCATTGAATTGCTGACATCAGTACTACTTTCTGATGATGTCAAAAAGGGGGAGAGTGTATCTAAAGACAAATGCAAAGACACTCAAGCTCTGAGACGGAGGGATGATTCTACTGATGGGGGAAGCAAAGAAAATAAAAGAAAGATTTTTGCTCAAAGGCAAAGCAGGACAAGAGTAAACTCTGATAGACAAACAAACTCTGACAAGATAAACTCTGGTGGCCAATCTACTTCAAAACTCAAGAGTTTAGTTGTTTCAACTAATCCATCTACTGATGAAGAGATTGCTGCTAAAATATTCATGAAAGAGCATGGAAAGAATGTTACTATTGAAGATATTCAGGCTGAAGAGCAAATGCTTGCTGAGGAACACAAGAAAAATCTTGAAGCTGGAATCTACAAGAAAAAGGAAATCAAGGCTCCTAGAAAGAAAGAAGTTGGTATTTCTATCAAAGAGAATATACAACAGAGTATACAATATTCAAGGAGACCTGTGATTGGAAACTCTGATAAGGGTAAAGGCATAATGATTGAAGAGCCTAACCTAGAGAAGAAAGATAATTCAACCTCTGACATTGCTCAAGTTGAAACAAGATTAGCAAAATCAACCTCTGACGCTGCTCAAGTTGATGATACTACTAAAGTTATGACAACCTCTGACGTTGCTCAAGTTGTACAGAAATCTACACAACTTCCAGGATTCAGCAAACCAAAACTTCTTGAAGATTTAAAGCTTGAAGCTGTGAATTTCTCAGAAACCAGAACAGTATTGGGAAAAGAAGCCTTTGATAAATCTGGACTGGGTTCACACAGAGAGAGAAGAACTAATAACAGATCTCAAGACAAGTTTTCACTGGCAGAATCTGGAGTTGGAATTACTCAAGAAGGCCTTGACAAACTAGAATCTGTACAGATGATTTTTCATAAAGGAATCAAAAAGGAATTCTTGTTATATTTTATGGCTGATGGCAGAGTGTATAGAGTTGGTGAATTTGATATTCAGTTAAAACTCTGGGAAGAGCTAGAGTATGTTCTATATCTATTTGAAGTAAAGAATAGAAGTACTTATGATGCTGCTCGAGTTTTGAAGGAAAGGATGATGAAATCCAAAGTTTTGAGTGGAGCTGGAGTATCAAGTGCATACATTCCTAAATACAGAGATGCACATGGAAAGTTGGTAGAAATGAAAAGGAATAGTGCTAAGTTCAGAACTGCACTAAATAAAAAGGTTCTTGAGTTCAATCTAGAGTCTGATAAACCTTTTTATATCAGACTTGGCAATGAAATGGACAAAAACAGCATATATTCTCTGAGAGCTGCAATTTATCAGACAGGAGAATTTGATCCAGAGTTGAAAGAAGTGAAGAAGATCATGGTGGAAGAGCTAGAAAGAGCTGAAAAGAAATTGCTATCAGACTATATCAGGACAGTGCCTGATATTCAAGAAATCAAGTAATGTCTGATTGTAAGTTTTTAATATATTTTCTATTCTAAGTCAAATTTAAACTCTGTTTTAAATTAAACTCTGTTATATGTTAAACACTGCATTTGTTAAATGTTTTTGACATCATCAATTATATGTTTAACTTGTATATTTTATTATGAACAAGTTGGGGGAGATTGTTAGATATAATTGCTGACGTTTGTTTATCAGTGTTTAAGCAACAGGTACTGACCAGAGTTTATCAGAAGCCGGTCAGAGTTTATTTAAAGTCTGACAGGGTGAAGAGTTTAAAGGAAGCCGGTCAGAGTTTATTTAAAGTCTGACAGGGTGATAGTTGAATTAGCTGTCGGTGCTGAATTGAAGATTCTAGAAGCAATATATTCTGAAGATGGAAAGAAGCAGAATATATTGATACAGCTAAGGAAACAGAATAGAAGATAAGAAGCAATCCTTAATTGATATAACTTGTATGGCTAATTTGTAGGAATATCAATTAGATAAGGATTGTGTAACTGTGTACTATATAAACACAGATAGGTTATCCCTAGAAGGGGCGCGAACATTGAATATATTATTCTTGTAACCTAGTAGCTCTTTGTGATTCATTAACATCACTAAGAGAGAATTATTTAATATAATTCAGTTTCTTGATTGTTATTCTCATAAATACTTGATTATATATTGTGTATTCGGCCTAACAATACTCATAAAAGAAACCTGTTGTCTATTTAGACTAAATACAAAAGATTGACCAAACAAAAACGTTGTAAAAACAATCTCTTACAACGCATTCTTAAAATAAAACTGTTGTCTAACAAAACAAAGCACAATAGGTAAATACATGTGAAGTGTTGTTCAAAAGCCTTGTTACTACACACTTAGAGATAAAAACCGTTGAGTAAATGCAGAGACTGAGGAGAAAATTGTTGTAGATAAAACTTAAACCATTGTGCAAAACAAATATAAACAAGGCTTATTAAGAAGCAAGTCATTGTTGTTTCTAGCTGTTATACAACACTTTAGATTTACCAGAATGTTGTGATCATCATCTTATACAATGGGCTGTATGGTAGGAAACTGTCGTTCTTTCTGGTTGTTACACCACACTTTGTTAATCGGTGACTGTCGTTTCACTTATTTTGCACAACATTTTTTAAGCGTTGTCTGAGGTCCATCTGACGGCATCTCAATAGTCATCGATTTTCACGGGTAATAGACAACGGGTCTAGTTGTCGTCTGATTCAGTTTTTCTTGTAATGAATACTCATTCTAAATTTCTAACGATCTTAGACTTTTTTACTCCTGTATGTCAACCTCACCTAGACTTCTACCAGAGGACTAGCTAATAATATGTAAAAAAGATATTGTATATCCTCCACCGTTTATTAATTTAATTTTACGTTAGCTGAGAGATATTCATGCACATGAGTATTATATATAGTATGTGTAGTGAACTAAACTGTTGTGTTTTGGTTGAATGAATGGAATGAAATGAATTAATTTAAACAATGGAGGCAGCTAGGATGAAATAATTTCAGTAAATGAGTCCAAATTTTCATTATCAGATTAATTTTGAAAAAGTGAGTATGATGAAAAATGAAGAATTTAATATTTCATCAGAAACAATTAAAATATTTTAATTTATTTACTTTTTATTATATTTTTATTTAAAATTACACGAAAACACTATATTATAAAACATGACATCAAAATACAACAACACGAAAATACAAAAATTATAAATGAGTGGTGTTTGTATTTAGCATTTGTGTAAACTAAAATATACGACACAAAAGTACAAAACACTAACCATTGTCACGTCTAGGCTTGAGCTCTACTTAAGTTTATTTTTTTAACCAATCAGAACATAAGCCCTAGTTTGGTACTAACCGAGACACTTAAATTTTTAAGTATTGTAAATTATACCTTCAACTGATGTTGATTTTTTTTTTAATTGTAATACGTAAGTTTCCTATTAATAAAATTATCACTGCTTAAGTGAATTACTTGCAAAACCATACAAATTTTTAAGAGGGCCACCAAAGTTAAAATGTACAACTGAGCCATGTGTAAAAATCTAATTTATGCAACTAAACAATTTTCGTGATTGGCCTTCGTAATTCCATGAATATTTTCGAAGTGCCAATTAAGTGTACTCGTTGTTGAAATATAACATAAGATGGCTTTCGTCTAATATATTAAGGTTTTAGATGGACTGATTACTCAACATACATGGTACCGGAGCTGTGGTCGGTGGGGTCACGAGTTTGACTCCCTACCACCCCCAATATTCTCACAATTTATGAGGGATATGAAGACAAATTAATGCTCCAAAGATGGGCGCTCGTGATCCACTCCTCAACCCAAAAATGGGCTTTCGAGTCAACGGGAGTGTTGAAATATAATATAAGATCCATTTGGAGCCTTACTCTAATACCTTAAGGTTTTAGATTGATTGGTTACTCAAAACTCGTACCGGTTCCCTTAGCGTACATAAATGATACTTGTTCATGTCGACCATTTTGTAAACAAAGCAAACAATGAGATTTAAACCGGTTTGGATTATCCGGTATTTTTTCTTTATCAAAATTTGTCCAAACATGCTATGATTGTCTCGAACTCGTACCACCTACAAAAATTTACAAAACAAATAAATTAGATGGTATAAACGAATAATTTGAAACAAAATTTTAAAAAATGAAAAATGAAATAAAAGCACAAAAATAAAAACAAACTAAAATATGAAAATTTTAAAAACGAAACAAGATTTTAAAAAGGAAAAATGAAATAAAAGTACAAAAATTAAAACTAACTAAAATTGAAAATTTTAAAAATGAAACAAAATTTTTAAAAGGAAAACCAAAATAAAAGTACAAATATTAAAACGAACTAAATTTGAAAATTTGAAAAACAAAACAAAATTTTAAAAATGAAATAAAAGTATAAAAAATTTAACGAAGTACAATTCCAAATTTAAAAAAACTAAACAAAATGTTACAAATGAAACGAAATAAGTACCTTGTTCGGTGTTTGTTGTGTATGGAGCTCGAGGTGGTAGCATGGAGGTAGTGGTTGAATCTTGAGACGATAAAGTACCTCTTCCTTGTTCCATATTTTTTTTAGTAAAAAATGTTTCTGATAAAATTGAAACTAGTAAAAATAAATAAAATGCACGGTGATATCGAGAGAAAATGAGAGAGGTAGAGATAAAGAGAGATAGCAGTATAGTTAGATATTCAGAGAGATGGAGAGGTAGAGAGATGGAGAGGTAGATATGCTGGTATTTATAGGGTGGACTGTTACTTGTAGCCGTTGGGAAGGGAGGCGGGGAGCCGTTGGTGGGTTGCAGAGTGCAGGCTTGTAGAGGAGAGAGCAACAACTACTGGACTAGAGGCAACGACTAGTGCATGTGCGAGTTGTGCCAATTGTGCGGGCCGGTGCGGGCCGGTGCGGGCCGGTGCGAGCCGTGAAGGCCGATTCAGGCTGTTCGAGCCGTGCAGGCCAGTTCGGTTCGTGCGGGTTACATGCTTGTGTGATTCGGTTCAGCTCGCGAATCGGGCTGGTCCAGTTCCGGTTTTACAATTCTCGACTCACAACCGGCACTTACAATCTAATGAATTGTGCGCGCTTCGACCCGCCTCGTTTCGGATCGAATGAAAAGGGTTGAAAAATGAGCCGGTCCCGGGCGGTCCGTGTAGAACCGCACGAGTGGCCACCTTTAGTTATGATGAACTACATTCATACATACATATATAAATAACTAATTTAATTAACATAAGGATGGAAAATATATAGGAAAAAACCCAAAATTTCCTATGTTTGTATTATAAGTATGAGAAAACTAACTAATTTTATTAACACAAGGACGAACAATATATAGGAAAAAACCCAAAATTTCCTATGTTTGTATTATAAGTATGAGAAAACTTACCACTGGACCATTAAGTACTGACGATTAAGTGACACAAATTCACACAAATTTTAATCCAACCCCATTCATGTAATCTGCAAGACACGTTTATAAAAACAATAGTGACAATATTGAAGAACTAATGAACATTTAAGTAAGTAATGAATATAAAGTAAATGATGAAAGTTTACCTTGACTAGGAGGATTATACACAGTGGGAAAGTTTTTGTTTAAAATATTGATTAGGAAGATCCCATTGCCTTTGTATCTAAGCAACACACATATACCATCATTAAATTAAAAAAAAAATATGATATTGATGAGGCAAAATAACCCAAAAACACCCAAATTATCACCATCCAATATCTAAATAACAAAAAATATACTCACAATATATAAACATATATATACAAATTAATATCATAATGTAATCACAATATAAAAAATATTTACAGAAACAAAAGGACTAAAAAAATATACAAACATAAACTCAAACAACAAATCACTTTAATTTGAACATATACAAACATTCGAACATATACAAACATATACAATTATAAATATAATACGAATAGTACTCGCTTGAATGAGAGGAATCGATCTGAGATGAAAGAGGGGTTTAAAACCGAAAAACAGATTTAAAATTGGTAAGACAATGAATAGGGGAAAAACTACGTATTTTATATATTAAAATAAGTAAACTTTTTACCGACAACACTTATGTTGTAAGAAGTGTTAGAAGTGAAAAGTGATGCAAATGCCTTGTCAACGACGGCTAAGCAAAATGGATCTCACTTTCAACAATGGTCTGTAAAATCAGTTCGTCATAATCGCTACCTAGGGGTAGATTTAATAATGATGACTGTTTGTCAATGTTGATTCATATATTGTCGGGCCTTTAGTGTGGTGCATTACAATTTTTTACTCTTTTTTATTGTTCTTGACCAATATTAATTAACCAGTTTTATTAATAGATGTATAACAAATTATAGTTTCTCCGACAAAACTTTTACTTGTATAAATTAAAATTTTCTTTTAAAAATGTCACCCCTTCTTACAATCCTTTATTTGAATTAATCAATCAAATTAGTTTTTAAAATTAGAAACATATGTAATGCTATTTTACAAGTGAAAGAATAGGGAACATGGAGAAAATATGCCCACAGCTTGCTCTCTCGTTGCAAAATGGTCAAGAACATGCTATGAAAATAGAGAAGGAGAATCAGTGGTGATGCTAAGAGGATAGTAAAGATGACACTGAATATTATCGAATATCAATAGAACTAATTGACATGGACTTTGTTTCTAGGAGCACTTTTAAGCACAAGAAAACTTAGGCTCCAAATGCCACTCCAGTTTCCAATTTCCACATGTTTCAGTACAAGATCATCCTAGGAGAAAACTAACCTTCAAGGAAGATACACAACTTCTCCAGCAACAACAATGATGAATAGAGCATGGTGACGGTAATTTGCCACCCATTATTAATATCGTTCATATGAACTTGTGTTTGATCCTACTTTGATAGTGTTTGTAATTTTTTGAACCTTCTATGAACATCATCTATGATTTTATAGAGTTGAAATATGCCACTAGCCATGTTTCATTTATTTATCAAAATTAGAATGTTAGTTAAAAAAAAAAAAGTATCACAGAATCTAGAAATTCTATAAGGTTGTAAAATAAGGATTGCTCAATGAATTAACACTTTCACAATATTAATGGATCAGCATATTTGAACAACATGATAGCTAATTAATTACTAAGATAGCTCCATCACACCAGCGGACAGGCTTTGAGGCGTTCAAAACTTATGAAATTCCAAGTAAAACTTGTCAAATCTTAATTTCTGGTTATGGTTAGTTTTAATAATGATGACCGTGTGTCAATGTTGATTCATATATTGTCACGCCTTTAGTGTGGTGTATTACATTTTTTTACTCTTTCTTTGTTCTTCACCAATATAAATTAACCAATTTTATAAATAGATGTATAATAAATTATAGTTACTCTTACAAAACTTTTACTTGTATAAATTAAAATTTTCTTTTAAAAATGTCACCCCTTCCTACGATCCTTTATTGGAATTAATCAATCAAATTAGTTTTTAAAATTTGAAACATATGTAATGCTACTTTTTTTACCTCTGGATATTTTTTCTATAAAATTCTAATATAATACTATTATAATAAGTTATGATTAAACTATAACTTTTAATTTTTTAACATCTTTTATTGTAATTTTCTTTAACCAAAATAAAAACAATATTGTTATAGTTAAATATAAAATAAATAATGAGTTTTAATGGTATACTTTCACTGTCCTACAAAAATTAGAGATTATAAACTCAGCACTGATGAACCACAATGAAAATCATTAAAACGTTTAATATTTTGTCATTAATAAACCATTATGAATATCCTTCAAAAGTTTAAGATTTTAGACATATATAGATCTTGGAGTCCATTTGCAATAAAAAGGAAACATTTAAATAATTGTTTTGCACCATTAAAAAGTCCAAAAGCAAGATATTATATAAAATTAAAAGCATCAACTAAATCCAAAAATAAATATAGACATCCGATTTTAAAGCAAAGATAATGATATGGTACATTTTTCATATTATAAATCCATATAATATAAAATATTATTACTAAAGAAAGGAAATGTTATTTTTATTTATTGATAGGCTAATAATTATGCAAATTCAAAATAAAAAAAATTAAATATTATAAATCTCAGCGAGTAGTGCGGATAAACAAATACTATTATAATTTATACCAAAAAACTAAATTGTCGTATGTATTTTTTTTTTTAAAAAGAAATTAATTTTTATTCCATATGTACATCTCCTTGTCAAATTATCAAATAATGCTTATACCTCATTATTTTATGCAGATGTGTTTACATATATTTGTAATTGAAAGATGAAACTTATGAATTTTTATCGTAATTAGTATTATAGTAGAATGAAAGTTTCACAAATAAAAATTCACGTAATGATAAATTAAAAAAATTTATTACATATGAATTTTGGAGAGAGATAATAATAAAATTTTAATGTATTTCAAATTAAATGTTGACCGCCTATCATTTTTAAAGTATAAAAAATGAAAAATTCTCAAATCCAAAAAATTATGTACCGTATATGTACAAAAAATAAAGTTTAAAGGAATCTTTTACATCAAATTGTTAGCTAATAATAATGAGGGGATATGAAGGTAGATATGTTACATATTTAACAAAATTATAAAAAATAAAATCAATGAATTTCTTTTTGAATAATTAACTCATATATGGATTAAATAAATCTTGAATACTCGATTAAAGAAACCCTATGCATATAAAAATTCTTATTCTTAGGCACTGCTTATAAATTTTACATTTACCTTCTGGCATTTTCACAACAAACCAAATTTCTACAATCAATTTTCTCCGGGCTTGTGTAAAGTCTGGATATGTCTACCCCCAGTAATACTGACATTGCCTGCCACATGTGTGGCGACAATTCAAGGTGGTTCAAGCACAAGGTCCCGTACTTTGGAACCATCAAAACCTTTTGCACCGATTGCGTTATACATCTCCATGCTAACTCCTTATGTCCAATTTGCTTTAGTGTTCATGAAAATCCAGACAATCTCATTACTTCAAAGATTGTTGTATCTTGCTTGAGATGTTACTCTTCTTCTCACGTCAGTTGTATTGGTTCTCACCCCAATGCTACTTATCTCTGTGTCATGTGTTTAAATCAGAACTCGCCTCTCATTGTTCTTGGTGATTCTAATGGAGGAAAGGTAGTAGATAAGAAGGCTGCCTCGATTTTCCTTGCTGCTTGCAAAATTTCAGCAAATAGCATAAAAAAGGCCGTTATAGCTGCCAAGGTGGAGATGGAGGTGAAGGCCAAGGAGGCCACTGATGCCAGAAAATTGGCTATAAAAGCTGTTGAACACGTGGAGCATCTTCGAAGTATTGAGAGTGCTGAACAATGACAAGACAATAGAAGGAATAATGAGATTTGGAAAGAAAAATTTATATTTTACTTTATCTAAACAATAGACAAAATATATTGCCTGACACTTTGATTTATTTTAGTGTATATATACCTAGTGAGAAGTTAAAGTATTAGTTGAATTTTATGTTGTGGTTATGAATTCTGCTTACAAAAATTTCCTGAGGAAATTGTATTTTCAGTTTAATTTACAATAAAAATTTAGGGTTCACATTTTAATTACATTTTTATTTCTAGACAAATGAAAGATTATTCCTTAATAATTTTTTAAAAAATTCATGTTAACAAATTTGCACAAAACTAATTAAACAATTATCAAACACACACTACAGACCTAATTTTCTCTCATCTCTCTTTTCTACCCTTCTCAAAACCCTACCTTCCAAATTTATAAACTCCTCTCAATTCAACCATATTCACTAGTATTCCTTATCCATCCACCTCCTTTCACACTCCCATCTCATATTTCTCTATTCATCCATCATCTTTGACGGTGTTTTGTTGAAATATTTCTCATCACAAAGCTCTTCTGTTCTTCGAGAGATTTGATTTTCTTTTTCTCTGCTAAAAATGAATTGGTATTTGAAAGATGACAACTTTTACACGATTGAAAATGCTTCTAAATTTATAAATGAATACCGATATGAACTTTTCATATTTCAAATGGAGTTTGAGCTTAGAGAAAAAAAAAAATTTCTTAAAAAGTTGCCATGCTCTTAATGTTATTCAAGAGTTCAAGCTCATGCATAGCACGAGAAACTTTTCTGGCCATGAATTTTATGAAATTTCAATCACACAACTCCATCTTTAAGCATGGAAAAATATAAAGCTTCAAAAGATTTTGTCACTTACCCCTTACCTCAGTTCACATGTTATAGACGTCGATCGTATCAAAATAGAAAATGTTCTATTTGGAGCGGATGGTAGCATTCGTGTCCAATTTTCTGTCGATTTTCTTCGTTCTACATTAATATGGAAGAGTTGATATTTCATTACCTTGGACCATGTTCAATTTGATTTGATGAAACTAAATTGAATGTTTTGGCTATCTATGGCCCTATCGGGCTTCAAAAGTTGGTTGAATATCATGTTGGTTATCTTGTTTGATTAACTGAAGAAAAAAGTATGAATTGTGCCTTCAAGTACATCCCCTTTGATATAAAATAATTGCTAGTTTCATTTGAAATCTTGGTTGGAATTTCCCTTGTTCGCAGAATACATGAAAAAGTCAAATTATGGGTTGGACTATGCTTCTTTCATTTGATATCGATATGTGGCTGGTACTATTGCCCTTGTGATGTAATGTGATAAATGTGATGAAATTCAATGATTCTATAAAGGGAACAGTTTTGGCTCAAGCTACACCGGTGATGGTAAATGCAGATGCATTGCTTGTTAAGGCAAACACATGCCAATTTACAAGTGAAAGAATAGGGAACATGGAGGAAATATGCCCACGCATTGCTCTCTCGTTGCAAAATGGTCAAGAACATGCTATGAAAATAGAGGAGAATCAGTGGTGATGCTAAGAGGATAGTAAAGATGAGACTGAATATTCTCGAATCTCAATAGAACTACTTGACATGGACTTGTTTCTCGGAGCACTTTTAAGCACAAGAAAACTTAGGCTGCAAATGCCACTCCGGTTTGCAATTTCCACATGTTTCACTACAAGATCATCCTAGGATAAAACCAACCTTCAAGGAAGAGACACAACTTCTCCAACAACAAGAATGATGAATAGAGCATGGTGACGGTAATTTGCCACCCATTATTAATATCGTTGATATGAACTTGTGTTTGATCCTACTTTGATAGTGTTTCTAATTATTTGAGCCTTGTATGAACATCATCTATGATTTTATAGTGTTGAAATATGCCACTAGCCATGTTTCATTTATTTATCAAAATTAGAATGTTAGCCAAAAAAACGGAAGTATCATAGAAACTAGAAATTCGATAAGGTTGTAAAATAAGGATTGCTCAATGACTTAACACTTTCACATTATTAATGGATCCGGATATTTGAACAACATGATAGTGAATTAATTACTAAGATATCTCCATCACACCGGCCTACACAGTTTGAGGCGTTGAAAACTTATGAAATTCCAAGTAAAACTTGTCAAATCTTAATTTGTGGTTAGGGTTAGTTTTGGTTCTTATTTAAAAAATCAAGAAACACCGGCCAAAGAACACAAACCCTCATTATTTAATTGGCCAAAGAATGTGAGGGATTCTCCAAGTTTAAGTGAAAACTGTTGTTAGGTTCCTTTAATTGGTTTGTACAACTCATATATTTTTGGGTGTGTATGTTCATGAATTTAATTTTACGCTGAGAGATATTCATGCACATGAGTATTATATATAGTATGTGTAGTGAACTAAACTGTTGTGTTTTGGTTGAATGAATGGAATGAAATGAATTAATTTAAACAATGGAGGCCGCTAGGATGAAATAATTTCAGTAAATGAGTCCAAATTTTTATTATCAGATTAATTTTGAAAAAGTGAGTATGATGAAAAATGAAGAATTTAATATTTCATCAAAAACAATTAAAATATTTTATTTATTTACTTTTTATTATATTTTTATTTAAAATTACACAAAAACACTATATTATAAAACATGACACCAAAATACAGCAACACGAAAATACACAAATTATAAATGAGTGGTGTTTGTATTTAGCATTTGTGTAAACTAAAAGTATAGGACACAAAAGTACAAAACACTAACCATTGTCAGGTCTAGGCTTGAGCTCTACTTAAGTTTATTTTTTTAACCAATCACAACATAAGCCCTAGTTTGGTACTAACCTAGACAATTAAATTTTTAAGTATTGTAAATTATACCTTCAACTGATGTTGATTTTTTTTTTAATTATAGTACGTAAGTTTCCTATTAATAAAATTATCACTGCTTAAGTGAATTGCTTGCAAAACCATACAAATTTTTAAGAGGGCCACCAAAGTTAAAATGTACAATTGAGCCATATGTAAGAATCTAATTTATGCAACATGGTACCAGGTCGGCGGGGTCACGAGTTTGACTCCCTACCACCCCCAATATTCTCATAATTTATGAGGGATATGAAAACAAATTAATGCTCCAAAGATGGGCGCTCGTGATCCACTCTTCAACCCAAAAATGGGCTTTCGAGTCGGGGGAGTGTTGAAATATAACATAAGATCCATTTGGAGCCTTACTCTAATACCTTAAGGTTTTAGATTGATTGGTTACTCAAAACTCGTACCCGTTTACATAAATGATACTTGTTCATGTAGACCATTTTGTAAACAAAGAAAACAATGAGATTTAAACCGGTTTGGATTATCCGGTATTTTTTCTTTATCAAAATATGTCCAAACATGCGATTATTGTCTCCAAGTCGTACCACCTACAAAAATTTACAAAACAAATAAATTAGATGGTATAAACGAATAATTTGAAACAAAATTTTAAAAAATGAAAAATGAAATAAAAGCACAAAAATAAAAATAAACTAAAATATGAAAATTTTAAAAACGAAACAAGATTTTAAAAAGGAAAAATGAAATAAAAGTACAAAAATTAAAACGAACTAAAATTGAAAATTTTAAAAGTGAAACAAAATTTTTAAAAGGAAAAACAAAATAAAAGTACAAATATTAAAACGAACTAAAATTGAAAATTTTAAAAACAAAACAAAAATTTAAAAATGAAGTAAAAGTATAAAAAATTTAACGAAGTACAATTCCAAATTTAAAAAAACTAAACAAAATGTTACAAATGAAACGAAATAAGTACCTTTTTCGGTGTTTGTTGTGCATCGAACTCGAGGTGGTAGCATGGAGGTAGTGGTTGAATCTTGAGACGATAAAGTACCTTTTCCTTGTTCCATATTTTTTTTAGTAAAAAAAGTTTCTCATAAAATTGGAACTAGTAAAAATAAATAAAATGCAGGGAGAGATTGAGAGAAAATGAGAGAGGTAGAGATAGATAGCAGTATAGTTAGATATTCAGAGAGATGGAGAGGTAGATATGCTAGTATTTATAGGGTGGACTGTTACTTGTAGGCGTTGGGAAGGGAGGCGGGGAGCCGTTGGTGGGTTGCAGAGTGCAGGCTTGTAGAGGAGAGAGCAACAACTACTGGACTAGAGGCAACGACTAGTGCATGTGCGAGTTGTGCCAATTGTGCGGGCCGGTACAAGCCGTGAAGGCCGATTCAGGATGTTCGAGCCGTGCGGGCCAGTTCGGTTCGTGCGGGTTACATGCCTGTGCGATTCGGTTCAGCTCACGAATCGGGCTGGTCCAGTTCCGGTTTTACAATTCTCGACTCACAACCGGCACTTACAATCTAATGAATTGTGTGGGCTTCGACCCGCCTCATTTCGGATCGAATGAAAAGGGTTGAAAAATGAACCGGTCCCGGGCGGTCCGTGGAGAACCACACGAGTGGCCACCTTTAGTTATGATGAACTACATTCATACATACATATATAAATAACTAATTTAATTAACATAAGGATGGACAATATATAGGAAAAAACCCAAAATTTCCTATGTTTGTATTATAAGTATGAGAAAACTAACTAATTTTATTAACACAAGGACGAACAATATATAGGAAAAAACCCAAAATTTCCTATATTTGTATTATAAGTATGAGAAAACTTACCACCGGACCATTAAGTACCGACGATTAAGTGACACAAATTCACACAAATTTTAATCCAACCCCATTCATGTAATCTGCAAGACACGTTTATAAAAAAAATAGTGACAATATTGAAGAACTAATGAACATTTAAGTAAGTAATGAATATAAAGTAAATGATGAAAGTTTACCTTGACTAGGAGGATTATACACAATATTCGGAAAGTTTTTGTTTAAAATATTGATTAGGAAGATCCCATTGCCTTTGTATCTAAGCAACACACATATACCATCATTAAATTAAAAAAATATATGATATTGATGAGGCAAAATAACCCTAAACCACCCAAATTATCACCATCCAATATATAAATAACAAAAAATATACTCACAATATATAAACATATATATACAAATTAATATCATAATGTAATCACAATATAAAAATATTTACAGAAACAAAAGGACTAAAAAAATATACAAACATAAACTCAAACAAGAAATCACTCTAATTTGAACATATACAAACATTCGAACATATACAAACATATACAATTATAAATATAATACGAATAGTACTCGCTTGAATGAGAGGAATCGATTGGAGATGAAAGAGGGGTTTAAAACCGAAAAACAGATTTAAAATTGGTAAGACAATGAATAGGGGAAAAACTACGTATTTTATATATTAAAATAAGTAAACTTTTTACCGACAACACTTCTGTTGTAAGAAGTGTTAGAAGTGAAAAGTGATGTAAATGCCTTGTCAACCACGGCTAAGCAAAATGGATCTCACTTTCAACAATGGTCCGTAAAATCAGTTCGTCATAATCGCTACCTAGGGGTAGATTTAATAATGATGACAGTTTGTGAATGTTGATTCATATATTTTCGGGCCTTTAGTGTGGTGCATTACAATTTTTACACTTTTTTATTGTTCTTGACCAATATTAATTAACCAATTTTATAAATAGATGTATAACAAATTATAGTTTCTGCTACAAAACTTTTACTTGTATAAATTAAAATTTTCTTTTAAAAATGTCACCCCTTCCTACAATCCTTTATTTGAATTAATCAATCAAATTAGTATTTAAAATTAGAAACATATTTAATGCTATTTTACAGGTGAAAGAATAGGGA
The DNA here is from genome assembly GCA_030848705.1 of Heracleum sosnowskyi. Lineage (NCBI taxonomy): Eukaryota > Viridiplantae > Streptophyta > Magnoliopsida > Apiales > Apiaceae > Heracleum > Heracleum sosnowskyi. The sequence goes on along the minus strand of CM061243.1, from coordinate 22,988,881 downwards.
ACGTGGAGGAAATATGCCCACACCTTGCTCTCTCGTTGCAAAATGGTCAAGAACATGCTATGAAAATAGAGAAGGAGAATCAGTGGTGATGCTAAGAGGATAGTAAAGATGAGACTGAATATTCTCGAATCTCAATAGAACTACTTGACATGGACTTTGTTTCTCGGAGCACTTTTAAGCACAAGAAAACTTAGGCTGCAAATGCCACTCCAGTTTCCAATTTCCACATGTTTCAGTACAAGATCATCCTAGGAGAAAACCAAACTTCAAGGAAGAGACACAACTTCTCCAGCAACAACAATGATGAATAGAACATGGTGACGGTAATTTGCCACCCATTATTAATATCGTTGATATGAACTTGTGTTTGATCCTTCTTAGTGTTTGTAATTTTTTGAGCCTTGTATGTGATGCACTAATAACAACACACACACACACTTTGTTTGTATTGCTAGGAAGAATATTTCTCTCGTTAAAAACAAAATAGAGATTACAGAACATATTAAAAGAAAGCTGATAGAACTGGTGCTACAAAATAGGAACTACCTCCTACCTTGACTCCACTTCCTTATTTAACTCCTAACACTTATCTCTACTCTCTTGACTAAATCAACTACATTATAGCCATATAACAGCTATATTTTATTTTTGGAAATGTTTAGATTAAATCATTATCTGACACATTCCCCCCTAATCTAAACATTCTCTTCATTCACGCCTCTGCACGGCTTCTCCTGCTACAAGATCGCTGACTCCAATTAACTCCCTCATAGCCTCGAACTTAACTCGTCCAAGTGCTTTGGTCAGGATATCTGCCTTCTGCTCTTGTGTACCAACATATGGCACAACCAGCTCCCCACGTTCAATGCACTCTCTGATAAAATGAAACCTTACGTCTATGTGTTTGCTCCATCCATGTAATACTGGATTTTTCATCAACTCTATTGCTGACTTATTATCAACACACAACGTGACTGAACCAATCTATTGACCTGACACTTCTCTCAACAAACCTCGAAGCCAGATACTCTGGCATACTGCAAGTGTTGCTGCTATGTACTCAGCTTCACACGACGATAATGCAATCACTCTGTGTTTTTGTGAAGCCCAGGAAATTAAATTCCCATTCAAGTAAAAACACATTCCCCCTGTGCTTCTTCTATCGACTACGTCCCCTGCTAAATCACTATCCGTGAAACCAGACAATGCACTTCTATTTCCATATCGTGTGTAACTTAGCCCATAGCTCACCGTTCCTTTTATGTATCTTAGTATTTGCTTCACAGCTTGCTTGTGTTTAACTGTGGGCTGCTCCATAAACCTGCTCACGACACCAACAACATAAGAGATATCTGGACGGGTATAAGTCAAATACCTCAAGCTTCCAACAATGCATCGATATTCAGTTGCATCCACGAGTTCACCACCTTCGTCTTTGTCTAACTGCAGTTTTTGATCCATTGGACATCTGGTTAAATTACAACTTACCATCCCAGCCTTCTGCAGAATTCGCTTAGCATAAGCAGACTGCCTTAACGTGATACTTGAACGACTTTGGTTAACCTCAATTCCCAGATAATACGATAGTAAACCCAAGTCACTCATCTCAAATTGTTGGTTCATCTCTATTTTCAACCCATTAATCTCTGTCAAACTTGCTCTTGTTATTATTAAATCATCTACATACACGCCTACTATCAGCACATCTCCACATATGTACCTCGTATACACAGCTTGTTCGTGCTGACATTTCTTAAAATCCAACTCTTTCAGACATTTATCAAGACGTGCATTCCATGCCCTTGGGGCCTGTCGTAGCCCGTACAGTGCCTTCAATAAACGATACACTTTTGTTTCATGACCATTCTTAATAAAGCCCTCAGGTTGTGTAACATACACTTCCTCGAGTAGCTCTCCATTTAAAAACGCTGACTTCACATCAAGGTGGTGCACCTCCCATCCTTCTTTCGCTGCTAATGCCAATAACAATCGTATTGTTTCTAACCTTGCCACTGGTGCAAACACCTCATTATAGTCTATTCCTTTCCATTGCACATATCCATTCGCGACAAGTCTGGCTTTATGCTTTACTACATTTCCCTCCGTGTCTTTCTTCAATTTGTACACCCACTTCAATCCTACGGGTTTATGCCCAGCTGGTAGATTTGTAAGAACCCAGGTGTTATTTTTCTCGATCATTTCAACCTCTGTCTCCATGGCCTTCATCCACTCCTTTTCGACTGAAGCTTCACTGTAATGTGTGGGTTCTTCTACCTTTAACAGCATAAGTTCATCGATCATTTGTATCATCTCTGTCTCATTGTATATCTCGTTTAATGGCCTGTACCTTCGTGGTTCGCTGCTCTCCGCACTTGACAGACCTGTTTCTTCTGTGAATTCATCCCTAGTTGTATCACGAGGTGTTTGAACGGGTGTTGTCACCACCTGCTCTGTCTCTGTATAATGTTCACCTGCTGGTAATTCTTCAAATTCTAGCACATGTCCTGGAATCACAACCTCTGTGGTTTCAGTCTGTTCCCATAACCAGAACTCATCCTCGAAGAACACCACGTCTCTACTTATATGCATTGACCCTGTAATGGGATCATACAGTCGATTTCCCTTTGTCCCTGGCTCTCTTCCAAGGTACACCACTCGTCGACTTCGATCGTCTAGCTTCTTGACATTCACAGTTGGTATCTTCATATATACACAGCACCCAAACACTTTCACATGTGTTAAATCAGGTATTCTTCCGCTCCAGGCCTTGTATGGTGTCTTTCCTTCTAGCACTCGAGTTGGTAACCGATTTAACACGTACACTGAGTGTCTCACAGCCTCACCCCACATAAACGATGGCATTTTCGACTCCTTGATAAAACTCCTAACCATGGCGGCTACCGTACGATTTCTCCTCTCCATTACCCCGTTTTGTTGCGGGGTATATGGGGCCGTGTACTGACGTTCAATCCCTGTATCCTCACAATATGAATTGAACTTCTTTGAGCAAAACTCACCCCCCGGTCTGTTCTTAGCATCTTAATACTCATCTCAATTCTATTTTCAACCAGCGATTTGAATTTTTTAAATGCTTCAAGTGCACAGCTCTTCTCTTTCATTAAATACACCCACATTTTTCTACTAAAATCATCTACAAAGAGCAGAAAATATCGATTACCTCCTGGTGTAGTGGGCATGATAGGTCCGCAGATGTCCGCGTGTACGAGTTCTAGCTTCTTTCCAGCCTTGAACGTTGCACTTATTGGAAACGAGCTCCTGGGCTGTTTAGACATCAAACATCCCTCACACCTCTTGCTTAGTAGTGTCAATTTCGGAATCCCTTTAGCCATCTTCTCCCTTGACATTAGTTCTAGTGCTTGGAAGTTCACATGGCCAAGTTGATTATGCCAAAGCCATGTTTATTGCTCTGTTTTTGTCATCAAACACATAGCACCATTTTCCTCGAGACTGATTTTATACAGGCGATTCTCCGATTTCTTCACCTTCATTAACGTTCTTCCACTCTGTTCATATACCCACAAGTACTCACCATCCATGACAATCTTAGATCCATCCTCGGATAGTTGTCCCAGACTTATTATATTATTGCACAACTTGGGTATGAAGTAAACGTCTTTGAATACTTTCTCTTCACCATTCTTACATTTGAACGAGATAACACCTTTCCCTTCTATGCTCACCATTGATCCGTCCCCAAACTTGACTTGCCCAGTCACACTCTTGTCCAATGATTTGAACTTTCCCTCTTCGCTAGTCATATGATTACTGGCTCCATTGTCGAGATACCACACCTGAGATTGTTTTTGTATCTCACCTTTTGCTCGCAACTTTGGGACCACATTCCCTTCTTTTACCAGCATGCTGGCCTAATCTTTGTTCTCAATTTCGGCAACCAGTAAGGCTGGTTCATCCCCTTGTATCTGAGAGAGATTCACTTCCTTGCGTATCTCTCTTTCTCTGCTAGGTTTACGGCATTCTGCTACAAAATGCCCATAACCTTGGAAATTAAAGTAGCGTACTTTGCTTCTGTCACGAACTCCACGGACAGTCTCCTTCCCACGATACTCGTTTCCTCCTCGAGTCCCATCTTTGCTACTTCATTTTAACCATTCTTCCCTGGTCAATAGAATTTCTCCATCTTGATTCTCCCTTCGCTTCCACTCTTCTTTAGTCAGTAGAAGGTGTCCTTGACCTGACCCTGTGTCTGTTTGGCCTCGAACTCATTCCTCATGGGCTTTTAGTGAGCCCACCACCTCTTCTACGGACATCTCTTCCAATTTCCCAAATTGCTCAATGGCTGAGGCAATGTGGAGAAATCTTGAAGGAACAGCTCTGAGAAGCTTTATCACCACGTAGCTTTCTTCCATCTTCTCACCTAGTGCTCGAATGTTGGTGACCAGACCATGTAGTTTCAGATAGAAATCATCTAGCGATTCATTCTCTTTCATGCTCAAAGCTTCAAATTCGCCCTTCAAAGTCTGAGATTTTGTTGCCTTCACTTTGTCAGCCCCTAAGCTCATTAGCTTAATGGTGTTCCAGGAATCCTTTGCCGTCTTCTTTTCAGCGAGGGCTAACAATACTTCCTCTGGAATTCCGTGGTATATGACAGCCAAGGCCTTCTTATCCATTTTGTGATCGACCACAGCCTTTTCATCCTTTGGTTCGATCGCCTCCCAAACTCCATACGCTTGCATAAACACTCTCATTTTGAGGGCCCATGCTGCGTAGTTAGTCTTTGTAAGCATTGGGTAGCTCACACCAAACGAGTTTTCTTTTGGCTTATTTGTCTCCATGACAGATCCTTGAAAACGCTCTGTTAATGACCGTTGAAGCTCTGATACCAGATGATGCACTAATAACAACACACAAACACTTTGTTTGTATTGCTTGGAAGAATATTTCTCTCGTTAAAAACAAAATAGAGATTACAGAACATATTAAAAGAAAGCTGATAGAACTGGTGCTACAAAATAGGAACTACCTCCTACCTTGACTCCACTTCCTTATTTAACTCTTAACACTTATCTCTACTCTCCTGACTAAATCAACTACATTATAACCATATAACAGCTATATTTTATTTTTGGAAATGTTTAGATTAAATCATTATCCAACAGTATGAACATCATCTATGATTTTATAGAGTTGAAATATGCCACTAGCCATGTTTCATTTATTTATCAAAATTAGAATGTTAGCTAAAAAAGGAGGTATAATAGAAACTAGAAATTCTATAAGGTTGTAAAATAAGAATTGCTCAATGAATTAACACTTTCACATTATTAATGGATCCGCATATTTGAACAACATGATAGTGAATTAATTACTAAGATAGCTCCATCACACCAGCGAACACACTTTGAGGCGTTCAAAACTTATGAAATTCCAAGTAAAACTTGTCAAATCCTAATTTCTGGTTAGGGTTAGTTTTAGTAATGATGACCGTTTGTCAATGTTGATTCATATATTGTCACGCCTTTAGTGTGGTGTATTACATTTTTTTACTCTTTTTTTGTTCTTGACCAATATTAATTAACCAATTTTATAAATAGATGTATAATAAATTATAGTTTCTCTTAAAATGTAACACCTCAGTCCCACATCGAGAAGATTTGGGACTTCTGTTCAGTTTATAAGGCAAATTACTACTACTAATTAGCACCAACAAATCATGATCTTTTGGGGGCCTGTGGTGGGCTAGTTGTTACCCAAGTTGGCTGCATTTGGGCCAGTAGGCTTCGACTTATTTCGGACTCGGAATTGGGACTTGACCCGATTTTCGAAAAAGGTTCGGGATTTGACCCGGGTTGTCACATATGGTACCAGAGCCGACTCTCGAAAGCTTGATTCGTCGAGTTGCCGGAGGTGGGGACACGAATGCTGGTGGTATTATCCCACAATGGACAGAGGTCCGGAGGTGGGGACACGAAGCCAGCCGGTATTATCCCACAATGGCTAGGGAGGAATGATCTTGGAACCTATGGGCTATCCGTTCAGGCTTGATGAGAACGTCAAGAATTTAAGTGGGGGAGTTTGTAACACCCCAGTCCCACATCGAAGAGATTTGGGACTTCTGTTCAGTTTATAAGGCAAAGTACTACTACTAATTAGCACCAACAAATCATGATCTTTTGGGGGTCTGTGGTGGGCTAGTTCTTACCCAAGTTGGCTGCATTTGGGCCAGTAGGCTTCGACTTATTTCGGACTCGGAATCGGGACTTGACCGGATTTTCGAAAAAGGCTCGGGATTTGACCCGGGTTGTCACATACAAAACTTTTACTTGTATAAATTAAAATTTTCTTTTAAAAATGTCACCCGTTCCTACAATCCTTTATTGGAATTAATCAATCAAATTAGTTTTTAAAATTTGAAACATTTGTAATGGTACTTTTTTACCTCTTGATATTTTTTCTATAAAATTCTAATATAATAATTTATAATAAGTTATGATTAAACTATAACTTTTAATTTTTAACATCTTTTATTGTAATTTTCTCTAACCAAAATAAAAACAATATTGTTAGAGTTAAATATAAAATAAATAATGAGTTTTAATGCTATACTTTCACAGCTTGCCCTACAAAAATTAGAGATTATAAACTCAGCACTAATGAACCACAATGAAAATCATTAAAACGTTTAATATTTTGTCATTAATAAACCATTATGAATATCCTTCAAAAGTTTAAGATTTTAGACATATATAGATCTTGGAGTCCATTTGCAATAAAAATTAAACATTTCAATAATTGTTTTGCACCATTAAAAAGTCCAAGAGCAAGATATTATATAAAATTAAAAGCATCAACTAAATCCAAAAATAAATGTAGACATCCGATTTTAAAGCAAAGATAATCATATGATACATTTTTCATATTATAAATACATGTAATATAAAATATTATTACTAAAGAAAGGAAATGTTATTTTTATTTATTGATAGGCTAATAATTATGCAAATTAAAATATAAAAAGTTTAAATATTATAAATCTCAGCGAGTAGTGCGGATAAACAAATACTATTATAATTTATACCAAAAAACTTAATTTTTATTCCATATGTACATCTCCTTATCAAATTATCAAATAATACTTATACCTCATTATTTTATGCACATGTGTTTACATATATTTTTAATTGAAAGATGAAACTTATGAATTTTTTTGTAATTAGTATTATAGTAGAATGAAAGTTTCACAAATAAAAATTCACCTAATGATAAATTAAAAAATTTCATTACATATGAATTTTGGAGAGAGATAATAATAAAATTTTAATGTATTTCAAATTAAATGTTGACGGCCTATCCTTTTTAAAGTATAAAAAAATGAAAAATTCTCAAATCCAAAAAATTCCCTACAAATATGTAAAAAAATAAAGTTTAAAGGAATCTTTTACATCAAATTGTTAGCTAATAATAATGAGGGGATATGAAGGTATATATGTTACATATTTAACAAAATTATTAAAAATGAAATCAGTGAATTTCTTTTTGAATAATCCTCTCATATACTGATTAAAGAAATCTTGAATACTTGATTAAAGAAACCTTCTGCATATAGAAATTCTTATTCTTATTCTTTTTTTGAAAATTCTTACGTTTCTTCTTAATCACTGCTTATAAATTTTACATTTACCTTCTGGCATTTTCACAACAAACCAAATTTCTACAAGCAATTTTCTCCGGGCTAGTGTAAAGTCTGAATATGTCTACCCCCCGTAATACTGACATTGCCTGCCACATGTGTGGCGACAATTCAAGGTGGTTCAAGCACAACGTCCCGTACTTTGGAACCATCAAAACCTTTTGCACCGATTGCGTTATACATCTCCATGCTAACTCCTTATGTCCAATTTGCTTTAGTGTTCATGAAAATCCAGACAATCTCATTACTTCAAAGATTGTTGTATCTTTCTTGAGATGTTACTCTTCTTCTCACGTCAGTTGTATTGGTTCTCACCCCAATGCTCCTTATCTCTGTGTCATGTGTTTAAATCAGAACTCGCCTCTCCTTGTTCTTGGTGATTCTAATGGAGGAAAGGTAGTAGATAAGAAGGCTGCTTCGATTTTCCTTGCTGCTTGCAAAATTTCAGCAAATAGCATAAAAAACGCCGCTATAGCTGCCAAGGTGGAGATGTAGGTGAAGGCCAAGGAGGCCACTGATGCCAGAAAATTGGCTATAAAAGCTGTTGAACACGTGGAGCATCTTCGAAATATTGAGAGTGCTGAACAATGACAAGACAATAGAAGGAATCATGAGATTTGGAAAGAAAAATTTATATTTTACTTTATCTAAACAATAGACAAAATATATTGCATGCACTTTGATTTATTTTAGTGTATATATACCTAGTGAGAAGTTAAAGTATTAGTTGAATTTTATGTTGTGGTTATGAATTCTGCTTACAAAAATTTCTTGAGGAAATTGTATTCTCAGTTTAATTTACAATAAAAATTTAGGGTTCACATTTTAATTTCATTTTTATTTCTAGACAAATGAAAGATTATTCCTTAATAATTTTTAAAAAAATTCATGTTAACAAATTTGCACAAAACTAATTAAACAATTATCAAAAACACACTGCAGACATAATTTTTTCTCATCTCTCTTTTCTACCCTTCTCAAAACCCTACCTTCCAAATTTATAAACTCCTCTCAATTCAACCATCTTCACTAGTATTCCTTATCCATCCACCTCCTTTCACACTCCCATCTCAAATTTCTCTATTCATCCATCATCTTTGACGGTGTTTTGTTGAAATATTTCTCATCACAAAGCTCTTCTGTTCTTCGAGAGATTTGATTTTCTTTTTCTCTGCTAAAAATGAATTGGTATTTGAAAGATGACAACTTTTACACGATTGAAAATGCTTCTAAATTTATAAATGAATACCGATATGAACTTTTCATATTTCAAATGGAGTTTGAGCTAAGAGAAACTTTTTTTTTTCTTAAAAAGTTGCCATGCTCTTAATGTTATTCAAGAGTTCAAGCTGATGCATAGCAGGAGAAACTTTTCTGGCCATGAATTTTATGAAATTTCAATCACACAACTCCATCTTTAAGCATGGAAAAAATCTAAAGCTTCAACAGATTTTGTCACTTACCCCTTACCTCAGTTCACATGTTATAGACGTCGATCATGTCAAAATAGAAAATGTTCTATTTGGAGCGTATGGTAGCATTCGTGTCAAATTTTCTGTCGATTTTCTTCGTTCTACATTAATATGGAAGAGTTGCTATTTCATTACCTTGGACCATGTTCAATTTGATTTGATGAAACTAAATTGAATGTTTTGGCTATCTATGGCCCTATCGGGCTTCAAAAGTTGGTTGAATATCATGTTGGTTATCTTGTTTGATTAACTGAAGAAAAAAGTATGAATTGTGCCTTCAACTACATCCCCTTTGATGTAAAATAATTGTTAGTTTCATTTGAAATCTTGGTTGGAATTTCCCAAAATTATGGGTTGGACTATGCTTCTTTCATTCGATATCGATATGTGGCTGGTACTATTGCCCTTGTGATGTAATGTGATGAATGTGATGAAATTCAATGATTCTATAAAGGGAACAGTTTTGGCTCAAGCTACACCTGTGATGGTAAATGCAGATGCATTGCTTGTTAAGGCAAACACATGCCAATTTACAAGTGAAAGAATAGGGAACATGGAGGAAATATGCCCACACATTGCTCTCTCGTTGCAAAATGGTCAAGAACATGCTATGAAAATAGAGGAGAATCAGTGGTGATTCTAAGAGGATAGTAAAGATGAGACTGAATATTCTCGAATCTCAATAGAACTACTTGACATGGACTTGTTTCTCGGAGCACTTTTAAGCACAAGAAAACTTAGGCTGCAAATGCCACTCCGGTTTGCAATTTCCACATGTTTCACTACAAGATCATCCTAGGAGAAAACCAACCTTCAAGGAAGAGACACAACTTCTCCGGCAACAAGAATGATGAATAGAGCATGGTGACGGTAATTTGCCACCCATTATTAATAAAGTTGATATGAACTTGTGTTTGATCCTACTTTGATAGTGTTTCTAATTATTTGAGCCTTGTATGAACATCATCTATGATTTTATAGTGTTGAAATATGCCACTAGCCATGTTTCATTTATTTATCAAAATTAGAATGTTAGCCAAAGAAAAGGAAGTATCATAGAAACTAGAAATTCGATAAGGTTGTAAAATAAGGATTGCTCAATGACTTAACACTTTCACATTATTAATGAATCCCGATATTTGAACAACATGATAGTGAATTAATTACTAAGATATCTCCATCACACCCGCCTACACAGTTTGAGACGTTGAAAACTTATGAAATTCCAAGTAAAACTTGTCAAATCTTAATTTGTGGTTAGGGTTAGTTTTGGTTCTTATTTAAAAAATCAAGAAACACCGGCCAAAGAACACAAACCCTCATTATTTAATTGGCCAAAGAATGTGAGGGATTCTCCAAGTTTAAGTGAAAACTGTTGTTAGGTTCCTTTAATTGGTTTGTACAACTCATATATTTTTGGGTGTGTATGTTCATGAATGAGAAATACTCATTCTAAATTTCTAACGATCTTAGACTTTTTTACTCCTGTATGTCAACCTCACCTAGACTTCTACCAGAGGACTAGCTAATAATATGTAAAAAAGAAATTGTATATCCTCTACCGTTTATGAATTTAATTTTACGTTAGCTGAGAGATATTCATGCACATGAGTATTATATATAGTATGTGTAGTGAACTAAACTGTTGTGTTTTGGTTGAATGAATGGAATGAAATGAATTAATTTAAAAAATGGAGGCATCTAGGATGAAATAATTTCAGTAAATGAGTCCAAATTTTCATTATCAGATTAATTTTGAAAAAGTGAGTATGATGAAAAACAAAGAATTTAATATTTCATCAAAAACAATTAAAATATTTTAATTTATTTACTTTTTATTATATTTTTATTTAAAATTACACGAAAACACTATATTATAAAACATGACATCAAAATACAGCAACACGAAAATACACAAATTATAAATGAGTGGTGTTTCTATTTAGCATTTGTGTAAACTAAAAGTATACTACCCAAAAGTACAAAACACTAACCATTGTCTGGTCTAGGCTTGAGCTCTACTTAAGTTTATTTTTTTAACCAATCAGAACATAAGCCCTAGTTTGGTACTAACCGAGACACTTAAATTTTTAAGTATTGTAAATTATACCTTCAACTGATGTTGAATTTTTTTTTTAATTATAATACGTAAGTTTCCTATTAATAAAATTATCACTGCTTAAGTGAATTACTTGCAAAACCATACAAATTTTTAAGAGGGCCACCAAAGTTAAAATGTACAATTGAGCCATGTGTAAGAATCTAATTTATGGTACCAGAGCTCTGGTCGGCCGGGTCACCAGTTTGACTCCCTAGCACCCCCAATATTCTCATAATTTATGAGGGATATGAAAACAAATTAATGCTCCAAAGATGGGCGCTCGTGATCCACTCTTCAACCCAAAAATGGGCTTTCAAGTCGCGGGAGTGTTGAAATATAACATAAGATCCATTTGGAGCGTTACTCTAATACCTTAAGCTTTTAGATTGATTGGTTACTCAAAACTCGTACCGGTTCCCTTAGCGTACATAAATGATACTTGTTCATATCGACCATTTTGTAAACAAAGAAAACAATGAGATTTAAACCGGTTTGGATTATCCGGTATTTTTTCTTTATCAAAATATGTCCAAACATGCGATTATTGTCTCCAACTCGTACCACCTACAAAAATTTACAAAACAAATAAATTAGATGGTATAAACGAATAATTTGAAAAAAAAATTTAAAAAATGAAAAATGAAATAAAAGCACAAAAATAAAAATAAACTAAAATATGAAAATTTTAAAAAAGAAACAAGATTTTAAAAAGGAAAAATGAAATAAAAGTACAAAAATTAAAACGAACTAAAATTGAAAATTTTAAAAGTGAAACAAAATTTTTAAAAGGAAAAACAAAATAAAAGTACAAATATTAAAACGAACTAAAATTGAAAATTTTAAAAACAAAACAAAATTTTAAAAATGAAGTAAAAGTATAAAAAATTTAACGAAGTACAATTCCAAATTTAAAAAAAACTAAACAAAATGTTACAAATGAAACGAAATAAGTACCTTTTTCGGTGTTTGTTGTGCATCGAGCTCGAGGTGGTAGCATGGAGGTAGTGGTTGAATCTTGAGACGATAAAGTACCTTTTCCTTGTTCCATATTTTTTTTAGTAAAAAAAGTTTCTCATAAAATTGCAACAAATAAAAATAAATAAAATGCAGGGAGAGATTGAGAGAAAATGAGAGAGGTAGAGATAAAGAGAGATAGCAGTATAGTTAGATATTCAGAGAGATGGAGAGGTAGATATGCTGGTTTTTATAGGGTGGACTGTTACTTGTAGGCGTTGGGAAGGGAGGCGGGGAGTCGTTGGTGGGTTGCAGTGTGCAGGCTTGTAGAGGACAGAGCAACAACTACTTGACTAGAGGCAACGACTAGTGCATGTGCGAGCTGTGCCAATTGTGCGGGCCGGTACAAGCCGTGAAGGCCGATTCAGGCTGTTCGAGCCGTGCGGGCCAGTTCGGTTCGTGCGGGTTACATGCCTCTACGATTCGGTTCAGCTCACGAATCGGGCTAGTCCAGTTCCGGTTTTACAATTCTCGACTCACAACCGGCACTTACAATCTAATGAATTGTGCGGGCTTCGACCCGCCTCGTTTCGGATCGAATGAAAAGGGTTGAAAAATGAGCCGGTCTCGGGCGGTCCGTGGAGAACCACACGAGTGGCCACCTTTAGTTATGATGAACTACATTCATACATACATATATAAATAACTAATTTAATTAACATAAGGATGGACAATATATAGGAAAAAACCCAAAATTTCCTATGTTTGTATTATAAGTATGAGAAAACTAACTAATTTTATTAACACAAGGGCGAACAATATATAGGAAAAAACCCAAAATTTCCTATATTTGTATTATAAGTATGAGAAAACTTACCACCGGACCATTAAGTACCGACGATTAAGTGACACAAATTCACACAAATTTTAATCCAACCCCATTCATGTAATCTGCAACACACGTTTATAAAAAAAATAGTGACAATATTGAAGAACTAATGAACATTTAAGTAAGTAATGAATATAAAGTAAATGATGAAAGTTTACCTTGACTAGGAGGATTATACACAATATTCGGAAAGTTTTTGTTTAAAATATTGATTAGGAAGATCCCATTGCCTTTGTATCTAAGCAACACACATATACCATCATTAAATTAAAAAAAATATATGATATTGATGAGGCAAAATAACCCTAAAACACCCAAATTATCACCATCCAATATATAAATAACAAAAAATATACTCACAATATATAAACATATATATACAAATTAATATCATAATGTAATCACAATATAAAAATATTTACAGAAACAAAAGGACTAAAAAAATATACAAACATAAACTCAAACAACAAATCACTCTAATTTGAACATATACAAACATTCGAACATATACAAACATATACAATTATAAATATAATACGAATAGTACTCGCTTGAATGAGAGGAATCGATTGGAGATGAAAGAGGGGTTTAAAACCGAAAAACAGATTTAAAATTGGTAAGACAATGAATAGGGGAAAAACTACATATTTTATATATTAAAATAAGTAAACTTTTTACCGACAACACTTCTGTTGTAAGAAGTGTTAGAAGTGAAAAGTGATGTAAATGCCTTGTCAACCACGGCTAAGCAAAATGGATCTCACTTTCAACAATGGTCCGTAAAATCAGTTCGTCATAATCGCTACCTAGGGGTAGATTTAATAATGATGACAGTTTGTGAATGTTGATTCATATATTTTCGGGCCTTTAGTGTGGTGCATTACAATTTTTTACACTTTTTTATTGTTCTTGACCAATATTAATTAACCATATTTATAAATAGATGTATAACCAATTATAGTTTCTCCTACAAAACTTTTACTTGTATAAATTAAAATTTTCTTTTAAAAATATCACCCTTCCTACAATCCTTTATTTGAATTAATCAATCAAATTAGTTTTTAAAATTAGAAACATATTTAATGCTATTTTACAGGTGAAAGAATAGGGAACATGGAGGAAATATGCCCACACCTTGCTCTCTCGTTGCAAAATGGTCAAGAACATGCTATGAAAATAGAGAAGGAGAATCAGTGGTGATGCTAAGAGGATAGTAAAGATGAGACTGAATATTCTCGAATCTCAATAGAACTACTTGACATGGACTTTGTTTCTCGGAGCACTTTTAAGCACAAGAAAACTTAGGCTGCAAATGCCACTCCAGTTTCCAATTTCCACATGTTTCAGTACAAGATCATCCTAGGAGAAAACCAAACTTCAAGGAAGAGACACAACTTCTCCAGCAACAACAATGATGAATAGAACATGGTGACGGTAATTTGCCACCCATTATTAATATCGTTGATATGAATTTGTGTTTGATCCTTCTTAGTGTTTGTAATTTTTTGAGCCTTGTATGTGATGCACTAATAACAACACATAGACACACTTTATTTGTATTGCTTGGAAGAATATTTCTCTCGTTAAAAACAAAATAGAGATTACAGAACATATTAAAAGAAAGCTGATAGAACTGGTGCTACAAAATAGGAACTACCTCCTACCTTGACTCCACTTCCTTATTTAACTCCTAACACTTATCTCTACTCTCTTGACTAAATCAACTACATTATAGCCATATAACAGCTATATTTTATTTTTGGAAATGTTTAGATTAAATCATTATCTAACACATTCCCCCCTAATCTAAACATTCTCTTCATTCACGCCTCTGCACGGCTTCTCCTGCTACAAGATCGCTGACTCCAATTAACTCCCTCATAGCCTCGAACTTAACTCGTCCAAGTGCTTTGGTCAGGATATCTGCCTTCTGCTCTTGTGTACCAACATATGGCACAACCAGCTCCCCACGTTCAATGCACTCTCTGATAAAATGAAACCTTACGTCTATGTGTTTGCTCCATCCATGTAATACTGGATTTTTCATCAACTCTATTGCTGACTTATTATCAACACACAACGTGACTGAACCAATCTGTTGACCTGACACTTCTCTCAACAAACCTCGAAGACAGATACTCTGGCATGCTGAAAGTGTTGCTGCAATGTACTCAGCTTCACACGACGATAATGCAATCACTCTGTGTTTTTGTGAAGCCCAGGAAATTAAATTCCCATTCAAGTAAAAACACATTCCCCCTGTGCTTCTTCTATCGACTACGTCCCCTGCTAAATCACTATCCGTGAAACCAGACAATGCACTTCTATTTCCATCTCGTGTGTAACTCAGCCCATAGCTCACCGTTCCTTTTATGTATCTTAGTATTTGCTTCACAGCTTGCTTGTGTTTAACTGTGGGCTGCTCCATAAACCTGCTCACGACACCAACAGCATAAGAGATATCTGGACGGGTATAAGTCAAATACCTCAAGCTTCCAACAATGCATCGATATTCAGTTGCATCCACGAGTTCACCACCTTCGTCTTTGTCTAACTGCAGTTTTTGATCCATTGGACATCTGGTTAAATTACAACTTACCATCCCAGCCTTCTGCAGAATTCGCTTAGCATAAGCAGACTGCCTTAACGTGATACTTGAACGACTTTGGTTAACCTCAATTCCCAGATAATACGATAGTAAACCCAAGTCACTCATCTCAAATTGTTGGTTCATCTCTATTTTGAACCCATTAATCTCTGTCAAACTTGCTCCTGTTATTATTAAATCATCTACATACACGCCTACTATCAGCACATCACCACATCTGTACCTCGTATACACAGCTTGTTCGTGCTGACATTTCTTAAAACCCAACTCTTTCAGACGTGCATTCCATGCCCTTGGGGCCTGTCGTAGCCCGTACAGTGCCTTCAATAAACGATACACTTTTGTTTCATGACCTTTCTTAACAAAGCCCTCAGGTTTTGTAATATACACTTCCTCGAGTAGCTCTCCGTTTAAAAACGCTGACTTCACATCAAGATGGTGCACCTCCCATCCTTCTTTCGCTGCTAATGCCAATAACAATCGTATTGTTTCTAACCTTGCCACTGGTGCAAACACCTCATTATAGTCTATTCCTTTCCTTTGCACATATCCATTCGCGACAAGTCTGGCTTTATGCTTTACTACATTTCCCTCCGTGTCTTTCTTCAATTTGTACACCCACTTCAATCCTACGGGTTTATGCCCAGCTGGTAGATTTGTAAGAACCCAGGTGTTATTTTTCTCGATCATTTCAACCTCTGTCTCCATGGCCTTCATCCACTCCTTTTCGACTGAAGCTTCACTGTAACGTGTGGGTTCTTCTGCCTTTAACAGCATAAGTTCATCGATCATTTGTATAATCTCTGTCTCATTGTATATATATCGTTTAATGGCCTGTACCTTCGTGGTTCGCTGCTCTCCGCACTTGACAGACCTGTTTCTTCTGTGAATTCATCCCCAGTTGTATCACGAGGTGTTTGAACGGGTGTTGTCACCACCTGCTCTGTCTCTGTATAATGTTCACCTGCTGGTAATTCTTCAAATTCTAGCACCTGTCCTGGAATCACAACCTCTGTGGTTTCAGTCTGTTCCCATAACCAGAACTCATCCTCGAAGAACACCACGTCTCTACTTATATGCGGTGACCCTGTAATGGGATCATACAGTCGATTTCCCTTTGTCCCTGGCTCTCTTCCAAGGTACACCACTCGTCGACTTCGATCGTCTAGCTTCTTGACATTCACAGTTGGTATCTTCATATATACACAGCACCCAAACACTTTCACATGTGTTAAATCAGGTATTCTTCCGCTCCAGGCCTCGTATGGTGTCTTTCCTTCTAGCACTCGAGTTGGTAACCGATTTAACACGTACACTGAGTGTCTCACAGCCTTACCCCACATAAACGATGGCATTTTCGACTCCTTGATAAAACTCCTAACCATGGCGGCTACCGTACGATTTCTCCTCTCCACTACCCCGTTTTGTTGCGGGGTATATGGGGTCGTGTACTGACGTTCAATCCCTGTATCCTCACAATATGAATTGAACTCCTTTGAGCAAAACTCACCCCCCCCGGTCTGTTCTTAGCATCTTAATACTCATCTCACTTCTATTTTCAACCAGCGATTTGAATTTTTTAAATGCTTCAAGTGCACAGCTCTTCTCTTTCATTAAATACACCCACATTTTTCTACTAAAATCATCTACAAAGAGCAGAAAATATCGATTACCTCCTGGTGTAGTGGGCGTGATAGGTCCGCAGATGTCCGCATGTACGAGTTTTAGCTTCTTTCCAACCTTGAACGTTGCACTTATTGGGAACGAGCTCCTGGGCTGTTTAGACATCAAACATCCCTCACACCTCTTGCTTGGTAGTGTCAATTTCGGAATCCCTTTAGCCATCTTCTCCCTTGACATTAGTTCTAGTGCTTGGAAGTTCACATGGCCAAGTCTATTATGCCAAAGCCATGTTTATTGCTCTGTTTTTGTCATCAAACACATAACTCCATTTTCCTCGAGACTGATTTTATACAGGCGATTCTCCGATTTCTTCACCTTCATTAACGTTCTTCCACTCTGTTCATATACCCACAAGTACTCACCATCCATGACAATCTTATTTCCATCCTCGGATAGTTGTCCCAGACTTATTATATTATTGCACAACTTGGGTATGAAGTAAACGTCTTTGAATACTTTCTCTTCACCATTCTTACATTTGAACGAGATAACACCTTTCCCTTCTATGCTCACCATTGATCCGTCCCCAAACTTGACTTGCCCAGTCACACTCTTGTCCAATGATTTGAACTTTTCCTCTTCGCTAGTCATATGATTACTGGCTCCATTGTCGAGATACCACACCTGAGATTGTTTTTGTATCTCACCTTTTGCTCGCAACTTTGGGACCACATTCCCTTCTTTTACCAGCATGCTGGCCTAATCTTTTTTCTCAATTTCGGCAACTAGTAAGGCTGGTTCATCCCCTTGTATCTGAGAGAGATTCACTTCCTTGCGTATATCTCTTTCTCTGCGAGGTTTACGGCATTCTGCTGCAAAATGCCCATAACCTTGGAAATTAAAGCAGCGTACTTTGCTTCTGTCACGAACTCCACGGACAGTCTCCTTCCTACGATACTCGTTTCCTCCTCGAGTCCCATCTTTGCTACTTCATTTTAACCATTCTTCCCTGGTCAATAGCAGTTCTCCATCTTGATTCTCCCTTCGCTTCCACTCTTCTTTAGTCAGTAGAAGGTGTCCTTGACCTGACCCTGTGTCTGTTTGGCCTCGAACTCATTCCTCATGGGCTTTTAGTGAGCCCAACCACCTCTTCTACGGACATCTCTTCCAATTTCACAAATTGCTCAATGGCCGAGGCAATGTGGAGAAATCTTGAAGGAACAACTCTGAGAAGCTTTTTCACCACGTAGCTTTCTTCCATCTTCTCACCTAGTGCTGGAATGTTGGTGACTAGACCATGTAGTTTCAGATAGAAATCATCTAGCGATTCATTCTCTTTCATGCTGAAAGCTTCAAATTCGCCCTTCAAAGTCTGAGATTTTGCTGCCTTCACTTTATCAGCCCCTAAGCTCATTATCTTAATGGTGTTCCAGGAATCCTTTGCCGTCTTCTTTTCAGCGAGGGCTAACAATACTTCCTCTGGAATTCCTTGGTATATGACAGCCAATGCCTTCTTATCCATTTTGTCATCGACCACAGCCTTTTCATCCTTTGGTTCGATCGCCTCCCAAACTCCATACGCTTGCATAAACACTCTCATTTTGAGGGCCCATGTTGCGTAGTTAGTCTTTGTAAGCATTGGGTAGCTCACACCAAACGAGTTTTCTTTTGGCTTATTTGTCTCCATGACATATCCTTGAACACGCTCTGTTAATGACCGCTGAAGCTCTGATACCAGATGATGCACTAATAACAACACACACACACTTTGTTTGTATTGCTTGGAAGAATATTTCTCTCGTTAAAAACAAAATAGAGATTACAGAACATATTAAAAGAAAGCTGATAGAACTGGTGCTACAAAATAGGAACTACCTCCTACCTTGACTCCACTTCCTTATTTAACTCTTAACACTTATCTCTACTCTCCTGACCAAATAAACTACATTATAACCATATAACAGCTATATTTTATTTTTGGAAATGTTTAGATTAAATCATTATCTAACAGTATGAACATCATCTATGATTTTATAGAATTGAAATATGCCACTAGCCATGTTTCATTTATTTATCAAAATTAGAATGTTAGCTAAAAAAAAGGAAGTATCATAGAAACTAGAAATTCTATAAGGTTGTAAAATAAGAATTGCTCAATGAATTAACACTTTCACATTATTAATGGATCCGCATATTTGAACAACATGATAGTGAATTAATTACTAAGATAGCTCCATCACACCAGCGGACACACTTTGAGTCGTTCAAAACTTATGAAATTCCAAGTAAAACTTGTCAAATCCTAATTTCTGGTTAGGGTTAGTTTTAATAATGATGACCGTGTGTCAATGTTGATTCATATATTGGCACACCTTTAGTGTGGTGTATTACATTTTTTTACTCTTTTTTTGTTCTTGACCAATATTAATTTACCAATTTTATAAATAGATGTATAATAAATTATAGTTTCTCTTAAAATGTAACACCTCAGTCCCACATCGAGCAGATTTGGGACTTCTGTTCAGTTTATAAGGCAAAGTACTACTACTAATTAGCACCAACAAATCATGATCTTTTGGGGGCCTGTGGTGGGCTAGTTCTTACCGCTGTATTTGGGCAGTAGGCTTCGACTTATTTCGGACTCGGAATCGGGACTTGACCCGATTTTCGAAAAAGGCTCGGGATTTGACCCGGGTTGTCACCTACAAAACTTTTACTTGTATAAATTAAATTTTTTTTTAAAAATGTCACCCGTTCCTACAATCCTTTATTGGAATTAATCAATCAAATTAGTTTTTAAAATTTGAAACATTTGTAATGCTACTTTTTTACCTCTTGATATTTTTTCTATAAAATTCTAATATAATAATTTATAATAAGTTATGATTAAACTATAACTTTTAATTTTTTAACATCTTTTATTGTAATTTTCTCTAACCAAAATAAAAACAATATTGTTAGAGTTAAATATAAAATAAATAATGAGTTTTAATGCTATACTTTCACAGCTTGCCGTACAAAAATTAGAGATTATAAACTCAGCACTAATGAACCACAATTAAAATCATTAAAACGTTTAATATTTTGTCATTAATAAACCATTATGAATATCCTTCAAAAGTTTAAGATTTTAGACATATATAGATCTTGGAGTCCATTTGCAATAAAAATTAAACATTTAAATAATTGTTTTGCACCATTAAAAAGTCCAAGAGCAAGATATTATATAAAATTAAAAGCATCAACTAAATCCAAAAATAAATATAGACATCCGATTTTAAAGCAAAGATAATAATATGATACATTTTTCATATTATAAATACATGTAATATAAAATATTATTACTAAAGAAAGGAAATGTTATTTTTATTTATTGATAGGCTAATAATTATGCAAATTAAAATATAAAATTTTTAAATATTATAAATCTCAGCGAGTAGTGCGGATAAACAAATATTATTATAATTTATACCAAAAAACTTAATTTTTATTCCATGTGTACATCTCCTTATCAAAATATTATACCTCATTATTTTATGCAGATGTGTTTACATATATTTTTAATTGAAAGATGAAACTTATGAATTTTTTTGTAATTAGTATTATAGTAGAATGAAAGTTTCACAAATAAAAATTCATGTAACACTACAAGAATAATTGAATCAGACAAGGCTTTTTGCCCGTTGTCTGATGCCCTAGAAAACCGTTGTCTATTGAGATGCTGTCTGTTACGCAGCTCAGACAACGGACGCGTCCGTTGTCTGATTCCCTACAGACAACGGTTTTGGTCTTAGAAAACGTTGTCTGAAACGCGTGAACAACAACGGTTGTTGTAGAAACCATTGTCTGACAAATAAATCAACAATTGTTTATTAACTAGAAAATGTTGTTATTTTAATTTTCAGACAAGGCTTTATTTTCCAAAAGAGTGTTGTGTGATCTAAATATTTACGACGGTTTTAGTAGAACAACCCCATTGTCTTAATAGTTTAACACAATGGTTTCCTTTCTAAAAACTGTTGTCTATTCTTGACTTGCACAATTGTTTTCTTTAAATACATGTTGTCTGAAAGCTGTTAGGCAATGGTTTAAAAAGATAAACATGTTTGAACATTAGCAGAACCACAACAGTTTTTGTTTCTAAAACACTTGTTTCTGATTTTGATAGACAACGGTATTGGACAAAAAACTGTTGTCTGAAGTGTTTACGACAATATAAAGAAACCAAACTGACAATATAAAGAAGCCAAACTAAAACCAAAACAAACAGCCATTCCATTCCATCGTGTTCAATAAACCATTACAACCAACACATCCAACCAAGTAAAATTCACGAACTAATTAAGTTAAATATGTTCAACAACATCAGATTTTCGGATGCACATACTCCAAAAGTAGAGACTGAAACCTTCACTTAAGTTAAATAGTTACGCCATTACATGTCCATAGCATATCAGTTAGCCTCTTATTCGTCTTGGACAGTTTGGGAGACCTGTCCTGTTCTCGGTGGCCAGGAAGATGGTCACCTTCTTTAGTTCAACTTTAGGAGGAGGTTCTTTATAGAAACTTGGCATAGGAGTGGCTTTAAATTTCAAGCTCTTCCTTAATCTTTTAATTTCTGCCTCCTGGCTTTCCTACAATGAAACACACAAAATGAATCAATAACTTGAAAACTGACAGAGTATTGAAATGAAAGTATTTAAAGTAGCAAGTGTTGAGCCATTTATAGTTGCTTCGGAATAGCCTTCTGGTCGATGCCTAGATGTTATCAGGTAGGTCACAGGTCCAAATTATAACAACAGCCTCTTTACACCAATAGAGGATAAAGCGGTGTAAGATATCGGACATTTCCCTGTTGCGTAACCTATAGCTTTTGCACTTACTAACGCTTACTGATATAGACTGCAACATTAATCAATGCAGTTTCAACAAAAAAAATAGCAGAAACGTGCAATTTAACTGTAGAAA
This sequence comes from Heracleum sosnowskyi, assembly GCA_030848705.1. NCBI lineage: Eukaryota > Viridiplantae > Streptophyta > Magnoliopsida > Apiales > Apiaceae > Heracleum > Heracleum sosnowskyi. The sequence continues at coordinate 22,966,597 of CM061243.1, read as the reverse complement.
CATAGCAGTTTGATAGCAGAAATGGAGCAGAATTGCAGAGAATAGGACATTTTAACTTCAGAAATATAGCAGAATTGCAGAAAAATAGGTCTAACATACGATGTTCATAATTTGTGCAACTTCCAAAGGAAAATGTGTAGGTCCGTAAGTAAGAAACATTACTTGAAGCAGGGATCGAAAATGAGTGATGGCTAAACTTGGATTATACACCAGACAAATAATGCAACCTCTTACTTAGCCACAAACATCTTTAGTGAGAGATATATGTTATCTAGATACCAAAAAAGGAAAAAAAAATTGCAAAGCTGTATACCTTACTAACAGTAGGATTATGAATAATTTCATTTGTGATCCATATTTTCTCTTCTGGGAACTGTTTCTTTGCTTCATAAGTGATCTGGATTGCCCGCTCAACACCCCAGCAAAAACCATATGATTCTGCAAGTTTTACAGTAACATTTCCCCAGGTATATTCATACTCATTTGCCTTCAGAGTTTGTATAATGTCACCTGCAAATCAAACATGAGAACTATTATCTGCACCGAACTCTTTATATTGAACCAAGCTAGGTAAATTATATGGACTGGTAAACAATAAGGAATCGACATATGTAACCATGTCTTCTTAAGAACAGATGCACTTATGCACAGGCCCTATGAATGTTAAATTTCAAAAGGATTGGCAAAAGGAAATCTAAAATATTATCAGTGCCTGCCCAAATGGCCTCCGCGTGAACGGATTTTTAATGCAAAAATCCCGTTTATAATGGAAAGCGTTTTTTAACCTAAATATAAACATTCACTTGAATTGCATTCTAGTGGATCATGTAATTTAAGGTGATGACTGTTCACTTGAATTGCATTCTAGTGGATCATGTGTATTGAGAACATTGTGATACATTTGAAGCAGGGGTATCAGTATCCTTCACGAGAGTAGCATAAACAGGTGGTTACCAACCTTATTTTCACTGTTACCCGTAAAAGATGCACCATCACAGTAAAGAAGCTTGACTCTGTTCCAGTTATAAAAATCTGCAACAGAAAAGAAACATCCAGAATGCAACAGAAAACATTTTACTATCAAGAATAATATGTAATTATTAACATCTAGGACCTGCACAATTTGTTAAATTTCAGACCACATGATCATGATGCTCTTAACTCTGTATTTGTGTCAAAAGTAAAACCCAAGAACTTTTTTTCAAGACACCTTCACACCAACTCCAGGTCAAAAAACAGTTCTATTTTATATATGGTGATTTTGAGGCGGTCTATAAGAAGCAGCCACATTATAAGTGTTCAACTGCTCAAGGGTAATATAGATTTTTTTGTAAAACAGAGGTGTCTATATATCATTTTAGTAATCATCTAAAGTTTGGTTGAATCAATTTACAAGTTTAAACCCGCCTATAAACTAATAAGGCGCAAAATGATGATTAGAAATCATCTCAGCAATATGATAAATCCTACATTGCATCTTTTACAAGCATTATGTACTCTGTAGATATCAGATTAGGATACTTTGGTGCCTAATTTAAATTTTAAAAGTATTTTAAAGGTGCACTTGGTCTGGATTAATCTTTCAAGATCGTTGTACTTGCACAGAGTCCTTTTCTGATGAAAAGTACATGACAAAACCTGTCAATCATTGCTATTAATAAACACAAGCCAGTAAAATAGTAAACATTATAATGCTTTCATAAGAAAAACCAATCTGTGTTGTAAACAGATTAAAAAAGAGTGTACCTTCATCTGTGTTCCTATTCTGATATTCGGATTTGTTTCTGTTTGACGGTTTACTTGATTTTTGGTTTCTGGTTCTCAGATTGTCCACTTCTGTGCATCATGTTCCTGCTGCTTCCCTGCATAGTTTTCCCAGAAATGCCAGCAGAGGGCCTAAAAAAATTGTAAATGATCTGTCAGAGAGAATATTTTATAAATAACTAATGGACAATCTTTGCCGAACAAACCTTTCCACAGAGAGATTATTCACGCTATTTGTCACATTTGCATGTTTTGAAGTAGTCTGCAAAGCATAAAACCTGAGATAACAATCTATTGCAAACAAAGTTGCTCCTTGCTAGAATAGCTAGAAGGAGATGGGTACCTCAATCTTACCTTGCTCTCAAGGCCAAAACATAGAATTTCTTTATCCGAGTTAAGTTTGGTATTTGAACAAGTGGCTGGAATGTATCTTGATTCTTGACACTTCAGGTTGCTATACATTAGTGCTGGACTGAACTCTAGTAGGATTTGTCTTGAATCTGATGACGAATATTGATTTAGTGCATGGATAAGCACTGGCTCAAGTGTCAGTGTTCTAATTTATCTGGTTTTTGTATCTTCAGTATGTCTTATATTCAAGAGATAGAAACTAGGTATGTAGCAGCTCAGGCAAACAACGATAAAAATATACAACCTTCCAAATCGCAAGAACTTACATTCGTCCAGAGGTGAGTAAAACAAAAGTCGATTATAATTTCCTTGCATGTGTGTGTGTGTGTATTGTATTACTTGGACTACGAGAAGTTCAAATTTTAGTTCAGCATGTGCAGTTTATTATCTTATTTAGCCTTTAAGTAAAAGGTGAACTACCTTACATCATGTTTCTTGTACTGTTGTTGTGAAGGTTGGTGGCTGTCAATGAATATTCAGGCAGTTATGGTGAGAAGTAGAAACTGAAATATGTAATAAGCTTAACACAACTAGCCTAAAAATGGTTCACTAATTCATTTGCGGTGTGTATTACATACCAATGTAGAGTTTAAACGAATCTATATCATATTACATAATCAATTTCTATTGATTGCAGTTGCGCTGAGACATTTTATATATTTGTTTTGAAGAATGTTTTCAACCCAAATCTCACCCTTTCCTTCAAATCCGCATCTGTTCTGAGAAGTTAACCACAAAGACAGATTATGACAATTAAAGTAATACCATATATTTCAGAAAAGGAAAAACAAACGGAGTCTAATGCTAAATATGCAATTGGCTAAACTCAGACACCGTTCACCATTTCTTTTAGTTAAAAAACATACAGGATTAAATGTTGCAGATGTAGCATGTTCAATATCTTCCTCTTCAAGAATGCCAACTTCTACAAGTTCCAACATCTCTTTCACCTTATCTGTAAACAATGAAAATACATAAGCTAAATAAGAAAATTAACAGCAGAACATTAATAGCAGCACAATCCATGGATCAATTCATGATTTCGAATATTATGAAGATAGATTTATACCTCAAACACTTTCGAGTACAAAGCCTGCTTCGATTAAACCCAACTCAAACCCTAATTGAATCCCTCCACCATGCTTCAATTAACCAGTGCAAACCCTAATTTAACTCCTCAATTAAGCTTCGATTAAGCAACGCAAACCCTAATTTAAACCTTAATAGACAGAGAGTGAGAAGCGAGAAGAGAACCCTAATTTAAACTCTATTAGACAGAGAGTGAGAAGTGAGAAGCTAGAAGAGAGGATGAGAAGTGAGAATGAGAGAATGAGAGTGAGAGTGAATACTTTCCCCCAATTTTCACCAATTTTCCCCCGCCCAGTGTTTTCCCCAATTTCCCCAATTTCGTTTGCCGCTCGATGTTTTTGCCCCCAATTTCATTTGGCCGCCTACTGATATAATTTTTGTTCTTTAAACAAAATTATTACAAATTTATTCTAATAAGTTTGATATTAAATTATAATTATAATTCATTATTTTAATTATTTCGTTTTTACAATCTATTTTTAAATCTATTGTTAAAATTAGTTTTGCAAGTTGTTACTTTCTCTAATAAATTTTTTATTGGTTTTAATCAAAATTTAATGATTTTGAATTTTTTTTTAAAAAAACCTTTTCTAATATAAATTTTGTTGATACCTTTGCCTAACTTATTTTTTACACTTCTTTGAAGATACCGAACATGTTATTGATTGAAAATTTTATAAAATAATACTTATAATAATAGATTGTGCTTAGGGTTTTGTGGTTTAGGGGTTACGATTTAGGGGTTACGACTTAGGGGTTATGTTAGTTTACACACGAAATTATGTAAGTCATGTATAAGCGAGACTGTACGCCATTCCCGACTTGTATGTTTAGTAAATTGTGTGGTGTCCTTGGTCCGACAAAGAAAAATATGTACATTTTATATGTTGTTAAGTATAATAACGAGGATAATACGAAAGTCTTAATATGATAAGAGAACTACAAACTATGATATCCGGCTTAATTAAGAATATTATCCTATAATTAAGTGTGTCAATTAAACATAAACTTTATTATTCAAACAAAGTTCACAATTAAAGTTTGTCACGAACGAGAAATTCAAAAAAAAAAAAAAAGTCACACAACTGTTTTTAAGTTGTAAAACTGTTGTAGTAAAATCATTCAGACAACAGTTTATAAATAAAAAACCGTTGTGGTAATCACACAACGGTTTCTACAAAAAAACCGTCGTGGAAAGTAAAGTACAACAAAGGTTTATTCTTAAAAAAACCGTTGTGTGTTTTTTTTATAAAACTTTTGTTAATACCTTTGCCTAACTTATTTTTTACACTTCTTTGAAGATACCGAACATGTTATTGATTGAAAATTTTATAAAATAATACTTATAATAATAGATTGTGCTTAGGGTTTTGTGGTTTAGGGGTTACGATTTAGGGGTTACGACTTAGGGGTTATGTTAGTTTACACACGAAATTATGTAAGTCATGTATAAGCGAGACTGTACGCCATTCCCGACTTGTATGTTTAGTAAATTGTGTGGTGTCCTTGGTCCGACAAAGAAAAATATGTACATTTTATATGTTGTTAAGTATAATAACGAGGATAATACGAAAGTCTTAATATGATAAGAGAACTACAAACTATGATATCCGGCTTAATTAAGAATATTATCCTATAATTAAGTGTGTCAATTAAACATAAACTTTATTATTCAAACAAAGTTCACAATTAAAGTTTGTCACGAACGAGAAATTCAAAAAAAAAAAAAAAAGTCACACAACTGTTTTTAAGTTGTAAAACTGTTGTAGTAAAATCATTCAGACAACAGTTTATAAATAAAAAACCGTTGTGGTAATCACACAACGGTTTCTACAAAAAAACCGTCGTGGAAAGTAAAGTACAACAAAGGTTTATTCTTAAAAAAACCGTTGTGTGTTTTTTTTATAAAACTTTTGTTAATACCTTTGCCTAACTTATTTTTTACACTTCTTTGAAGATACCGAACATGTTATTGATTGAAAATTTTATAAAATAATACTTATAATAATAGATTGTGCTTAGGGTTTTGTGGTTTAGGGGTTACGATTTAGGGGTTACGACTTAGGGGTTATGTTAGTTTACACACGAAATTATGTAAGTCATGTATAAGCGAGACTGTACGCCATTCCCGACTTGTATGTTTAGTAAATTGTGTGGTGTCCTTGGTCCGACAAAGAAAAATATGTACATTTTATATGTTGTTAAGTATAATAACGAGGATAATACGAAAGTCTTAATATGATAAGAGAACTACAAACTATGATATCCGGCTTAATTAAGAATATTATCCTATAATTAAGTGTGTCAATTAAGCATAAACTTTATTATTCAAACAAAGTTCACAATTAAAGTTTGTCACGAACGAGAAATTCAAAAAAAAAAAAAAAAGTCACACAACTGTTTTTAAGTTGTAAAACTGTTGTAGTAAAATCATTCAGACAACAGTTTATAAATAAAAAACCGTTGTGGTAATCACACAACGGTTTCTACAAAAAAACCGTCGTGGAAAGTAAAGTACAACAAAGGTTTATTCTTAAAAAAACCGTTGTGTGTTTTTTTTATAAAACTTTTGTTAATACCTTTGCCTAACTTATTTTTTACACTTCTTTGAAGATACCGAACATGTTATTGATTGAAAATTTTATAAAATAATACTTATAATAATAGATTGTGCTTGGGGTTTTGTGGTTTAGGGGTTACGATTTAGGGGTTACGACTTAGAGGTTATGTTAGTTTACACACGAAATTATGTAAGTCATGTATAAGCGAGACTGTACGCCATTCCCGACTTGTATGTTTAGTAAATTGTGTGGTGTCCTTGGTCCGACAAAGAAAAATATGTACATTTTATATGTTGTTAAGTATAATAACGAGGATAATACGAAAGTCTTAATATGATAAGAGAACTACAAACTATGATATCCGGCTTAATTAAGAATATTATCCTATAATTAAGTGTGTCAATTAAACATAAACTTTATTATTCAAACAAAGTTCACAATTAAAGTTTGTCACGAACGAGAAATTCAAAAAAAAAAAAAAAAGTCACACAACTGTTTTTAAGTTCTAAAACAGTTGTAGTAAAATCATTCAGACAACAGTTTATAAATAAAAAACCGTTGTGGTAAACTACAGAATGTTCTTTGGTTGTTTGGTTGTTTGGTTTTGCCTTTGAAATTGCAAACTACACAATGTTCTTGTGAATTAGTGTTAATGTATGCAGTATTGATTGGTTTTGCCTTTGAAACTTTGGCAGGGGGTTTACTTCTTTATATTATTTTTTTTTTAATTTTTTTAACTATCAGACAACGGTTTATGTAAGCTAAACAATTGTGTGACAGCAACATATTTAACAGCAAAAACCATTGTCTCTAAAATTTCAATTGGACAACGGTATGCAGAAATTGTTGTGTGAATTAAGTATAGTCCACATACAAGTAAAACACTTGTCTGATTCTAACAACGGTTTACAAAACCATTGTCTGAAGTTTTCAGACAATGGTTTTGTAAACCGTTGTTAGAATCAGACAAGTGTTTAGTCAAACTGTTGTGTGACATCCATTTAAGTAACAAACAAAAAAAAACACTTGTCTGTTTTTAACAACGGTTTATGAAACACTTGTCTGACCTTTCTTCAGACAACGGTTTTATAATTCCGTTGTGTAAAGCCTCTGCTTTACTCCTTCTAATAGACAATGGTTTTAGAAACCGTTGTGGAAGTTCTTTCAGACAACAGACAGATTTTGCAAAAACAAAAACCGTTGTGTGAAAATTTCAAACAATGCTTTTACTGCCGACCGTTGTCTGATAAGTGTTGTCTGTTTCAGTTTTTCTTGTAGTGTAATGATAAATTAAAAAATTTCATTACATATGAATTTTGGAGAGAGATAATAATAAAATTTTAATGTATTTCAAATTAAATGTTGACCGCCTATCCTTTTTAAAGTATAAAAAATGAAAAATTCTCAAATCCAAAAAATTCCCTACGTATATGTAAAAAAATAAAGTTTAAAGGAATCTTTTACATCAAATTGTTAGCTAATAATAATGAGGGGATATGAAGGTAGATATGTTACATATTTAACAAAATTATTAAAAATGAAATCAGTGAATTTCTTTGCATATAGAAATGCTTATTCTTATTCTTATTCTTACGTTTCTTCTTAATCACTGCTTATAAATTTTACATTTACCTTCTGGCATTTTCACAACAAACCAAATTTCTACAAGCAATTTTCTCCGGGTTAGTGTAAAGTCTGAATATGTCTACCCCCGGTAATACTGACATTGCCTGCCACATGTGTGGCGACAATTCAAGGTGGTTCAAGCACAACGTCCCGTACTTTGGAACCATCAAAACCTTTTGCACCAATTGCGTTATACATCTCCATGCTAACTCCTTATGTCCAATTTGCTTTAGTGTTCATGAAAATCCAGACAATCTCATTACTTCAAAGATTGTTGTATCTTGCTTGAGATGTTACTCTTCTTCTCACGTCAGTTGTATTGGTTCTCACCCCAATGCTCCTTATCTCTGTGTCATGTGTTTAAATCAGAACTCGCCTCTCCTTGTTCTTGGTGATTCTAATGGAGGAAAGGTAGTAGATAAGAAGGCTGCCTCGATTTTCCTTGCTGCTTGCAAAATTTCAGCAAATAGCATAAAAAAGGCCGCTATAGCTGCCAAGGTGGAGATGGAGGTGAAGGCCAAGGAGGCCACTGATGCCAGAAAATTGGCTATAAAAGCTGTTGAACACGTGGAGCATCTTCTAAATATTGAGAGTGCTGAACAATGACAAGACAATAGAAGGAATCATGAGATTTGGAAAGAAAAATTTATATTTTACTTTATCTAAACAATAGACAAAATATATTGCCTGCAGTACTTTGATTTATTTTAGTGTATATATACCTAGTGAGAAGTTAAAGTATTAGTTGAATTTTATGTTGTGGTTATGAATTCTGCTTACAAAAATTTCCTGAGGAAATTGTATTCTCAGTTTAATTTACAATAAAAATTTAGGGTTCACATTTTAATTACATTTTTATTTCTAGACAAATGAAAGATTATTCCTTAATAATTTTTTAAAAAATTCATGTTAACAAATTTGCACAAAACTAATTAAACAATTATCAAACACACACTACAGACCTAATTTTCTCTCATCTCTCTTTTCTACCCTTCTCAAAACCCTACCTTCCAAATTTATAAACTCCTCTCAATTCAACCATCTTCACTAGTATTCCTTATCCATCCACCTCCTTTGGCACTCCCATCTCAAATTTCTCTATTCATCCATCATCTTTGACGGTGTTTTGTTGAAATATTTCTCATCACAAAGCTCTTCTGTTCTTGGAGAGATTTGATTTTCTTTTTCTCAGCTAAAAATGAATTGGTATTTGAAAGATGACAACTTTTACACGATTGAAAATGCTTCTAAATTTATAAATGAATACCGATATGAACTTTTCATATTTCAAATGGAGTTTGAGCTAAGGGAAACTTTTTTTTTTTCTTAAAAAGTTGCCATGCTCTTAATGTTATTCAAGAGTTCAAGCTGATGCATAGCAGGAGAAACTTTTCTGGCCATGAATTTTATGAAATTTCAATCACACAACTCCATCTTTAAGCATGGAAAAATATAAAGCTTCAACAGATTTTGTCACTTACCCCTTACCTCAGTTCACATGTTATAGACGTCGATCATGTCAAAATAGAAAATGTTGTATTTGGAGCGTATGGTAGCATTCGTGTCAAATTTTCTGTCGATTTCCTTCGTTCTACATTAATATGGAAGAGTTGCTATTTCATTACCTTGGACCATGTTCAATTTGATTTGATGAAACTAAATTGAATGTTTTGGCTATCTATGGCCCTATCGGGCTTCAAAAGTTGGTTGAATATCATGTTGGTTATCTTGTTTGATTAACTGAAGAAAAAAGTATGAATTGTGCCTTCAAGTACATCCCCTTTGATATAAAATAATTGCTAGTTTCATTTGAAATCTTGGTTGGAATTTCCCTTGTTCGCAGAATACATGAAAAAGTCAAATTATGGGTTGGACTATGCTTCTTTCATTCGATATCGATATGTGGCTGGTACTATTGCCCTTGTGATGTAATGTGATGAATGTGATGAAATTCAATGATTCTATAAAGGGAACAGTTTTGGCTCAAGCTACACCGGTGATGGTAAATGCAGATGCATTGCTTGTTAAGGCAAACACATGCCAAATTACAAGTGAAAGAATAGGGAACATGGAGGAAATATGCCCACACATTGCTCTCTCGTTGCAAAATGGTCAAGAACATGCTATGAAAATAGAGGAGAATCAGTGGTGATTCTAAGAGGATAGTAAAGATGAGACTGAATATTCTCGAATCTCAATAGAACTACTTGACATGGACTTGTTTCTCGGAGCACTTTTAAGCACAAGAAAACTTAGGCTGCAAATGCCACTCCGGTTTGCAATTTCCACATGTTTCACTACAAGATCATCCTAGGATAAAACCAACCTTCAAGGAAGAGACACAACTTCTCCAACAACAAGAATGATGAATAGAGTATGGTGACGGTAATTTGCCACCCATTATTAATATCGTTGATATGAACTTGTGTTTGATCCTACTTTGATAGTGTTTCTAATTATTTGAGTCTTGTATGAACATCATCTATGATTTTATAGTGTTGAAATATGCCACTAGTCATGTTTCATTTATTTATCAAAATTAGAATGTTAGCCAAAGAAACGGAAGTATCATAGAAACTAGAAATTCAATAAGGTTGTAAAATAAGGATTGCTCAATGACTTAACACTTTGACATTATTAATGGATCCGGATATTTGAACAACATGATAGTGAATTAATTACTAAGATATCTCCATCACACCGGCCTACACAGTTTGAGGCGTTGAAAACTTATGAAATGCCAAGTAAAACTTGTCAAATCTTAATTTGTGGTTAGGGTTAGTTTTGGTTCTTATTTAAAAAATCAAGAAACACCGGCCAAAGAACACAAACCCTCATTATTTAATTGGCCAAAGAATGTGAGGGATTCTCCAAGTTTAAGTGAAAACTGTTGTTAGGTTCCTTTAATTGGTTTGTACAACTCATATATTTTTGGGTGTGTATGTTCATGAATTTAATTTTAAGTTAGCTGAGAGATATTCATGCACATGAGTATTATATATAGTATGTGTAGTGAACTAAACTGTTGTGTTTTGGTTGAATGAATGGAATGAAATGAAATAATTTAAATAATGGAGGCAGCTAGGATAAAATAATTTCAGTAAATGAGTCCAAATTTTCATTATCAGATTAATTTTGAAAAAGTGAGTATGATGAAAAATGTAGAATTTAATATTTCATCAAAAACAATTAAAATATTTTAATTTATTTACTTTTTATTATATTTTTATTTAAAATTACACGAAAACACTATATTATAAAACATGACATCAAAATACTGCAACACGAAAATACACAAATTATAAATGAGTGGTGTTTGTATTTAGCATTTGTGTAAACTAAAAGTATAGGACACAAAAGTACAAAACACTAACCATTGTCAGGTCTAGGCTTGAGCTCTACTTAAGTTTATTTTTTTAACCAATCACAACATAAGCCCTAGTTTGGTACTAACCGAGACACTTAAATTTTTAAGTATTGTAAATTATACCTTCAACTGATGTTGAATTTTTTTTTTTAATTATAGTACGTAAGTTTCCTATTAATAAAATTATCACTGCTTAAGTGAATTGCTTGCAAAACCATACAAATTTTTAAGAGGGCCACCAAAGTTAAAACGTACAATTGAGCCATGTGTAAGAATCTAATTTATGCAACATGGTACCAGAGCTCTGGTCGGCGGGGTCACGAGACTCCCTACCACCCCCAATATTCTCACAATTTATGAGCGATATGAAAACAAATTAATGCTCCAAAGATGGGCGCTCGTGATCCACTCTTCAACCCAAAAATGGGCTTTCGAGTCGGGGGAGTGTTGAAATATAACATAAGATCCATTTAGAGCCTTACTCTAATACCTTAAGGTTTTAGATTGATTGGTTACTCAAAACTCGTACCGGTTCCCTTAGCGTACATAAATGATACTTGTTCATGTCGACCATTTTGTAAACAAAGAAAACAATGAGATTTAAACCCGTTTGGATTATCCGGTATTTTTTCTTTATCAAAATATGTCCAAACATGCGATTATTGTCTCCAACTCGTACCACCTACAAAAATTTACAAAACAAATAAATTAGATGGTATAAACGAATAATTTGAAACAAAATTTTAAGAAATGAAAAATGAAATAAAAGCACAAAAATAAAAATAAACTAAAATATGAAAATTTTAAAAACGAAACAAGATTTTAAAAAGGAAAAATGAAATAAAAGTACAAAAATTAAAACGAACTAAAATTGAAAATTTTAAAAGTGAAACAAAATTTTTAAAAGGAAAAACAAAATAAAAGTACAAATATTAAAACGAACTAAAATTGAAAAATTTAAAAACAAAACAAAATTTTAAAAATGAAGTAAAAGTATAAAAAATTTAACGAAGTACAATTCCAAATTTAAAAAAACTAAACAAAATGTTACAAATGAAACGAAATAAGTACCTTTTTCGGTGTTTGTTGTGCATCGAGCTCGAGGTGGTAGCATGGAGGTAGTGGTTGAATCTTGAGACGATAAAGTACCTTTTCCTTGTTCCATATTTTTTTTAGTAAAAAAAGTTTCTCATAAAATTGCAACTAGTAAAAATAAATAAAATGCAGGGAGAGATTGAGAGAAAATGAGAGAGGTAGAGATAAAGAGAGATAGCAGTATAGTTAGATATTCAGAGAGATGGAGAGGTAGATATGCTGGTATTTATAGAGTGGACTGTTACTTGTAGGCGTTGGGAAGGGAGGCGGGGAGCCGTTGGTGGGTTGCAGAGTGCAGGCTTGTAGAGGAGAGAGCAACAACTACTGGACTAGAGGCAACGACTAGTGCATGTGCGAGCTGTGCCAATTGTGCGGGACGGTACAAGCCGTGAAGGCCGATTCAGGCTGTTCGAGCCGTGCGGGCCAGTTCGGTTCGTGCGGGTTACATGCCTGTGCGATTCGGTTCAGCTCACGAATCGGGCTGGTCCAGTTCCGGTTTTACAATTCTCGACTCACAACCGGCACTTACAATCTAATGAATTGTGCGGGCTTCGACCCGCCTCGGTTCGGATCGAATGAAAAGGGTTGAAAAATGAGCTGGTCCCGGGCGGTCCGTGGAGAACCACACGAGTGGCCACCTTTAGTTATGATGAACTACATTCATACATACATATATAAATAACTAATTTAATTAACATAAGGATGGACAATATATAGGAAAAAACCCAAAATTTCCTATGTTTGTATTATAAGTATGAGAAAACTAACTAATTTTATTAACACAAGGACGAACAATATATAGGAAAAAACCCAAAATTTCCTATATTTGTATTATAAGTATGAGAAAACTTACCACCGGACCATTAAGTACCGACGATTAAGTGACACAAATTCACACAAATTCACACAAATTTTAATCCAACCCCATTCATGTAATCTGCAAGACACGTTTATAAAAAAAATAGTGACAATATTGAAGAACTAATGAACATTTAAGTAAGTAATGAATATAAAGTAAATGATGAAAGTTTACCTTGACTAGGAGGATTATACACAATATTCGGAAAGTTTTTGTTTAAAATATTGATTAGGAAGATCCCATTGCCTTTGTATCTAAGCAACACACATATACCATCATTAAATTAAAAAAAAATATATGATATTGATGAGGCAAAATAACCCTAAACCACCCAAATTATCACCATCCAATATATAAATAACAAAAAATATACTCATAATATATAAACATATATATACAAATTAATATCATAATGTAATCACAATATAAAAATATTTACAGAAACAAAAGGACTAAAAAAATATACAAACATAAACTCAAACAACAAATCACTCTAATTTGAACATATACAAACATTCGAACATATACAAACATATACAATTATAAATATAATACGAATAGTACTCGCTTGAATGAGAGGAATCGATTGGAGATGAAAGAGGGGTTTAAAACCGAAAAACAGATTTAAAATTGGTAAGACAATGAATAGGGGAAAAACTACGTATTTTATATATTAAAATAAGTAAACTTTTTACCGACAACACTTCTGTTGTAAGAAGTGTTAGAAGTGAAAAGTGATGTAAATGCCTTATCAACCACGTCTAAGCAAAATGGATCTCACTTTCAACAATGGTCCGTAAAATCAATTCGTCATAATCGCTACCTAGGGGTAGATTTAATAATGATGACAGTTTGTGAATGTTGATTCATATAATTGAGGTCGAAAATGTATAGGTTCGAGGTCGAAGAAAGAAATGATTACGACAGAAGGGACAATGACCAAGATCGTAACCCTAAGCCCCGAAGGCCAGTCATCAACATGATATTTGGAGGACCAACTGCTGTTGGATCCTCCCGGAACTCAAGAAAAGCTTATGCCCGAGAGGTAATGACTGTGGTTGGAGAAGCACCAAAGCGTGCCAGAACAGAAGTGTCGATAGGTTTTGATGATTCCGACTTGGAAGGGGTGAAGTTCCCCCACGATGATCCTCTTGTCATCGTACATGTGATAGGCAATTCTGAAACAAAGAGAGTCCTAGTTGACAATGGAGCTTAAGTGGATATCTTGTTCCACGATGCTTTTATCAAGATGGGTTACACTAATTCTCAGTTGATACCCTCGAATATGCCCATATATGGGTTCAATGGAGTGGAGTCAAATGTGGAAGGAACTATCCAACTCCCAATGACCATGGGGCAAGGAATTAATACATCTACTCAAATGTTGAACTTTGTAGTTATAAAGGCAAATTCAACCTACAACGCGATCCTTGGAAGGACTGGACTTCATGCGTTTAAGGTCGTTGCCTCATCTTATCATCTGAAAAACAAGTTCCTAACGAGGAATGGGATTGGAGAAGAGCGGGGAGACCAAAAGATGGCTAGAAGCTATTATGTAGCCGCTTTAAGGCCTGATGGAATTGGGGGGCAGGTTCTCCCAATTGGGGACATGAATACAAACGACAATGAGGACAGAAGAGGGAAACCAACCGAGGATTTGATCCCCATTCTCTTAGTCCTAGGTGAGCCAGAGAAGGTGACCTACGTTGGGGCTTTGTTACCTGAACCATTGAAAAGCAAACTCATATCTTTTCTTCAAGAGAACAATGACGTTTTTGCTTGGACAGTGACCGACATGCCAGGGATTGATCCCCAATTGATAACTCACAAATTAAATGTGGATCCTGAAAGGAAGACGGTGAAACAAAAGAAGAGAAGTTTTGCTCCAGAGAGGCTTGAAGCCATAAAACAAGAGGTTGAAAAGCTTTTAGAAGCCGGATTCATAGAGGCAATTCAATTCCCAGAATGGTTGGCTAACCCAGTGATGGTCAAAAAGGCCAACGGAAAATGGAGGATGTGCGTCAACTTCACCGACTTGAACGATGCATTTCCTAAGGATTGTTTTCCCTTACCAAGGATTGATGCTCTAATAGATGCAACAGCTGGGCACGAGATGCTAAGTTTCATGGATGGCTTTAGCAGATACAACCAAATCAAGATGTACAAAGATGACATCTCCAAGGTATCATTCATCACTGACTTTGGTGTTTTCTATTATCTAGTCATGGCATTTGGACTTAGGAATGCAGGGGCAACATACCAAAGGTTGGTGAACAAAATTTTTGAACGCCTAATTGGAAAAACCGTGGAGGTCTACGTAGATGACATGCTAGTCAAGAGCCTCGATAAGGCCAACCACATTGAGCACCTCCGAGAGGCATTTGAAGTGCTAAGGCACCACAAAATGATGTTGAATCCAGCTAAGTGTGCCTTTGGTGTAGACTCGAGAAAGTTTTTAGGCCTAATGGTTTCCAAGAGAGGAATCAAGGCTAATCCCGACAAAATCAAAGCAATTCTAGACATGGAACCACCACGGACTATTAAGGAAGTCCATAAGCTAACTGGAAGAGTGGCAGCATTGGGAAGATTCATCTCCAAGTCAGGAGAGAAGTGCTTACCTTTCTTCAAAGCACTTAAGAATGTGAATTTTTTTGAATGGACAGCTGAAAGCCAAGAGGCCTTTGAAGCCTTGAAGAAGTACATGGCTGAGCCACCATTATTGGCCAAACCAAAAGCAGGAGAGGTTCTTTATCTATACTTGGCAGTATCCAACACTGCCCTCGGAGCTGTTTTGGTAAAAGAAGAATTGAAGGTTCAGAAACCCATCTACTATGTGAGCAAGATCCTACATGGAGCAGAAATAAACTACTCTATGATTGAGAAGTTTGCCTTAGCCTTGATAATGGCCTCAAGAAAGCTACGCCCATACTTCCAGGCACACAAGATAGAGGTTTTGACCAATCAACCTCTAAGAAACATCTTGCACAACCCTCAAGTTAGTGGAAGGTTGATCAAATGGGCCATTGAACTAGGGGAATTTGACATCATGTCCAAGCCTCGAATGACCATCAAAGCTCAAGCACTCGCTGACTTCATGGTTGAATGCACCATTGACAACCAAGAAGTCGGGGGGCAGGAAGTATCAGTGGAAGACAAGGAAGATGAAGAAATGGTCTCCAAAGAATGTTGGGTGCTCTATTTTGATGGAGGATCAAAAACAAAATCAAGTGGAGCCGGTTTAGTGCTACAAAGTCCTAATGGATTCCTCATAAAGTATGCACTAAAACTAGACTTCCCAACGACAAACAACGAAGCTGAATATGAAGCCCTGATAGCTGGCCTGGGGCTGGCTGGAGCCTTAAGAGTTAAAACTCTGAAAGTATGTGGAGATTCGAGGTTGGTGGGCTCCCAAGTAAATGGGGAGTTTGAGGCCAGAGATGAAGTCATAGCCAAGCACTTAAAGCTTGTCAAGGCCATTATGACTCAGTTTGACGAATGCTATGTTGAGCACATTCCTAGGGAAGAAAACATGAAGGCCGATGCCTTGTCTAAGTTTGCTTCTTCAGAAATTGAAAACTATGCAGGAAGTGTATACTTCCAAGTCTTGAAGACCCCAAGCATCAACAGAAAGTTGGTAGCACCCATTGATGTTGCTAGTTGTTGGATGGATCCCATCAAAGCTCATCTGGAAACTGGGTGGCTACCCAACGATACTTCAGAAGCACGAAAGCTATATGTGAGAGCACTAAGGTATGTCCTGATTGAGGGAATTCTATACAAGAAGTCTTTCATCATTCCTTATCTGAAATGCTTGAGACCCAAAGAGGCAGAATTGGCCCTAAAGGAAGTACATGATGGAATTTGTGAGCAACACTTGGGGGGCAGAGCCCTTGCTCATAAAATCACCCGTCTAGGTTTCTATTGGCCAAGCATACTTGCTGATGCTAAAAGTTATGTGAAGAAATGTGAACGGTGCCAGAAACATGCGCCAGTGGTTAGGCAACCACCAGAGATGTTGACATCCATAAACTCACCAATCCCATTTGCCATGTGGGGAATGGATATACTTGGACCATTTCCAATGGCAAGTGCGCAGAGAAAATTCTTGATAGTGGCAATCGACTACTTTACTAAGTGGACTGAGGCTAAACCTTTAGCCAAGATAAACACCAAACAAGTGATGCACTTCTTCTGGGAAAATGTAATATGCAGATATGGAATCCCACGAATCCTGGTTACGGATAATGGAACTCAGTTTAACAATGATGAGTTCAAGAAGTATTGTGAAGAGAATGATATCCAATTACGCTTCACTTCTGTTGCCCATCCTCAAGCAAATGGGCAAGCTGAAGTTGTAAATCGAATTATCCTAGATGGACTGAAGAAAAGAGTTGAACGCTCCAGAAACACTTGGGTAGATGAGTTGATCCCCATACTATGGGCATATCGTACTACCTGCAAAGTCACCACTGGAGCAACCCCATTTCTGCTGGCATATGGGGCAGAATCAGTGGTTCTAGTGGAGATTACTCACACGTCTCCAAGAGTTGAGGCTTATGAACCAGAAACAAATGAGGAAGGCTTGAGGCTGGCCTTAGATCTAATTGACGAAGTTAGAGATGAGGAAAATGCCAATATAGATGAACATCAAAAGAAGGCATCTTTCTACTACAACCTAAGGGTTAAAGAAAGGTTCTTTCGACAAGAAGACTTGGTTCTACGAAAGATTGAGGCATCCGGAGTTGGACAAAAAGGCAAGCTGGCCCCAAATTGGGAAGGACCATATCGCGTTAAGAACGTATTTGGTCGAGGCTCCTACAAATTGGAAACCCTTGAAGGGCATGAGGTGCCAAGGACTTGGCATGCCTCAAATTTGAAAGTCTATTATGTTTAGTGCATCCTAAAAGGATCCGCTAGTAGGACAAGTAGAAGTATGGTTCGATGAAATCATGAGCTTCCTGGAAAGAAGATGAAGGGTTGAACCCGTTTTGATTGGTAGAAACATCCTCAAAGCATTTCCAAGACAAACTACAAATGAATGCAAAGGAAAACATACAAAATATGCATGTCAACTGCACAAATAGAGCTGAATACAACGAACCGCGATGGGTGAATGTTGCTAATAAACATACAAAAGAAAGCCTAAGATGCTTATTGTTAATTAGCAAAAATTTGAAGCTCAAGAGAAGTTTGATATGATAGACTTGAGAATGAATCACTACGAGTGGAGCCATCAGTAAGAACTCGTAAGGGTGAAGGGTTGAAACCCCAGAAACCTAAGACATTCAGTCCAAACCCCATCATTCGATATGCTCAATGAAAGGCTTGAAGCCAAAACAAGACGGTATAGGACATAAAAGGCTCATGCAAATGTCAAGTTAGACTCAAATAACGCAAAATCGTCGTAAATGTGTAGGTCGCTCCACACTTTACACCAAGACGATACTCGTTAAACACTAGTGTATATTAAAATCCCCAAAAAGGGTAGTAAGTCCCAGGTAAGGGATAAAAAGACCCTAAGTCTCGAAAAAGACCGGTATAACTTCTATGAAATCTTCAAAGGATGAAGATTGTACCCCGAAAATCTTCAAAGGATGAAGATTGAACCCAGAAAATCAAAGAATACAACCGCGGAAACTTCGCCGGAAATCGCCTTACTACGGAATAAGAAGAGAGAAATTTTTAGAAAGTGAAAGTATGAAATGAAGAGTGATAGTGGAAATCCCACTCTTTTATAATCGAGACAACCGGTCACCCAACCGGTTAAGGGAAGGGCAACCGTCTATGGCCAGTTAAGGCCCATAAATCCATTTATGGATTACAAAAATCAAAGCCCAAACAAATTGAAACTCAGGCGAATTCAAAGCTTAAACAATTTAAGGCCCAATAAGGCCCAAGGCTGGAATAAATTGAAATCCAATTAAAATTTGGGCTAGTTAAGGCCCAAGAAAGAACGAAAAATAATGAAACTAAGGTCGAAAACACCTTAGATCGACATCGAAGGCTCGAAGTCGAAAATACACGAGAAATCAAGGTCGAATCCATCGACCTCGCTCCCAAATAAAATCGAAAAATTAAAATTTTGAGGTCGAAAAGACCTTAGATCGAGTTCGAAGACTCGAAGTCGAAAAACACCTGAGAATTGAGCTCGAACCCTTCGACCTCACACCAAATTGAGGTCGAAAATGTATAGGTTCGAGGTCGAAGACCTGAGGTCGAAAACATACTAAGAATTGAGGTCGAAGCATTCGACCTCGCACCAAAACGAGGTCAAAAGTATATGTGACCGAGGTCGACCGATCGAGGTCGAAAAAGAATGGGAAATCGAGGTCGAAACCTTCGACCTCACACCAGTTGAGGTCGAAAATGACCGAAATCCTGGTCGAAAATGAGGTCAAAAATGACCTAAATCCTAGTCGAAAATGAGGTCGAAAATGACCTATTTTGAGGTCGAAAATACCCTTAAAATAGAAAATTTTGAGGAAAAACACGCTATAACTTCTACGAAAACCCCAATGAGATTTTCCCAGAAGTTGGGGGGCAAATGATATGGACAGAAAAGTAATTATAGAAATATAATTGCTGATTCTTTGGAAAGGCCAAATATTTAAGGCCTAAAATCATGATTATTTATTAATTACGAAATTCATAAATAAGGAAAATATACAGCTCATGAAAAGAGTCCATAATATGGTAAATTTCTCAAAGAAGGATCCAGAATCCCAATTAATGAGTCATAGCCTTTATCAACAAGGAAAAGACTTCTCGAGCAAGAAATACGATGTTTATCCATTATCAATAAGGAGACTTATTCGCTAAGTCTCCTAAACATACCATAAATACCAGGCTCCAGACGCCTATATAAGGACCCTGATCCTACAATCAGAACTACGTTTTGGGCACAGCTCCATACGTCACAACGCCTCGAAGGCGCAACAAGCCACGAAGGCACCCCTAGAACTACGTTTTAGACTTCATCCTCGAATAAGGACATACAAGTCACTACATACTTGGTGTGCCCCTGCCACCATAGCCCCGAGGGCAACACCAAGAACTACGTTAATTTGGCTTGATTCTCAGTAATAATTGAGATACATAGGCATCTTGTGAGGACCGATTTAGTCTCGAAACACAAGTGCAGCCATTAAATCTCGAAGCTCATTAAACCTTAACATTACATTCACAAGCACGTTTTTTAATCCACAATAAGTACCTTGTTCGGTGTTTGTTGTGTATCGAGCTCGAGGTGGTAGCATGGAGGTAGTGGTTGAATCTTGAGACGATAAAGTACCTCTTCCTTGTTCCATATTTTTTTTAGTAAAAAAAGTTTCTCATAAAATTGCAACTAGTAAAAATAAATAAAATGCACGGAGATATTGAGAGAAAATGAGAGAGGTAGAGATAAAGAGAGATAGCAGTATAGTTAGATATTCCGAGAGATGGAGAGGTAGAGAGATGGAGAGGTAGATATGCTTGTATTTATAGGGTGGACTATTACTTGTAGCTGTTGGAAAGGGAGGCGGGGAGCCGTTGGTGGGTTGCAGAGTGCACGCTTGTAGAGGAGAGAGCAACAACTACTGGACTAGAGGCAACGACTAGTGCATGTGCGAGCTGTGCCAATTGTGCGGGCCGGTGCGAGCCGTGAAGGCCGATTCAGGCTGTTCGAGCCGTGCGGGCCAGTTCGGTTCGTGCGGGTTACATGCCTGTGCGATTCGGTTCAGCTCACGAATCGGGCTGGTCCAGTTCCGGTTTTACAATTCTCGACTCACAACCGGCACTTACAATCTAATGAATTGTGCGGGCTTCGACCCGCCTCATTTTGGATCGAATGAAAAGGGTTGAAAAATGAGCCGGTCCCGGGCGGTCCGTGGAGAACCGCACGAGTGGCCACCTTTAGTTATGATGAACTACATTCATACATACATATATAAATAACTAATTTAATTAACATAAGGATGGACAATATATAGGAAAAAACCCAAAATTTCCTATGTTTGTATTATAAGTATGAGAAAACTAACTAATTTTATTAACACAAGGACGAACAATATATAGGAAAAAACCCAAAATTTCCTATGTTTGTAGTATAAGTATGAGAAAACTTACCACCGGACCATTAAGTACCGACGATTAAGTGACACAAATTCACACAAATTTTAATCCAACCCCATTCATGTAATCTACAAGACACGTTTATAAAAAACAATAGTGACAATATTGAAGAACTAATGAACATTTAAGTAAGTAATGAATATAAAGTAAATGATGAAAGTTTACCTTGACTAGGAGGATTATACACAATATTCAAAAAGTTTTTGTTTAAAATATTGATTAGGAAGATCCCATTGCCTTTGTATCTAAGCAACACACATATACCATCATTAAATTAAAAAACAATATGATATTGATGAGGCAAAATAACCCAAAAACAACCAAATTATCACCATCCAATATATAAATAACAAAAAATATACTCACAATATATAAACATATATATACAAATTAATATCATAATGTAATCACAATATAAAAATATTTACAGAAACAAAAGGACTAAAAAAATATACAAACATAAACTCAAACAACAAATCACTCTAATTTGAACATATACAAACATATACAATTATAAATATAATACGAATAGTACTCGCTTGAATGAGAGGAATCGATTGGAGATGAAAGAGGGGTTTAAAACCGAAAAACAGATTTAAAATTGGTAAGACAATGAATAGGGGAAAAACTACGTATTTTATATATTAAAATAAGTAAACTTTTTACCGACAACACTTCTGTTGTAAGAAGTGTTAGAAGTGAAAAGTGATGTAAATGCCTTGTCAACGACGGCTAAGCAAAATGGATCTCACTTTCAACAATGGTCCGTAAAATCAGTTCGTCATAATCGCTACCTAGGGGTAGATTTAATAATGATGACAGTTTGTGAATGTTGATTCAAATATTGTCGGGCCTTTAGTGTGGTGCATTACAATTTTTTACACTTTTTTATTGTTCTTGACCAATATTAATTAACCAATTTTATAAATAGATGTATAACAAATTATAGTTTCTCCTACAAAACTTTTACTTGTATAAATTAAAATTTTCTTTTAAAAATGTCACCCCTTCCTACAATCCTTTATTTGAATTAATCAATCAAATTAGTTTTTAAAATTAGAAACATATGTAATGCTATTTTACAGGTGAAAGAATAGGGAACATGGAGGAAATATGCCCACACCTTGCTCTCTCGTTGCAAAATGGTCAAGAACATGCTATGAAAATAGAGAAGGAGAATCAGTGGTGATGCTAAGAGGATAGTAAAGATTAGACTGAATATTCTCGAATCTCAATAGAACTACTTGACATGGACTTTGTTTCTCAGAGCATTTTTAAGCACAAAAAAACTTATGCTGCAAATGCCACTCCAGTTTCCAATTTCCACATGTTTTAGTACAAGATCATCCTAGGAGAAAACCAACCTTCAAGGAAGAGACACAACTTCTCCAGCAACAACAATGATGAATAGAACATGGTGACGGTAATTTGCCACCCATTATTAATATCGTTGATATGAACTTGTGTTTGATCCTTCTTAGTGTTTATAATTTTTTGAGCCTTGTATGTGATGCACTAATAACAACACACACACACACTTTGTTTGTATTGCTTGGAAGAATATTTCTCTCGTTAAAAACAAAATAGAGATTACAGAACATATTAAAAGAAAGCTGATAGAACCGGTGCTACAAAATAGGAACTACCTCCTACCTTGACTCCACTTCCTTTTTTAACTCTTAACACTTATCTCTACTCTCCTGACTAAATCAACTACATTATAGCCATATAACAGCTATATTTTATTTTTGTAAATGTTTAGATTAAATCATTATCTAACACATTCCCCCTAATCTAAACATTCTCTTCATTCACGCCTCAGCACGGCTTCTCCTGCTACAAGATCGCTGACTCCAATTAACTCCCTCATAGCCTTGAACTTAACTCGTCCAAGTGCTTTGGTCAGGATATCTGCCTTCTGCTCTTGTGTACCAACATATTGAACAACCAGCTCCCCACATTCAATTCACTCCCTGATAAAATGAAACCTTACGTCTATGTGTTTGCTCCATCCATCTAATACTGGATTTTTCATCAACTCTATTGCTGACTTATTATCAACACACAATGTGACTGAACCAATCTGTTGACCTGACACTTCTCTCAACAAACCTCGAAGCCAGATACTCTGGCATGCTGCAAGTGTTGCTGCCATGTACTCAGCTTCACACGACGATAATGAAACCACTCTATGTTTTTGTGAAGCCCAGGAAATTAAATTCCCATTCAAGTAAAAACACATTCCCCCTGTGCTTCTTCTATCGACTACGTCCCCTGCTAAATCACTATCCGTGAAACCAGACAATGCACTTCTATTTCCATCTCATGTGTAACTCAGCCCATAGCTCACCGTTCCTTTTATGTATCTTACTATTTGCTTCAAAGCTTGCTTGTGTTTAACTGTGGGCTGCTCCATAAACCTGCTCACGACACCAACAGCATAAGAGATATCTGGATGGGTATAAGTCAAATACCTCAAGCTTCCAACAATGCATCGATATTCAGTTGCATCCATGAGTTCACCACCTTCGTCTTTGTCTAACTACAGTTTTTGATCCATTGGACATCTGGTTCAATTACAACTTACCATCCCAGCCTTCTGCAGAATTCGCTTAGCATAAGCAGACTGCCTTAACGTGATACTTGAACGACTTTGGTTAACCTCAATTCCCAGATAATAGGATAGTAAACCCAAGTCACTCATCTCAAATTGTTGGTTCATCTCTATTTTGAACCCATTAATCTCTGTCAAACTTGCTCCTATTATTATTAAATCATCTACATACACGCCTACTATCAGCACATCTCCACATCTGTACCTCGTATACACAGCTTGTTCGTGCTGACATTTCTTAAAACCCAACTCTTTCAGACATTTATCAAGACGTGCATTCCATGCCCTTGGGGCCTGTCGTAGCCCGTACAGTGCCTTCAATAAACGATACACTTTTGTTTCATGACCTTTCTTAACAAAGCCCTCAGGTTGTGTAACATACACTTCCTCGAGTAGCTATCCGTTTAAAAATGCTGACTTCACATCAAGGTGGTGCACCTCCCATCCTTCTTTCGCTGCTAATGCCAATAACAATCGTATTGTTTCTAACCTTGCCACTAGTGCAAACACCTCATTATAGTCTATTCCTTTCCTTTGCACATATCCATTCGCGACAAGTCTGGCTTTATGCTTTACTACATTTCCCTCCGTGTCTTTCTTCAATTTGTACACCCACTTCAATCCTACGGGTTTATGCCCAGCTGGTAGATTTGTAAGAACCCAGGTGTTATTTTTCTCGATCATTTCAACCTCTGTCTCCATGGCCTTCATCCACTCCTTTTCGACTGAAGCTTCATTGTAATGTGTTGGTTCTTCTGCCTTTAACAGCATAAGTTCATCGATCATTTGTATCATCTCTGTCTCATTGTATATCTCGTTTAATGGCCTGTACCTTCATGGTTCGCTGCTCTCCGCACTTGACAGACCTGTTTCTTCTGTGAATTCATCCCCAGTTGTATCACGAGGTGTTTGAACGGGTGTTGTCACCACCTGCTCTGTCTCTGTATAATGTTCACCTGCTGGTAATTCTTCAAATTCTAGCACCTGTCCTGGAATCACAACCTCTGTGGTTTCAGTCTGTTCCCATAACCAGAACTCATCCTCGAAGAACACCATGTCTCTACTTATATGCATTGACCCTGTAATGGGATCATACAGTCGATTTCCCTTTGTCCTTGGCTCTCTTCCAAGGTACACCACTCTTCGACTTCGATCGTCTAGCTTCTTGACATTCACAGTTGGTATCTTCATATATACACAGCACCCAAACACTTTCACGTGTGTTAAATCAGGTATTCTTCCGCTCGAGGCCTCGTATGGTGTCTTTCCTTCTAGCACTCGAGTTGGTAACCGATTTAACACGTACACTGAGTGTCTCACAGCCTCACCCCATATAAACGATGGCATTTTCGACTCCTTGATAAAACTCCTAACCATGGCGGCTACCGTACGATTTCTCCTCTCCACTACCCCATTTTGTTGCAGGGTATATGGGGCCGTGTACTGACGTTCAATCCATGTATCCTCACAATATGAATTGAACTCCTTTGAGAAAAACTCACCCCCCCCCGGTCTGTTCTTAGCATCTTAATACTCATCTCACTTCTATTTTTCAACCAGCGATTTGAATTTTTTAAATGCTTCAAGTGCACAGCTCTTCTCTTTCATTAAATACACCCACATTTTTCAACTAAAATCATCTACAAAGAGCAGAAAATATCGATTACCTCCTGGTGTAGTGGGCGTGATAGGTCCGCAGATGTCCGCATGTACGAGTTCTAGCTTCTTTCCAGCCTTGAACGTTGCACTTGTTGGGAACGAGCTCCTGGGCTGTTTAGACATCAAACATCCCTCACACCTCTTGCTTGGTAGTGTCAATTTTGGAATCCCTTTAGCCATCTTCTCCCTTGACATTAGTTCTAGTGCTTGGAAGTTCACATGGCCAAGTCGATTATGCCAAAGCCATGTTTCTTGCTCTGTTTTTGTCATCAAACACATAGCACCGTTTTCCTCGAGACTGATTTTATACAGACGATTCTCCGATTTCTTCACCTTCATTAACGTTCTTCCACTCTGTTCATATACCCACAAGTACTCACCATCCATGACAATCTTATTTCCATCCTCAGATAGTTGCCCCATACTTATTATATTATTGCACAACTTGGGTATGAAGTAAACGTCTTTGAATACTTTCTCTTTACCATTCTTACATTTGAACGAGATACACCTTTCCCTTCTATGCTCACCATTGATCCGTCCCCAAACTTGACTTGCCCAGTCACACTCTTGTCCAATGATTTAAACTTTCCCTCTTCACCAGTCATATGATTACTGGCTCCATTGTCGAGATACCACACCTGAGATTGTTTTTGTATCTCACCTTTTGCTCACAACTTTGGGACCACATTCCCTTCTTTTACCAGCATGTTGGCCTAATCTTTGTTCTCAATTTCGGCAACCAGTAAGGCTGGTTCATCCCCTTGTATCTGAGAGAGATTCACTTCCTTGCGTATCTCTCTTTCTCTGCGAGGTTTACGGCATTCTGCTGCAAAATGCCCATAACCTTGGCAATTAAAGCAGCGTACTTTGCTTCTGTCACGAACTCCACAGACAGTCTCCTTCCCACGATACTCGTTTCCTCCTCGAGTCCCATCTTTGCTACTTCGTTTTAACCATTCTTCCCTGGTCAATAGTAGTTCTCCATCTTGATTCTCCCTTCGCTTCCACTCTTCTTTAGTCAGTAGAAGGTGTCCTTGACCTGACCCTGTGTCTGTTTGGCCTCGAACTCATTCCTCATGGGCTTTTAGTGAGCCCACCACCTCTTCTACGGACATCTCTTCCAATTTCCCAAATTGATCAATGGCTGAGGCAATGTGGAGAAATCTTGAAGGAACAGATCTGAGAAGCTTTTTCACCACGTAGCTTTCTTCCATCTTCTCACCTAGTGCTCGAATGTTGGTGACCAGACCATGTAGTTTCAGATAGAAATCATCTAGCGATTCATTCTCTTTCATGCTCAAAGCTTCAAATTCGCCCTTCAAAGTCTGAGATTTTGCTGCCTTCACTTTGTCAGCCCCTAAGCTCATTATCTTAATGGTGTTCCAGGAATCCTTTGACGTCTTCTTTTCAGCGAGGGCTAAAAATACTTCCTCTGGAATTCCTTGGTATATGACAGCCAAGGCCTTCTTATCCATTTTGTCATCGACCACAGCCTTTTCATCCTTTGGTTCGATCGCCTCCCAAACTCCATACGCTTGCATAAACACTCTCATTTTGAGGGCCCATGCTGCGTAGTTAGTCTTTGTAAGCATTGGGTAGCTCACACCAAACGAGTTTTCTATTGGCTTATTTGTCTCCATGACAGATCCTTGAACACGCTCTGTTAATGACCGCTGAAGCTCTGATACCAGATGATGCACTAATAACAACACACACACACTTTGTTTGTATTGCTTGGAAGAATATTTCTCTCGTTAAAAACAAAATAGATTACAGAACATATTAAAAGAAAGCTGATAGAACTGGTGCTACAAAATAGGAACTACCTCCTACCTTGACTCCACTTCCTTATTTAACTCTTAACACTTATCTCTACTCTCCTGACTAAATCAACTACATTATAACCATATAACAGCTATATTTTATTTTTGGAAATGTTTAGATTAAATCATTATCTAACAGTATGAACATCATCTATGATTTTATAGAGTTGAAATATGCCACTAGCCATGTTTCATTTATTTATCAAAATTAGAATGTTAGCTAAAAAAAGGAAGTGTCATAGAAACTAGAAATTCTATAAGGTTGTAAAATAAGAATTGCTCAATGAATTAACACTTTCACATTATTAATGGATCCGTATATTTGAACAACATGATAGTGAATTAATTACTAAGATAGCTCCATCACACCAGCGGACACACTTTGAGGCGTTCAAAACTTATGAAATTCCAAGTAAAACTTGTCAAATCTTAATTTCTGGTTAGGGTTAGTTTTAATAATGATGACCGTGTGTCAATGTTGATTCATATATTGTCACGCCTTTAGTGTGCGGTATTACATTTTTTTTACTCTTTTTTTGTTCTTGACCAATTTTATAAATAGATGTATAATAAATTATAGTTTCTCTTACAATGTAACACCTCAGTCCCACATCGAGAAGATTTGGGACTTCTGTTCAGTTTATAAGGCAAAGTACTACTACTAATTAGCACCAACAAATCATGATCTTTTGGGGGCCTGTGGTGGGCTAGTTGTTACCCAAGTTGGCTGCATTTGGGCCAGTAGGCTTCGACTTATTTCGGACTCGGAATTGGGACTTGACCCGATTTTCGAAAAAGGCTCGGGATTTGACCCGGGTTGTCACATATGGTATCAGAGCCGACTCTCGAAATCTTGATTCGTCGAGTTGCCGGTGGTGGGGACACGAAGGCTGGTGGTATTATCCCACAATGGACAGAGGTCCGGAGGTGGGGACACGAAGCCAGCCGGTATTATCCCACAATGGCTAGGGAAGAACGATCTTGGAACCTATGGGCTATCCGTTCAGGCTTGACCAGGACGTCAAGAATTTAAGTGGGGGAGTTTGTAACACCCCAGTCCCACATCGAGGAGATTTGGGACTTCTGTTCAGTTCATAAGGCAAAGTACTACTACTTATTAGCACCAACAAATCATGATCTTTTGGGGGCCTGTGGTGGGCTAGTTGTTACCCAAGTTGGCTGCATTCGGGCCAGTAGGCTTCGACTTATTTCGGACTCGGAATCGGGACTTGACCCGATTTTCGAAAAAGGCTCGGGATTTGACCTGGGTTGTCACATACAAAACTTTTACTTGTATAAATTAAAATTTTCTTTTAAAAATGTCACCCGTTCCTACAATCCTTTATTGGAATTAATCAATCAAATTAGTTTTTAAAATTTGAAACATATGTAATGCTACTTTTTTACCTCTTGATATTTTTTCTATAAAATTCTAATATAATAATTTATAATAAGTTATGATTAAACTATAACTTTTAATTTTTTAACATCTTTTATTGTAATTTTCTCTAACCAAAATAAAAACAATATTGTTAGAGTTAAATATAAAATAAATAATGAGTTTTAATGCTATACTTTCACTGCCCTACAAAAATTAGAGATTATAGACTAAGCACTAATGAACCACAATGAAAATCATTAAAACGTTTAATATTTTGTCATTAATAAACCATTATGAATATCCTTCAAAAGTTTAAGATTTTAGACATATATAGATCTTGGAGTCCATTTGCAATAAAAATTAAACATTTAAATAATTGTTTTGCACCATTAAAAAGTCCAAGAGCAAGATATTATATAAAATTAAAAGTATCAACTAAATCCAAAAATAAATATAGACATCCGATTTTAAAGCAAAGATAATAATATGATACATTATTCATATTATAAATACATGTAATGTAAAATATTATTACTAAAGAAAGGAAATGTTATTTTTATTTATTGATAGGCTAATAATTATGCAAATTAAAATATAAAAAGTTTAAATATTATAAATCTCAACGAGTAGTGCGGATAAACAAATACTATTATAATTTATACCAAAAAACTAAATTGTCGTATGTATTTTTTTTTAAAAAAAGTTAAATTTTATTCCATATGTACATCTCCTTATCAAATTATCAAATAATGCTTATACCTCATTATTTTATGCAGATGTGTTTACATATATTTTTAATTGAAAGATGAAACTTATGAATTTTTTTGTAATTAGTATTATAGTAGAATGAAAGTTTCACAAATAAAAATTCACGTAATGATAAATTAAAAAATTTCATTACATATGAATTTTGGAGAGAGATAATAATAAAATTTTAATGTATTTCAAATTAAATGTTGACCGCCTATCCTTTTTAGAGTATAAAAAATGAAAAATTCACAAATCCAAAAAATTCCCTACTATATGTAAAAAAATAAAGTTTAAAGGAATCTTTTACATCAAATTGTTAGCTAATAATAATGAGGGGATATGAAGGTAGATATGTTACCTATTTAACAAAATTATTAAAAATGAAATCAGTGAATTTCTTTTTGAATAATCGTCTCATATCTTGAATACTTGATTAAAGAAACCTTCTGCAAATAGAAATTCTTATTCTTATTCTTATTCTTACGTTTCTTCTTAATCACTGCTTATAAATTTTACATTTACCTTCTCGCATTTTCACAACAAACCAAATTTCTACAAGCAATTTTCTCCGGGCTAGTGTAAAGTCTGAATATGTCTACCCCCGGTAATACTGACATTGCCTGCCACATGTGTGGCGACAATTCAAGGTGGTTCAAGCACAACGTCCCGTACTTTGGAACCATCAAAACCTTTTGCACAGATTGCGTTATACATCTCCATGCTAACTCCTTATGTCCAATTTGCTTTAGTGTTCATGAAAATCCAGACAATCTCATTACTTCAAAGATTGTTGTATCTTGCTTGAGATGTTACTCTTCTTCTCACGTCAGTTGTATTGGTTCTCACCCCAATGCTCCTTATCTCTGTGTCATGTGTTTAAATCAGAACTCGCCTCTCCTTGTTCTTGGTGATTCTAATGGAGGAAAGGTAGTAGATAAGAAGGCTGCCTCGATTTTCCTTGCTGCTTGCAAAATTTCAGCAAATAGCATAAAAAAGGCCGCTATAGCTGCCAAGGTGGAGATGGAGGTGAAGGCCAAGGAGGCCACTGATGCCAGAAAATTGGCTATAAAAGCTGTTGAACACGTGGAGCATCTTCGAAATATTGAGAGTGCTGAACAATGACAAGACAATAGAAGGAATCATGAGATTTGGAAAGAAAAATTTATATTTTACTTTATGTAAACAATAGAAAAAATATATTGCCTGCACTTTGATTTATTTTAGTGTATATATACCTAGTGAGAAGTTAAAGTATTAGTTGAATTTTATGTTGTGGTTATGAATTCTGCTTACAAAAATTTCCTGAGGAAATTGTATTCTCAGTTTAATTTACAATAAAAATTTAGGGTTCACATTTTAATTACATTTTTATTTCTAGACAAATGAAAGATTATTCCTTAATAATTTTTTAAAAAATTCATCTTAACAAATTTGCACAAAACTAATTAAACAATTATCAAACACACACTACAGACTTAATTTTCTCTCATCTCTCTTTTCTACCCTTCTCAAAACCCTACCTTCCAAATTTATAAACTCCTCTCAATTCAACCATCTTCACTAGTATTCCTTATCCATCCACCTCCTTTCGCACTCCCATCTCATATTTCTCTATTCATCCATCATCTTTGACGGTGTTTTGTTGAAATATTTCTCATCACAAAGCTCTTATGTTCTTGGAGAGATTTGATTTTCTTTTTCTCTGCTAAAAATGAATTGGTATTTGAAAGATGACAACTTTTACACGATTGAAAATGCTTCTAAATTTATAAATGAATACCCATATGAACTTTTCATATTTCAAATGGAGTTTGAGCTAAGAGAAACTTTTTTTTTCTTAAAAAGTTTCCATGCTCTTAATGTTATTCAAGAGTTCAAGCTGATGCATAGCAGGAGAAACTTTTATGGCCATGAATTTTATGAAATTTCAATCACACAACTCCATTTTTAAGCATGTAAAAATATAAAGCTTCAACAGATTTTGTCACTTACCCCTTACCTCAGTTCACATGTTATAGACGTCGATCATGTCAAAATAGAAAATGTTCTATTTGGAGCGGATGGTAGCATTCGTGTCAAATTTTCTGTCGATTTTCTTCGTTCTACATTAATATGGAAGAGTTTCTATTTCATTACCTTGGACCATGTTCAATTTGATTTGATGAAACTAAATTGAATGTTTTGGCTATCTATGGCCCTATCGGGCTTAAAAAGTTGGTTGAATATCATGTTGGTTATCTTGTTTGATTAACTGAAGAAAAAAGTATGAATTGTGCCTTCAAGTACATCCCCTTTGATATAAAATAATTGTTAGTTTCATTTGAAATCTTGGTTGGAATTTCCCTTGTTCGCAAATTATGGGTTGGACTATGCTTCTTTCATTCGATATGTGGCTGGTACAATTGCCCTTGTGATGTAATGTGATGAATGTGATGAAATTCAATGATTCTATAAAGGGAACAGTTTTGGCTCAAGCTACACCGGTGATGGTAAATGCAGATGCATTGCTTGTTAAGGCAAACCCATGCCAATTTACAAGTGAAAGAATAGGGAACATGGAGGAAATATGCCCACACATTGCTCTCTCGTTGCAAAATGGTGAAGAACATGCTATGAAAATAGAGGAGAATCAGTGGTGCTGCTAAGAGGATAGTAAAGATGAGACTGAATATTCTCGAATCTCAATAGAACTACTTGACATGGACTTGTTTCTCGGAGCACTTTTAAGCACAAGAAAACTTAGGCTGCAAATGCCACTCCGGTTTTCAATTTCCACATGTTTCAGTACAAGATCATCCTAGGAGAAAACCAACCTTCAAGGAAGAGACACAACTTCTCCAGCAACAAGAATGATGAATAGAGCATGGTGACGGTAATTTGCCACCCATTATTAATATAGTTGATATGAACTTGTGTTTAATCCTACTTTGATAGTGTTTCTAATTATTTGAGCCTTGTATGAACATCATCTATGATTTTATAGTGTTGAAATATGTCACTAGCCATGTTTCATTTATTTATCAAAATTAGAATGTTTGCCAAAGAAAAAGGAAGTATCATAGAAACTAGAAATTCCATAAGGTTGTAAAATAAGGATTGCTCAATGACCTAACACTTTCACATTATTAATGAATCCGGATATTTGAACAACATGATAGTGAATTAATTACTAAGATATCTCCATCACACCTGCCTACACAGTTTGAGACGTTGAAAACTTATGAAATTCCAAGTAAAACTTATCAAATCTTAATTTGTGGTTAGGGTTAGTTTTGGTTCTTATTTAAAAAATCAAGAAACACGGGCCAAAGAACACAAACCCTGATTATTTAATTGGCCAAAGAATGTGAGGGAGTGAAAACTGTTGTTAGGTTCCTTTAATTGGTTTGTACAACTCATATATTTTTGGGTGTGTATGTTCATGAATGAGAAATACTCATTCTAAATTTCTAACGATCTTAGACTTTTTTACTCCTGTATGTCAACCTCACCTAGACTTCTACCAGAGGACTATCAAATAATATGTAAAAAAGATATTGTATATCCTCTACCGTTTATGAATTTAATTTTACGTTAGCTGAGAGATATTCATGCACATGAGTATGATATATAGTATGTGTAGTGAACTAAACTGTTGTGTTTTGGTTGAATGAATGGAACGAAATGAATTAATTTAAAAAATGGAGGCAGCTAGGATGAAATAATTTCAGTAAATGAGTCCAAATTTTCATTATCAGATTAATTTTGAAAAAGTGAGTATGATGAAAAATGAAGAATTTAATATTTCATCAAAAACAATTCAAATATTTTAATTTATTTACTTTTTATTATATTTTTATTTAAAATTACACGAAAACACTATATTATAAAACATGACATCAAAATACAGCAACACAAATAATAAATGAGTGGTGTTTGTATTTAGCATTTGTGTAAACTAAAAG
Source organism: Heracleum sosnowskyi (assembly GCA_030848705.1). Taxonomy (NCBI): domain Eukaryota; kingdom Viridiplantae; phylum Streptophyta; class Magnoliopsida; order Apiales; family Apiaceae; genus Heracleum; species Heracleum sosnowskyi. The sequence goes on along the minus strand of CM061243.1, from coordinate 22,933,539 downwards.
TATACTACACAAAAGTACAAAACACTAACCATTGTCAGGTCTAGGCTTGAGCTCTACTTAAGTTTATTTTTTTAACAATCAGAACATAAGCCCTAGTTTGGTACTAACCGAGACACTTAAATTTTTAAGTATTGTAAATTATACCTTCAACTGATGTTGAATTTTTTTTTAATTATAATACGTAAGTTTCCTATTAATAAAATTATAACTGCTTAAGTGAATTACTTGCAAAACCATACAAATTTTTAAGAGGGCCACCAAAGTTAAAATGTACAATTGAGCCATGTGTAAGAATCTAATTTATGCAACTAAACAATTTTCGTGACTCGCCTTCGTAATTCCATGAATGTTTTCCATGTGCCAATTAAGTGTACTCGTTGAAATATAACATAAGATCCATTTGGGACTTTCGTCTAATATATTAAGGTTTTAGATGGACTGATTACTCAACATGGTACCGGAGCTCTGGTCGGCGGGGTCACGAGTTTGACTCCCTACCACCCCCAAGATTCTCACAATTTATGAGGGATATGAAGACAAATTAATGCTCCAAAGATGGGCCCTCGTGATCCACTCTTCAACCCAAAAATGGGCTTTCGAGTCACGTGGAGTGTTGAAATATAACATAAGATCCATTTGGAGCCTTACTCTAATACCTTAAGGTTTTAGATTGATTGGTTACTCAAAACTCGTACTGGTTCCCTTAGCGTACATAAATGATACTTGTTCATGTCGGCCATTTTGTAAACAAAGCAAATAATGAGATTTAAACCGGTTTGGATTATCCGGTATTTTTTCTTTATCAAAATATGTCCAAACATGCGATGATTGTCTCGAACTCGTACCACCTACAAAAATTTACAAAACAAATAAATTAGATGGTATAAACGAATAATTTGAAACAAAATTTTAAAAAATGAAAAATGAAATAAAAGAACAAAAATAAAAATGAACTAAAATATGAAAATTTTAAAAACGAAACAAGATTTTAAAAAGGAAAAATGAAATAAAAGTACAAAAATTAAAGCGAACTAAAATTGAAAATTTTAAAAATGAAACAAAATTTTTAAAAGGAAAAACAAAATAAAAGTACAAATATTAAAACGAACTAAAATTGAAAATTTGAAAAACAAAACAAAATTTTAAAAATGAAATAAAAGTATAAAACATTTAACGAAGTACAATTCCAAATTTAAAAAAACTAAACAAAATGTTACAAATGAAACGAAATAAGTACCTTGTTCGGTGTTTGTTGTGTATCGAGCTCCAGGTGGTAGCATGGAGGTAGTGGTTGAATCTTCAGACGATAAAGTACCTCTTCCTTGTTCCATATTTTTTTTAGTAAAAAACGTTTCTCATAAATTGTAACTAGTAAAAATAAATAAAATGCAGGGAGATATGTAGGGTTTCGAGCACATAAACGCAACGGAAAACGTAAAAATAAATCAAAATTCGAAACCCATCCGTAGGATCCATGCGAAAACAAAAAATTTAATTCAGAGATTAAGAACAAATACCTTAAGAAGCTTTAACAGTTCATTAATGGAAGATTAATGGAGATCCAAAGCTTGTTCAATCACCACGTATCCCGCTCTCGCGATCTACGCTCTACGGTATCCACACGAACGCTTTTCTTGAAGGATTGATGTGTACTAGCACCCGAAAACTGCTTCTTTCTCTCTCTCTCTCTATTTTCTTGCTCTGGTAAGCGGCTAGGGTTTTAACAAAAACGTTTTTCACCGATAAAATCAGCCCTCTTTGAGAGTTTATATAGAGAGAAAAATAAGTTTTCTAATTATAATCCAATTATAATGAAATACTAATCCGAAATTCCAATTTATTATTTAATTAAGTCGCACTTAATTAATTAATAACTAATTTCAGAATTAGTTTAAGTAATTCCATTTTCTATTTAAATAATTAATCAAGTCATACTTAATTAATATTATAAATAGAATAAATTACTTATTTAAATTTAAATTCATAATTTAAATTATTTCTCCTTCAAGCGTTCTTTGTGTGTGACCCTGTAGGTTATTATTACGTTGGTAACAATTTTAATAACTAATTAAAATTGTAAACAATGAGCGGCATCTAGTAATACATCATTGTCACCCAAGTAATAATAATTAAATCGGTGATTCGATTAAGTCTTTCGTGAATAATGTTCCATGTAATATAATCCCTTTAACCTTAATATTATAGATTAAACTCGAGGCATGTAATGTGTCACCCTCTTCATAATTTAATCTTAGTTTTCTTGATCGATGAGTAGACTAGTTAAATCAAATCAACATTTGAGCACGGCCGTGCATTTCTTAGTCTCACTCAAACAAGAGGCCAATAATATCACTCCTAAAATTAGGAGGGTTAAATCTCATCTAGATCATTCATATTTCTCATACGATTCATAATATACCCAATGTCCACTTTTATCATCACCCGGTCAAAGGTAACTTTTAATGTAATCAAAGTATATTAATTCTCGTATAAAAATATAATGATTTCAGGTCTAAGGATCATTACACCATTATCACAGTGAGAATTACTTATGACACTATTAACATGTGTAATCTCACGGCGGGTCAATCCAGTGTCATGTACTCTTACATGCACCTATGTTTTGACTTTAGTATCACCATACCTATGACCAATGAGATGTGGTCATTTGTCAACAAACATACTAGTCTCTGTGCATTATTATTGTCCTTAAATAATAACACTCGACTAGGGATATTTAGGAATAAAGATACTATTCATATAATCTCATTTTTAAGTCACATACTTAAAGATATCGAATACATATCATAATTCCAAGGACATTTATTATGCAAACATTTATAACGTAGTAAATAAAGACATAATAAACTAATAATAATAATTAATAAAACATAATTTATAATAATAAAATGTTTTCTTTAAAACATAAAAGTATTGTCTCTAGAGCACTAATACTAACAATCTCCCACTTGCATTAGAGCCAATATTCCATGTATCCAATACATTTGGAACTAGTGTGACTTACATGCTTCTGCTGCCACAAAGCCTTAGTCAGTGGTTCTGCAATATTATCAATAGTATGCACTTTACATATAAGTATATCTCCTTGATCATTAATCTCGATTGTAGAATCATTTACAGTTTTTGTTGTGAACTATTCTAGCTTACAACACATCTTTTTAGACAAAACACAAATCCAGACTAAGACACAAAACGTCTTGTCTGTCTAGAAACTAACATCCGTATAACATTTTACATCCAGCTTCCCATCTCCTTTTTAGAGTATAAAAAATGAAAAATTCACAAATCCAAAAAATTCCCTACTATATGTAAAAAAATAAAGTTTAAAGGAATCTTTTACATCAAATTGTTAGCTAATAATAATGAGGGGATATGAAGGTAGATATGTTACCTATTTAACAAAATTATTAAAAATGAAATCAGTGAATTTCTTTTTGAATAATCGTCTCATATCTTGAATACTTGATTAAAGAAACCTTCTGCATATAGAAATTCTTATTCTTATTCTTATTCTTACGTTTCTTCTTAATCACTGCTTATAAATTTTACATTTACCTTCTGGCATTTTCACAACAAACCAAATTTCTACAAGCAATTTTCTCCGGGCTAGTGTAAAGTCTGAATATGTCTACCCCCGGTAATACTGACATTGCCTGCCACATGTGTGGCGACAATTCAAGGTGGTTCAAGCACAACGTCCCGTACTTTGGAACCATCAAAACCTTTTGCACCGATTGCGTTATACATCTCCATGCTAACTCCTTATGTCCAATTTGCTTTAGTGTTCATGAAAATCCAGACAATCTCATTACTTCAAAGATTGTTGTATCTTGCTTGAGATGTTACTCTTCTTCTCACGTCAGTTGTATTGGTTCTCACCCCAATGCTCCTTATCTCTGTGTCATGTGTTTAAATCAGAACTCGCCTCTCCTTGTTCTTGGTGATTCTAATGGAGGAAAGGTAGTAGATAAGAAGGCTGCCTCGATTTTCCTTGCTGCTTGCAAAATTTCAGCAAATAGCATAAAAAAGGCCGCTATAGCTGCCAAGGTGGAGATGGAGGTGAAGGCCAAGGAGGCCACTGATGCCAGAAAATTGGCTATAAAAGCTGTTGAACATGTGGAGCATCTTCGAAATATTGAGAGTGCTGAACAATGACAAGACAATAGAAGGAATCATGAGATTTGGAAAGAAAAATTTATATTTTACTTTATGTAAACAATAGAAAAAATATATTGCCTGCACTTTGATTTATTTTAGTGTATATATACCTAGTGCGAAGTTAAAGTATTAGTTGAATTTTATGTTGTGGTTATGAATTCTGCTTACAAAAATTTCCTGAGGAAATTGTATTCTCAGTTTAATTTACAATAAAAATTTAGGGTTCACATTTTAATTACATTTTTATTTCTAGACAAATGAAAGATTATTCCTTAATAATTTTTTAAAAAATTCATCTTAACAAATTTGCACAAAACTAATTAAACAATTATCAAACACACACTACAGACTTAATTTTCTCTCATCTCTCTTTTCTACCCTTCTCAAAACCCTACCTTCCAAATTTATAAACTCCTCTCAATTCAACCATCTTCACTAGTATTCCTTATCCATCCACCTCCTTTCGCACTCCCATCTCATATTTCTCTATTCATCCATCATCTTTGACGGTGTTTTGTTGAAATATTTCTCATCACAAAGCTCTTATGTTCTTGGAGAGATTTGATTTTCTTTTTCTCTGCTAAAAATGAATTGGTATTTGAAAGATGACAACTTTTACACGATTGAAAATGCTTCTAAATTTATAAATGAATACCGATATGAACTTTTCATATTTCAAATGGAGTTTGAGCTAAGAGAAACTTTTTTTTTTTCTTAAAAAGTTTCCATGCTCTTAATGTTATTCAAGAGTTCAAGCTGATGCATAGCAGGAGAAACTTTTACGGCCATGAATTTTATGAAATTTCAATCACACAACTCCATTTTTAAGCATGTAAAAATATAAAGCTTCAACAGATTTTGTCACTTACCCCTTACCTCAGTTCACATGTTATAGACGTGGATCATGTCAAAATAGAAAATGTTCTATTTGGAGCGGATGGTAGCATTCGTGTCAAATTTTCTGTCGATTTTCTTTGTTCTACATTAATATGGAAGAGTTTCTATTTCATTACCTTGGACCATGTTCAATTTGATTTGATGAAACTAAATTGAATGTTTTGGCTATCTATGGCCCTATCGGGCTTAAAAAGTTGGTTGAATATCATGTTGGTTATCTTGTTTGATTAACTGAAGAAAAAAGTATGAATTGTGCCTTCAAGTACATCCCCTTTGATATAAAATAATTGTTAGTTTCATTTGAAATCTTGGTTGGAATTTCCCTTGTTCGCAGAATACATGAAAAAGTCAAATTATGGGTTGGACTATGCTTCTTTCATTCGATATGTGGCTGGTATAATTGCCCTTGTGATGTAATGTGATGAATGTGATGAAATTCAATGATTCTATAAAGGGAACAGTTTTGGCTCAAGCTACACCGGTGATGGTAAATGCAGATGCATTGCTTGTTAAGGCAAACACATGCCAATTTACAAGTGAAAGAATAGGGAACATGGAGGAAATATGCCCACACATTGCTCTCTCGTTGCAAAATGGTCAAGAACATGCTATGAAAATAGAGGAGAATCAGTGGTGATGCTAAGAGGATAGTAAAGATGAGACTGAATATTCTCGAATCTCAATAGAACTACTTGACATGGACTTGTTTCTCGGAGCACTTTTAAGCAGAAGAAAACTTAGGCTGCAAATGCCACTCCGGTTTGCAATTTCCACATGTTTCAGTACAAGATCATCCTAGGAGAAAACCAACCTTCAAGGAAGAGACACAACTTCTCCAGCAACAAGAATGATGAATAGAGCATGGTGACGGTAATTTGCCACCCATTATTAATATAGTTGATATGAACTTGTGTTTAATCCTACTTTGATAGTGTTTCTAATTATTTGAGCCTTGTATGAACATCATCTATGATTTTATAGTGTTGAAATATGTCACTAGCCATGTTTCATTTATTTATCAAAATTAGAATGTTTGCCAAAGAAAAGGAAGTATCATAGAAACTAGAAATTCGATAAGGTTGTAAAATAAGGATTGCTCAATGACTTAACACTTTCACATTATTAATGAATCCGGATATTTGAACAACATGATAGTGAATTAATTACTAAGATATCTCCATCACACCTGCCTACACAGTTTGAGACGTTGAAAACTTATGAAATTCCAAGTAAAACTTATCAAATCTTAATTTGTGGTTAGGGTTAGTTTTGGTTCTTATTTAAAAAATCAAGAAACACGGGCCAAAGAACACAAACCCTGATTATTTAATTGGCCAAAGAATGTGAGGGAGTGAAAACTGTTGTTAGGTTCCTTTAATTGGTTTGTACAACTCATATATTTTTGGGTGTGTATGTTCATGAATGAGAAATACTCATTCTAAATTTCTAACGATCTTAGACTTTTTTACTCCTGTATGTCAACCTCACCTAGACTTCTACCAGAGGACTATCAAATAATATGTAAAAAAGATATTGTATATCCTCTACGGTTTACGAATTTAATTTTACGTTAGCTGAGAGATATTCATGCACATGAGTATCAATATAAATAAATTCCTTCTAGTGAAGACTACCAAGGAATTTCCTAAAAAGTCCCTCAAATTTGCCTATATTGGTAATTTCCCATGCGTAAATGGGTTAATGGATCGATCCGGTATGATCCAATATCCTTATAACAGACTATTTTTACTTCTTAGCTGGATCACCCATCTTAAATCGGGTCTAACACTATCAAATACACCCACCTTAAACCTAATGCAATACATATATCTCAAATTCAAATATTGCAACGATCCCTGGAATTCTGCCAAGATTAACGACAGTTAATATTTGAATATGCCTCTATGTGTTTGCATTACATTGAAATCATATCATCTTTATCAATCACAATGTTTACAAGTATTCTATGAATTGGGTTTCTTTATCGTCCAATGTATCCTACGCATCCTATGCATCAGATGGACGAGAGCATTAACAATTCACTGAAATCGATCACTCAAAAAGGTTAGTGTTAAAGTTTTGTATTGATATTTCATGTATGATCCAACCTTTTGTGATATTACATTATTTCTATGAGTTTTCATCATGTCTAGGTTCCAAAAGGCCACCTACGTCCAACCAGTCATCCCCCACGTCTTCGAAACCAGGTATTCTTTTACTATGGAGATTTGATATCAATATATAGTCAACATTTATAGATTAAAAATACAGCCTCATTGAACAACGGATTGTTTATATTGAGTATGGTTCATTTTGATTTTTTGATGATTGTTGGTTTCATGCATTTTACATAGTGTTAAAACGTCGTCACGGTAGTCCTTCGCAGACAAATAATGCTCTGCGTAGTTTGGATCTAAACTTAGAATCTCAACAATCTAATACAACAGGTAATGTTGTACAAATTTAACCTCCCTTACAAATCTGGTTCATTTTAGTTCCAAGATTTGCCATATTCAAACAACTAACAACTTAATGTAGTCTACCTTTCTATCACAGGATCCGGAAATACTGATGTCGTCACACCAACGCCAGATAGACATCCTTTAAAATTCTCATCCAATGTAGTCCATGATTCTGGTATTAATGTTCTCAATCTAATACCTTACATTTTGTGTTTGTATTAGTCACTATAACCTGATATTGTTTTGTAGTTCTCAACCGTCGTCTGAATCCAATTCAGAAATTCGCTAAATCACCTTCAAACATCCATTATCATGATAAGAACAAGGAGAATCTACCTCCCAATACTGGAAAACAAATTAGTAAACTGAATGGTGAAACTCTTTTCTCAGATAAAAGTAAGTTTGTTCTCATTGGAAACTTTTTGTTAATTTACAAAACTTTTGTAGCTCCGCGTACTCCATTGGGAATTTCTCAGTCGCCTTCATTAACTCCTCAATCTGGTAATCTTTTTATCATATTAAGATCCTTTTACCTACTATTGATAATCTGGTAATCTGGATATCTTTTTATCATATTAACTCCTCATATTGATAGACTTTTTGATGCATGTCTGTATTACATGTGCTATGCAATCACAGGCCTTACTCAACGTTCCCTACTGATTTCTGCAAGTAAACCATTATCAGCGCCACTGATTCTTGATCAAAACGTATCGCGTTCTGGTAAGAAACACCATACAGTGGCTCACAATTTAGGTTTATATAATCATTTTAGTTCAATAACTTTAACCATACGCGCTAATTGGTCAACTAAGAAATTAATAAGAATTAGATTTATTGATATCAAATATTAACCAGCTGGTTTGATATATTTTTATGGCGATCTGCAGAACAACCTGTGTCCACCAGTTCCATAAGGTCAGACAGATCATCATTGGCACAGAGATCTAACTTTGATTATCTACATAAAAAGATAAATGTAATATCAAACATCTCCCCATCTGCCAGACGGTTGGCAGAGGTTGATCTCCAAAGTATTCTACACTTAACCAACATAGTCAAAAACATGATGCATATAGTTCACTGTCGTATGATCACAGTTTTTTTATTTTCGCTTTCAGGTGTGAATTCTCATGTTTCTAAACCAGCTCAATCGAATTTAAAAGTGCAGACATCGGCAAGTCACAAGAATATTTTTCATCTTCCTGCTTCTTCTGTATTGACCAAAGTTCATCCAGGTAAATGATTTTCTTATATTAAACTTATTAACATTATTTTGTAATCATTGCGGAATTAAATATGTTCTTTAATAGTAAAACCATTGATTATCATATTACTATAATTTTATTAATTCTGTTAGGTTCATCAAAATCTTCAAATATACTGTCTGTCGATTGTTATGGAAGAAAAAATAAAGATGACGTCCAAGGTATGATTCGATTATTTTATTTGACAGAGTAATTATTTTTTTGTTATCTATTTATGTAATTTGCTGCGACTTACTCTTCAGCAAAATCTAATGCTACAAAATCAAGTGAAACTCCACATATTACACAAATTCCAATGAATCTAAAACAGCTGAATGCTTACTCTTCATTGACCAATGAAGATATCGAACATAGCAAAATGAGTAATACTTTCTGCATTCCTTATACTCCACATAAGTATCATATAGTTTCATTCATTTGAAGGCATTTGGAATAAGGTCCATCTCTTTTACTCATTCAGCTATATACCCAAATCATCAATCAGACAAAACTGAAGATAACTACGCATCCACTTCTGGCACAAAAAATTTGTTGAATACTTTCAATGCTGCGGCCGGAGATGATGATGGTCAGAGTACAGGTAAATTAAAATAACTCTGATAATGTGTATATATCATGTTCAATTACTTTTACTAATATATTTACTAAAGTACTTTATAAATTAATCGCAGATTTTGCAACTCAGGATGACGAAGATTTTCAATGTATGTATTCCTTTTTCAACATTTTTTTATATGAATTGTTATTTATAATTTTTATAACCTTATATATAGTACTTCAAATCTTTCAGTAGATTTGCAATCTGAATATCTAAGTGATGATTCGAGTGATGAGATGGACATTTTACCTGAAGGTAATTTTTTAATTTTATTGTTATTCCCGTTAAATTTATTACACTCTAGGCTTATGAAAATAACATCACAGAAATGTGGAGAGGATATATGGATATCGGTAATCCAGACAAAGTATGTCAGCATTGCAAATCTATAATGTGGAATGCAGAGCGGAACAACAAAGCTACGAAAAATCACAGACCTACATTCTCCATGTGTTGTAGAAATGGACAAGTATATCTTCCACCAGAGAGGCAACCTCCTCCGTATCTAGCCAATTTGCTAAAAGGCGGTCCAAAAACTGCACATTACAAGAAGACCATTCGGATATATAATTCGCTGTATGCTTTTACATCACTTGGAGGTAAAATTGACAATAGAATCAATCGTGGAAGGGCTCCTTACACATTCAAATTATGCGGTCAGAACTACCACTTGATTGGTAGCATATGTCCCGTCAAAGGAGAAACACCAAAATATTGCCAATTGTATGTCTATGATACTGAGAATGAACTTGAAAACAGGAAGAATGCGATTCCAGGAAGTGATGCCACAGATCCTGATATTGTACAGGGTTTGCTGCTCATGCTTAATGAGCATAATTCTTTGGTTCATGGATTCCGTATGGCAAGGGATCGTTTTAAGAACAATGAGCCCGAAGAATGTAAGCTTACATTATTATCCAGTTCTTCATCATCTGGAAGACCTAATCCAGTTGGACCATCCAATGAAGTTGGCGTCTTGATTGTCGGGGATCTTCAGAATACATGTGGTTGGAGGGATATAGTTGTGCAAACAAAAAATAAAAAGCTAAAGAGGATCTTTGAAACCAATAGACACTTTATGCAACTCCAATATCCTCTTCTGTTCCCGTTTGGTGATGATGGTTTTCACCCAGAATTACCATTGAGGATGAAACAGTCCAATGTAAGAGCTAAAGTTGCCAAAGATCAGGAGAACGAAGAAGAAAGTAAGCACAGGGCATTTGTGTCTTTGCGTGAATATTACGCTTACAAACTGATGATTCGGCCTAACGAAGGTAAAAAAGTTCACTTCCATAGAATTAATAGATCAAATCTGTCATTTTCGGTAAGGAACGTATTTCATATTGAAACTATTAATTTGTTCGTAATCTATTTTTCTAGGTATGACTCCTCATTTAAGTGGTAGGTTGTGGCAGCAATATATTGTTGATGCATTCACTGCAATTGAACAATATAGGCTTGATTGGGTGAAAGGTCATCAGAATACCATACGTGCTGATCTATACAATTCCATCCGTGACAACCTACGAAAGGGTGACACAAATCCAAATCACACTGGTAAAAAGGTGATTCTACCAGCTACATTTACAGGATCCAGACGTTACATGTCACAGTATTTTAAAGATTCACTGGCTATATGTCGCTCTATTGGTCATCCATCTTTCTTCCTGACAATGACGTGCAACACAAAATGGCCCGAAATTCAAAGAATGCTCGATATAATGCCAGGTGTAATTATGGCTGATGCTCCAGATGTTGTAACGCGAGTATTCAAGATGAAGCTAGACCAATTGGTTGATTTGATAAAAAATAAAAATTACTTTGGACGATGCATTGGACGTAAGCTTGAATTATGTGCAGAGTTTTTATATATTAATTGTTGGTATATATAATGAATTTGTTTTTTTTATTTTCAACGCCATGCAGTTATGTATGTCATTGAATTTCAGAAGCGTGGTTTGCCACACACTCATATGTTAGTTTGGTTACATCCAGATGACCGTCCCAAAAATATTGAGCAAATTGACGAATTAGTATCAGCAGAGATTCCGGATAAGGATTCTGACCCCATCGCATACAACGCTGTAAAAAATTTCATGATTCATGGTCCATGTGGACAGGATTTTTCTTATTCTCCATGTATGGCCAATGGGAAGTGCATACGCCATTTTCCGAAAAGGTACATCAAACTTCCAAAGCTAAATACAGCGTTACATCTTACTCTGCATGTAGTTCCCATCATTGTTTACCAAATGTTTTTCCGTCTTTTACTTTATCGAATTATGATCCATGGTTTTATCTAATTTTATATCTAACCAAAATGATATATAGGTATAATGGACATACATTTTTTGATGATTGTGGTTTTCCTGTTTATCGCCGACGGAGGATGAACCGAGTTGTTGAAAAAAATAAAATTTCACTAGATAATCAGTTTGTGGTACCTTATAATAGGGATTTGTTGATCAGATTCCAGTGTCACATGAATTTGGAAGTGTGCAACAATTCTAGGTCTTTGAAATATTTGTTCAAGTACTGTTTGAAGGGACATGACAATGCCACCATGCTGATTCAAAGAAAAAAAGATAATTTGGTTTCTCAGAAACCTAAAGGAAAAGAACAATGTCTTGATGAAGTAAAACACTATCTTGATGGTCGCTACGTATGTGCATCAGAAGCTGCCTGGAGAATTTTAGGTTTCGATATTCATTATCGATTTCCATCTGTAGAACGATTACCAGTTCATGTACCTGGTGGAAAAACTGTGAGTTTTAAAGTAAATGACAACTTAGAGCAAGTTGCAGAGAAAGCAAATACGCGAAAAAGTAAATTGGAAGCATGGTTCATTGCAAACAAGACCATTCCAAGTGCTCGAGATTATACATATCAAGATTTTCCGAGAGGTTTTACATGGCTGTCGGGTTCGTGCAAGTGGAAAATAAGGGAGAGAGGTATTGTAGTTGGCAGACTAACGGAAGTTCATGCATCAAGTGGCGATGCCTTTTTCCTTCGGATGCTATTGTTACGTATCAAAGGTGCAACTTCATTCAAAGAATTGCGTACTGTTAATGGTCAGGTTTACAGTAGTTTCAAGGAAGCATGTGATGCACTTGGACTCCTAAAAGATGACAATCAGTGGCACGCTGCTTTAAAGGAAAATTCACATTCAGCATTTCCTCAACAGATTCGTTCTATGTTTGTTCATATTCTAACAAACTGTCCAGTGGCCGATCCTTTAAGATTATGGGAGGAACACTGGACAACTATGTCAGACGATATTTTGTATTCTAAACGCAAAGCATCTGGGAACCAAAATCTAACTCTTGGAGATGAAGATTTAATGATTTATACACTAGCGGGTAAATTTACAGCGTTTCTGTTGCTTCATTAAATCATCTAAATACAAACTATACTATAGAGTTTTTTATTTTTTACATAAAAAATAATCATTCGTTTGGACAAACTTCATACAATGAAATTGTATACATAATTTTTTATTAAATCTTATTTCAGAGATCGAGAAACTACTGAACGAAGTTGGTAAATCTCTGAAAGATTTTCCTGGTATGCCCTTCCCTGAATCATGTTATTTAGATTGTGCATCTAACCGTCTAATTCAAGAAGAAACAGGTTATGATAGAGTCCAAATGAAGACAGAACATGATAGGTCTTTTTCAGACCTAAATCGGGAACAATTGGAGGTGTATAGTTCTGTTGTCAATTCTATTAATAGCGGAAAAGGAGGTTTATACTTTGTATACGGTAGTGGTGGTTGTGGAAAGACGTTTTTATGGAGAACTCTTTGTTCTCGCTTCCGTAGTGAAGGGAAAATTGTTTTACCGGTGGCATCATCTGGTATAGCCGCTACTTTGTTGCCCGGTGGTAGGACAGCACATTCCAGGTTTCAGATTCCCATAAAGTTGGATCAATATTCTGTGGCAGGCATAAAACATGGAAGTGACATTGCAGAATTGATCAAACAAACCAGTTTAGTTATATGGGATGAGGCACCGATGCAGCACCGTCATGCTTTTGAATCTGTGGACAGATCATTTCGAGACATAATGTCTGCAGTTGATCCAAGGCGAAACAATCTTCCCTTTGGAGGTATTACTGTGGTATTTGGCGGTGATTTCAGACAAATTTTACCAGTCATTCCTAAAGCAACCAGAAGTGAAGTTGTCAATGCATCTTTAAACCAGTCACCGTTGTGGAATTACTGTCAAGTATTTTTACTTCAAAAAAATATGCGTCTAGGTTCTGCCACTACCGAAGTTGAGAACCAGAGATTTGCGGAGTTTAGTAGATGGGTACTCGATATTGGTGATGGGAAGGTCGATAACATTCATCCTGATCAAACATTTTCTGATCCAGAGATTATAATTCCCAGACAATATTTGATTCAGAATTTCATCAATTCCGTCAAAAGTATTGTTGATGTGACTTATCCAGATTTTGTTCGTAACATCCAATCAGCAGAGTATTTAAAACAAAGAGCAATTCTCACTCCAACAAATTCGATTGTCGATGACATCAATTCTCACGTGTTGAATCTGATTCCAGGTGATACTCATACTTACCTCAGTCAAGATTCCATAGATGACATATATGGTGATGCCGAGGATGATTATGAATCTTCTTTCCCTGTTGAGTATTTGAATTCAATAAACATGCCATCTATTCCCAAACATGAATTAAATCTAAAGGTTGGAGCAATGGTAATGCTTATGAGAAATCTGAATCAAATAATGGGTCTTTGTAATGGTACCAGGATGGTTCTAACAAAGTGTTTAAAGAATTCCGTTGAGTGCCAAATTGTAACCGGATCTCATGTTGGATCAAAACACCTGATTCCCAAAATTGAAATGGAGCCAACTGATACAAATTTTCCTTTTGTTTTCAAGAGAATACAATTTCCACTACAAGTTTGCTTTGCGATGACTATTAATAAGAGTCAAGGTCAATCATTGGACAAGGTTGGTTTATATCTTCCACGTCCAGTTTTCTCTCATGGACAATTATATGTAGCTGTTTACAGAGTGACATCACCGGATGGGCTTCACATCTTAATTCAATCCGATAGCGGCAGATCAAACCACTTTACTGCTAACGTTGTATTTGATGAAGTATTCTACAATCTTCCTGTGGTTGAATAAGATTTTTTTTATAATAAAAATTTCAATCAAGGTTGGATCAAGTTTGTAAACGACAAGATCAAGGTTATAAAAAGATTCAAGGTTGGATTAAATTTGATCAAATTTTCAATAAGCTTTAATTTTCTTTTCTATTGATCAAGGTTGGATCAAATTTTCAATTAAGCTTTAATTCCATTATTTATAAAAATTTATTAAATATACATAATAAAGTATACAATTTTTTTATAACTGTAGATGAGTAAGAATCAATAAATTTATACACTTGATTGATTAGAAGATCAAGTACATATGATTTATTTATGTAATGGCTGACCATCAAACACAAAAGATTTATCAGTATTAACCACATATATCCTAAGTTTAAAGAAGATATTTCCTAGGTTATTATCATTTATAGATTTCCATGTGTTACTGTATATCTTCTATAACACATTTCATTATCCGGATTTGGTGATCTTCATTATGTCCTCATTTAACGCCGAATTTAATGTATTACAACAACTAAGAATCAAGATAAACAGCACAACTAAAACTTTGTTTTCCCATCGCAACTTGCATTAAGCTTTTTGAAATCTTAAGGTTAGCTTATTTCTTTTTTACCATTTTCCTATAACCTTTTAAGACATAGCTACAGATCTTAAATTTTTAACAGTTCTCTATAGTTTTGTATGGTTTCTAAATGATTATAAATATGCACATCTGACAGAGTGTATAAACCTATTATCGTCCTGCAATGTTATTCAACACTTGCTCAATACAAATTTGTTATAAGCGTCAAAGAACAACGGCTGGCTGAATGTTTTCGTATTCCTATATTGTCAATATGCAATATAATTCACATTACTTCTTCAATTATATGGTCGTGATTAAATGTAAAACTTTTATTGATGTATTGTCTCATTATGCAGATATGTCTGATAGACTAGATATGTTGGATCAAAGCAGGACTGACTGGACTATTAAAGTGCGTGTCACTAGGATGTGGCCTTCGTTTGCTAACAATGGACATTTTATTGGTTTCAATTACATTTTTCTTGATGCTGAGGTATCATTTTATGATGCGTGGATGAATCTGTTGATTATATAATAACATATTTTTCCACATGTTGACTATGTATTAATACATTCTTATTTCTTAGAATTATCACGTACATGCTTTTGTGCACCAACCTGACTGGAATGCAGCTGCCAATGTCATCATCGAGGGAAATTTATATCAGATCACTACTTTTAATGTCACACAAGCAACTGGATATCTAAGGCCAGTTTCTTCGCAAATCTATATAATTTTAACACATTCGACTACAATTCAACCTATTCCAAATGATCCCATGTCTCCAATACCAATGCACAAATTTGAATTGGTTCAACTTGGAGAACTTTATGACATTGCAAATTCATATGTTCCATATCAGAGACCTATATATGCAATAGGTGAACACTAATCATACTCAATTACTACTTTTGTAAAGTAATTGTATTTTTAAATTAATGTATATTTTGTCTTTTAGATATTGCTGGCAGTGTTGAAAATCTCGATCCAATTAGAATCATTCAGACACATTTTGGTGAAAAATTAATTGTTCGTTTCAGGATTTACGATGGACGGTATGTATATTTTTTTATCTTGATTGTGGTGTTCATTTAGACTTTTTCTAACTTCTCATATGAATTATAACATTATGATACAGCAACTCTGTCAGCGTTATTTTTTATGATGATGATGTTGAGATTTTAGATGCTTTACTTCATGGCAACTTTGAAACTCCTCCAATAGTCGTCTTGGCAAATATGCAAGCAAGAGTTTTTCGAGGTTGTCATTTTTTAACTTATAATATATAACACATCTGCTTAAATTTAAATCATAGACCAATTATTTACATAAGTTTTATTTAACTGTCTAGGTTCACTTCAAGTAAGCAGCTTAGCATCGTCTAGAATTTTTGTTAATATCGACTATGAAGCTGTTAATCAACTAAGGCAAAGGTTGTTCATACACATTACTTTATAGATTAAAAAAATTTCAATGTTAACTAATCCATTTTTTTCCCTTTATTAGGCTTTCTGAAGAGGATCATGGATCTTCCGCAGATGAGATGTGAAAGAATATCGGAGAATGTATCATTATATGTTTTCTAAGAAGATGAGATCGAATTTTTAAGCATATTTACTTTCTTTTTTATTATGTTTTAGTTTTAATTTTTGTTTCAGTTATGTTCAAAAAATTTGAATTCAGTGAAGTGTTCACCAGATTGACCATCTACATGGATGTTGCTGTTTTTTATCAAAAAAAATTATAAATAAACTACTTCATTATGAAAGTTTGTTAACATTTTGTTTGGTTTTTCAAGTTTTTTTGCTTAAAATGAAAATCAGCGGAGTATTTAAAACAAGGAGCAAATATCAATTGAAAAGATCGGCCAAATTTGCTATCATCACTAATCTTACAGATTTGCTGTCATATTATGACGATGATATGAATTCCTCATATAAAAACAATATACCATTTGTATATTAAACATAATAAAGAATTAAATCACTTTTGATTAATCACTCAAAAAGTCAATAAATATTTCCAAAGAATTGTTTTTGCCATCAAGTATATAAATAATTAAGGTTTAGATTTATAGTCCTATAAAGTTTATTTACTAAAATTTATGTACCATCAATTACATAATAAATGTCATTTTGTACAGCTACATCCTGGGTGTATTGAAGATATCATATCTTATTATCATCAATTGGCGATGATATAAAATCAAATATTTGTTGAACTTAACATTGACTAATTAGGCATAATAAAGAATAAGATCATTCTTTAATACACATACAAAAGAATCAATCAATTTTTTCGTGTAATTGATATTTGTGATCAAGTATATATAATGCAGATCTAGATTGATTATGATATAAAATCTTTTGAGAGAAATTGACATACCATAAAATACAGTAAAAAAATTTATTGTGATCACATAAGTTTTTTGTGGTAAAGTATTTCTTGGTGTATTGGACCTGTATCTTATCTTATATCAATTAAATGATTTGCATATGTCAATCTCTATCTTTTATACTAATACATATCATAATCCAAATTTGATAGACTTTGTTTTGTCCTCAGTTAACGCTGAAATTAACATATAACATCTTGCACTAACTTATATAAACTACGCACTTAACAACATATTCATTCCACCATTACTCTTCTACCGTATTCTATTACTTGAAAAAACCATGTCTGTTATGTTTCAAAAACTAGAATTACTCAAGGGTACAAGTATAGTTTGTAGGATACGTATCCGTATCACTCGAATGTGGTCTTCCATCGCTAACAATGGTAATTTTATGTATACCAATATGATTTTGCTGGACTCTGAGGTACGTATAACAATATTACATATAACAAATTATTGGTATGATATTGATGAAATTCTTGTTAGACCAATATCAGATTGACCTACAATATATTATCTGTTTTCACAACTTTTATCTCAGGATTATCACGTCCATGCGTTCGTATACCCGGATGTTTGGAATGCTTTTCAAAATCTGTTATTTGAAGGAAATGTATATGACTTCACAAATTTTATTACCAGAGAAGCAACTGGAAGGCTTAGGCCGGTGTCCACTGGCATTTCCATTGTGCTAACGAGTCACACAACAGCTCAACCTGTTCCTCTCGAGGTCACTACAATACCAAGGCATAAGTTTGAAATTACTCCTATATGTGAACTATATGATCTTGCAATGTCTTATGTGGCTGATGAAACACCTTTATACGCAGTAGGTGAGATTTTCTACATATATTTATTTCATTCGTCGTTCTATAAAGGCTCTTAACATGTCTCCTATTCTTATGAGTTATAAAATGTCTTACAGATTTGGTTGGTGTTGTACAAGCTATTGAACCTGTTAGAGTCATAAACACTCACAATGGCCAAAGAAGTTTCCTTAGTTTTCTATTTTATGATGGCAGGTTTAACATACATTTCTTAAAAATTCTCATTGTTCATACATGTCGAAAAATCATCCTTTTCAATCATTTTTTTATCTATCAGGCATTCGGTTAAGGTTACATTTTTTGATGAGAAAATCGCATCTTTAGATCCTATTTTGCAACGGTATTTCGAAACACGTCCAATTGTCGTGTTGTCTACTTTGAGGTTAAGTATGTTTAAAGGTATCGATCATATCCTAGGTTTTTAAATCAGTGATTATAAAATTTATTAAATGTCACTTTTTTATTGTAATTAACCATTTATATATTTGTAAATGCCAGGCTTAATTCAAGTAAACAGTTTGTCATCGTCTAGAGTTTTTTTCAATATCGACTATCAACCTGTTACAGTTCTTAGACACAGGTATAACCATCATTATATTGATAAACCATAGATTTCTAATAAAATTTATAAACACATTTTTTTATGTATAATCAGGCTACTCAACCAACTATTGGGTGCTCCTGCAAAGCGTGATAACTGCTTGACATGTGTACTCCTTGAAGATCTCCGATTATCAAATAAATATATGGTTGAACAATCTATCATATCATGTTTTTAGTTGTGTTTTTAATTTCCTTTGCAATAAAAGTTTTGAAAGCATTGTTTGCTTTCTATTGATGTAATTTATAACTTTTTTTTTACTTATATTCAAATGGCAATTTATTATTCTATTATTGTTAATTTTAATTTATTTTTGACAAATTTTGAAATTACGGATACATTTCAAGTGATTATATAAATGAGCATACGACAATTCTAACATTACAGACACATTAACAAATAACAATATGAGAATACGATAATGTGGTTGAAAATTACATATTTTTTGTATAATTATTAAAATAATCGACAACATGCATAATATAAGAAAAAATCGATAAATATTCTATACAATTGGTAAAAAATATTTATGTACTGTATCTAAGAGAATTAGATTGATATTATGCATGATATTTATCGCATTTAATTTAAGAAAGTTTGATTTCTAAGTAATCAAATCTTAACCAATTTATTCAGGATACCAGTTTTAAAGATGCAATCAAAATATATATGTATAGAATAGACTAAATATTCCGTCAAAAAATATTTTTGACATTAAAAATATTGATACTCATATTTACAAAAATTGGTATTATATATCATAACTAAATAAATCGAGAATATACAGAATATCAATTGCACTAATTGTAAGATATTGTGAATTCTAACTATATCAAATTTTAACTACTTGTTGTAAATATGTCCTTAAATCAAGTACATGTTGTTAGAGATATATAATATATAATGAATAATATAAATCATTATTAATTAATCACATAATTTAGAAGATATCATATATTTAAATCACATATATTAGAAGATCCATATTGTCATAAATAAATCATATTATATAATTATAACTGAATTATTAATAATATATTACATGATCAATGTTAAAATACCAATGAGATTTATATGACGTTAAACAAAGATATGTATGTGATTAATCCATCCTTTATCATTTCCTTAACTTAAGTGATTTCATTGATTGATGATAATTTCAAATTCAGTCATCTTAAATGTGTTTAGACTACAAATTCTTACTATAAATCGACAACGATCATCAAAATAATAATCACTTTTCCACAACAGTCTATATATCTTCACAATGTAAGATTCTTCTTTTGTAATGGTTTATACTTTGATGAAAATTATTCATTTTTGAAGTGAGCTTCGGTTTTAGAGCATCTCAATCTCAGTGGTCTATATTTCACTATTTTTTCAGATTCTATATTACAATGTTTGATCAGCTATCCTCACTGGATACATCACGCACGTCATGGAAAATCAAGGTGCGCCTGACAAGGATGTGGCCATCAGTATCATCGAACTCTGATGCTAGCCTGAAAGGTTACAATCTCATATTGCTTGATGATGATGTGAGTGAATCTGTATATTTCAGTTGTAACAATTATATCCATTAACAAATTACATTAAAAAATATCTAATGTCTTTTAAATAACTATTTTGTTGCAGAACTGCCATGTGCATGCTTTTGTTTATTGTGACAACTGGAGAGCTATTTCTGATGATATGGAGGAAGGAGGTCTTTATATAATATCTAATTTCTACACCAAGGAGGCAACTGGAATACTAAGGCCAACTACTGCAAAGATTATAATCAATTTTTCCAACTCAACTACTGTTCAAAAGCTCCCAGTGGATGACTTTATGATTCCAAGACATAAGTTTGAATTCATTGACCTGGGCGATCTGTTCCGTGTTGTTAGTGACTATGATAATGAGAATACTCCTGAGTTTTCGACAGGTTTTTACAATATTACTTCTGATTTTTTATTCTTATTTCATCTGGATAAAATATAAAATCATTGAGATTTTGATTAATATTTTTTTGTTTTAGATATTATTGGTGTGCTCGAAGATTTTGAGAACGTAAAATCTATCAAAACAATGTATGGTGATAGGAAGATTGTGAAATTCAGGATTACTGATGGAAGGTATATACCAATCGCAATTCGTTCATTACTATTTATACATGCTTAATTTAGATTCTGTGTATAAAGAAGTTTAAATATTAATCATTTTAGATTCATGTAGATTAATCATTTTTAATATTAATTTAAAATATAGGTACTCCCATAAGGTTAGTGTATGGGGAAAACTTGCTGTTAAGACCGATGAAGAATATCAGAAAATTGAGGACAAACTGGTAGTTGTAATAGTTACAAGTACCAAATTGAAAATTTTCAAGAGTAAGTTTATATATGTGTTTTTCCATTTATAATGCATTATTTCATTATCTTTTATTCTCACTTCCATATAATGCTACAGATTCTGTTCAAATTAGCACTCTGCCATCGTCAAAAGTATATCTTAACTTGGACGATGAAGTCGTCACTGCAATGAAGAACAGGTAATTTAACATTGTCAGTGTTCCATCACTAATGATTTGAATCTATAATAGAATTTTAATTAGAACATTGTAAATTGATTATACTTATTCAGGCTTGAGGAAGAAGGCTATAAGGCTCCGGAAAATTATTTGGCTTCACCACTGCCAAGTTTGTCCCATCGTGTTATTGAGACAATAACACTCAAGAAGCTTTCGGAGAAGACCGACACTGATGATTTGAATGTTAGTAATTATATTAATTCCTTTTTTTTTCAAACCTATATCTGAAACCATACATGTCAAATTGCAGAAGAAGTATTTGTGTTTAGTCAATATTTTAACCGTCGAGCAAGGTGATAAATGGTGGTACTATAGTTGCAATTTTTGTCAGAATGAGGTCCTGAAACTCGAGGCAAGGTACAAGTGTGTTAGCTGTCCAAAGTCAATTCCAGTGGCTGAGAAAAGGTTTATGTTTTCTAAGTACCAGAAATATATTTTATTTTATTGCCATAAACTATCACCAATACTATAGTATTATACCTTTCTTATTAAATTTCTGAGTTATATTAGGTATAAGATTGTTGTACTTGCTGGAGACTCAACCGAGGCATTTAATTTTATACTCATGGACAAAGCTGCTAAGCGTATCCTTGGTCGAACTGCAACCAAGATGCTTGCTGATAACCTTACGGTAAGTATTTTTTTTCATAAGTCTCATGCATCAATCTTACAATTTTTTGCATTACTACATTGTAAGTGACATTAATTTTATACACTACTACTTTGTAAATCTTACAATTCAATAATTATGTTTGGATTTAAATTTTGTAGTTGGAAGGAACTGGTGAATACCCACCAAACATTAAGAATATAGTTGGGAAGGAATTGACCTTCAGAATTGAGATAAGTTCAGACAATGTTTTGTTGCATAGCAGAATTTTCAATGTAATTGATGCTTATGACAATGAATATTTGGCTTCGTCACCTTCTAATGCATCTATAGGTGCAGTGGCAATTTCTTGCTTTTCTGAGGTATGCAACCTATATTACTTAAATTCAAAATGTCTAACATATATGTCCACTTACGACTTCAAATGACTGATATCTCAGTAATTTTGATGCAGAATACCATAGACTTATCCAACTGTGATGATACACCAGGTTCTGTAAACTCCATTTCAAAGAAACCAAAAATGGTGATGCAATAATGTCAATCTTATCTTTATTAATGTATTACATTGTACTTCTATATAATTTTTTAGAAAATAGTGTTTTGATTTACAATTCTTCCTAATCATGTGGTATCATATTTTCCTTTTTTCTTAATGTCAGGAGATTTGAACCATTTTAAAACTTGGAACTTCTGTGAAGTGTTTAGCAGATTGAAGAAATTGATGGTTGTTGCTGCTTTTTATCAAGTGTTTTCTAAATAATTTATAAGTTATTCCAGTCGGAAAGATTGTTAACTTTCGTTTTGGTTTTTCAAGTTGTTTTGCATATGTCGTTTGTTTGCTTGGAATGGATGTTTGTTTTTATTTTATCGTTGGATAAGTTTGAATGGATATATTCATCCTTTAATAATAAATTCTACGTCATTAATGTTTAGCGATTGATTTTGAATGTATTTGTATTTGTATTTGTATTATCCATTTTGATATTCCTAATTCATTTAAAAAAATATTCAAGCAAATCATTAAACCAGAGTCATCACCCATATCAAATGGTGGGAGTAGGACTCTGTATTAGTAAAACTCCTAAATCTGGAAGTCGTAGAAAATAAACAAAAAGGATGTCCGGCAACATTTAATTCATTTGTGTTTGAGAGTGTGATTGTAAAAGGATATCATATGTCGAGTATCAGTAAGTGATAGTTGGTTCAAAATTACATATCCCTAACCAGTGAAACAAAATTCAGTTGGTTCAAAATTACATATCCCTAAACAGTGGAACAAAATTCATGGATGATATGAACTTCTGAAATGCAGTATATACATTGCGATATTAATTATATTTAAGATAAAGTTTTGATTTGTACCATGTACAAGAGGATGATTGGATGATTATCTGATTAACATCACACACGCCAATTAAGCCCCTGATTACATATCTGTGACTTTATTTTAACAAATTTGCCAGCTTATCAGCTATCAAATCACCTAACAGAATCATCGAAATCATGTTAACGGATTAACTTAATTTATAGAAATCAAATTCTAACAAATCTTATCCTTTATCACATTATACAAATCCCTAATAATATTATGTTCCATTAATTCTGTAATAAATTTTTATAGATGAGCTGTTTATAGGTTGATCATAATAAAATTTTACACATTATATTTAACAATCAGGTTCAATATCATTGTTGTGTATAGAAATCAGTTTACAAAGTACTTATTACATTTTGTATTATGATTTCTCAATTTTATTATATATATGAATGACATTAAGCTAAGCTAATTCAATCACCTGTTTATTTTTTTGTCATATTTGCCTATAGATATGAACGCCCATCAACATCTTGCATCACTGAACGAAAGCACAAACAATTGGACTGTAAAGGTGAGGATTACAAGGATGTGGGTGACAACCAATGGATATCAAGGTGATATAATTCGACATAATCTTATTCTCTTGGACTGCGAGGTATGTTTATTTCTTTTTTTTTTTGGTTTAAATATATCTTTCATATAATACAAAAGTTGTTTATCTTATCAATATATTCCAGAATAATCAAATGCATGCAATTGTTAGTCCCGAATTGTGGCATCTATTTCCTAACGAACTGCACGAAGGAAGCTTATGCAATATCACCAATCTCCGTGTCGGGCCAGCAGTTGGTAATTATAGGCCTGTAACACAAATGCATTTGATGATGTCTTTTTTGCATACAACTGTAGTGAATCTTTTGCCAGAAGACTTTGTCATTTCTATACACAAGTTCGAATTAGTGGAACTTCAAGATCTGCATAATCATGCTACAGATTCTTTGTCATTGTATTCTAAAGGTTAACTTACAATTTAAACCACCTTATCTTTTCAATTACGTTTAAATAAAATTAATATATTTTTTCCACCAATAGATATTATCGGAGTGATGGAAAACCTACAGCCTATTCAGACTTTCGAGACAATGTATGGACCAAGAGATGTTGTCAAATTCTCAATTACTGATGGAAGGTAAAATATATTTTTTTCAATATTGTTTATATTATTTTTGTGATATTTTATTAAAATTTAGATAAATAGTTTAATTTCATCACTCCTACTTAGTAATATTTTTTTTATGTTTGTTGTAAATAGTGTGTCATACCCTGTTTCCTATTTTGGACCACTCGATGCAAATACAGCTCAATTGTATCATCCATCTCAAGAACCAAAGATTTTGATACTATCAAGCACTAGAGTTGCAGGAAATATAGGTAAGAATTACATACGCCATGTTTAGCCCGAGACATAATTTGTTGTCAAGTTTGGTTTTTAATTATAATTCATAATAAAATTTACACCTTTTTTTTAAGGTAAAATTAAGATTTCCAATCTCTATTACTCAAGGATTTATGTAAATCTCGACTATCCTGCTGTTTTCAATTTCAGACAAAGGTAATATAATACATTTTTTCTAATTGTAAAATATATGTTGTAAATTGTAGTTTACTTTTATCTATGATACTAATTTTGGAATTTTAATTTAAATTTTTAGGATGATAAATGAAGAATATCATGCTCCCGGGGAATGAAAAATCGCCTCATACAAACAAAAGATTGAACATTGATCAAACCTTTGAGATTTGATGTTATGTAATAAATGGATTTAGTTTTTTTTCAATAGGAAAGATTGTTAACTTTCTATTTGATTTTTCAATTTTTTTCCCTATGTTGTTGGTTTTCCTGGATTGGATGTCTATTTAGATTTTGTCGTTTGTTTCCTTTGAATACTCATCGTTTGATAATAAAATATACTTTTTATTCTATTGATAAAATTTTTGTTCTTTCTATTTTAAAGTTTTAGTAATGTTTAGATTTGTTTTTGTCTATATTTGTGTTTGTAGTAGATATATTGATATAAGTCCAATGATTATGTTTTAAAAAACCATTTCACGGGTTCGAAAGGGAGATGATGTTGAGCTCATTACAATTGTCATAGGAACTCCTGGATTGTTAGGTGCAGATCTTGCAAATTTAGTCAATGTTGCAGCTCTTAAGGCAACAATGGATTGTTATAAAGTAGTCAACTTGGTTGATCTAGAATATGTCAAGAACGAGATTTTAATGCTAAGTGAAGGCAAGTTAGTTGTTATATTCAGTTAGGAAGGAGTTCCACCCAGATGAAAATGTGGTAATTGCATAATAAGTTCTACAATTTTTTATATTGTGAAAGTTTTGTTTCTTCGTATTCTATAGTTTGGAGTAATATTTAGATTTTGATTGTGTTTTCATTTCTATTAGATATATTGATATCCTTACAACATTTCCAAAAGTGGTCAAGAAAATATTTAAACCAGAGACATCATTCCTATCAAATAGTGAGATTAGGATTCTGAATTAGTAAATTGACTAATCTAGAATTCATACATAATTCAGGCAAAATGGAACAGGTTAGTGGTAAGGTTTTGTATTGATATGTCATGTATGATCCAACCTTTGGTGATATTACATTATTTCTATGAATTTCATCCTGTCAAGGTTCCAAAAGGCCACCTTACATTTTGTGTTTATATTAGTCAATATAACCTGATATTGTTTTGTAGTTCTCAACCGTCGTCTGAATCCAATTCAGAAATTTGCTAGATCACCTTCAAACATCCATTATCATGATAAGAACAAGGAGAATCTACCTCCCAATACTGGAAAACAAATTAGTAAACTAAATGATGAAACTCTTTGCTAAAATAAAAGTAAGTTTGTTCTACGTGGAAGCTTTTTGGTAATTTACCAAACTTTTGTAGGTCCGCGTACACCATTGGGAATTTCTCAGTCGCCTTCATTAACTCCTCAATCTGGTACTCTTTTTTATCATATTAAGTTCCTTTTACCTTTTTTATATATAGACTTTTTGATGCATGTCTGTATTAATACATGTGCTATGCAATCACATGCCTTGCTCAACGTTCCCTACTGATTTCTGCAAGTAAACCATTATCTACGTCACTTCTTCTTGATAAAAAACTATCGCGTTCTGGTAAGAAACACCATACACTGGCTCACAAGTACTGTTTATATAATCATTTTAGTTCAATCACTTTAAACATACGCGCTAATTGGTCAACTAAGAAGTAAATAAGAATTATATTTATTGATATCAAATATTAACCAGCTGGTTTGATATATTTTTTTGGCGATCTGCAGAACAACCTGTGTCCACCAGTTCCATAAGGTTAGACATATCATCGTTGGCACAGAGATCTGAAGTTGATTATCTACAGAAAAAGATAAACGTGTCGTCGCTTATCTCCCCATCTGCCAGACGGTTGGCAGAGATCGATTTCCAAAGTATTCTACACTTAACCAACAGTCTAAAACATGATGCATATAGTTCACTGTCGTATGATCACAGCCTTTTATTTTCGCTTTCAGGTGTGAATTCTCATGTTTCTAAACCAGCAAATTCGGATTTAAAAGTGCAGCCATCGGCAACTCACAAGGATATTTTTTAGAGACCCATGTATTCCATTCAGTTGGTTCACTAAGCATACCTGAAAATTATTACAAAGTCCACATAAACTAAATTTAATTTTGCAGCAACAATAAGTTGCATCAAATTATACTGAACCAGGAATAAAAACTGTGAAGCTTAAATTAGAAAAACAATGTTGAACTTACATATCTTAATATTTTATCCTTATAGAAGGATAACTAAAACAAACAAAAAATGTGCTTCACTGAACTTATAAAAGACAAAACAACTTCTCTGCTGGGTAGAATCTTTAGTTTACAGATTATACTTTTATCTGCTTTTTCCAGCATCACTTACCAAATTCTAATTTACATAATGTATGATAACGTTCCAACTTAAATTTTTTATCAAGATACTAAACTCAATATCCAAAATCTATTGCTTTTCGACTTCAAAAACTATCCCATCCGCTTCTTCCTTCATTGTAAAAACTAAACGCTGATTCGTAATAAATTCATTTTTTCCTGCAAAAGTATTCCACCCAGCTGAAAATCTGGTGGTTGCTTTTGAACACACGACACCAACTGTCCAAGATCCAGCATCAGTTGTCAACAAAACCCTTTCCCCGGATTTCCAACTTCTGTTACGTGGTGTTATAGATTTTGGAATGTACTATCACAATTAAGAATAAAGAAAATGAGAAAATTAAATAAAAACTTTCTCTTTGTTTTAAAGTAAAAGATTTATAGGTACTAATTAACATAATCATATAACCATACCACGCCATGTGTTGATTTATCAATGTTCGATTTTGTTAACACTGCAGTAAATTGCTGAGGTAAGTCCATTTGTTCATCATCCTGAATCATTTCCTCTTCTTCATTTTCAGATTCCTGTGCTTCAATTTCCATGCCAGAGCTACTGTCTCTGTTTTGTATCTCGAATGACTGCCAATCATCCTGTAATTCAAAAGTATGACATCTGTTATCGAATTTTTCCGGTGATTCACATAATAAAAACTTTTAATTCCTATTTTATACATACCTTAACATTTCCAATATCTAATTTCTCTTTTTGCTCATTATCCTCCTTAGCCACATTCTCTTTTTCCTTGCGTGAAATAATAAATATACAACCTTAAATTATTCGCATACTTAGAAGACGTAGATTGTTTTTATAAATTATATGCCAAATATGAATTTTATAAAATCTTACTCTTACCAATATCATCCTTCCAATTAATAGACCAAATCCAGTTACTTCCTCCGCTAATGGAACAACCTTTTAGACGATTAGTATAATCTATCTCTCTACCATCTTCTTGATAAAGACGTCCGTGCAGGATAGTAGTATTATCCATTGTAAAAATAGCTGTCTCCTTCGGACACACATGAAAATAATCTAATATTTGAAAAATATTAGCCAAGTAACCTCCTATGAAACTATAAAATATGAATCTTTTTTTGCCACCAATTTCGATTCGATTAACCTCGCTCATCATCTGTCCATAAGTTTCCTTAAAACATTTAGGAACAACCTGTTAAAAATGTAAACTATCACATTCTTAACTTTTTTTAAATTTTTAAAAAAAAACAGGATTTTACAGCACATATTATAGAATATAATATCAAAAGGTTCACAAATACATACCAACATTCCTTCATTCATCGAAGACCCGGATATTACTTTAAGAAAAGAAATATTCCAATTTTCATCATCTGCAAGAATAACTAGAAATAAATATATAACAAACTAAGGATATATTGATTCCCAATAGTACATTTTAAGTTTGATTTAGTACCTTTCCGGTTATTGATTATGTTGTCTGCTGCTTTAAATATGCAGATGTTGACGGTGTTGTCTTTACAATCATTTAATTTATAAAACACCAATGTATCTCCAGGTTCCAATTCTGTTTCCTTGGTAAAGGCCTGCCATCCGTTTCCAAACTCGCAGATTTCATCTTTCCTCTCAATTGCAATTTCCCATCCTCTACTTACAAATTTCAAAACTACTATATCACCATCTTTCCAATCTTTGTAAAGTTTTTCCAATCCTGTTTGCAGTCTCTGTAATTTAAATTGACAAAGAAATAGACAGACTTTACTGATAAATTGAATTGGATTATGTCACTTAAAGTAGAATATATATTTTTATCAGTAAGAGGTTTGCTTACCAATTTATCCATTTCTTGATCAATGTCTAAACTCTTTATTCTCATCTCGAAATAGTTTGCATAATTGCGATATGCATTAAAAAGCCACCGTGCACCAGCTTTCTCATATTCCAAGGTTGAAGCATTTAGGACATACTGATCCCTTTTCCAATTTGGTAAATATGGATTCTCTATGAATTTGTCCATATCCATTGTCTGATAATTTGACTCAACGGCCGTTTCCTTAAAGATTCTTACAACAAAAAAACCCTCACCGTAGTAATCAAACTGGAGAAGATTATATATCTTTACTCCAAAAAATTTGATAAACCTTCTCATACCATAGATTATCCTAAATTTTTTATCATATTTGGCTTCCCATTCGAAAATGTTGCAGTATAGATTAATGCGTGAAGGAAGGTCTGTCCCAAATTGTTTATGGAACGATAATGGTACTCTCTGTGTAGTTAATAAAATTAAAGTAAGTTGCATATTATAGTACTATTATTAACGTAAACATAACACTTACAAATGTCCCAAACCCATGTTCTACTGTGTTTGCGGAAATGAAGCTTGACACCAATTCTTTCATGCCTGTTGTATCAAGAAACATTAATGAAAACATAAACTTACAAAAACTTGACTTTATTTTTAATAATGGATCAATCTTTTTACCTATATGTGGTATGTTAGAAATTTTGCTTTTCGACAACACTATTTCCTGTTGTAATCAATGAAAGGACAGACAATGGTTAGTAAAAACACATAATCCTTATAATCGATATAAATACTATTAGGAATCGACAATGTCTAATATTAGGAATACTATCAAGAATCCATATAAATAGTACTTATAATTTTAGAATCCTTATAATTGAACTGGTCAAGTAATTAATTAGAACTTCTGCTTATACACATAATCTAAGATATCTTCACATACTAGGTTTCAATCTTTTTAATCATTAACAGATTTCTGAATCAAGAACATGCATATGTATTCCTAAATTAGAATCATCATTGATAATCAGAATTCAGAAAATTTAATCGATATCCATATACATATTCTAAGCATACA
Source organism: Heracleum sosnowskyi (assembly GCA_030848705.1). Taxonomy (NCBI): domain Eukaryota; kingdom Viridiplantae; phylum Streptophyta; class Magnoliopsida; order Apiales; family Apiaceae; genus Heracleum; species Heracleum sosnowskyi. The sequence continues at coordinate 22,903,241 of CM061243.1, read as the reverse complement.
TTTTTGACTATTAAAGTTGATTCACATACATTGATAATTAGGATTGAAAAACTCAATCAATTTCCATACATATTCATGACAGTTTATATACATAGATATACATAAAATGTAGAATCTAATTGTAATTGAAATCAACATGAATCATTAGTTTAAGATCAAAGTTTATAAGCTTAATAGATCACAAACCTCCATTGTCGACGATTAACTTCTAATCTTCACCCTCTTCCTTTTATAATTTCTCTTCCGATGAAAACTGATGCATGCAATATACTGATTTTGGGTTTTTGTTTTCCCTGTTTAGTTTAGAGTCCACTGTAGATATTGGTTGTATTCAATTAGTCTTCGTGTAATAGATAGATGTTGGTTGTAGTCAATTAGTCTTCGGGTAATAGAATTGATTGATTCTAATTACTAATTACTTTTATCAATAATTGATTGCAATCAAATTTTAATATAAATTTATTAATTGTTATATATATTTTGGTATTTCTTTAATTTTAATTTTAATATTCAAGTTAATTTTAGTTGAATTTATATTTTAATTGCTTTAATATATTAAATTATTATTTTAAAAAAAACTTAATCGCATTCCAATTTCATAAATTAATATTTTTCTTTGAAAATTGTGTATTATTGTATAAAAAATATTAAATACATTTTCTATATAAATTTTCAATATATTTTTTTCAATTTATTACAAATTACTAAACCCGTGTGCGTATTGAAGTTAATTTTAGTTGAATTTATATTTTAATTGCTTTAATATATTAAATTATTATTTTTAAAAAAACTTAATCGCATTCCAATTTCATTAATTAATTTTTTTCTTTGAAAATTGTGTATTATTGTATAAAAAATATTAAATACATTTTCTATATAAATTTTCAATATATTTTTTCAATTTATTACAAATTACTAAACCCGTGTGCGTAGCACGGGCATATTACTAGTTATATATAGTATGTGTAGTGAACTAAACTGTTGTGTTTTGGTTGAATGAATGGAATGAAATGAATTAATTTAAAAAATGGAGGCAGCTAGGATGAAATAATTTCAGTAAATGAGTCCAAATTTTCATTATCAGATTAATTTTGAAAAAGTGAGTATGATGAAAAATGAAGAATTTAATATTTCATCAAAAACAATTAAAATATTTTAATTTATTTACTTTTTATTATATTTTTATTTAAAATTACACGAAAACACTATATTATAAAACATGACATCAAAATACAGCAACACGAAAATACACAAATTATAAATGAGTGGTGTTTGTATTTAGCATTTGTGTAAACTAAAAGTATACTACACAAAAGTACAAAACACTAACCATTGTCAGGTCTAGGCTTGAGCTCTACTTAAGTTTATTTTTTTAACAATCAGAACATAAGCCCTAGTTTGGTACTAACCGAGACACTTAAATTTTTAAGTATTGTAAATTATATCTTCAACTGATGTTGAATTTTTTTTTAATTATAATACGTAAGTTTCCTATTAATAAAATTATCACTGCCTAAGTGAATTACTTGCAAAACCATACAAATTTTTAAGAGGGCCACCAAAGTTAAAATGTACAATTGAGCCATGTGTAAGAATCTAATTTATGCAACTAAACAATTTTCGTGACTCGCCTTCGTAATTCCATGAATGTTTTCCAAGTACCAATTAAGTGTACTCGTTGAAATATAACATAAGATCCATTTGGGACTTTCGTCTAATATATTAAGGTTTTAGATGGACTGATTACTCACATGGTACCGGAGCTCTGGTCGGCGGGGTCACGAGTTTGACTCCCTACCACCCCCAAGATGCTCACAATTTATGAGGGATATGAAGACAAATTAATGCTCCAAAGATGGGCGCTGGTGATCCACTCTTCAACCCAAAAATATGGGCTTTCGAGTCAGGTGGAGTGTTGAAATATAACATAAGATCCATTTGGAGCCTTACTCTAATACCTTAAGGTTTTAAATTGATTGGTTACTCAAAACTCGTACTGTTCCCTTAGCGTACATAAATGATACTTGTTCATGTCGGCCATTTTGTAAACAAAGCAAATAATGAGATTTAAACCGGTTTGGATTATCCGATATTTTTTCTTTATCAAAATATGTCCAAACACGCGATGATTGTCTCGAACTCGTACCACCTACAAAAATTTACAAAACAAATAAATTAGATGGTATAAACGAATAATTTGAAACAAAATTTTAAAAAATGAAAAATGAAATAAAAGAACAAAAATAAAAATAAACTAAAATATGAAAATTTTAAAAATGAAACAAGATTTTAAAAAGGAAAAATGAAATAAAAGTACAAAAATTAAAACGAACTAAAATTGAAAATTTTAAAAATGAAACAAAATTTTTAAAAGGAAAAACAAAATAAAAGTACAAATATTAAAACGAACTAAAATTGAAAATTTGAAAAACAAAACAAAATTTTAAAAATGAAATAAAAGTATAAAACATTTAACTAAGTACAATTCCAAATTTAAAAAAACTAAACAAAATGTTACAAATGAAACGAAATAAGTACCTTGTTCGGTGTTTGTTGTGTATCGAGCTCCAGGTGGTAGCATGGAGGTAGTGGTTGAATCTTAAGACGATAAAGTACCTCTTCCTTGTTCCATATTTTTTTTAGTAAAAAACGTTTCTCATAAAATTGCAACTAGTAAAAATAAATAAAATGCAGGGAGATATGTAGGGTTTCGAGCACATAAACGCAACGGAAAACGTAAAAATAAATCAAAATTCGAAACCCATCCGTAGGATCCATGCGAAAACAAAAGATTTAATTCGGAGATTAAGAATAAATACCTTAAGAAGCTTTAACAGTTCATTAATGGAAGATTAATGGAGATCCAAAGCTTGTTCAATCACCACGTATCCCGCTCTCGCGATCTACGCTCTACGGTATCCACACGAACGCTTTTCTTGAAGGATTAATGTGTACTAGCACCCGAAAACTGCTTCTTTCTCTCTCTCTATTTTCTTGCTCTCGTAAGCAGCTAGGGTTTTAACAAAAACGTTTTTCACCCATAAAATCAGCCCTCTTTGAGAGTTTATATAGAGAGGAAAATAAGTTTTCTAATTATAATCCAATTATAATAAAATACTAATCCGAAATTCCAATTTATTATTTAATTAAGTCGCACTTAATTAATTAATAACTAATTTCAGAATTAGTTTAAGTAATTCCATTTTCTATTTAAATAATTAATCAAGTCATACTTAATTAATATTATAAATAGAATAAATTACTTATTTAAATTTAAATTCATAATTTAAATTATTTCTCCTTCAAGCGTTCTTTGTGTGTGACCCTGTAGGTTATTATTACGTTGGTAACAATTTTAATAACTAATTAAAATTGTAAACAATGAGCGGCATCTAGTAATACATTATTGTCACCCAAGTAATAATAATTAAATCGGTGATTCGATTAAGCCTTTCGTGAATAATGTTCCATGTAATATAATCCCTTTAACCTTAATATTATAGATTAAACTCGAGGCATGTAATGTGTCACCCTCTTCATAATTTAATCTTAGTTTTCTTGATCGATGAGTAGACTAATTAAATCAAATCAACATTTGAGCACGGCCGTGCATTTCTTAGTCTCACTCAAACAAGAGGCCAATAATATCACTCCTAAAATTAGGAGGGTTAAATCTCATCTAGATCATTCATATTTCTCATACGATTCATAATATACCCAATGTCCACTTTTATCATCACCCGGTCAAAGGTAACTTTTAATGTAATCAAAGTATATTAATTCTCGTATAAAAATATAATGATTTCAGGTCTAAGGATCATTACACCATTATCACAGTGAGAATTACTTATGACACTATTAACATGTGTAATCTCACGGCGGGTCAATCCAGTGTCATGTACTCTTACATGCACCTATGTTTTGACTTTAGTATCACCATACCTATGACCAATGAGATGTGGTCATTTGTCAACAAACATACTAGTCTCTGTGCATTATTATTGTCCTTAAATAATAACACTCGACTAGGGATATTTAGGAATAAAGATACTATTCATATAATCTCATTTTTAAGTCACATACTTAAAGATATCGAATACGTATCATAATTCCAAGGACATTTATTATGCAAACATTTATAACGTAGTAAATAAAGACATAATAAACTAATAATAATAATTAATAAAACATAATTTATAATAATAAAATGTTTTCTTTAAAACATAAAAGTATTGTCTCTAGAGCACTAATACTAACAATCTCCCACTTGCACTAGAGCCAATATCCCATGTATCTAATACATTTGGAACTAGTGTGACTTACATGCTTCTGCTGCGACAAAGCCTTAGTCAGTGGTTCTGCAATATTATCAATAGTATGCACTTTACATATAAGTATATCTCCTTGATCATTAATCTCATTAATAAGGTGATATCGCCTTAGTAAATTCCCAAAACATCCCTTTTTGGCTACTTCTCTAGTATCAATATACTAAGCCTCGATTGTAGAATCATTTACAGTTTTTGTTGTGAACTATTCTAGCTTACAACACATCTTTTTAGACAAAACACAAATCCAGACTAAGACACAAAACTGTCTTGTCTGTCTAGAAACTAACATCCGTATAACATTTTACATCCAGCTTCCCATCTCCTCCATATACCAAGAATGAGTCTTTAGTCCTCTTCAGGCACTTAAGAATATAATTGATTCCAATCAAGTGACCATCAATTGGATTAGACTGGTACCTGCTCGTCATGCTTAAAGCATACGAGACATCATGACGAGTACATATCATCACATACATTATGAAACCAATTTCCGAAGCATATAGAACTATACTAATGTGGTCCATATCATCCAATGATTTTAGACCATTTATTTCGAGATCACTATCTCATAGCACTACTAGAAAACGGTCAATAGACATCGCCCATATGACATCGGTTTGTGATGCCACCGATGTAAAAGAGCTTTATTAACATCAGTATAAAAATAACTGATGTCTTTATATTCTTACAACATCAGATTATGTCTTAACCGATGTCTAAGCGTTATCTTTAAAAAAACATTTCAGCCCGCTAATACTTTCCCCCCTTTGCCTAATTTTTTTCCCTCTGCAAATTCCCCCCTTGCCATTTTTTCGTCCCCCAATTTTCCCCCCAATTTCCCCACCCCTTTTCCCTGCCCCTTTTCCCCAATTTTTACTAAAACAAAAATAAATCTTATTAAAACAAAAGTAAAAACCAATTAAACAAAAACCCTCACACACCTCTCTCGACCTCACCTCACCTCTCTCGAATTCACACCCCTCTGAAGAACCCTAATCGAACTCCTTCACTCTCTCGACCTCATCTCACCTCTCTCGAACTCACACCCCTCTGAAGAATTGAACTCCTCCACTCTCTCTTTCAAATCGAAGCTAAGTTAATCGAATCGGTAAGCTCAGACAAAACCTTTCCAGCACATACCAGAAACACAATTCAGACTCTGTATCTATATTGTAAGTGTTTCTTGTATCGACTTTCCTTTTCTTTATACTTGCAATCTAAAACCCCCTTTACTTCTTGGGCTACAAAACCTCTCTAATTTTTTTTTTGTTCTTTATACAGGAGCAACATCTTAAAGGATAAATTGTTTGGGTAAGAATTAGTTTTTAATTTTTAGAGCCTTCAAATGATTCCGAGATTTACAATAACTGTGGGATATTTGAAGTAAGCAAAGCAATGGGTTCTCCTGTTTGGAAGGATTCAAACCAAAATATGCAAGTCAATGGGAGGAAGGTAAATATTCTGATGGATGCATTAGGAGGACTCCCCTACAATGCAACATCAATGGTACAAATGATGTGTTCAGGGAAGTTCGAGGTCTGAAATGGCCTGATTTTGCTGATACTGCAGCAACAAATGATATTATTAAATGTAAAGATTTATGCATGAAAAACTGTACTTGTAATGCTTACACGTTTGCTTCTGGAATTAGGTGTATGATTTGGAGTGGTAATTTTGTTGATGTGGAGCATTTTGATGAAGGTGGGAATTCATTATACGTTCGTCTTACTAAATCTGAATTGGGTAAGCATAAACTAATTTGTTTTTGCATCCTATTCGTTTCTAAATATTAGTGACTAAGTTTCAATTTTTTATTATATTTTCCATGATTTCATATAAATAATATGGTATTGTAGATTATTTGCTTGAAAATATCCAGGGTTTTTATAAGTACATATTTGAGAAAATTCTGTTCATATTGTCTTGCCTTGAATTGGAAAAAAGTTGAAAGAAGTCAAGAACTTGTAGATGAGGGCAGGGTACTAGAATGTCTTTTTAGCATGAAGATCAAAATGTATGCTCTTCAACTCTTGCATGTAGTGATCTGGTCCAATTTCTTTTGTCATTAACATAAAGTAAATTTAGTTTCAATGCTAGTATGCCATATTTCCTCCGATGAGTAACATCTTGGAAAGGCAAATTAACTGATTTATTGCAATATTGTCGTTGTATTTGTGATCGTGGTTTCTTCCAGTTTTTATTTCCTTGTATGATTTCAAATTTGTTTATTCTCAACCTCAGGAAGTCGAAAGAAAATATCCTATGTATTATGGATAGTAATTGCCACAGCGATAACAGTTGTGGTTGGCATTATCATTCTGATATTATGGAGGTTCAATGGAAAACTGCTAGGTAATTCCTCTAAAATAGCTTACAAAAATTTATGTTCTTACAGAACCTAAACAAGCTAATATATACTTCTAACCTATAATCACAGGAATCACAAAGGTAGACAAGAAAAACGATAAAGTCATACATGACATGAGCTCCACTGTGAGAGGATTCTCTGCTGTTTTCTCAGAAGTTGATGATATTGCAATAGATGGGAAACACGGAAGTGTACCCCAGTTACCCTTGTTCAGTTTTAATGACATTGAAATTGCGACCAACGACTTTGCCAACAAGAATAAGCTTGGAGAAGGAGGATTCAGGTCGGTATACAAGGTAATTTTGTAACTAAAGGATTTTGTTACACATTTTTGTGAGCTAAAAAGTATATAGTATAAATTATTTGTATTCTTTTTACCTGTTTTTACCTGTTTTTTGCTTTTGTTATTTTTTGTAATATTTTCCATTTTAGGCTTGGAAGAACTCTTTTACACGCTCACATATGTACCCACATAAAGAATGAGATTATTTTCAAAAGTCAAAATGGTGCTATTTGTTTTATCTTGCACTTCGGATTGGATAATCAATTTTTTGTTAATCCTCACAAAAAAAACCTAAACAAACAATCAAGTTAAAACAATAAATCTTCTGAAGTACTATTGAAGAATGTCTTAAAAACTTGTGCAATGAAGCTTTAGCCATAGACGAGGCTAGGAAGAAGTTCAGTATTTGAAGCTAATTAGAATGGCACGAGTTAAGAATAGGGAGTGTCATTTGGCAAAGAAAGTTAAGTAGCATCTGTTTCTACTTTGTTGCAGCTTGGCATGTAAACCTATTTATCATTTGTCATAATGAAATTTTCTTTTTACGCATTGTGAAGACATATATCGGAAGTATTCCATGCTGCACTGCACAGCTGCAGTTAAACTAAGAAAACATTAGAAGAAAATTTTTCCTTCTCGGATCTACATTCCATTATTGGTTTCATGTTACTTTCAAGGTGCTTTTGCACGGTTCAAGGTGTAAAGGTCTTGTATATCCAGTTTTCTGTTGTGCTCTTGTTACATTTTGAACTTCTCTGTGATATTTTTGAAATTACCAGAATACTTCAGTGCTTTATGTTCCATTGGGATCTCTCCCTTTATTTTTATTTATATATCAGTATGTCTAAAATATCTTGGACATGTCCAGAATACTCAACGGAATGTAACTCCTTGCCCAACTCTGTTTGTGGCTAGTTTGGGTCCAACTGCTTCGGAGCAAGAGCTAGTTCAAGTATTTTCAAGGTATGAAGGAATAGTACGTATTTCCTTTTTCAGTTTTGCTGATTATGCTCACAGAAAATGTCTACAGTTCCTCCTCTCTCGCAGTAGTCTTCTTGATGAAAGCTTTCTACAACGTCAGTTTAAGAAAGATAAAATTATGTGACATTCTAACTATTTGATTTCTCAGAACGAAGCAACTACAATTCTATAGACCAGTAACCATTTGTTTTTTTGGAACATAGTGCTTATAGACCAATTATAGAAACTTTTGCTATATCCTTTCAGATGTAACAATAGTTGTAATAGATATAGTACTATTGGCTCAGCCTAGCCAATTTATAGAATTGATAACAAATATTATGGCACGTGTGGACACTACTATAGTAGTGGTGTTCAGTATACACTATAGACACAAGTTGATTGATTGGCTAATTTGCATCGTGTGAGCAAAGAAGTTCTTTAATAACTTCAACTGTATATATAACAATGCAAGTGATTTGCTGCCGGGAATCGGAAGCTACATTTGTTTTTCTTAATATCTGAAATCTAGTCTAGCCTAAGTTGTTTGATTACAAAAAAAGTTCCCAGTCCATCTGTTGCATCTTTAATTTTAATGCAATGATCTAATCCATTGACATCTTTACAGGACACTGCCAGTTCAAGTGGCGCCCTAGCACACCTTCAAGGCACAATCCTCTACTCATCGCGACCTGGCGAGGGCATGCGACTAGAGTATCCTTTAGAAGCGCTCTATGCATAATTTATTGGTTTAATTTAATTTTGCTTATTTCTTTCTTTCTTATTTTCCAAAGAATCTCACTTAAAGTTGTTGACTGATTTGTACTGTTAAAGCCTTGACAAGAAATTCAGGTATGCCAAGTCAAGAATGGGAATGCGAAGTAAACATTCAAGATGAATGCAATCATACACCGGCACAGGAGATTTCATTTTGAACAGTCCTTGAGTTTCCTAATTCAGTGAAGGCTCGTAATCTGATCCCTTATTTTTGTGTCCTTCCTAATTATGTAAGATTTACATAATTCTTATTTTGTTTCTAGATACTACATTGTAATGAACTTAAGTTTCAAATACTGAATCAATGCATAACGCAAAATTATGAAACATGTTTCAGGCATGGAGCCTTTGGAAAGAGAATAAAGCAGCGGACCTCATAGATCCTTCCATCGCTGGGTCATGTTCGGAAGATGAAGCACTGAGAAGCATAAACGTAGCAATATTGTGCATTCAGAGTGCTGCAGCTGACAGACCAACTATGTCATCTGTGGTGACCATGCTGGAAAGTGTGAACACAAAGATTTCGATGCCAGGACAGGTGGATATATGTTTGACAAGCTCCAAGAGTTTAGATTTTATTATGGAATGTCACGAAAATTCGTCATCAATTGAGGTACCAATTTCTAGTGCAGATTTTAGCAGAAATATGAAGCTGTACACCTGTAATAGTATTCATTATTACAAGATTTTGCATGGAAGATGGTACGTAAAGATGGTATGTAAGGATTGGAATTCTCAGATGAGATGGTATGGCTAAGGATTTTTGTTGAATGTGGTTTTTGTTATTTATTTGCCACAATTATAGTTTGTTCTTGTTTTTGGAAAGGTTTTGGTATTTTATGGTACTGAATTAGGTTGATACTGTTATTCAATTATACATCATTTAAAGGCAATAAAATGAATAAACTGATGTAATATAAACAAAACATCATCATTTTTTCTTTGTAGAACTGATGTTAAAGACCATACAGCAGCTGTCATGTAGAGTCTTAGACATCAGTTGTGGACTGGTGTCTTTATTATTAGACATCAGTTGTGGACTGGTGTCTTTATGCTTAGACATCGGTTGTGCACTGATTTCTTTACTCCTAGACATCAGTTGTGCACTGATGTCTTTATTCTTAGACATCCGTTGTGCACTGATGTCTTTACATTCTTAGACATCGGTTGTAGACTTACATTCTTAGACATCGGTTGTAGACTGATGTCTTTACATTCTTAGACATCATTTCTGTTGACAACCTGATTTCTATATATGTTTATAACATCGTTTTGTAACTACTTATCGATGTAAATACATATTTATACCTTGTGTATGATACATTTAAATTCATAACAATTTCTTAGGATATAAATACTGAAAAGATATCAAGTCCTTGCAAATTTAAAGTTGACGAATATACATCAGTTTGTTGCAACTAAATGATGTGAAAAGATAGTTAAGACATCGGGTAAAAACCGATGTCAAAGCTCTGGACCTTTCTCTACACCCACCAAGACATCGGTTGAAAAATTGGCAGACATCAGTTTTTAGCTGATGTCTATTGACTGTTTTGTAGTAGTGTAGACATGGGAACATTTCCCTTTTAGCCTCTTTGCATCCCTAATTGGTGCAATACATTGTCAATGTATGTACTATGACTTAAGCCGAATAATCTTCGTGATCTATCTCTATAGATCCTGATCCCTAAGATATAGGACACATCTCCTAAGTCTTTCATCAAGAAACTATTTCTTTACCAAGTCTTAACAGTCTGTTGAGAAAGTATGTCATTCCTTATTGGTAATATATCATCTACATATGATACTAGGAATGCCACATGGCTCCCACTAAACTTCTTGAAAATGCACACCTAGAGGGGTAAATGGCTAACTATGATCAATTTTAAGTTTTACCAAAAATGGCTTGCTGTTTACAAATTATGCAGACTTAAATGGCATGCTGACTGTTACCAATGCAGACACAAATGGCACGCTGATTGTACAAACAGCACGCTGATTATAAATAAATGTAGTACGGTAAGTAAGGCAGAAAAGTAAAGAACACAATAAACTTTTAGCCAGGTTCGACCCCTAGTCCCCTATGGTCTACGTCCTGGTCCCTTACCAACCCGGTAAGAGAATATATTATTGATCAACGAAATAAACCAATTACAAGATACAATAATATACCACCCTTCTTCCCGGTTGCTGACAAATGGCTTGCTGAACACCTGTTTCAGAACTTGCTCTCTAAGCTATACTTCCCAAGTATACTTCTCTAGCAACGTTCACCAAACCCTTGTTCCCTAGCCAATATGTCCAGCAACTACTGATTACAAATAGAGCAATACAAATCAATAAAGTGATTACAACTCAAAACCTATGAACTCTCAAAGGTATAGTACGTATATGATATATTAAGAGCTCGAGAGAATTTGTTTGAATATAGCAAAGTAAAAACTGAGTTGAGTGTGTTCTTGTTGTGCCTGAATCTCCTAAAACGAATTGAACACAAGAACATGTTTATAAAGCCTCACAAGCAACGTCCAAAAATCAATCCAATCAATTACCAACGGCTAGAATCCAATTCTAACGTTCAATTGGTTAGAGAGATTTCTTCAACGTTATTGTGACCGTTTGACAGAAGGTTTGGAGAAGATAGAGCGAATAAAAACTCATCCCTTCTGTTTGTATGTATATAAAACGTGTATAGGAGATTTTGAAAGAGAGAATCTTTTAAAAACAATAAACTCCTATAATTTAGGAAAATAATATCAAAACAGATTTTGATAAAAGATTTGAGCTCTATAATATATTATGTACGAATTATATCATAAAGAGCCCTCACAATATATTTCCTGAAATAAATCCATGAGTATCAAACTTGATCTTTATCTTTAGAAAAACTGGACAGTTGGAATTGGCTTGCTGTTTGCGTACTGACTGTGTACAACTGGCTTGCCAGACTGTCTCGGTGTAGCACCAAATGGCTTGCTGTTTAGATAAACTGGCATACATATCAGTAAGCTATTTTTCCCTGCAAAACCAAGTTAGTACATATGATAATGGCATGCTATTTTATATGCACTGATATTTCATATCAGTAAGCCATCTTTCCCTGCAACAATAAGTTAGGATAGAGCATATAGCTTGCTGCTTTACATCTATAAATACAAACATCTTTGCCACTATATGATCATCAAAATTCATAGAGTTTCAATCTCCCCCTTTTTGATGATAATATATCCATATGTGATTGAGCTAAAAGCTCCCCCTCAATTAACGCATCAAGCAAAACAAGTTAACAAAATAACAAGCTAATATATTCAATGACAAGCAATCAGCTTGCTGTTTATGTGTCATCATCAAAACCACTAGGGTTTCAATCTCCCCCTTTTTGATGATTACACACCAATATTCAGGAGCTAAAAACTCCCCCTAAATTTATGCTTCTCCTGCAAAAATATTAGCAATGTAGACAAGGAGACAAACAATATCTTGGTTTGGTGTCACATGAAGATTTAGCATTATCAAACCAAACAAAGTAAATGAAATAGAGAATCAATACTTTCTCCCCCTTAATCAATACTTTCTCCCCCTTAATCAATAATCAATACTTCCTGCAAAACAAGATTAGATAATAAAGCTTGAAATATTCAAAAGCAACATTTGTATTCATCATCAAAACATCACGCCAACAATCTCCCCCTTTTTGATGATGACATACTTGAATACATCAGAGAGACTATGTTGTTCCCATAAAGCAATGATCCCCCTGATTAATATAATATCTCAACATAGAATCAGGTTAGCATAATTCATCATATATAATAAGATACAAACGTGACTCATCCCTGCATAAAACATTAGTTTATAAATGCAAACATGTAACATTATAACCCTTTTTATCACATGTATTCATGTTTTTCTCCCCCTATGACATCATCAGAAAAGGGATTAACAATATAAGCATGTAAGCATAAAACATGTAGTAAACATTTAACAAACAGTAGGCTAGTTATAATGATAAAGTTTGATAAATCAAACCAGCATGCTGAATACATGTATTCTGGTTTTCTGCCATACCAACTGTTCTACTGAAATGTAAGATAGCTTGCTGATTGAAGAGTACACATTCCAAATAATCATGAATGTGGTTTACACCTTTATCACCAATCAAACAACCGAAATAGTATTCTTCTTTTTCAATTCCTGCACAAAACTATATATACGTATATATGTCCCATCTATATACTAGAGGAATCTTGTTAGTACCAAAATAATAATATAATCATATTTAAATAAATGTACGCGAACAAATAGCATACTTACTACTTGGGTACCCAAATTTGGTAGGATCCACCATGGTCAGTAGATCATAAAGAACATGTAGATCAGATTTCTTAATCCACTTCTGGATCACTTTTGGAGCTTGATTCCTTCTTTGTTGTTTTCTGTCAGACGGATGGTAAGCTGTTTGTTGTCTGCCAGAGCCCTGTTGGTAAGCTGACTTCTATCGATAAGTCTTATTCTGAGGAGATTCTTTGTTTTTCTGATTGACTTGAGAGGTACAGTGTCTTTCAAGATGTCCTTTTCCTCCACATTTGTTGCACGTCTTCCAAGGCATGGCATAGTTGTAAGGTATGCCATTTCTTCCTTCATACTTGATGTTTTTGCCCTTTTTGTTGGAGTTCATTCCCAATCCTTCTCTGTCCAATGGAGAATTTGTGTTTTTCATCATTGATTTTAGACCTTCTTCTCCTTGGATAAATGTTCCCATTCCCGACTTGAGATCCTTCACTTTCTTTTCAAGAGTTATGATCATTTCAGCTTGCTGACTAATGGTCTCAGCTTGCTGAGAAGCCATTTCTCCTGTTTTTGAGGATTCTGCTTGGTTTGATTTCATCATCTTGTAGGATTCCAAAGCTACAGCCTTTGCTTTGTTATCTGATCTGAGCTCCTTGATTTCTTCAGTTAAGACTTTGTTCCTCTTTTGAAGTACTTTGATAATAGCATCAGATTGACTATTTTTGGCCATTAACTCCTTGATCTCAGTGGCCTTGTTTGATGAGGTTGCATCCCATTCTTTCATTTTGGGCATCAAATCTTGAATTATGTTAGACATACATGCATTCTTCTCAGACAGCTTGCTGATTTCAGCTTTAAGAGCCATATACTCTTCAATGGTTACATTTTTGGGTTCCTGCATGGTTAGTGAATCTAACATAGCATCATCTGAAGATACATAATTACTAAGAGAATTTACCTCACTCTCATCATCTTCAGAATCAGTTTTGGCATATACTCCTTCAGAATTTCCTGGAGTAGATTTATTTTCAAGTCCAACAAGTGCTAAGTTCACCATTTCTTCACTTGAATCATCACTGGAATCTGAGTCATCATCACTCAGTGGAGCCTTTGATCTCTTGTCCTTGTATCCAGCATGCTGTTTTGACTTCAACTTGTAGCAATCCCTCATGTAATGACCTGTTTTTCCACACTCAAAGCATGTCTGCTCCTTTGAGTTTTTAGAGGATTTCTTGCTATTTGAGAATCCACCTTTATCTCTCTTCAATCTGTTCTTGGCCTCAATCAGCTTCTTGATTTTCCTTGAGATAAGTGCAACTTCTTCATCAAAATCATCATCAGAATCAGTTGGCTTGCTGTCTTTGGATTGAAGAGCCATATTCTTTATTTTGGTAACTGGAGATTTAGTACTCGAACTTTCCATCTGACTTTCATTTATTTTGCTTTCAAATTGCTCTAGTTCAGCAAATACCGCCAAGTGATCCATAGTATCAATGAGTGGAGAAGATTCCAATGAGGTAACTTTTGCTTCGTAGATAAAGGGTACGGCACTTAAGACTTTCATGTTGATTTCTTCTCGAGGAATCTTTTTTCCAAGTCTTTCCAGAGAATTTATGGTGACTTGAAATCTAGCTTGACTCTCTCTGATTGTTTCTCCTTCTTTGAGCTTGAAATTCCCAAACTCATTCATCAGCTTGCTGAGTTTCACTTTATTTAGAGTTTTTGACCCTTCATGATAACTCTCCAAAGAGTCCCATATTTCCTTAGCTGATTCGAGTGAAGATACTTTATCATATTCAGCTTGGTTTAAGCCATTCATCAGAGTATTAATTGCTTTTCCATTGTAGCCAACTTTAACTAGTTCATCAGGAGTAAGATCATCAACATCCTTTGGCTTGTTATCTTTATCGAGAAAGACATATGGACCTTTCTGAACAACTCTCCAAACAAGTGGATCCCTAGATAAATGATGCTTCATGCTTCCTTTCCACCAGTAATAGTTGTTCGTGCCCGTAAGAAGAGGAGCCCTATAATCAGATTTTCCTTCGGGATAATTGTCAGCCATTATGATCGAATACTTTTCCTGTCACAGAAATATTAGTATACCACGCTCTGATACCAAATGAAAATGCACACCTAGAGGGGTAAATGGCTAACTATGATCAATTTTAAGTTTTACCAAAAATGGCTTGCTGTTTACAAATTATGCAGACTTAAATGGCATGCTGACTGTTACCAATGCAGACACAAATGGCACGCTGATTGTACAAACAGCACGCTGATTATAAATAAATGCAGTACGGTAAGTAAGGCAGAAAAGTAAAGAACACAATAAACTTTTAGCCAGGTTCGACCCCTAGTCCCCTATGGTCTACGTCCTGGTCCCTTACCAACCCGGTAAGAGAATATATTATTGATCAACGAAATAAACCAATTACAAGATACAATAATATACCACCCTTCTTCCCGGTTGCTGACAAATGGCTTGCTGAACACCTGTTTCAGAACTTGCTCTCTAAGCTATACTTCCCAAGTATACTTCTCTAGCAACGTTCACCAAACCCTTGTTCCCTAGCCAATATGTCCAGCAACTACTGATTACAAATAGAGCAATACAAATCAATAAAGTGATTACAACTCAAAACCTATGAACTCTCAAAGGTATAGTACGTATATGATATATTAAGAGCTCGAGAGAATTTGTTTGAATATAGCAAAGTAAAAACTGAGTTGAGTGTGTTCTTGTTGTGCCTGAATCTCCTAAAACGAATTGAACACAAGAACATGTTTATAAAGCCTCACAAGCAACGTCCAAAAATCAATCCAATCAATTACCAACGGCTAGAATCCAATTCTAACGTTCAATTGGTTAGAGAGATTTCTTCAACGTTATTGTGACCGTTTGACAGAAGGTTTGGAGAAGATAGAGCGAATAAAAACTCATCCCTTCTGTTTGTATGTATATAAAACGTGTATAGGAGATTTTGAAAGAGAGAATCTTTTAAAAACAATAAACTCCTATAATTTAGGAAAATAATATCAAAACAGATTTTGATAAAAGATTTGAGCTCTATAATATATTATGTACGAATTATATCATAAAGAGCCCTCACAATATATTTCCTGAAATAAATCCATGAGTATCAAACTTGATCTTTATCTTTAGAAAAACTGGACAGTTGGAATTGGCTTGCTGTTTGCGTACTGACTGTGTACAACTGGCTTGCCAGACTGTCTCGGTGTAGCACCAAATGGCTTGCTGTTTAGATAAACTGGCATACATATCAGTAAGCTATTTTTCCCTGCAAAACCAAGTTAGTACATATGATAATGGCATGCTATTTTATATGCACTGATATTTCATATCAGTAAGCCATCTTTCCCTGCAACAATAAGTTAGGATAGAGCATATAGCTTGCTGCTTTACATCTATAAATACAAACATCTTTGCCACTATATGATCATCAAAATTCATAGAGTTTCAATCTCCCCCTTTTTGATGATAATATATCCATATGTGATTGAGCTAAAAGCTCCCCCTCAATTAACGCATCAAGCAAAACAAGTTAACAAAATAACAAGCTAATATATTCAATGACAAGCAATCAGCTTGCTGTTTATGTGTCATCATCAAAACCACTAGGGTTTCAATCTCCCCCTTTTTGATGATTACACACCAATATTCAGGAGCTAAAAACTCCCCCTAAATTTATGCTTCTCCTGCAAAAATATTAGCAATGTAGACAAGGAGACAAACAATATCTTGGTTTGGTGTCACATGAAGATTTAGCATTATCAAACCAAACAAAGTAAATGAAATAGAGAATCAATACTTTCTCCCCCTTAATCAATACTTTCTCCCCCTTAATCAATAATCAATACTTCCTGCAAAACAAGATTAGATAATAAAGCTTGAAATATTCAAAAGCAACATTTGTATTCATCATCAAAACATCACGCCAACAATCTCCCCCTTTTTGATGATGACATACTTGAATACATCAGAGAGACTATGTTGTTCCCATAAAGCAATGATCCCCCTGATTAATATAATATCTCAACATAGAATCAGGTTAGCATAATTCATCATATATAATAAGATACAAACGTGACTCATCCCTGCATAAAACATTAGTTTATAAATGCAAACATGTAACATTATAACCCTTTTTATCACATGTATTCATGTTTTTCTCCCCCTATGACATCATCAGAAAAGGGATTAACAATATAAGCATGTAAGCATAAAACATGTAGTAAACATTTAACAAACAGTAGGCTAGTTATAATGATAAAGTTTGATAAATCAAACCAGCATGCTGAATACATGTATTCTGGTTTTCTGCCATACCAACTGTTCTACTGAAATGTAAGATAGCTTGCTGATTGAAGAGTACACATTCCAAATAATCATGAATGTGGTTTACACCTTTATCACCAATCAAACAACCGAAATAGTATTCTTCTTTTTCAATTCCTGCACAAAACTATATATACGTATATATGTCCCATCTATATACTAGAGGAATCTTGTTAGTACCAAAATAATAATATAATCATATTTAAATAAATGTACGCGAACAAATAGCATACTTACTACTTGGGTACCCAAATTTGGTAGGATCCACCATGGTCAGTAGATCATAAAGAACATGTAGATCAGATTTCTTAATCCACTTCTGGATCACTTTTGGAGCTTGATTCCTTCTTTGTTGTTTTCTGTCAGACGGATGGTAAGCTGTTTGTTGTCTGCCAGAGCCCTGTTGGTAAGCTGACTTCTGTCGATAAGTCTTATTCTGAGGAGATTCTTTGTTTTTCTGATTGACTTGAGAGGTACAGTGTCTTTCAAGATGTCCTTTTCCTCCACATTTGTTGCACGTCTTCCAAGGCATGGCATAGTTGTAAGGTATGCCATTTCTTCCTTCATACTTGATGTTTTTGCCCTTTTTGTTGGAGTTCATTCCCAATCCTTCTCTGTCCAATGGAGAATTTGTGTTTTTCATCATTGATTTTAGACCTTCTTCTCCTTGGATAAATGTTCCCATTCCCGACTTGAGATCCTTCACTTTCTTTTCAAGAGTTATGATCATTTCAGCTTGCTGACTAATGGTCTCAGCTTGCTGAGAAGCCATTTCTCCTGTTTTTGAGGATTCTGCTTGGTTTGATTTCATCATCTTGTAGGATTCCAAAGCTACAGCCTTTGCTTTGTTATCTGATCTGAGCTCCTTGATTTCTTCAGTTAAGACTTTGTTCCTCTTTTGAAGTACTTTGATAATAGCATCAGATTGACTATTTTTGGCCATTAACTCCTTGATCTCAGTGGCCTTGTTTGATGAGGTTGCATCCCATTCTTTCATTTTGGGCATCAAATCTTGAATTATGTTAGACATACATGCATTCTTCTCAGACAGCTTGCTGATTTCAGCTTTAAGAGCCATATACTCTTCAATGGTTACATTTTTGGGTTCCTGCATGGTTAGTGAATCTAACATAGCATCATCTGAAGATACATAATTACTAAGAGAATTTACCTCACTCTCATCATCTTCAGAATCAGTTTTGGCATATACTCCTTCAGAATTTCCTGGAGTAGATTTATTTTCAAGTCCAACAAGTGCTAAGTTCACCATTTCTTCACTTGAATCATCACTGGAATCTGAGTCATCATCACTCAGTGGAGCCTTTGATCTCTTGTCCTTGTATCCAGCATGCTGTTTTGACTTCAACTTGTAGCAATCCCTCATGTAATGACCTGTTTTTCCACACTCAAAGCATGTTTGCTCCTTTGAGTTTTTAGAGGATTTCTTGCTATTTGAGAATCCACCTTTATCTCTCTTCAATATGTTCTTGGCCTCAATCAGCTTCTTGATTTTCCTTGAGATAAGTGCAACTTCTTCATCAGAATCATCATCAGAATCAGTTGGCTTGCTGTCTTTGGATTGAAGAGCCATATTCTTTATTTTGGTAACTGGAGATTTAGTACTCGAACTTTCCATCTGACTTTCATTTATTTTGCTTTCAAATTGCTCTAGTTCAGCAAATACCGCCAAGTGATCCATAGTATCAATGAGTGGAGAAGATTCCAATGAGGTAACTTTTGCTTCGTAGATAAAGGGTACGGCACTTAAGACTTTCATGTTGATTTCTTCTCGAGGAATCTTTTTTCCAAGTCTTTCCAGAGAATTTATGGTGACTTGAAATCTAGCTTGACTCTCTCTGATTGTTTCTCCTTCTTTGAGCTTGAAATTCCCAAACTCATTCATCAGCTTGCTGAGTTTCACTTTCTTTAGAGTTTTTGACCCTTCATGATAACTCTCCAAAGAGTCCCATATTTCCTTAGCTGATTCGAGTGAAGATACTTTATCATATTCAGCTTGGTTTAAGCCATTCATCAGAGTATTAATTGCTTTTCCATTGTAGCCAACTTTAACTAGTTCATCAGGAGTAAGATCATCAACATCCTTTGGCTTGTTATCTTTATCGAGAAAGACATATGGACCTTTCTGAACAACTCTCCAAACAAGTGGATCCCTAGATAAATGATGCTTCATGCTTCCTTTCCACCAGTAATAGTTGTTCGTGCCCGTAAGAAGAGGAGCCCTATAATCAGATTTTCCTTCGGGATAATTGTCAGCCATTATGATCGAATACTTTTCCTGTCACAGAAATATTAGTATACCACGCTCTGATACCAAATGAAAATGCACACCTAGAGGGGTAAATGGCTAACTATGATCAATTTTAAGTTTTACCAAAAATGGCTTGCTGTTTACAAATTATGCAGACTTAAATGGCATGCTGACTGTTACCAATGCAGACACAAATGGCACGCTGATTGTACAAACAGCACGCTGATTATAAATAAATGCAGTACGGTAAGTAAGGCAGAAAAGTAAAGAACACAATAAACTTTTAGCCAGGTTCGACCCCTAGTCCCCTATGGTCTACGTCCTGGTCCCTTACCAACCCGGCAAGAGAATATATTATTGATCAACGAAATAAACCAATTACAAGATACAATAATATACCACCCTTCTTCCCGGTTGCTGACAAATGGCTTGCTGAACACCTGTTTCAGAATTTGCTCTCTAAGCTATACTTCCCAAGTATACTTCTCTAGCAACGTTCACCAAACCCTTGTTCCCTAGCCAATATGTCCAGCAACTACTGATTACAAATAGAGCAATACAAATCAATAAAGTGATTACAACTCAAAACCTATGAACTCTCAAAGGTATAGTACGTATATGATATATTAAGAGCTCGAGAGAATTTGTTTGAATATAGCAAAGTAAAAACTGAGTTGAGTGTGTTCTTGTTGTGCCTGAATCTCCTAAAACGAATTGAACACAAGAACATGTTTATAAAGCCTCACAAGCAACGTCCAAAAATCAATCCAATCAATTACCAACGGCTAGAATCCAATTCTAACGTTCAATTGGTTAGAGAGATTTCTTCAACGTTATTGTGACCGTTTGACAGAAGGTTTGGAGAAGATAGAGCGAATAAAAACTCATCCCTTCTGTTTGTATGTATATAAAACGTGTATAGGAGATTTTGAAAGAGAGAATCTTTTAAAAACAATAAACTCCTATAATTTAGGAAAATAATATCAAAACAGATTTTGATAAAAGATTTGAGCTCTATAATATATTATGTACGAATTATATCATAAAGAGCCCTCACAATATATTTCCTGAAATAAATCCATGAGTATCAAACTTGATCTTTATCTTTAGAAAAACTGGACAGTTGGAATTGGCTTGCTGTTTGCGTACTGACTGTGTACAACTGGCTTGCCAGACTGTCTCGGTGTAGCACCAAATGGCTTGCTGTTTAGATAAACTGGCATACATATCAGTAAGCTATTTTTCCCTGCAAAACCAAGTTAGTACATATGATAATGGCATGCTATTTTATATGCACTGATATTTCATATCAGTAAGCCATCTTTCCCTGCAACAACAAGTTAGGATAGAGCATATAGCTTGCTGCTTTACATCTATAAATACAAACATCTTTGCCACTATATGATCATCAAAATTCATAGAGTTTCAATCTCCCCCTTTTTGATGATAATATATCCATATGTGATTGAGCTAAAAGCTCCCCCTCAATTAACGCATCAAGCAAAACAAGTTAACAAAATAACAAGCTAATATATTCAATGACAAGCAATCAGCTTGCTGTTTATGTGTCATCATCAAAACCACTAGGGTTTCACTTCTTGTAAACACACGGTTCATCTTCATTTTGAATAGAGCCAAACTATTTGACTGTTTCATCAAAACGTATATTCCATCTCCTCAAGGCTTACTTTAATCCATAAATGGATCGACTTATCTTATATACCATTCTAACAAAACTTGGATCTACAAAACCTTCAGGTTGTGTCATGTACACAACCTCTTCAACGCTCCCATTTCAGAAAGTAGTCTTGACATCCATTTGCCAGATTTCGTAGTCATAGTAAGCAAGCAAAATCCTGATGGACTTGACCATTGCCATTGGTGAGTAAGTTTCATCACAGTCAATACCATGAATTTACTTGAAACCTTTTGCCACCAGTCGTGCCTTATAGGTCTGTACATTACTATCCATGTCAGTTTTCTTCTTGAAAACACACTTGCACCTTATAGGTTTTACCCCTTTAGGTGGATCAACCAAAGTCCATACTTGGTTTTTCATACATGGAATCCATCTTAGATTTCATGGCCTCCTGCCAAATTTTAGATCTTGGAATGTTCATAGAGTCTTGGTAGGTAAAAGGCTCATTATCATTATTCACAAGCATTACATCACCTTCCTGAGTCAAGAGAAATTCATAATATCTCTCGGACTCATGGTGAATCCTACCAGACCTATGAACAACCTGTGTTTCTTGAGCAGTATTGTCATTAACATTTTCTTGTACATTCTGCTCTTGTTCCAACTTTAGTTCAATGTATCTCATGGTTCTCGATCCTCATCGAGATCTATTTTCCTCCCACTATTTCTTTTAGAAAGAAATTCTCTCTCAAGAAATACAGTAGTTCGAGCAACAAACACTTTGTTCTCTGGAGGATTAATGAAGTAATACCCCTTTTGTTTTAATTTGGTATCCCACAAAATTACATTTATGTGATTTTGGTCCTAGCTTGTCAGAGGTTAAACGTTTCACAAACGCTTGGCATCCCCTAATTTTCATAAATCATGTGCTATGACTTTTCTCAGTCCATATCTTATATGGTGTCTCCTGAACCATTTTAGTAGGAACACGATTTAGTGTATATGCACATGTCTCTAGGGTATAACCCCAGAAACTTATTGGAAGATCCTCTTGACTCATCATCCATCGCACTATGTCCAACAAAGTGTGATTTTAGTTCTTAGAAACCCCTTTCTTTGAACCTTTTTCTACTTCAGCTTAATATTCTTTGAATATTTCAAAAGATTCGAATTTGTTCTTCAAAAGATATCCATATTCGTATCTACTGAAATCATCAGTAACCGCTATAAAGTAGTAAAACCTACCTTCTGTCATCGTACGTATATGACCACATACATCACCATGTATAAGTCATAATCGTTCGATGACTCTTTCACCATTTCTAGTAAAAAGGGCTTTTTGTCTTTTTACCAAATAAACCAAGATTTGCATTCTTCGTATGATTCATAATCAAACTTATCCAATCATCCATCAGTATGTAAATTGGAAATGCATTTCTTATAATATGGCCTTAATTACAGTGCCAAAGGTAATGTTTGATTTGAGTCATTTTTAGAACATATAAATTGTTAACTAATTGTGCAACATCATTAACCTTTTCATTGAAATGTAATAAATAACAACTGTTATATATCCAATTAAAATGAAAAACCTTTCTTGTCCATACAAGAAACCAATATAATGTCTCTACTCTTAGAGGCACGTAGTTACAATTATCAAGTTCTAAACTTAGCCTTATATGCAAAATTAAGTAACGAGTTACTTCAACTAGAGCAACAATTTTTGCTCCAATTCTAACCCAAAAGCTGAAGCTTGACCCTCGCCGGTCTTCTTCTTAGATATTCCAAATAAGCATGACAGTTTAACTTCCATTCTTTCGGTTTTCCACAGAAGCGACAATCGTCTTCTTTAATTAGCAACGCCTCCATTAGGCGACAAAACCTCTTTGGGATTGGAGTTTAATATGGGCTATAGAATTAGATCAAATCTTCTTCTTTCCATTCCATTTTCCTTTCCCATTCACATTCCTACATTCACCATCATTATGGGAGTAGTCCATGCATTTATCATGTTGCTTACAGCAGTTCTCAACGTGCTTCAGAACTTAGTGGGTGCTATGTCTATCTCATTTATTTCGTTGTTCACTAACTAATTGAGAATAATTATTGTTCAAAGATTTGTATGATCAAATCATTCTGAGTCTCTAGACCAATCTTGAAACCCAAAAAAATAATAATCAAGGTACTCATTATACCCTATCATCTTTAGAACATCTGGTCCAACCGAATCTCACGTTCCCTACTTATAGGTGTATGGTGTCTTGCTATTGTCAAATCCCTTTTGACGAGCCTTTTCCTCAAACATCTTTTAAGGTGCTCAAATATCTCATAAGCATCCATATGCTCATATTGTTTCTTAAGCTCAACACTCATAGTTGCAAGCATGAGACATGAAACATCAGTAGTCGAATCATCAATTTGCTTCCAATAAGCATTATGTTCGGCACATGTTACATTCTCAGCTAAAAGGTAAGAATAATTTGACTAACATCGTGGTGCCTGAGGACGATCCTCAAGCTCCTATATCAGTCGAGGAAATTTGTTCCTGTCAGCTTGTCCTTCTCAAGGACTGATCGAATAGAGAAGTTGTTTATGTTATTTGTCATTTGATAGCTACAATATTAAAGTGCATAAAATTAATCTAGGTTGCAAATTTATTAATTATTATGTTTAAGTGATTATGGTATATCATTATATACCTCCCACTATTTTTATCAAATAAATAGCCCTAACTATTAATTCGGAAAGTATTTCTCTTAAATCTTTCTAGTGAGCCAAGATCCATATTTCGTCATGCTTAAGGTCAGCTTTGGCTTTACTCCCAAAACATGATTTATTTAGGTAGACAACTCTTGTCAATTATATCATATATAACTCTTAGAAAGTTTGGTAGAACAACATTTGTTCACATTTATTCAATAAATCATACCAAGCTCCATGCCTCTAAGTTCACAATCCTATTGTGGTAACTTAGTTAAGTCTAACCCAATGGTCTAACAGTTAAGTATCACATTTACTTCATCGCGTCTTACGACGATAGATTGGAGTGCTTCGCTTTGGCGAACCCACTCTTTCTCGATCTAGGTCTTGACGAGTGTTGCCCATTGGAAGGCATCTAATTAACTTAATATTTTAACTTTAGGGATTTGTTATTATTAAAACGACCATGATCCCATCATCAAGAGATTCCCAATTTTTCCTTGAACTAAGTATTTCAAATCAAAATTCATCAATGGTTTGATTTCCAGTCCGTCGGAGGAGTCACAGTGGTCTCACTTAAAACCCGCCTTTCTTACAAGCGCTGCTTGTATTTTTGTCAAAATCGCCCCATATCAAAATTTGAAATTCATACTTATTTTCGTGTTTCATAAACACAGGAATCTCATGTTCGTTTTTGTTCAATTTTAAAATCTTGAATCGTTACATATTTTATCTTGTTTAGCAAACATGGCATGGGTGACGTATCTAATACATACATCTTTAATCTAATTAAAGCATGCATCATTATCTACGCATACATATCATCATCACATGCATCATATATGTAAAGTGCGTAAAGTAAACGTGTTTGGTTATGGCCCAACCTAAGTGATCTTTCCAAGCTAATGGAAAGATCAAGGTCAATCTATGGTGGTATCAAAATACAATACAATGTTACAAGTCTTCAAGCTTTAACCTGTCTCCTTGCTTGCCTCCTTGTAATGCTTCTTTGGTTCTCCATCTTGGATGTCTTCATATACATTACATAAATAAAACAACCTATCCTACTGAACTTACAAGTAGAACTCGAGTTACATTCGAGATTTAAATATTACAAGGAATAACGACATGCAAGTCGTATTTAGAAACCAAACCATAAAACAAAACCATTATCCTATGGGTCTTTAGGCCATAACCAATTACCATGCTCATATAACAATTAAGAACATCTCATATTTCATTAACATATCAAACCATATCACATTTCTCATGATCCAATCATAGAAATCAAATAAAGTGTAAATCAGAAAATCAAAATCAGAATTCTGAAAAACAGTAAATCGCTGTTTACAGACTGTAAACGACGTCAAACGCCTTACAGACGAACGGGTGACTTTTTAAGTTTTGTTCAGACGCCAGTTTCCCTTTCCGAAAAGGTATTTTTGGCGAAATTCTGACACAGTATGCAAATTTCACTAAATCTGTGCATATACCATCATTAAATTAAAACAAATATACATACATCAATATACACAATCATCTCATGATTATCAAATCCTCATGAATATCATATATTCAAAAACATATACATACATATATATAAATCAACACAAAAACATGGTAGATCACAAATATGCATATATATCGAAAACTGTTAAACACACAACCGAATTAAAACGTTTCGCAAGTAGCTCTGATGCCATTGTAGGGTTTCGAGCACATAAACGCAACGGAAAACGTAAAAATAAATCAAAATTCGAAACCCATCCGTAGGATCCATGCGAAAACAAAAGATTTAATTCGGAGATTAAGAACAAATACCTTAAGAAGCTTTAACAGTTCATTAATGGAAGATCAATGGAGATCCAAAGCTTGTTCAATCACCAAGTATCCCGCTCTCGCGATCTACGCTCTACGGTATCCACACAAACGCTTTTCTTGAAGGATTGATGTGTACTAACACCCGAAAACTGCTTTTTTTTCTCTCTCTATCTCTTTTCTTGCTCTCGTAAGCGGCTAGGGTTTTAACAAAAACGTTTTTCACCCATAACATCAGCCCTCTTTGAGAGTTTATATAGAGAGGAAAATAAGTTTTCTAATTATAATCCAATTATAATAAAATACTAATCCGAAATTCCAATTTATTATTTAATTAAGTCGCACTTAATTAATTAATAACTAATTTCAGAATTAGTTTAAGTAATTCCATTTTCTATTTAAATAATTAATCAAGTCATACTTAATTAATATTATAAATAGAATAAATTACTTATTTAAATTTAAATTCATAATTTAAATTATTTCTCCTTCAAGGGTTCTTTGTGTGTGACCCTGTAGGTTATTATTACGTTGGTAACAATTTTAATAACTAATTAAAATTGTAAACAATGAGCGGCATCTAGTAATACATCATTGTCACCCAAGTAATAATAATTAAATCGGTGATTCGATTAAGCCTTTCGTGAATAATGTTCTATGTAATATAATCCCTTTAACTTTAATATTATAGATTAAACTCGAGGCATGTAATGTGTCATCCTCTTCATAATTTAATCTTAGTTTTCTTGATCGATGAGTAGACTAATTAAATCAAATCAACATTTGAGCACGGCCGTGCATTTCTTAGTCTCACTCAAACAAGAGGCCAATAATATCGCTCCTAAAATTAGGAGGGTTAAATCTCATCTAGATCATTCATATTTCTCATACGATTCATAATATACCCAATGTCCACTTTTATCATCACCCGGTCAAAGGTAACTTTTAATGTAATCAAAGTATATTAATTCTCGTATAAAAATATAATGATTTCAAGTCTAAGGATCATTACACCATTATCACAGTGAGAATTACTTATGACACTATTAACATGTGTAATCTCACGGCGGGTCAATCCAGTGTCATGTACTCTTACATGCACCTATGTTTTGACTTTAGTATCACCATACCTATGACCAATGAGATGTGGTCATCTGTCAACAAACATACTAGTCTCTGTGCATTATTATTGTCCTTAAATAATAACACTCGACTAGGGATATTTAGGAATAAAGATACTATTCATATAATCTCATTTTTAAGTCACATACTTAAAGATATCGAATACGTATCATAATTCCAAGGACATTTATTATGCTAACATTTATAACGCAGTAAATAAAGACATAATAAACTAATAATAATAATTAATAAAACATAATTTATAATAATAAAATGTTTTCTTTAAAACATAAAAGTATTGTCTCTAGAGCACTAATACTAACAAGATATTGAGAGAAAATGAGAGAGGTAGAGATAAAGAGAGATAGCAGTATAGTTAGATATTCAGAGAGATGGAGAGGTAGAGAGATGGAGAGGTAGATATGCTGGTATTTATAGGGTGGAATGTTACTTGTAGCCGTTGGGAAGGGAGGCGGGGAGCCGTTGGTGGGTTGCAGAGTGCATGCTTGTAGAGGAGAGATCAACAACTACTGGACTAGAGGCAACGACTAGTGCATGTGCGAGTTGTGCCAATTGTGCGGGCCGGTGCGAGCCGTGCAGGCCGATTCAGGCTATTCGAGCCGTGCGGGCCAGTTCGGTTCGTACGGGTTACATGTATGTGCGATTCGGTTCAGCTCGCGAATCGGGCTGGTCCAGTTCCGGTTTTACGATTCTAGACTCACAACCGGCACTTACAATCGAATGAATTGTGCGGGCTTCGACATGCCTCGTTTCGGATCGAATGAAAAGGGTTGAAAAATGAGCCGGTCTCGGGCGGTCCGTGCAGAACCGCACGAGTGGCCACCTTTAGTTATGATGAACTACATTCATACATACATATATAAATAACTAATTTAATTAACATAAGGATGGACAATATATAGGAAAAAACCCAAAATTTCCTATGTTTGTATTATAAGTATGAAAAAACTATCTAATTTTATTAACACAAGGACGAACAATATATAGGAAAAAGCCCAAAATTTCCTATGTTTGTATCATAAGTATGAGAAAACTTACCACTGGACCATTAAGTACCGATGATTAAGTGACACAAATTCACACAAATTTTAATCCAACCCCATTCATGTAATCTGCAAGACACGTTTATAAAAAAATAGTGACAATATTGAAGAACTAATGAACATTTAAGTAAGTAATGAATATAAAGTAAATGATGAAAGTTTACCTTGACTAGGAGGACTATACACAATATTCGGAAAGTTTTTGTTTAAAATATTGATTAGGAAGATCCCATTGCCTTTGTATCTAAGAAACACACATATACCATCATTAAATTAAAAAAAATATGATATTGATGAGGCAAAATAACCCAAAAACACCCAAATTATCACCATCCAACATATAAATAACAAAAAATATACTCACAATATATAAACATATATATACAAATTAATATCATAATGTAATCACAATATAAAAATATTTACACAAACAAAAGGACTAAAAAAATATACAAACATAAACTCAAACAACAAATCACTCTAATTTGAACATATACAAACATTCGATCATATACAAACATATACAATTATAAATATAATACGAATAGTACTCGCTTGAATGAGAGGAATCGATTGGAGATGAAAGAGGGGTTTAAAACCGAAAAACAGATTTAAAATTGGTAAGACAATGAATAGGGGAAAAACTACGTATTTTATATATTAAAATAAGTAAACTTTTTACCGACAACACTTCTGTTGTAAGAAGTGTTAGAAGTGAAAAGTGATGTAAATGCCTTGTCAACGACGGCTAAGCAAAATGGATCTCACTTTCAACAATGGTCCGTAAAATCAGTTCGTCATAATCGCTACCTAGGGGTAGATTTAATAATGATGACTGTTTGTGAATGTTGATTCATATATTGTCGGGCCTTTAGTGTGGTGCATTACAATTTTTTACTCTTTTTTATTGTTCTTGACCAATATTAATTAACCAATTTTATAAATAGATGTATAACAAATTATAGTTTCTCCTACAAAACTTTTACTTGTATAAATTAAAATTTTCTTTTAAAAATGTCACCCCTTCGTACAATCCTTTATTTGAATTAATCAATCAAATTAGTTTTTAAAATTAGAAACATGTGTAATGCTATTTTACAAGTGAAAGAATAGGGAACATGGAGGAAATATGCCCACACCTTGCTCTCTCGTTGCCAAATGGTCAAGAACATGCTATGAAAATAGAGAAGGAGAATCAGTGGTGATGCTAAGAGGATAGTAAAGATGAGACTGAATATTCTCGAATATAAATAGAACTACTTGACATGGACTTACAATGAGGAGAGCTTACAATGAGGGTTCAAAATCAGAAGGTCACTTTTAACGTGTTCAAGGCAATGAAATTTCCAACTGAGGAAGAAGAGTGCTTTAAATTGGAGATGGTCGATTCTGTCGTCAATACAGAGATTGAACAACCGCTGAAGTCAGATACAGTGGAGAGAGTCTTGATAGGGGATTATGATATCGAAGACGAAGAGAGAGCAGAGCAACTTCAGTTGTTGAATGCACCTCCGTGGAAAAGAAAAATTGATGCGCCATTCGAATCTCTTGGATTAGCAGAGCTGAACAATTCTCAGGAGCGACTTAAACCATCTATGGAAGAAGCTCCTACACTTGAACTCCAACCACTGCAGGATCAATTGAGGTATGGTAAAGTGTACGAGAGCAACATGCTATATAAGGAGAAGGTTAAGGACTGGCATGAAAGAGGGGTGGTGAAACATTCATTTATGCTTGGTCAGCTAGTTCTGCGTTTCAAGTCTCGTTTCAGATTTTTTTCAGGAAAGCATAAGTCAAGGTGGTCGGAGCCTATCATTGTTAAATCAACATTTCTGCATGATGCAGTAGAGATTTTCCATAAGTTTCCGGACGAAGCGTTCAAGATTAATGGTCAGTGGCTGAAGCATGACGTTGGTAATACGGTGAACCGTGAGTCGACGTTCACCATTCTTGCGACTGGATGAAAACGGATTCACGTCAAGCTATTGACGTAAAACAAGCGCTTCGTGGGAGGCAACCCACGCAATTGTATAGTATTATACTGTGCCTAAGGGTCTTACTCACAATTTGGGGGAGATTGTTAGGCTCAAGACATGTCTGAATACCACCATTAACAAGCCTACACTATGTGACTATGTCACACTACATGACTTGGTGAAATCTATCACTGGGATATAGTATAGGTCTCTCTATATACTTGTCTTGTTCTCATGAACATTAGTTTGATCATGTATGCTCAGAATTATAATGAGCTTAGTGGGTTTCTTGCAATCTAGAATGTATATAGGCCTTTGAATAATTGTCCTGGTAGAAGTTCAGAATTGTTCATGCAGCAGGATAGAGTTAAATAAGGCCCTGAAGAAATAAGTTGCAGAAATTTGACTAAGGCATTATATAGCAAAGTCAGAATAAAGCTATGTCGTGAAGTCACCAATATCCATGTCGAGAAGTGTTAGATCGCATAGTCCATTTTGTACTATGTCGTGAAGTCCTCAAGACTCATGTCGTGAAGTGTTGAAGTCAGCAAAGTCAAAATGTACTAGATCGGGAAGTCCTCAAACAGCCTATGTCGTGAAGTCCTCAGAAAGCCTATGTCGCATAGTCCGCAAATGACCTATGTCGCATAGTCCTCAAAAAGTCTAGATCGCGAAGTCTTCAAATGACCTATGTCGCATAGTCCTCAATGGCCATATCGCGTAGTCTTCACAAGTGACAGCGTGTAGTCTGAAATGAAGTGGAGTTCACGATATCAATACTTAGCCGTTTACAACCAGACAAATCAAGGTACAGAACCAAGAATCAAGAGAGACAAATACTGAAGCATTTGTTCTAGCAAGGTGGTCCAAAGAATAGATGGCAAATCTACAGCTAAACTTGGAGAGAAAGATAAGAGACAAGAAGCTACAGAAACGGGAAAGACTCTGAAAAGCAGGTGGTCCTTCCTAACACAGTTAACTTCTTATGGCAGGACAAGTTGGACTTTCAGCTAGGGGTAACTGTGTAAACAGGGGTATGCCTAGTTTGTATAGGTGAATATATATCGTGCACACACCACTGTTAGCTGTAAGAGAGAGATACACATTGTTTTATCTTAAGCACTCTTTTCTCTGTAAGCAAAAACAAGGTACAAACTGTTCTTGTTTAGAAGCCAGAAATTCTGTTGTGAATTTTCGGAAAGCTATAGTCTTTAATTTACTTAATACAAAGTAGATTAAAGTGATTGTGTATGTTGTTCATTTTATGCATATTACATAGCATAATCATATACAGTTTATTTTAAGCTTCAAGAATCGAAAAATATCAAAACTATCCATTCACCCCCCCCCCTCTGTCTAGTTTCTAGTGGTATTCATTTCTAACAAGTGGTATCAGAGCGAGACTGTTAACGTATAAACAGGAAAAGATAAATAATGAGTTCATAGAAACTGAGCAGTATAAAGATTCCTCCCTTCAACAAGGAGCACTACATCTTATGGAAGAAGAAGATGTTACTTTTCATTAAAGCTTCAAATCCCATGTATTTAGATATTCTAAAGCATGGTCCCTTTGTTCCAATGATTGAGATTGGTGAAACAACTATAGGCATTGAGATAATACCAGCAAAGCATGTTCCTAAAGACCCCTCAAAATACACTGATCCTGAAAAGGAGAAAATAGCACTGGATGGACATCTCCAACTTATCATCTGTGAATCTATGGATTTCAACATGTATGGCACTGTTGCTCACTGCAGTAGTGCAAAGAAAATGTGGGATCTTATAGATGTGCTATGTGAAGGAACTCCAGAAGTAAGAAAGAACAAAAAGCAGATTCTGGTTTCCCAATATGAAGCTTTCATGGCTCAGCCAAAGGAGGGAATCACAAAAGTGTTTGAGAGGTTCAATAAGCTGATAAATGAACTCAAACTCTATGACAAACACTATGAGACAGAAGAGCTCAATATGAAGTTCTTGCTAACTCTTCCAGATCACTTGGAACCAAGAATCTCTTCCCTTAAAGAAAGAGATCTAACAAAGATTGGTTTTGATGTGTTATATGGTGTTTTGAAGACATATGAGCTAGAGTTGTTTCAAAAGAGATCTATTCAAGCAAAGCAAGGATTAATGGCCAACAATTCTTGTGCCCTTATTGCTGAAAATTTAGGTCAAAGGATGGAATCTCTTAAAGTCAGTCAAGTCAAGATTGAGGAACTGGAAAGTGATGACACTGGTGATGAAACTCAAGTTGTTTATGATTTGCCTGAGGAGGATGAGTTCTACAGCATAGATGAGCTGGACAAGATGGAAAACAAATCTTTTGCATATATGGCTAGGAGATATCCTAACATTAGGTTTAAGAGGAGGCAGCCATTCAAGTCCAAATTTAATAGTGGAAATGCTGGTGGTTCTAGTGGCTCAAACTCCTTCAATAAAGGGAATGGTATTGCTGGTGCTTCTAAAGGAGGATACAAATCAGGGAGTGTGGATAGGTCCAAAATAAGATGCTATAACTGCAATGAACTTGGGCATTTTGCCACTGAGTGCAACACTAGTACAAAACTGACCTTTTACGTTGGTTAAAAAGGTCATATACGTCGGTTAAATGGCGACGTATAGACAGGGGACGTATATAATATGTTGTCTTTTACGTCGCCCTTTGGGCGACGTAAAAGATGTAATATACGTTGGTTTATTATCCGACGTAAAAAACACAAAAACCGACGTATATAAATTTCTAAACACCGACGTATAAAGCAAAACAACCAACGTAAAAAGTCTATTGACCGACATATATTACTTGTTCTTTTACATCAGTTTGTTTAAACAACCGACGTATATAACTTATATTTTATACATCGCTGATCAGAATCGACGTATATCGTCAAAAATATTTTTTTTTTACCCTGTATCATGTTGCTTAAACCTGCTATAACCAAAAAAGTTGATCTTTCAAATTCATTTTGAACTCGGGAAAGATAACATAATTGGGCATAAATTCATTTTATTACTTTACCAAATGGTTCATAGCATAACTGTATTCATATACAATTTTCCAAGTCACGAAATCTATTGTCAGACTATCAAGTAAACTTCATAAAGCGATTGCATCCTTGATATTTAGATTTGTGCTATTTGTTACTGCCTCTCAAAATCCTCAAGTTTTGCCTCACTTTCTGTTTCACATCTGCATGAATCTTTTCTCCAAGCTCCTTCTCTAGTACACAACAAAATCTGTCAAGTTCTATGTATCAATGGCATCTCTCTTTTCCTTGTCTTCTTTTGCAAATCACTCAAAAACCATTTGTTTCACCTGTTCATCACATGCAAGACTTTCGATAAGAAAATGAGCTAATTAATTAATTTTGACTATAAGAAATTTCCTACATAGCAAAGGTTCAAAAGTTAACTACAAATATTAAACTATAACATACTTGTCCTCTATTTTAATTCGAATTTATTCTACTTAATTCAAAATTGGTAATTTACAGACATACCTTACTGCTCAATGTGTTAGCACCAGTAATTTATAAATATCACATAAAATCAAGACCAGGACTATAAGTGTCAATGTAGATAATTGTCATTTATATGCAACTTCATAAGTTATTTTGGTGTGGTAAATAGAAATAAGCTCGGTACAAATACGGAATGTCTTTGGTTCAGTAGGCATTGACATAAAATTTAAAATAATCCTACGGAGGGAGAGGGAGGGGAAGAGAGAGAGATCTTTATATACATACTATTTTCTTATTAATTGTATGGACTAAAACAAAGTAATAGTTTCTTGTTCAACATTTGCGATGAAAAATGTCTATATATATTCTTTTCTTATTAATTGTTTAGACCAAAACAAGTAAAATGTTCTCAAGAGTGCAAATTGCAAGTTTTCAGCATGTCCAATCTAGTTATATATTAAATTAATACCTTAAATGCAAAATGATCTCTTATTGTTCTCTTTCGAGCTAAAAATACTTTCCCGTAAGCACCTTTGCTAAGTGGATTGATAATCTCAAAGTTACTAATGCTTGTTTGTTCTTTATATTTAGGAGTTGACATCCTACTGGTCTGAGATGTATTCTCCGGCAACATTCCACTGTGACTTTTCACAATTATCGAATCTACTAGTTCACAAGCGAGCATATACTTTTCTTTGTATTTAAGGGTAAATGGTTAACTGAAAATTTCAGGTCATTCCAGAGATCGTATTCAGAATATACAACAAGGGTCCCTAATCTTGAAAGTTATTCTTTTAATTGCCGTAACCAGTGATGTAAATTCCAAAATTCAGAAGATGCACAGGTCCTAGCCTAGCTAATCATGCAAGTTATTCTTTTAGATAATCTAACTAGTGATACAAAAAGTTAACAAAGCATAATGGAACACATCATAAAACAAGATCACTATCTCAAAAACAAACAGACTTATATGCTTCACTCAATTTAGCATTCTGATATCCTCCTTAAATCGATCAGAAGAAGGTTATATATGTAGTGAGCTAATATTGATTTTGTTAACTACCTACCGGGACTTACATTACCCTTTAGCCAACATTTGATCATTCCATTGCAAAAGATGCAGCATTCAACCCATTGGCGAACATGGAAGACCTTTATATTTACTATGTTGTAAAATATCCTGCAAATATTCCACACAAGCATGTAAACACTCATGCAATCTGTCTACTGAAGGATATAATATCTGCTATGTATAAATACATAATTCAAGCTAGGTAAAGAATATATCATAATGCTCCGACTGAGGTTCAAATTTGAACTCCCCTTTCATCTGATCAAAAAGCTTACATCCTTTATTAACAAGCGCTGCATGGTTACACGAAGAAAGACAAGCCACAAAGGTAACACCATATGGCTCATATCCAGATTTAATCATCCGATTAAATGTTCGTAGAGCTTTCTGGCATACAAATTAAGAACAAACAGACATACAAATATAGTTAGATGCATGTATATATACATACATGTATACAATCAAATGAATTCACATCCTAAATTGTAGACAATTGATCGAAGTTGAATTAGGACACAGTTTAGACTAAATCACTTAGGATTTACAATTAGCTATGAAATGAAAGTGTTTTTAGGGCTACAACGGAGACGGTTTAATCTGCAGTTGTATGCCAAGTAAGCCTAGAATAAAATATATTTTTAACATACTTTCATACGTCGGTGAATTAAAATAACCGTCATATAAATTACTATTAGATATGTCGGATTTTATAAGTACGACGTAAAAAGAGATTTTATACGTCGGTATTTTATCAACTAACGTATATGGTAATCATATACGTCTGTTAATTACTTAACCGACGTAAAATATACATGTAAAAGATAAATATACATCGGCTTTTGAATAATACGATGTATAAGAATAGTATATACGTTGGTCTTGTACAAGTGCGACGAAAAATAGGCGACGTAAAAAGTCATTTTTGTACTAGTGCAAAAAGCCTAAACAGGTCAAAAAGGACAAAGCATACTTAGAGCTTGACGCTAAGTATGAAGCTCTACTCAAGAAACAACAGGGTAAAGCTTTTATTGCTGAGGGAAAGTGCTGGGATGACTCTGATGAAAAAGAAGAACAAGAGTACTCAAACTATGCCTTGATGGCATTTTCTGATGATGGTGATTCCTCAAGTCAGGTACCTATTCTTACTTCTCTTGATATGACTCCCTTTCAATATAAGCAAACTGTTGAAGATATGAGTACTGAGATATTCAATATTCACACTAGCATGTTAGCTGCCAATGAAGAAATTGATAGGCTAACTGCTAAAAATCTTGAGCTTACAGAAAAGAATGAAAAACTTGAGCTAATGGTTATGAGCCTTGATGGTTTGAAAAAGGAGATTGAGTATCTCAAAAACAAAGTGATTTGTGCTGAACAAATAGAAAAATCTCTTAGAGAACAAATTGCTGAAAATGAATTAAAGCTAAGAAGTTTCAAGAACTCCTCTGAACTCATTCAAACCTATCATAAGGAACACACTGAAGATTGCAAGGTTGGAGTTGGTTTTGACTATGAGAATGATAAAGGAAGGAAGAAGGCAAAGGGAAAAGGAAAAGAATCTTTTACAAACAAAAATGCCCCAACCATTTTGTCTAGTGTTGAAAAGTCCATCTTCAAAAAGAGTGTTGTTGAGTTTGATGAAGAACTATTGATCATCAAACAACAAATTCTTGAAGAAGATGAGGCTTCTAAAGACACTTCTTCCTCTCCTAAATCTGTGAATCAGAAAGAAACCAAAGAAAACCTTGTCAAGAGTACTAAAATCAAGAAAGAAGTTGTTAAGAAAAAGAAACAAAACAGAAATGGTAAGGTAGGTGTCAACAAGGGTAACAATTATGTTTATGTGCCTAATGCTCCTAGGAAACAATGTCAGAAATACCTATTTGTGAATCATTTGACTCATAAGTGCAGTAAACCTGAAATTGCTGAAGTTGATAGCCTGAGTAACCATTCTGTAGGCATGAACTCTATCCATGATTCCTTCTGTGGTAATTCTAACTGCATGACATGCTATGTGACTGTGATTGCTAATTGCTTATCTCTTAAGCATAAACTTGACTCTGCACAATCTTGTGAATCACACACACATTTGCACAATCACAGGACAGGATCCCCAATCAAGGTTGAGAGGATGAAAACTTCATGTGAGCCTAAGAGTGTAAACTCCAAAGC
The DNA here is from genome assembly GCA_030848705.1 of Heracleum sosnowskyi. Lineage (NCBI taxonomy): Eukaryota > Viridiplantae > Streptophyta > Magnoliopsida > Apiales > Apiaceae > Heracleum > Heracleum sosnowskyi. The sequence continues at coordinate 22,866,582 of CM061243.1, read as the reverse complement.
CACAAACAAAGTGAAGTCTCCTACTGTGAAGAATGCTATTTATGATAGAGGAATTGTTAACAAAGCTGTTTCTAAATCAACTGGACCCTACCAAGTGTGGGTACCAAAAACAACTTAGTCATTTTGTGAATGCAGGGCAACAGGAATAAAAGAGTCATTTGGATCTTGGACAGTGGATACTCAAGTCACATGACTGGTGATATAGCCCTGCTAGCACAATTTGAAGAGAAGGCTGGCCCATCAGTAACCTTTGGAAATGACAACATTGGTTATACAATGGGATATGGCAGTGTTAAATCTGGGAATGTCATAATAGAAGATGTAGCATTTGTTGAACGACTAAAACACAACCTCTTGAGTATTGGACAATTCACCAACAGGGGTTTCAAAGTGGAATTTGATGAATATTATTGTCTAATCTCAAAAAGAGGAAGTAGTGAAGTTGTTTTAACTGGTGTGAAGAGAGGAAGCTTGTTAGTAGCTGATCTCAAGGCTGCAGACAAGGGAGAAATTTGTTGTTTCTACACAAAGGCCACAAATGAAGAATTCTGGCTGTGGCACAAGAAACTGTCTCACTTGAATGTTCAGGCAATGAACTCTCTAACAAAGAGAGAACTCATCAGAGACATGCCTGCTTTGGAGTTTGTGCAAGATGGAGCATGTGAAGCATGCCAAAAAGGAAAGATTAAGAGATCAAGTCACAAGAACAAGTTGCTGTCAACCATCAATATCAACTCTATGCTCTCAGTGCTGTGGAAAAACCAGTATGGTGACAAACTGGTGGATGAGGTTCCTGTCTCCAATATTACAAAATTTGACTTCTCAAAGCTCAAGGACCAGGCCCTCAATCCTTTCAATTCTGAGCAGCTGTTTTCCAGGGTTGAAAGGTTGGAGAAGGAAGTGGCATCCTTGAAATCTGAAAACCAAGGGATTTCTCAATCCTTGGAGCTCCTCAATGCCAAAATGGATGATCAAACGAACTCAACCTCCAACATCTTGTTGGTACAACAACAAATGATGACTTCCATGATGAGAAGCATGAATCTTCCTATTCCTGGAGAAGCTCAAGACATCTTGTCTGATCCCAAGCCTAAGGGGGAGAAAGGAAATGAAGGTGTCATTCTAGAAAAGAGAGGGGGAGCTTCTACAAAGCAAAAACTGAAAGGGAAAGTTACATCAGAAGAGGAGCTCAAACCAATCACCTTTCCTACTGTTTCTGTCACCAGTCTAGCTGGCCAGAAAAGTAGTGTGACTACAACCTTCTACCCTGGCACATTGCCAAGTGATGTCTCTGCTCCTCTCATCTCAACAAGTGCTCAGCCTGTCAAAGCCAACACAATCACTGAGGCCAAGCTACAGGAAGTTGCCAACACAAACATCTATCATGATGTGGCCTTTCTGGAGTTTCTGAAAGCCATCCTCATCAGTGTACAAGGTGACACCAAGAACTACAGGAGAATGATCAAGGAAAACATAAAATACCTAACTGTGGTAGTCAGGAATATCAAGAATGCCTATCTAAGAGAATTTATCATGGTATCCAAAGAAAATGACCTTTGGCATTTGTCTTTTGAAACTCTGGAGAAGCTGAGATATTCTGAACTAGATGTCATACTAGAGCTAATAGAGAAGGAAGGTGACAACAACAGAATGCTGTATGAGGATTTGAAGAAGGACCAATTTTAAAGATTGCCTGAGGTCATCTCAAAACCAAACACAGTAATTTTCCAAAGCACCACCAAAGCAAACTTTATTGATCAGATTGTAGTTCCTGTACAGTTGGTGATGAAGAATAAGGACAAAATAAATGGGATACTTCAGATGCTCAGGGCAAAAAGAGGTTTCAGAACAGCAGAAGAGCTAGAGATGATCCAAACTCTTCAATCATTTCTCATTCATGGCAGAATTCCTGAGTCTTTAAAAGAAAGAAAGGACAGGAAGGATGACAAGGATGATGATGAAGATAAAAGTTATAGAAGAAGAGGTTAGTCAAGGAGTGATAAGGATAGTTCAAGTGAGAGTAGCAAGAGCAAAACCTCAAAGAAGACTAAAGATGTTGCTGATGACAAGAAGGACTCCCAGGGAAAGAAGGAAACTGTTAAGAGAAGTGGAAATCAGCAATTCAAGGACATTGCTAGCAGTACCTTAACCAAAACACAAGACTCTAAGTCTAGCGTGGGCACTGTTAGTAATGATCCTCCAAAATCATTACCCAAGACTTCTGGACCTGATTTGCCACAGAAGAAAATCCAAGCCACAACAGAAAAATCTAAAAGACACTTCCACAAAGTCACAGCTAGTGGAGTGTTACAGTGGATGAAAGGAAAAGGAATGAAGCTGCTTCCAAATGATGTGGCACTAAAGACTAATTCTCCCTGCTCCAGAAAGCTACCTCAAGTGAAGCATTTGAAGATCAAGAGTGTAGCCAGAAGGAAAAGGATAACAAAGAAGAATGGGGTAATCACTAATGTAGTAGGGATCAAAGTGCTTCCTCTAGATGAAGACTATGATGAAGATGCCCTAGCATTTTTGAGAGCTCAAAGAATCTTTGAAGTCAAAGTGAAGAACAATCATCTTGAGATCAAATACACTGATGGAAGGGAGAAAGAGATGAAGCAAGGAGGCTGGCAATACTTCTCACAATATGAGTTGAAAGAATAAATGCTCTACTGAATTTTGAAGAAAAGGAGGAGAGATTGTGGAAGATAGAAGTTGCTAGATTCATGAAGATGCACTCTGATTATGAAGAAAGCCTAAGGAAGCTAAATGAAGAAAAGAGGTGTCTGAAAGAAAAGGAGATGGCTGAGATGGAGGAAAAAACAAAGGAGCTGAGGAAGAAAGGGCTATGCAGGGTAAAACAAAATCCTTATATTGTGGAGTACAAAAATAATTATGGAGGAAAAAGCAAGATAAGGATGGAGTTTATAGATTCATATGTGGAAAGTGCCCTTAGAATAGCAGCTGAAGATCTAAAAGACTCTCCTCTCATTGAAGAATTGATTGCAAGAGATGAAATTCTAACGGCCATTTCAGAGATAAAGAAGAACGAAGAAATAAGGAAGAAGAAGGTTTATGATGATTTCTTAGAGAAACAATTGGAAACTGAAGCTATGTAGCTCAAGGAGAAATTCTGTAAGCCTACATTTCCAAGTTGTTATCAAATTCTGTTTATCCTTTTATCTTCTTTATATTTGTTCTTTTTATGTTAGTTAGGCTTGTTATCAGACATGAAATTATGCCTAAGGGTCTTACTCACAATTTGGGGGAGATTGTTAGGCTCAAGACATGTCTGAATACCACCATTAAACAGCCTACACTATGTGACTATGTCACACTACATGACCTAGTGAAATCTATCACTGGGATATAGTATAGGTCTCTCTATGTACTTGTCTTGTTCTCATGAACATTAGCTTGATCATGTATGCTCAGAATTATAATGAGCTTAGTAGGTTTCTTGCAATCTAGAATGTATATAGGCCTTTGAATAATTGTCCTGGTAGAAGTTCAGAATTGTTCATGCAGTAGGATAGAGTTAAATAAGGCCCTGAAGAAATAAGTTGCAGAAATTTGACTAAGGCATTATATAGCAAAGTCAGAATAAAGCTATGTCGTGAAGTAACCAATATCCATATCGATAAGTGCTGGATCGCATAGTCCATTTTGTACTATGTCGTGAAGTCCTCAAGACTCATTTCGTGAAGTGTTGAAGTCAGCAAAGTCAAAATGTACTAGATCGGGAAGTCCTCAAACAGCCTATGTCGTGAAGTCCTCAGAAAGCCTATGTCGCATAGTCCGCAAATGACCTATGTCGCATAGTCCTCAAAAAGTCTAGATCGCGAAGTCTTCAAAAGACCTATGTCGCATAGTACTCAAAGGCCATATCGCGTAGTCTTCACAAGTGACATCGCGTAGTATGAAATGAAGTGGAGTTCACGATATCAATACTTAGCCGTTTACAACAAGACAAATCAAGGTACAGAACCAAGAATCAAGAGAGACAAATACTGAAGCATTTTTTCTGGCAAGGTGGTCCAAAGAACAGATGGCAAATATACAGCTAAACTTGGAGAGAAAGATAAGAGACAAGCAGCTACAGAAACGGGAAAGACTCCGAAAAGCAGGTGGTCCTTCCTAACACAGTTAACTTCTTATGGCAGGACAAGTTGGACTTTCAGCTAGGGGTAACTGTGTAAACAGGGGTGTGCCTAGTTTTTATAGGTGAATATATATCATGCACACACCACTGTTAGCTGTAAGAGAGAGATACACATTGTTTTATCTTAAGCACTCTTTTCTCTGTAAGCAAAAACAAGGTACAAACTGTTCTTGTTTAGAAGCCAGAAATTCTGTTGTGAATTTCCGGAAAGCTGTAGTATTTAATTTACTTAATACAAAGTAGATTAAAGTGATTGTGTGTGTTGTTCATTTTCTGCATATTACATAGCATAATCATATACAGTTTATTTTAAGCTTCAAGAATCGAAAAATATCAAAACTATCCATTCACCCCCCCCCCCTCTGTCTAGTTTCTAGTGGTATTCATTTCTAACAATTGCCACAAAATTGTTAGTGGCAAAAGTAACACCACTAACTACGGTCTGCTTGTTCATGAGTGATGAAAATGCCATTTGTATAGTATAGAAAACTTGAGAATTGAGATTTAGAAATTAGGGTTCTTGAGCACAGAGAGAAGATGAAAAGCAAAAACTGATGTTAAGAGAGTAAACGGTAAAATTTAGAAAATCAAATGTATTTTGTTAAAACAAAATATTACTCTTAGTGACAGGTGGCATGCTGTGATTCGTGCACAAATAATTAGTGGACAAGTTACGTGCGTAATTAAACATAACTACAGCGCTTTTTATATGTATCTATATGTATATATCTATTAGTGTGACACACGAGCGCATACAGTTGTCCAACTAAAACTCAAACGTTTCTCATCAGTAACTCACGAAAAATCAGGCACAATTTAAGCAATGAAATATTGACCTGTACATTAGGATTGACCGGTTGACTTCCTGTCAGGATTGCGTCCTATCGGGATTTGATCAAAATTACATACCTTTCTGAATGACCATCAGGATTTGACAGTCATCAGGATTTCCTCACTGTAGCTTTCCTCAAAAATTCTCAAAATTCATCATTCTAAGTTCATTCACCAACTTGTTGAAAGTAGCTTCAGGTAGTGTCTTAGTGAATATATCAGCTAGTTGTTGATCAGTAGGAACAAAATGAAGTTCAATTGTTCCTTCCAGAACCTGTTCTCTTATGAAGTGATATCTAATACTGATGTGTTTAGTAAGAGAATGCTGAACTGGATATCCTGTCACTGCAATAGCACTTTGGTTATCACAATAAATAGGGATTTTTGAATGTGACAGGCCATAATCTAACAACTGATTTCTCATCCACATTATCTGAGCATAGCAACTTCCTGCAGCAATGTACTCAGCTTCTGCAGTTGAAGTAGAGATAGAATTTTGCTTTTTACTAAACCAAGAAACTAGTCTACCACCCAAAAACTGATAACTTCCTGAAGTACTTTTCCTGTCTATCTTGCATCCTGTAAAATCAGCATCTGAATAACCACACAAACCAAAATCTGATTCCCTTGCATACCAAAGGCCAAGTGAAGGAGTGGCTTTGAGATATCTAAAAATTCTTTTAACTGCAATCTGATGAGGTTCCCTGGGATTTGATTGAAATCTTGCACAAAGACAGGTTGCAAACATGATATCTGGTCTACTTGCAGTGCGATACAATAAAGAACCAATCATTCCCCTGTAGTGAGTTACATCTACCTCGGCACCTTGATCAGAATCAAGTTTAGTGGCTGTCGCAATGGGACTACTTGCAGTAGCACAATCTTGCATGTTAAACCTTTTCAATAAATTCCTTATATACTTTGACTGATTGATAAAAATGCCATCATCAGTCTGTTTAACTTGAAGACCAAGAAAGTAACTCGTTTCTCCCATCATGCTCATTTGATATCTTGACTGCATAAGCTTGGAAAACTTTTCACACAGCTTATTGTTTGTTGACCCAAAGATGATATCATCAACATAAATCTAAACTAAAAGCAAATCATTACCATGATTCAAATAAAACAGAGTTTTATCAATAGTACCTCTTTTGAATCCACTTTCCAGTAAGAATTGAGTTAATGTTTCATACCATGCTCTTGAAGCTTGCTTTAGTCCATAAAGTGCTTTATCCAATCTGTAAACATGATTTGGATATTTTGGATCAATGAAACTAGGAGGTTGTTCAACATAGACTTCTTCCTCCAGTTCACCATTTAAGAAAGCACTTTTTACATCCATCTGGAAAACCTTGAATTTCTTGTGGGTTGCATATGCTAGAAAGATCCTGATGGCCTCTAGTCTTGCAACAGGAGCCAAAGTTTCATCATAGTCAATTCCTTCTTGTTGAGAATACCCCTTTGAAACTAGCCTTGCTTTATTTCTGATAATTACACCATCTGAATCAGTCTTGGTTTTGAAAATCCATTTTGTACCAACAATTGACCTATTCTTTGGTCTTGTTACTAGTTTCCAGACTTTATTTCTTTCAAATTCATTCAATTCTTCTTGCATTGCAGTGACCCAATCAGCATCTTTAAGTGCATCTTCAACTTTCTTAGGTTCCTCCTTGGATAGAAAGTTATGATATAGACATTCATTTTGAGTTGCACTTCTTGTCTTAACACCTGCATCAGGATCTCCAATTATCAAATCAGGAGTATGATCTATTGTCCATTTTCTTGCTGGTGGTAAATTATTCCTTGATGTAGATGCTCCCCCTGGATTGGTGTTGTCTTGATTAGAAGAATTTGAACCATTAGAAGCTCCCCCTGAAGTATTACTATCTCCTCCTGATGAATTATCAGGATCATCATTTGAATCAGTATCTGAAGAATTCTGTCCTGATGATTGAGTAGACTGAGAATTAGTAGCAGATTGTTGTTGCTCCCCCTCAACATTTGCATTGCTAGTAGTGTCTCCATTATTAGTGTCATCAGAATTAGCATCATCAGAATTAGTACCATCAGTATTAGCACCATCAGTATTTGGTGCATCATCAGGATTTGGTGTGTCATCAGGATTTGATGACCCATCAGTATCTGATGTAGTGTCAGTATCTGATTCTTGTTCTTCAAGTTCCTTGATAGCTTCATTTTCAAAAACCAAACTATCATGAGAGTCTTCATTCAGTTCAGTTATCTTCTTATCATCAAAAGATACATGTATTGACTCTGTGACAGTCTTTGTTCTCAAGTTAAAAACCCTAAAGGCTCTAGATGCAGGATAGCCAATGAAAATTCCCTCATCAGCCTTTGTTTCAAATTTCTCTAGCTGTTCAGGATGAGTTTTGAGAACAAAACATTTACAGTCAAACACATGCAGATGCTTCAAACTAGGTTTCTTCTCCTTGAGCATTTGATATGGAGTTACACCATGTCTGTTTATTAGTGTGAGATTTTGAGTATAGCATGTTGTATTGACTGCTTCTGCCCATAAATAGGTAGGCAATTTAGCTTCTTCCAACATAGTTCTGCCAGCTTCAATAAGAGTTCTATTCTTTCTTTCAACTACTCCATTTTGCTGGGGTATGCCAGGAGCAGAGAATTGTTGAATAATTCCTTTGTATTTGTAGAACTCTTCGATCTTTGAATTCTTGAATTCAGTACCATTATCACTCCTCTGTATCTTGACTTTGTACTTTGTGCATGTCTCAATCATTCTCACTTGGTCCAACAGTATCTCAGGAGTCTCATCTTTTCTGTGCAGAAAATACACCCATGTGAATCTTGAGAATTCATCAACAATTACAAGAGTGTACCTTTTCTTACTGATGGACATTATGTTGACTGGTCCAAATAGATCAAGATGTAACATGTGATATGGTTCACCAATAGAGGATTCAGATTTACTCTTGAATGATGTCCTTCTCTGTTTTTCTTTTTGACATGCATCACAGAGTCCATCAGGAGTATACAAAGCTTTAGGTAATCCTCCAACCAAATCTTTCTTAACTAACTCATTGATATTGTTGAAGTTGAGATGAGAAAGCTTCTTGTGCCAATTCCAACTTTCATCTACTAATGCTTTACTGATGAGACAAGTAGGAGAGCCATCAGTATTTGCTTGAATGTTGGCTTCATAAATGTTACCATGCCTGTAGCCAGTGAGTGCAACCTTTCCTGATGCTTTGCTAACTACTTCACAATATGTGGAATATAAATTGACATGATAACCTATGTCTATGATTTGACTAATACTCAACAGGTTGTGTTTTAGTCCCTTCACTAGAGCTACTTTTTCAATGATGACATTGCCAATGATTATATTGCCATATCCCAAAGTTTGTCCAATGTTTTCATCTCCATAAGACACAATTGGGCCAGCTTTCTCCTCATATTCTGATAACAGGGCTTTGTTTCCAGTCATGTGCACTGAACACCCACTATCCATGACTAACACATTTTTCCTTCTTCCCTGCAATCAGAATAGAAATACACTAGTTAGAATATTTAGAAACCCACACTTGTTGGGTTCCTTTTCCATGCATTATAATAGATTTAACAGCAGAAGACTTTTTGACCTTAGTAGTCTTGACAGAATGAAATCCATCAGGATTTGCTTTGTCAGTATCAGTATTAACAGATGCATGCTTCACATTGACATTCTTAGATTTACCAGAATTTGTACTTTTATTAAACTTAGGTAAAGGCTCATAAAAGTTATGGTACAAATTATGGTATTCTTCACTAGTATAAATAGAATGCCATTTACTGCCACAATAAAAACAAGACTTCTGTGGTTTATAAAATTCTGATCTATTCCTAACATCAGACCTAGGAATCTCAGTTATTTTCTTCTTACTCTTCCTACAATCAATAGCAAGATGATTAGAGTTACCACAGGTATAGCAACACTTTCTTGGTGCATTTGGGATAAACTTATAATTATTCTCTTTATTAATCCCAACTTTACCATTCCTGTTTCTTTTGATAGTAGGTGAGTTTTGTTTCCCTGTTACCTCACACACTTTCTCCTTAAGTTGTTTTTGAGACAATAAACCTATATTCTTCTTAATAGGTTTAGACTTAGAATTTGAGACTTGTTGAGCAGAAGTAGATCCCTTTTCAAAAGTAAAATTGAGATCTTTACCAAATACAAATTTGACAGGTTTAATCTTTGTTTTGGTCTTGTCTATAACATGTCTATAGGTCATTGGGTTAAATGTCTCATTTATAACAACTTTTTCTTTCAACTTCTTATCTTCATCTGACTTATATCCAAGACATTCTTTCCAAGTCTTAGAAGTATTAATCTCATGAAATTTTCTTCCAGAGTCTGTCCAGGTTCTGATTTTCTCATTAGCAAACTTAAGTTCTTTCTCAAGAGCAGTACATTCTTTTTGTACTTCTTGCATAAAAGAAAATTCAGCTTCTAAATGCTCATTCCTTTTCCTAAGTTCAGACATCTCAGATAAGATCCTAGTATTTTCAGTAGATTAACTTCTAAAGCTAATATGAAATGACTTTAGAAAACGTCTTAACTCAGAAGCATTATCAGTATCAAAATCAAAAACAGTATTTGGTACCTTTTCATCAGGAACGGCAGTTTCATCAGTATTGGCCATTAGGGCATAGTTGACCACCTCAGTGTCAGATTCTGAGGAAGAGTCCATCCAATTCTTGCTTGATGTGATGAGTGATTTAGCCTTCTTGCACTCAGTTGCAAAGTGCCTCATTCCATTACACTTGTAGCATATAACCTTTGATTTGTCAAATTTGTCACTTTTGTTGTCCTTTTTAATGTACTTGTCTTTGTCAGCATTGAAGATCTTTTTCTGGAAGTTGCCTTGTCTTCTAGCCTTCCTGAACTTCATCTTCTTGAAGCCCCTGACTATCATAGCAACCATCTCTTCCATGTCTGAATCAGTGGAATCATCATCAGTATTGACATCAGGATTGCCATCAGTATCTGATGATGAGTCATCGGGATCTGACTCAACTATTCTTGATTTTCTTCTAGAGACCTCCACAGCTTTTCCTTTTGATTTAGCCTCAACATTCAAGGATATAGACTTTGCCTTGCTGCTTTTCTTATTCTTCCTTTGTGTTAGATAAGGATTCAATGATCGTCAGGATCTAGACTTCAACTGATCAGGATTGTTGACGTCATCAGGATTGCATGGTCGTCATGATCAGAATGAATATCAGGACTGGGATCAGGATTGATCATCAGGACTGGAAGCTGATCAGGATTCCTACTTCGAGTTATATTTGGAGTCTAATTAAATAAGGAAGATTATTCTGTCGGTTCCTGGTTTGTAGTAATGAAGCTTTCGATTATGGATAGGTTTCAATCTTTGTAATTGATTAGGACTTATCATTGATAGAGAAGGTGTGTAGTATATAAACACAGTTTTAGGATTTGGTTCAAAGAGCGAAAAAGAATCAAATGCATAGAAGCTCTTAAGAACATAGAATTTCTTGAGAGAGTTTTTGTAAACTAGCAGCTCTCAAGAACACAAAATTTCTTGAGAGAGTTTTGTAACAGTTTTATATCAGATTTAATAAAGCTGTTATTATTCTTTCATATTTGTGATTCATATCTTATTAAGTCGAGAATCTTAAACAATTGTATTCAACCCCCCTTCTACAATTGTTTATTACTGGGCAACAATTGGTATCAGAGCAAACTGATTTAATTTTGAATCAGATACGATCTAAGATGTCGACAACAAAGTATGAAAGCATGAAAATTTCCATCCTGAAGAAATCAGAATATTCAACATGGAAGGTTAAGACGCTGATGTACCTGGAGGCTATGGATCCTGATTATCTGGACAGGATTCATGATGGACCATATGTTCCTACCAGATTCGTAGAAAGAACAGATACTGTACCTGAACATTATGTGGTCAAGGCTAAAAGTGAATGGACTCCAGAAGAAAAATCTCATGTACCCAGGGAACCAAAGATAAAGAATATACTGCACAATAGTCTTGATGTTGTCATGTCAAACAGAGTGATTGCATGCAAGTCTGCAAAAGAAATCTGGGATACATTGGAAACTCAATGTCAGGGATCTGCATTTGTCAAGAAGAACAGAAGGGCTCTCTTGATTCAAGAATATGAACAATTCGATGCTAGACCTGATGAGAGCCTAACTGATTTATATGATAGATTTCTGACACTCCTTAACGACCTATCTTTAGTTGGCAAGGAATATGAAAGTGAAGATTCAAACACCAAGTTTCTAAGAGCTTTACCAGAAGAATGGGATACGCAAACATCAATCATTAGACATCAGCATGATCTCAACACTGTGTCTCTTGATGAAGTCTATGGAATGCTAAGAACTCGTGATCTTGAAGTTCAACAGAGAAAGAATAAGAGAGGCAACAAGGCAAAATCTATTGCTTTGAAGGTAGAGGCTAAATCAAAATGAAAAGATGTGGAAGTCTCAAAAAGGAAAACTAGAGTAGCTGAGTCAGATCCTGCTGACTCTTCATCAGATACTGATGGCAATCCTGATGCCAATACTGATGATGACTCTTCTGACTCAGACATTGAAGAGATGGTTGCTATGATTGTCAGAAACTTCAAAAGGATGAAGTTCAGGAAAGCTAGGAGACAAGGCAACTACCACAAAAGGACCTTCAATACAGATAAAGACAAGAACATCAAAAAGGATAGCAAAGGTAGCAAATTTGACAAGTCAAAGGTTAGATGCTACAAGTGTAATGGTATGGGTCACTTTGCCAGTGAGTGCAAGAAGACAAAGGCACTCATCACATCAAGAAAGGACTGGATGGACTCTTCCTCTGAATCTGATAGTGAGGTGGTCAACTATGCACTGATGGCCAATACTGATGATACTGCTATTCCTGATGATAAGGTACTTAATACTGTCTTTGATTTTGACACTGATAATGCTTCTGAGTTAAGACGTTTTCTAAAGTAATTGCATATTAGCTTTAGAAGTCAAACTGCTGAGAATACTAGAATCTTATCTGAGATGTCTGAACTTAGGAAAAGGAATGAGCATGTAGAAGCTGAATTTTCTCTTACGCAAAGAGTACAGATAGAATGTGATAATGCTAAACACATGTATTTAGAGATGAAACTTAAATGTACTACTCTTGAAAAGGAACTTGAGCATGCTAATGAGAAAATCAGAACCTGGACAGACTCTTGTAGAAAATTTCATGAGATTAATACCTCTAAGAATTGGAAATAGTGTCTAGGATATAAGTCAGATGAGGATAAGAAACTTAAGGAGAAAATTGTTATTGATGAGGCAGTTAGTCCAAAAACCTATTGACATGTTATAAACAAAACCAAATCTAAGATTACTCCTGTTAATTTTGTTTTTGGTAAAGATTCCAATTCAACTTTTGAAAAGGGATCTACTTCTGTTCAAAATATTAAAGTTATTAAGTCTAAACCTGTCTTGAGTAAAGTCACTAAGAATGTAGGTTTACTGTCTCAGAAACAACTTAAGGATAAAAACTGTCAGGTAACAGATAGGAAAAAGGAAGCTACTGTTAAGAGAAACAGGAATGGTAAAATTGGGATCAATAAAGAGAATGGTTATAAGTATATCTCAAATGCACCTAGAAAATGTTGTTTTAACTGTGGTAACTCTAATCATCTTGCCATTGACTGTAAAAAGAGTTTAAAGAAAAGTACTGAAATTCCTATTTCTGATGTCAGGAGTAGATCAGTATTTTATAAACCACAGAAGTCATGTTTTCATTGTGGTAGTATATGGCATTCTATTTATACTTGTAAAGATTATCATGATTTGTACTATAACTTTTATGATCCATTGCCTAAGTTTGATCATAGTACAAAGTCTGATAGAATTGAGAATGGCGTAGTGAAGCATGCTTTTGTTAATAATGAAACTGACAAAGCAAATCCTGATGGAGTGAATCCTGTCAGGACTGCTAAAGTCTTAAAGTCTTCTGCTGCTAAAATTAATAAATTGCATGGAAAAGGAACCCAACAAGTATGGGTTCCTAAATGTTCTAACTAGTGTGTTTCTATTCTGATTGTAGGGAAAAAGGAAAAATGTGTTAGTCATGGATAGTGGATGTTCTGTGCACATGACTGGAAATAAAGCCCTGTTATCAGAATATGAGGAAAAAGATGGCTCAACTGTGTCTTATAGAGATGGCAACATTGGACAAACTTTGGGATATGGCAATATAATTATTGGAAATGTCATCATTGAGAAAGTAGCTCTAGTGAAGGGACTAAAACACAACTTGTTGAGTATTAGTCAAATCACTGACAGAGGTTATTATGTCAACTTCTATTCCACATATTGTGAAGTAGTCAGCAAAGAAACAGGAAAGATAGCATTGACTGGCTACAGGCATGGTAACATTTATGAAGCCAACATTCTCTCAAATACTAATGGCTCCCCTACATGTCTCATCAGTAAAGCATCAGTAAATGAAAGTTGGAATTGGCACAAGAAGCTTTCTCATCTCAACTTCAACAATATCAATGAGTTGGTTAAGAAATATTTAGTGAGAGGATTACCTAAAGTTTTGTATACTCCTGATGGACTCTGTGATGCATGTCAAAAAGCTAAACAGAGAAGGACATCATTCCAGAGTAAATCAAAATCCTCTATTGAAGAACCATATCACATGCTGCATCTTGATCTATTTGGTCCAGTCAACATTATTTCCATCAGTAAGAAAAGGTACACTCTTGTAATTGTTGATGAATATTCTAGACTCACCTGGGTGTATTTTCTGCACAGAAAAGATGAAACTCCTGAAATACTGTTGGATCATGTGAGGATGATTGAGACAACCACAAAGTTCAAAGTCAAGATACTGAGGAGTGATAATGGTACTGAATTTAAGAATTCAAAGATGGAAGAGTTCTGCAAATACAAAGGAATTATTCAACAATTCTCTGCTCCTGGCACACCTCAGCAAAATGGAGTAGTTGAAAGGAAAAATAGAACTCTTATTGAAGCTGGCAGAACTATGTTGGAAGAAGCTAAGTTACCTACATATTTCTGGGCAAAAGCAGTCAACACAGCATGCTATACTCAAAATCTCACATTGATAAATAAACATGGTGTTACTCTTTATCAATCTCTCAAGGAGAAGAAACCAAGTTTGAAGCATCTGCATGTGTTTGGCTGTAAATGTTTTGTTCTCAGAACTCATCCTGAACAGCTAGGAAAGTTTGAAACAAAGGCTGATGAAGGAATTTTCATAGGCTATCCTGCATCAAGAGCCTTTAGAGTTTTTAACTTGAGGACAAGGACTGTCATGGAGTCAATACATGTATCTTTTAATGATAAAAAGATAATAGGATTGAATGAAGACTCGCATGATAGACTGATTTTTGAAAATGAAACTAACCAAGGAAACTGAAGAAACTGAATCAGATCCTATCAGTTCATCAAACATTGATGACACTTCAAATGTTAATTCTGATGATGCAGACAGTAGTAATACTACTAGTAGTGCTAATGTTGAGGGGGAGCAACAGCATTCTACTACAAGTTCAGAGTCAACTCAATCATCAGGACAGAATTCTTCAGATACTGATTCAAATGATGATCCTGATAATTCATCAGGAGGAGATAGTAATACTTCAGGGGGAGCTTCTAATGGTTCAAATTCTTCTAATCAAGTTAACACCAATTCAGGCGGAGCATCTACATCAAGGAATGACTTACCATCAGCAAGGAAATGGACTACAAGTCATACTCCTGATTTAATTATTGGAGATCTTGATGCAGGTGTTCAGACAAGAAGTGCAACTCAAAATGAATGTCTATACCAAAGAAAGTTGAAGATGCACTCAAAGATGCTGATTGGGTTACTGCAATGCAAGAAGAATTGAATGAATTTGAAAGGAATGAAGTCTGGAAACTAGTACCAAGACCAAAGAACAGGTCAATTGTTGGTACAAAATGGATTTTCAAGAATAAGACTCATTCAGATGGTGTAATTATCAGAAACAAAGCAAGACTAGTTGCAAAGGGGTATTCTCAACAAGAAGGAATTGACTATGATGAAACTTTTGCTCCTATTGCAAGACTAGAGGCCATCGGGATCTTTCTGGCATATGCAGCTCATAAGAAATTCAAGGTTTTCCAGATGGATGTGAAAAGTGCTTTCTTAAATGGTGAACTGGAGGAAGAAGTATATGTTGAACAACATCTTAGTTTAATTGATCCAAAATATCCAGATCATGTTTACAGATTGGATAAGGCACTTTATGGACTAAAGAAAGCTCCAAGAGCATGGTATGAAACCTTAGCTCAATTCTTACTGGAAAGTGGATTCAAAAGAGGTACTATTGATAAAACTCTATTCTATTTGAATCATGGTAAGGATTTGCTTTTAGTTCAGATCTATGTGGATGATATCATTTCTGGGTCAACAAACAATAAGCTGTGTGAAAAGTTTTCTAAGCTTATGCAGTCAAGATATCAAATGAGCATGATGGGAGAAATGAGTTATTTTCTTGGTCTTCAAGTTCAACAGACTGATGATGGCATTTTTATCAATCAGTCCAAGTATATAAGGAATTTGTTGAAAAGGTTTAACATGGAAGACTCTGCTACTGCAAGTACTCCCATTGCTACAGCTACCAAACTTGATCCTGATCAAGGTACTGAGGTAGATGTAACTCTCTACAGAGGAATGATTGGCTCTTTATTGTATCTCACTACCAGTAGACCAGATATCATGTTTGCAACCTGTCTGTGTGCAAGATTTCAAGCAAAACCTAGGGAACCTCATCTGATTGCAGTTAAAAGAATTTTCAGATATCTCAAAGGCACTCCTTCACTTGGCCTTTGGTATGCAAGGGAATCAGATTTTGGTTTGTGTGGTTATTCAGATGCTGATTTTGCAGGATGCAAAATAGACAGGAAAAGTACTTCAGGAAGCTGTCAGTTTTTAGGTGGTAGACTAGTTTCATAGTTCAGCAAAAAGCAAAAGTCTATCTCTACTTCAACAGCAGAAGTTGAGTACATTGTTGCAGGAAGCTGTTGTGCTCAGATAATGTGGATGAGAAATCAGTTGTTAGATTTTGGCATGTCATACTCAAAAATCCCTATTTATTGTGATAACCAAAGTGAGATTGCAGTGACAGGAAATCCAGTTCAGCATTCTCTTACTAAACACATCAGTATTAGATATCATTTCATAAGAGAACAGGTTCTGGAGGGAACAATTAAACTTCACTTTGTTCCTACTGATCAACAACTAGCTGATATATTCACCAAGCCACTACCTGAAGCTACATTCAATAAGTTGGTGAATGAACTTGGAATGATGAACTTTGAGAATTTCTGAGAAAAGCTACAGAGAAGAAATCCTGATGACTATCAAATCCTGATGACTATCAAATCCTGATGGTCATTCAGAGAGGTATGTATTTTTGATCAAATCCTGATAAGACAAAATCCTGATTGGAAGTCAACTGGTCAATTCTGATGTACAGGTCAGTATTTAATTGCTTAATTTGTGCCTGATTTTTCGTTAGTTTCTGATGAGAAACGTTTGAGTTTTGGACAACTGTATGCGCGTGTGTGTCACACTGATAGATATATACATATAGATACACATAAAAAGCGGTGCAGTTATGTTTAATTACACACGTAATTTGTCCACTAATTATTTTTGCACAAATTATAATTTCCCACCTGTCATTGAGAGTAATATTTTGTTTTAACAAAATACTTTTGATTTTCTAAATTTCTGATTACTCTCTCTTCATCAGTTTTTCATCCTATTTCTCTCTCTGTGTTCAAGTACCCTAATTTCTAAATCTCAATTTTCAAGTTTTTGATACTGTTTTAATGGCATCTTCATCATTCATAAACAAACAGACTGTGGTTAGTGGTGTTACGTTTGCCACTAATAATTTTGTAGCTATTCTAGACCATCAGGAATTATCCAATGAGTTTCACATTATTCAAATTTTGATGCTCTTCCATCAGGATCTCTCAAAATTGGGTACTCTCTAATTCATTCTACAGTGTTTGATTATGGATCTTTTATCTTAAAAGCTTTAAGTGATAGGAAATCAGATAAATTAGGTTCTGTCTGTTTTCTTAGATTTTTACAGTTGATATTTAATCACTTATGTCCTAATATTGGTTTTGAGGACGATGTAGTTCTACCAATCTGTAGAATTACTGAGAATAATATTAAGTCCTTAGTCAACAGTGATAAGGCAAATGGTTTTATTGGTAATGCTTTCATTCCTGATGAGGTTAGGTTTTTCTTACATCAGAAAATGCCTACTTGTTATGGATTGCTTTCTCATGCTATGGGGCAAGGCCAATCACACCTTGTTCCTGACCTCAGCATACCACCTAAACAGTCCAAACAGTCAACAACCATCTCTAATGTCTCTCAAAAGACTTTAGTTATAAAATCAAAGAAATCAGCTAGAAATGATGTGTCTGGAAGGCAATCAGGTTTGAAGGATTTTTCCTCTACACCACTCACTAAAAAGAAGACACAAGGGGGTGTACAAGGGGTCCTGGTGAAGAAAGCTGCTAAGGGTGTTGAGGCTGTTTCTGTTAAAAGAAAGTTAGTGCTCAGGGATGAGACTGATTCAGAGGATGATTTACCTATATCCTCTATAATGAATGTGAATAAGGAAGTTGTTGATACTGCTATTGAAGTTGTGGTACCATCATCAAAACCACAGAAGAAAAGGACATTATCGAAAAGCAGGTATCATATTCCTTCGAAAGTGCAAATGAAGGGTACCAATATTCAGACATCAAATCCTGATGAGTCATCTCCTGATGCTCTAGAAAATCCTGATGTTGGTATTCCTGATGCAAAAACGAAAGTTGTCTCTATCTCAGACTCTCCAGCAAAGGCTTCCCCATCTGCAAAGATT
The DNA here is from genome assembly GCA_030848705.1 of Heracleum sosnowskyi. NCBI lineage: Eukaryota > Viridiplantae > Streptophyta > Magnoliopsida > Apiales > Apiaceae > Heracleum > Heracleum sosnowskyi. The sequence continues at coordinate 22,848,647 of CM061243.1, read as the reverse complement.
GTTGAAATTTCATGGGAGAAGGTTGCTGAGACTGCTTCAAAGCTTGGATTTTCACATCCCTTGGAGAAGAAAAGGAAAGCAGCAGAGATAGTTTACAACAGACAAAAGAAGCTGAAAGGATCTAGCCCACAAGAACTTGAATCTCAAAGTGATTCAGCAGCTCAGACTAAAGATCCTGCCACACAAGAACCACTCAATCAAAGTTTGGGTGAAGGCTTAGCTATTGGAATGGTTCCACAAGAACCACTTTCTCAAAAGGAGAGTGAAGACATCAACATTCCAGTCACACAAGAACCATCTTCTCAAAGTGAAGATGCAGGCACAACTACAGCTTCTAGTGAAAGATTGGTCAAGGACACTGTCAATGAGGGAAGCACACAAGAACCTCCAACTCAAAGTGTTGAAGCAGCTTCAGAACCTCATGCTACACAAGAACCATTGGTAACAGATACTGGTGAGGCGATTTCCGGTGGGATTTCCTCAGCCGTATTCATGCTTTTCTGGGTTTAATCTTTATCGTTTGAAGATTTTCTGGGTTTGTCGTTGAAGTTTTGAAGATTTTCTGGAATTCTTCTTTCAAGTTTTGAAGATTCTAGAAATTTGCTTGAAGATTTGAAGTTTTCTGGGCTCATTCTTTGAAGATTTGAAGATTTCTGGATATTTTCTTTGAAGATTTGAAGATGTCTGACCGCAATGCTCAGCGCCTTCCAAAAATGAATCAAGCTTCGAAGAGAGGTATCACTATTCGTTCTTCTCATATGTCTTTACAAGATATGATTGTTGAACGTGGTGATGATTATCCCTCCGTGTCGCATCTAGATTCTTTTGATTGTAGTAATAAGTTTCATGAAATTGACATGATTAGGAATTATAATAAAATGTATAGAGTTAAAGCTCCCTATAGGCTTATCCCAGCTGGCCCAGGAGATCGTTCTTGCCATTGGCGTCCTGATGCTCTCTGCATTTATAAGGACGCTATTGTTGCAGGGGTTAGATTCCCTTTTCATGACTTTATTCCCAAGCTTTTAGCAAACGTTAGGATTAACCCTTGCCAACTTCCCCCAGATGCCTGGAGAATAATTATGTGCTTTATTGTACTTTGTTTAAAAAACAACTTTCCTCTTTCTGTAGCTTTGTTTAGGAAGATTTTTCAGTTTAAAAATAGTTCCGCAATTTCCCTGGGTTGGGTTTATATTAACTATCGCCCTTCAACACCTCTAATTTTCCATCCTAAATCCATTCCTGATAACAACCCAAGATGGAAAAAGGAGTTTATGTACTTGGTTTGGGAAGGAGGGGATTGGGGCACCTTATTCCGTAGATCATTCAGTAGGGTTTCAGATGGTAGCCCCAACGATATTGTCCTGAATGATGAGGAGGCTCATGCTTATGCCGAGCTCACCAAGGACAACTATGCTACATTGGCCTGGAAGCTCCTGGATGAGTTTCAGCTTAAGTCCCTGGGACTTTCGAGCGTTTCGGACAAGGGTAACTCCCATCCCAAACTTTCTTTTATTTATCTAAGATTTCTTATACCCACTGTTTCTTTTCTTGTGTTTTTGCAGCTGCGGCCTTTATTTATCTAAGATTCCCTAGATGGAGAAACAGCTAGGATGAAGAGGGCTCGTTTGGGAGTGAAAGATCCTCGGGCTGCTTCAGGTGTCCCAACCTTTTTAAGGCCTCACGAGGATACTGTTGAGGAGGTTGAGGCCCCTACCTCGGCCAAGAGCTCTGTTTGGCACCCCAACTGGGGTATCAGGAAGAAGGACACAGTCATGGGGGTGTCCAAGCATGCCACGAAGTGGTCTTATAATTCTTTGACTTCTTTTGACTACAAGGATTTTGTTTCTAACTCCACTCTGGAGGGAGTGGAGCATGCAGGTGCTCAGGCTATTGCTGCTGTAAGTTCTTTCTTCCCTTTTTCTTTGTAGTTTTAATACATTTCAAGTTTCTATCTTGACTCGTGATTTGTTTGTAGGCTAATGCCAACTTCCAAGGGGCTCTCTTTCAAGCCAAGGTTTGGCGCTCATCTTCAGAGGCCAACCAAGGCAAGTTTGAGAAGTCCCAGGAGGAGGTGGGCTCTTTGAGGGCCACACTGGCTAGGAGGGAGAAAGAGCTAGCTGACTCCCAAGCTGAGCTGGTTGCACTTAGTAATGGCAAGGATGACTTCATCGATGAGTACCTTGACTCCCAGGAGTATAAGGACTTAATCGGTCAGCATGACGAGCTCCTCTTCCCAGTTCAGTTTACTAAGGGATGGGATGGCGCTTTAGCTGAAGTTCTAGAGAAGATGCCTGGATCACTTATCATTTCTGACTTTCCAAGCCCTTATGCTCCTACCCCTTTAGAGGTGGCTTTGGCTAGAGAGGATGATATGGAGGAAGACGACAGGATTCTGGACTTAGGGCATTCCTCTCCTCCTGGTAAGACAATCGGCATTGATTCTGCAGCTACTCACTCTAGTTCTGGCTCTAACTCAGAAAAAGAGGAGGCTGATACCAGCGACAAGGGGGTGATGCATAGTTTGTAGTTTTATTTATGGCCATTCATGGCTTGTACTAGTTTTTATGTATTTCCAGCCTACGGGCTTAACTTAACTTTTATTTAAGTCTTAACTTTGTTTTTCTTCCAGCTTTTTACACTCTTGATTTTGCTTGCTTAGTTAACATGTCTATCAGAATGCAATACACATAAAGTATAATGAAAATATAAGAATATGGAATTCATAACTTTGAAAATGGGTTCAACCCTTACATAATACTCAAGTTTAAAAACTTGGATTGGTTTCGTCGACCTTATTTCTACTTATCCTAATAGTGAGTCCAATCTGGACTTAAACATAATAGACTTTCAAGTTTGCAGCATGCCAAGTCCTTGGCAATTCAATCCCTTCCAGGGTTTCCAATTTGTAGGAGTCTCGACCAAATACGTTCTTGACGCGATATGGTCCTTCCCAATTTGGGGCCAACTTGCCTTTTTGTCCAACTCCGGATGCCTCAATCTTTCTGAGGACTAAGTCTCCTTAACGGAAGAATCTCTCTTTAACCCTTAGGTTATAGTAAAAAGATGCCATTTTCTGATGTTCAACTATCTTGGCGTTTGCCTCATCCCTAACTTCATCAATTAGATCTAAAGCTAGCCTCAAGCCTTCTTCATTTTCTTCTGGCTCATAAGCCTTAACTCTTGGAGACGTGTGAGTAATCTCCACTGGAACCACTGCCTCTGCCCCATATGCCAACAGAAAGGGGGTTGCTCCAGTGGTGACTTTACAAGTAGTACGATATGCCCATAGTATGGGGAGCAATTCGTCTACCCAAGTGTTTCTAGAGCGTTCAACTCTTTTCTTTAATCCATCCAGGATAATTCGGTTGGCAACCTCATCTTGCCCATTTGCTTGCGGATGGGCAACAGAGGTAAACCGTAACTTGATATCATTCTCATCACAATATTTCTTGAATTCATCATTGTTAAACTGAGTTCCATTGTCTGTGACCAAGATACGTGAAATCCCGTATCTGCATATCACATTTTCCCAGAAGAAATGCATCACCTGCTTGGTGGTTATCTTGGCTAAATGTTTAGCCTCAATCCACTTGGTGAAGTAGTCGATTGCTACTATCAAGAATTTTCTTTGCGCACTTGCCATTGGAAATGGACCAAGTATATCCATCCCCCAATTGGCGAATGGGATAGGTGAGTTAATGGATGTCATCATCTCTGGTGGTTGTCTAACCACCGGTGCATGTTTTTGGCACCGTTCACACTTCTTCACGTAGCTTTTAGCATCTGCAAGTATACTTGGCCAATAGAAACCTAGACGAATGACTTTATGAGCAAGGGCTCTGCCCCCCAAGTGCTGCCCACAAATTCCTTCATGCACTTCCCTTAGGGCCAATTCTGCCTCTTGGGGTCTCAAGCATTTCAGATAAGGAACAATGAACGACTTTTTGTATAGGATTCCCTCAATCAGGGTGTACCTTAGTGCTCTCACATACAACTTTCGTGCTTCTGAGGTGTCGTTGGGTAACCAACCAGTTTCCAGATGAGATTTGATGGGATCCATCCAACAGCTAGCAACATCAATAGGTGCTACCAACTTTCCATTGATGCTTGGGATCTTCAAGACTTGGAAGTATACACTTCCAGCGTAGATCTCAATTTCTGAAGAAGCAAATTTAGACAAGGCATCGGCCTTCATGTTCTCTTCCCTTGGAATGTGTTCCACATAGCATTCATCAAACTGATTCATGATGGCCTTGACAAGTTTTAAGTACTTGGCCATGACTTCATCTCTGGCCTCAAACTCCCCATTTACTTGGGAAACCGCTAGCCTCGAGTCTCCACATACTTTCAGAGTTTTAACTCTCAAGGCTCCAGCTAGCCCTAAGCCAGCTATCAGGGCTTCGTATTCAGCTTCATTGTTTGTCATTGGGAAGTCAAGTTTTAGTGCGTACTCTATGAGAAATCCATCAGGACTTTGTAGCACCAAACCTGCTCCACTTGATTTTGTTTTTGATGCCCCATCAAAATAGGGCACCCATTATTCCTTAAATACCATCTATTCATCTTGTTTTTCAACTTCTTTGCCCTCCAAGGGTACTACTTCCTTCCCCCCAACTTCTTGGTTGTCGATGGTACACTCAACCATGAAGTCAACAAGTGCATGTGCTTTAATGGCCGTTCAAGGCTTATACTTGATGTCGAACTCTCCCAACTTAACCGTCCATTTGATCAGTCTTCCGCTGACCTTAGGACTATGCATGATGTTTCCTAATGGTTGGTCAGTCAAGACTTCTATCTTATGCGCCTGAAAGTACGGGCGTAGCTTTCTTGAGTCCATGATCAAGGCTAAAGAAAACTTTTCTATCAGAGAGTAATTTACTTCTGCTCCGTGCAGAATTTTGCTCACATAGTAGATGGGTTTCTAAACCTTTGATTTTTCCTTCACCAAAACATCTCCCAAGGCGGTGTTTGAAACTGCCAAGTATAGATAGAGCGTTTCTCCAGGTTTTGGTTTTGCCAACAATGGTACTTCGGTCATGTATTTTTTCAAGGCCTCAAAGGCTTCTTGACTTTCTGCTGTCCACTCAAAATTTTTCATGTTCTTCAATGCTTTGAAGAAGGGTAGACACTTTTCCCTTGACTTGGAGATGAACCTTCCCAATGCTGCCACTCTCCCAATGAGTTTCTGAACATATTTAACAGAGTGCAGTGGTTCCATATCCATAATTGCTTTAATTTTGTCGGGGTTAGCTTCAATTCCTCTTTTGGAAACCATCAGGCCTAAAAACTTACCCGAGCATACACCGAAGGCACATTTAGCTGGATTCAACATCATCTTGTGGTGCCTCAGCACTTCAAATGCTTCTCGCAGATGGGTTATATGATCGGCCTTATCGAGGCTTTTAACCAACATGTCATCCACATAAACCTCTATGGTTTTTCCAATCAGGTGTCCAAAAATTTTGTTCACCAATCTTTGATAGGTTGCCCCTGCATTCTTAAGTTCAAATGCCATGACTAGATAACAGAAAACACCAAAGTCAGTGATGAATGATACCTTGGAGATGTCATCTTTATGCATTTTAATTTGGTTGTATCCACTGAAGCCATCCATGAAGCTAAGCATCTCGTGTCCAGCTGTGGCATCTATTAAGGCATCAATCCATGGTAAAGGAAAGGAATCCTTAGGACATGCATCATTCAAGTTAGTGAAGTCCACACACATCCTCCATTTTCCATTGGCCTTTTTGACCATCACTGGGTTAGCCAGCCATTCTGGGAATTGTATTTCTTCAATAAATCCGGCCTCCAGAAGCTTTTCTACTTCTTGTTTAATGGCCTCCTGCCTCTCTGGCGCAAAATTTCTCTTCTTCTGTTTCACCGTCTTTCTTTCAGGATCCACATTCAATTTGTGGGTTATCAATTGGGGATCGATCCATGGCATTCAGCCGCTGTCCAAGCAAAAAGGTCATTGTTCTCTTGAAGAAAAGATATGAGCTTGTTTTTCAATGGTTCAGGCAATAATGCTACAACATAAGTCACCTTTTCCGGTTCACCAGGGACTAAGGGAATTGGGATTAAATCCTCAGCTGGTCTCCCTCTTCGGTCCTCATTGTCACTAGTATCTATATCTTCAATGGGGAGAACTTGCCCCCCGATTCCATCAGGCCTTAACGCGGCTACATAACAGCTTCTAGCCATCTTTTGATCTACACGTTCTTCACCAATTTCATTCCTCGTTGGGAACTTGATTTTCAGATGATAAGATGAGGCAACGGCCTTAAACGCATGAAGACCCGTCCTTCCTAGGATTGCATTATAGGTCGAAGTGGCCTTTATAATTATGAAGTTCAACATCTGAGTACACGTATTCGACCGTTGCCCCATCGTCATTGAGAGTTGGATAGTGCCTTCCACCTTTGATTCCACTCCATTGAATCCATATATGGGCATATTTGAGGGTGTCAACTGAGAGTTAGTATAGCCCATCTTGATAAAAGCATCATGGAACAAGATGTCCACTGAAGCTCCATTGTCGACCAAGACTCTCTTTGTTTAAGAATTCCCTATCACAGGCACGATGACTAAGGCATCATCGTGGGGAAACTTCACTCCCTCCGGGTCTGAATCATCAAAACTTATTGATACTTCTGTTCGGGCACGTTTTGTTGCTTCTCCCACCTCAGTCATTACTTCTCGAGCATAAGCCTTTCTTGAGTTTCGGGAGGACCCAGCAGTAGTTGGCCCTCCAAATATCATGTTGATTGCCGACCCTTGGGGCTTGGGATTTCGATCTTGATCGTTGTCCCTTTTGTCATAGTCCTTCCTTTCATAATTTCCTCTTTGACTCCCTTGATTTCCATCCTTGGTGAATTTATTGAGCTTTCCTCTCCGTATCAGAAATTCAATCTCATCTTTCAGTTGTCCACAATCATCGGTGTCGTGACCAACTTCTTTGTGGAACCGACAAAATTGGTTTTGGTTCCGTTTGGACATGTTAGCCCTCATTGGTTTCGGCCATTTGAGATCCTCTTCCTTTGCTATCTCCATCAGAATTTGACTCCTGGGAGTATTCAATCTTGCATACTCTGTAAACGTTGGGCCAAAATTGTTTCTCTTAGGTGGAGAATCAGAACTTTTTGACGTTCTAGGAAACTTTTCCTTGACGTCATACTCCTGTCTTTCCTTTCTCTTCTTTGGATTTCCACTACCACCAGTAGCGGGTTCATGCTTTCTCATACTTTCTTCAGCCTTGATGTACTTTCCGGCTCTATCTTGGAGCTTCAACATGCTCTCGGGTGGATGTTTTGCCAATGATCTTTTGAAGTGATCATCAGTAGTTCCTTGCTGTAGGGCTATCATAACCACTTTGTCCTCTAAGTCCGAGACTTTCAGAGCCTCCCGAGTGAATCGGTTGATATAATCCCTTAGGGCTTCATTCTTTCCTTGCTGGATTCTCATGAGTGATGCAGAATTTTTCTCATGCACTCTTCCACTAACGAATTTATTGATGAAAGCTTTGCTTAATTCCATGAAAGACCCGATAGAGTTGGGAGGAAGACGGCTATACCAGCGTTGGGCCATGCCTGCCAAGGTTTGTGGAAACGCCCTACACTTGACCGTATCATTGGTTGACTGCAATAGCAGTGCATTGGAGAAGGTTCTTACATGATTTGCGGGATACCCCGTTCCATCATAAGCTTTGATCGTTGGCATCTTAAATTTCCTGGACATGGTAGCTTTCATGATGTCTTGAGTAAACGGTGGTGTAGGATCATCAGGATCTCCTAGGGGTAACAAAATACTAGTGTAATAACCCGAATTTTTGGTAAAATTTAAAAAAAAATTATTATGATTAAGTGCATCAGTGAATAGTGAATTTGGTGGACGAATTGTGATTTTGAAGATTAAGAAAAAATTTCATGCCACCTATGTACGAGACGTAGTGTGGATATTCCGAAGTCATATTAGTGATCTACGGAGTAAATAAGTATATGCCTAGACGATCGAAATTCAGAAATTCCAAATTTTATTTTGGAGTAATATTTGACCGGGCAACGAATTATACATTATTATATTCAAGAAATGAGATATTAAATTTGAGGATTTGAGGATTTAATATTTTGGAATTTTATTATATTTGATTTGGGAATATTCGAAGAAACACGAGAACATTTTCTAAGAACAAGGAATAAAGACGGAATAGATAAGGGATGTTGGAGTTAATATTGATTTAAGGGATTGTGCCACAGTGGAGTAATAAAATGCAACATATAAGCTGTAACGTATTGATTTTATTAAAAGAACACAAAGACGATCCAATTGGTGCAAGAAGAAAAACCAAGGTGTCATGCATGAAAGTCAACCAGAAAGCTAGTGGTGTATTTGCAACATTGGAAAAAATGGGGTTGTTTGATGAGAGGCCAACACTTGGACTAATGAGAGAGCAACAAGTGGACTAATGGGTGGTTAACAACACAAAATAAAAGATGCATCCAAGTGAAAAACAAAACAAAAGTAAAGATGAGCAAGAAGCTCTCCAATCTGCCAACCAAGAACACAACTCAAAGAAAAATTCATATCTCCACTTCTATCCATCCATAAATCACCAAATAGTTACAGTAGCTTCTCCACTCCATGGGTAAGGTTCGTTCAAAATTTCATGACAAACAAAGGGGTGTAGCCTAGTCAAATCCCTTCCCCAAGTGGAAGATTCCAATCTGCCCTGTTCCTGGCAGATTCTGCCACCGATCTGAAAACGCCCATAAGTAGAGCTTCAAGCATTCCCTGGTGATGATCTAGGACTCAAAAGAAATCCCTTCAAGATCAGAAGGTGTGGTAAAAGATTTGAGAATGAAACTCTTATTGTTCGATTTTATATGATTTTTACAAGATGGTGTGTTCTAGGATGATTAGTTACTAACTTAATTTTCATATTTTGTTTCTTGATGGTTTGGCTTCCAAAGGATGTTCTAAGCAAGGTTTAAGAGTTGTAAAGTCTTTAGAGCACTTCTAAGCTTCAAGCCAAGGTATAAATCTTTGGAAACCCCTTTGATGAATATTGTGTTTTAATGGAGTTTTGATGTGGTATGCATGTTTAGAGGCATGAATCTTATGTGGTTGTTATGAAAATGGAAAAATAAGTATTGTAGCTCCAAGACCTATTGAGGAAGTGAGGAAGATGATGAATGGTGTATATGAGTCTTGGGTGTTGGTTGAATGCTTATTTGGGTTGGTTAAAAAAATTGGATTATTCGATTTTAAGCCGTCGTAATGCCCGATTTTCGGTAACTCTAAAAACTGCCTAGAATCTGAAACCCTAACTGCCCCTTTTGGTTCAGTTATGAACATGAGTGTGTAGAGCTATGTTTCTGGTTTACGTGAGCGCAAGAATCATGTCAAAAGAGTTTACGGTTTATGAGATATGACCATTTTAGTGAAAGTGGTTCAAGGAATGAGATTGCAGAAATGTACCAACTTTGTGGCTATCTTTGAGACCCTTAAGAGTTGTTTCAAAATATGAAATTTTGTATTGAAGTGCCAAGGTCAGTTACGAAAGTTTGTACGAAGGTTTCGAGTCCAAAAGATTATTTTTCGATTTTATAAAAATGTGTTAGCCGAGGTTGCGCAAGTGAAAATCACTAAGAACATGACTTAGAAACCAATGTTGTAAATGGTTAAGTATAACATGTATTCGAGGATCGATTTCGGACTAAACCTACGACTTAAGTAATTGTCGATTAACATGGACTTAGTATGAGCCTATATCGAGCTAGTAATGCCTTGGTTGTGTTTCGCTTACGTGTCTAAGCAATGGGTACAAGTGGATTATTCAGGGGATTAATCGTGCGTTTTCTTTGACTTTGTCTAGATTGTCCGACATCGTCGCGAACCCCTGTCACTTCTCGAGCATCAGGAAAGTTTCTAAATCTATACTTTGAAGTATTGACTATATAATACTGCTTTTTCCATGTATAAAATTGGACAGTTTTGCGATGTATCTTATTTCTTGTTGAAATGGATTTGACCTTTGGATTATATAAAATCTTTTGAGTTAAGTAGTTATGAACCGGTTTACCTGGTAGCTCTAAATATAAGAGCATATTCATTGTTTTCGACTCTAAATCGGGAGTCAGTATTTTGAGATATGTAGATAGCCGTGGAAACCCGGAGGGATTCCATCGGCAGAATACTATGTATTTTGAGGATTGTTATTCGAGTGTGACATCATTCGAGGAATGATATTTGCTTACTATATCTTTCAAGGAATGTTATTTGAGTATTATCTCGGTCAAGAAATACTATTTGAATACTATTTGAGTTATAAATGCTAATGGAAGGCATAACTGTTTTCGAAAGTATATATTGTGATACTTGTTTTATGATTTAATTATGGGCTTCTAAGCTAAATATGGGATATTAGTTAGAAGCCAGGTTTTTATAAAGGCCCTAGGTAAAACCGTGTATGATTTTATTCTTTAGACCGATAGTAGTTATATTTTCTGTATATGTTAAAGATTATTTTCCGATAAAGATATCGGGCAATTATTATTCAATGATTATTTATTTAATGAATATTATTTTAAATATTCATTCAAGGTTTATTTATTTAATGAATATTATTTTAAATATTCATTCAAGTTTTATTTATTTAATGAATATTATTTTAAATATTCATTCAAGGTTTATTTATTTAATGAATATTATTTTAAATATTCATTCAAGGTTTATTTATTTAATGAATATTATTTTAAATATTCATTTAATCATTATTTATTTAATGAATATTATTTTTGAATATTCATTTAAAGTTTATTATCTAATAAATATTATTTGATTATTTATTAAACACTTTCAACACATTTTGAAAATGAGTAATATTATTTAAAGTTTATCATCGACCTTCAATAATTACGAAGGGTACTCTAAGCTGTATTATTAATTATTTTAAATCAAAAAGAGGTTCCCAAAACACCGTTTTTCCATTTAAATCTATCTTTTAAGAGGATTTAAATACTCGCTCATCTATCAAAAATATGGGAAACCTGATTTAAGTGACTGCTACTCATTTTAAACTCTCAACTCAAAACTGTCCGGGGACAGATATTTTCTCTGAGCAATTTAACTGCTGCAAGTCAAATGTTGTGTTACCACCTCAACGATCGAGGGGTAAATTGAAGGAACAAGTCGATATCCATTAACAAGCATCGCTTGGGAAATATTGGAGAATCTTCCTTTCCAACCTAGATATAACTACTTAGTGGAGTCGTATCAACAAGTATTACACTTGGGGAAAGGAAGACGGTCTTTACGTTTCAGAGTCATGGATTTCATCCGAACTAGGAGTGGTGTAAGTGGTCCAGTTGCGCCGACCCATCCATTTTATTGCCCCAAATGGGCCGGGAGATCTGGGAAGGCAGTAGACAATGTCAGGCTGTCGTGATTCTTCCATCTACATGTAGAGAACATAATTTTGTTGTACGACCTGCTACTGATCATAGTAAGGTTGGTACGACGGGCGCGGTAGCAACTCCGGTATTAGTTCATCATCCATTTTGGATAATTCTGCAACATGTATTGAAAGGGACTACGGATGACATCCTTGGTACAGGTTTACCGATCATGTTGGCAGGGGGTTCTGCAACATGTATTGAAAGGGACTAAGGATGACACCGTGGTACAGGTTTACCGATCATGTTGGCAGGGGGTTGAAAAGTGTTCAAAAATGAAGTTAAAATAAATCCTTGCAACTTCATCTTTTACTTTATGAGTTATGACTCTGATAAAACCTTACTCAGATTATATATGCATAAGTGGATTTTGGGTTACGGAACATTATATGAAATTTTCCTCGTAACTTCATCTTTTATATCATATGACTCTGTGGATACCTTACATAACATGAGTTATGGTAAGGGAGTGGTTTATAATGAATCACCTTATAACTTCATCTTTTAAGTTATATGTTGATATTCTGCTTACATAGCAGATATTTTTCGGAAAGGTTATATTGGTTTACTTTGAAACCTCATCTTTTATATTATACTAGAACTTTGTTCATAATATAGCAAAAGTTTGCAGAAATATTATGAAATGATATTTGAAATATAACAATGGTACCGTTTTTGGAATACATTCCGATAAGGAAATAATTTCAGTATCGAGATATTTTGACAAATTATTATCTTATACCCGCTTTATTCTGGGTTGAGTTAAAGGCAGGATTATGCCATACTTTAATTACCTTGCTGAGCTATCGCTCACTCTTGCTATTGTTTCATAAATATTATATAACAGCGAAGTAGGATACCAAGGATTCGGCGCACATCCCTCAGGCGAGTGGCAAGCGTAAGGTAGTCTCATGAGCAGTTTCTAGCAGTGATCCTGGAAGTAGTGTGAACCAGTCAGATCAAGCTGGAGCTTTTGGTATTCATCTTATGTATAGATATGAATGGTATGAGAGGGTGGTGAGTATTACAAGGCTAAGTTGGTAATGTACCATTACTTAGGAGTTGTATCAGTAGCCAATTTCAAAAGACATTTGGGAATTGTAATAAAGATTATTTATTCCGCAACGGTTGTATTTGTGTCGTTTCTGAGACTCTAACATGTGTGTGTGTGTGAGAGATATATTCATTGTGGGGTCATAAGCAGATGAATTGTGTCTATTGTGAGTAAAGCAGGCAAGGCAAGAAGTAAGTGGATCGTGACTACTCTAAATCCCTGACCCCGGATTTGGGGCTGTTACAGAAATGGTATCAGAGCGTTAGGTTACAGTCCTCAGAAATGATAGGAGATCGAGTCTTACAATACCCTTAATAATGATAAGAACATCTAGAGCTCAGATTGAGTTCATAGTCGAGTTAAAGGACATGACCCTGACTGTTTAAGATGAAGCCCGAGAGGGGACTTCTTCTGGGAAACCGTACTTAGGACTTCATGGTTAGTCACCTCGATTCGTATGAGTTATAGATTGATGGGATTCTGAGATACCAGACCCCGAGGCCTTCGAGTGGGCAATTGATGATGCGTTCCTTGAAATGAACGGAGACCCCATAAAGGAAGATCCATAGGAGGATCTAGAGGAAGACCCCATGGTGGGTCAAGGAAAAAGTCTTGTAGAGAACGTGTTGATTGATAAAGATGTGGTATGTTACTTGAGGTCGTATAATAGGACCGGACGAACCTTCAGAGGACAAATAAGTGACGAGACGAGAGTTTAAGGATCGTTTATGATTCATCAAGAGATATGACAAAGAAAATGGAGTAGAGTCTCCAAAGCAGAAGAGGTAGAGGCAGTATAGCCAGTATCAGTGGATTGATTCGACTTGAACGAAACCTGTTACCCGTAGTTGGTTATAGTTGCCTATAAGGAGGCGGCATACGTAAGAACCAAGATGTTCAGATTTCCACGAACGATTAGGGGTACTTAGTTGCCTAGAATAGTGGAAGGAATTGTTTTGGCTATGAGGATAGGACAGAAAGGTCGGAAATCAGATCCGAGTATTACTAGTGGGTAAATAGATTGATCAAATTTCCCTGATTTTGGAAAGAAATTCAGCAAATTTTGGCAAACCTTGTCTTTCTGATTACCAGAGGATGTCACCAAAGAGGGTGGAAACTAGAGCGAACCCTGTGGATTGGGTAAGATGGCCGCTATATGGGTTGGTGGACAGACCCTGATTGCTACAATTGATTGTAGAGATAAAATGATGAAGTTGAGATTGGACGGTAAAGGCGAAATGTATTTAAGGACTAAGACGGACTGAGAAATTCCGGGATTGACTTAAATGAAAAGGCTATTGTGCCAAAAGTGTTAAGCTTATGTAGCACACGGGATTGATATGGGAGAAGGAATATTGGGTATAAGGATTATTGAAATAGAGACCGGATTTAAACTTGTAGTTTCTAACGATCTTCCGAAGTACCGCCCATTCGACATGTGGAATTGTCATTGCTATGGGCGACGACGGTATCGAAGTCTTCTTATAGAACAGAACGCTTACTTGAGATGTTTGCGCCTAGTCGAATAGAATTCCCTGCGATTGCAAAGGTCTATGATTGAATCCTTAGCGACTATTATGAGTCGGCAATAACGTAAGTATCGAGCACCTTAGGGTGTGAATGGAGAAGAAAAGTTTTAGAATCGAACGATTATCCGTTAGAGGAGCCGACATAAAAGGCATCCGTAGAAACCTTGGCAAACCTCCCCAATCTATAATCTATCTTGACCTCTTCTTAGAGAGAATTTCAATAAAAGATATACTCCTTCTTCGAAGTTGTTTTATAACACTTGTGTTAAACCATATTCAGTTTCAATTGTGCCAGAGGCTGTCACAATGCCTACTTTCAGGTTTTCGAAGCCCTGTCAAATGATGTTATTTAAGCTTTCACTTTTCTTCAAATAATGAATGACCCTATGGTGATACCTCACCACTTGTTTGTTGAATACCAGTATCTTTACGGCTATCCTTTTCTTGTAAATCGCACCTTTGGAATCTGTTCAATTTTAATCCAAGGTGTTCCTTTGAGAAATATTGTCGAAAGGCGATAATCATTAAATTGATCTCCAATTGCTTTCATACTTTTCAACTTCCACTGAGACGAACAACCCTATACTTATAGGGGCTACAAGGACTATCTGTCTATGTGATAGAAGTCTGATGGGACGCCATCACTTGTAAGTTGTGAAATACAAGAAATCTAATTACCTTTAGTAATGTCTCAATCGAGGCACACAACGTTGAGTTCTTATGATCATGTTGATCTCTCGGTAAATTCTCTTACCTCCAATAAGGTTACCTTAAAACTCATAACCTTATGATCACCAGTGTGTGACGTTTTCCTTGATATGGGAGCTATCTTTTCAAGGCCCCATAATTTTTGTTATCCTCGTTGAATTCCAGGGGAGGCCAGAGCTTGGCTCAAAGAAACAAAGGAATCATTTGAGATACTGAGTATTATAGAGAATAATATTTAAGGGACAGAAACCGATTCAGAGATTATTGAATATAGTCCAGACTAAGAAATTATTATGCCAGAGATATGAGGCTTAATTAGCTCTTATGGTTGATGCCAAGAAAAGAGACACCAAGTATACAGGAAACTACAGTGATTTTGGGAGACTGTACAAGATCTTAATGCGCTACCAAACATCGATTGGGATGACATGAGAATGAATAACGAGTATTCAGGTTCTAGTGCCGCATCTCCTGTTAGCCTCAGTGGGAATGAAAGAGTTAGCAACTCAGTTACAAGAATTGCTGGGCAAGAATATGATAAGACCCAGTGTACCACCGTGGAGAGCCCGGTGTTGTTGTAAGAGAGAAAAATGTTAGCACAAGATTATGCATCGAACCTCGAGAGTTGAATGAGGTCGACATGGAGAATTGGTGCCCTTGTAAATGATTGTTTGATCAGCGGAAGAACGCTGTGTATTCCAAATTTATTTAAGAACTGGATATCACCAGTTGGAAGTTAAATCCGAGGATATACCCAAGACTGCGATTCGTACTAGGAATAGACACTTCGAGTTTTCAGCGAGGTTATTTTGGGTTGACTAATGCACCCACAAATTTTATGGAATATAATGAATTGGCTTTGAATTATCTGTGATAGTAGATAACATGAGATGGAGAAATGGCTAGAATTGACCTAGGATTATGACTGTGAGATACACTACCATCCGGAGAAGGCCAATGTGGTGGCCGATACCCTTAATTAAAATGAGACAGAGATGGATTCCGAATGATCGGGAATTAAAGGATGAGATTTTACATAAAACCCAAGTTAGTCCAACAAACTAGAAAGACAAAAGATTTCACCAAAAAACGGCTAGTGACAGCCAAGACAGACAGAGAAAGTATGCGGACTAAGCCCGCGAGTATAGAGATAGTACTGCTATTGATAAGCTAAATGGCATGTTGATGGATGACAAGCAAGTTTATGTTGGGGTATTTTTCTGTACAAACAAGATAGAGAATATGATGTTAGAGATTCGTGATGCTAAAAGATATCCTCGTGGAAGGAATTAATGAGATTTGGAAAGAAAGGGAAGTTGAGCCCGAGATTCATTGGGCCATCTGAGATTTTTAAAACGCGTCAGGAAGGTGGCCTACGAGCCAGCCTTACCCCACCCCCCAAACTTGTAGAATGGTCATAACGGGGTTCATGTGTCAATGCTACGTCAGTATACTATAGATGCCCGACATATGTTAGAGTACGAGCAGGTAGATATACAACCTGGTCTGACTTACAAAGAACAACCTGTGGAAATCACGGATAGAAAAGAGCAAGTGCTAAGAGACAAGGTTGCCAAGCTAGTGAGAGGTTTGTGGAAAACCAAGAGGTGGAAGAATCCACTTGGGAGTTAGAAAGTGTAATGGGAGAGAAGTACCCCAGTTATTCCTAAGCTGATTCCGGGACGGAATCCTTTTAAGGAGGGGAGACTGTAATAACCCGAATTTTTGGTAAAATTAAAAAAAACATTATTATGATTAAGTGCATCAGTGAATAGTGAATTTTGTGGATGAATAGTGATTTTGAGGATTAAGAAAAAATTTCATGCCACCTATGTACGAGACGTAGTGTGGATATTCTGAAGTCATATTAGTGATCTACGGAGTAAATAAGTGTATGCAAAGACGATCGGAATTCAGAAATTCCAAATTTTATTTTTGTGTAATATTTGACCGGGCAGCGAATTATATATTATTATATTCAAGAAATGATATATTAAATTTGAGGATTTGAGGATGTAATATTTTGGAATTTTATTATATTTGATTTGAGAATATTCGAAGAAACGCGAGAACATTTTCTAAGAACAAGGAATAAAGAGGGAATAGATAAGGGATGTTGGAGTTAATATTGATTTAAGGGATTGTGCCACAGTGGAGTAATAAAATGCAACATATAAGCTGTAACATATTGATTTTATTAAAAGAACACAAAGACAATCCAAATGGTGGAAGAAGAAAAACCAAGGTGTCATGCATGAAAGTCAACCAGAAAGCTAGTGGTGTATTTCGCAACATTGGCAAAAATGGGGTTGTTTGATGAGAGGCCAACACTTGGACTAATGAGAGAGCAACAAGTGGACTAATGGGTGGTTAACAACACAAAAGAAAAGATGCATCCAAGTGAAAAACAAAACAAAAGTAAAGATGAGCAAGAAGCTCTCCAATCTGCCAACCAAGAACACAACTCAAAGAAAACTTCATATCTCCACTTCTATCCATCCATAAATCACCAAATGTTTACCGTAGCTTCTCCACTCCATGGGTAAGGTTCTTGCAAAATTCCATGACAAACAAAGGGGTGTAGCCTAGTCAAATCCCTTCCCCAAGTTGAAGATTCCAATCTGCCCAATTCCTGGCAGATTCTGCCACCGATCTTAAAACGCCCATAACTAGAGGTTCAAGCATTCCCTAGTGATGATCTAGGATTCAAAAGAAATCCCTTGAAGATCAGAAGGTGTGGTAAAAGATTTGAGAACGAAACTCTTATTTTTCGATTTTATATGATTTTTACAAGATGGTGTGTTCTAGGATGATTAGTTACTAACTTAATTTTCATATTTTGTTTCTTGATGGTTTGGCTTCCAAAGGATGTTCTAAGCAAGGTTTAAGAGTTGTAAAGTCTTTAGAGCACTTCTAAGCTTCAAGCCAAGGTATAAATCTTTGGAAACCCCTTTGATGAATATTGTGTTTTAATGGAGTTTTGATGTGGTATGCATGTTTAGAGGCATGAATCTTATGTGGTTGTTATGAAAATGGAAAAATAAGTATTGTAGCTCCAAGACCTGTTGAGGCAGTGAGGAAGATGATGAATGGTGTATATGAGTCTTGGGTGTTGGTTGAATGCTTATTTGGGTTGGTTAAAAAAATTGGATTATTCGATTTTAAGCCGTCGTAATGCCCGATTTTCGGTAACTCTAAAAACTGCCTAGAATCCGAAAACCTAACTGCCCCTTTTGGTTCAGTGATGAACATGAGTGTGTAGAGCTTTGTTTCGGGTTTACCTGAGCGCAAGAATCATGTCAAAATAGTTTACGGTTTATGATACAAGTGGTTCAAGGAATGAGATTGCAGAAATGTACCAAATTTGTGGCTATGTTTGAGACCCTTAAGAGTTGTTTTAAAATATGAAATTTTGTTTTGAAGTGCCAAGGTCAGTTACGAAAGTTTGTACGAAGGTTTCGAGTCCAAAGGATTATTTTTCAATTTTATAAAAATGTGTTAGCCGAGGTTGCGCAAGTGAAAACCACTAACAACATGACTTAGAAACCAATGTTGTAAATGGTTAAGTATAACATGTATTCGAGGATAGATTTCGGACTAAACCTACGACTTAAGTAATTGTTGATTAACATGGACTTAGTATGAGCCTAAATCGAGCTAGTAATGCCTTGGTTGTGTTTCTCTTACGTGTCTAAGCATTGGGTACAAGTGGATTATTCAGGGGATTAATCGTGCGTTTTCTTTGACTTTGTCTAGATTGTCCGACATCGTCGCGAACCCCTGTCACTTCTCAAGCATCAGGCAAGTTTCTAAATCTATACTTTGAAGTATTGACTATATAATACTGCTTTTGCCATGTATAAAATTGGACAGTTTTGCGATATATCTTATTTCTTGTTGAAATGGATTTGACCTTTGGATTATATAAAATCTTTTGAGTTAAGTACTTATGAACCGGTTTACCTGGTAGCTCTAAATATAAGAGCATATTCATTGTTTTCGACTCTAAATCGGGAGTCGGTATTTTGAGATATGTAGATAGCCGTGGAAACCCGGAGGGATTCCATCGGCAGAATACTATGTATTTTGAGGATTGTTATTCGAGTGTGACATCATTCGAGGAATGATATTTGCTTACTATATCTTTCAAGGAATATTATTTGAGTATTATCTCGGTCAAGAAATACTATTTGAATACTATTTCAGTTATAAATGCTAATGGAAGGCATAACTGTTTTCGAAAGTATATTGTGGTACTTGCTTTATGATTTAATTATGGGCTTCTAAACTAAATATGAGATATTAGTTAGAAGCCAGGTTTTTATAAAGGCCCTAGGTAAAAGGGCGTATGATTTTCTTCTTTAGACCGATAGTAGTTATATTTTCTGTATATGTTAAAGATTATTTTCCGATAAAGATATCGGGCAATTATTATTCAATGATTATTTATTTAATGAATATTATTTTAAATATTCATTCAAGGTTTATTTATTTAATGAATATTATTTTAAATATTCATTCAAGGTTTATTTATTTAATGAATATTATTTTAAATATTCATTCAAGGTTTATTTATTTAATGAATATTATTTTAAATATTCATTCAAGGTTTATTTATTTAATGAATATTTTGAATATTCATTTAATCATTATTTATTTAATGAATATTATTTTTGAATATTCATTTAAAGTTTATTATTTAATAAATATTATTTGATTATTTATTAAATACTTTCAAAACATTTTGAAAATGAGTAATATTATTTAAAGTTTATCCTCGACCTTCAATAATTACGAAGGATACTCTAAGCTGTATTATTAATTATTATAAATCAAAAAGAGGTTCCCAAAACACCGTTTTTCCATTTAAATCTATCTTTTAAGAGGATTTAAATACTCGCTCATCTATCAAAAATATGGGAAACCTGATTTAAGTGACTGCTACTCATTTTAAACTCTCAACTCAAAACTGTCCGGGGACAGATATTTTCTCTGAGCAATTTAATTGCTGCAAGTCAAATGTTGTGTTACCACCTCAACGATCGAGGGGTAAATTGATGGAACAAGTCGATATCCATTAACAAGCATCGCTTGGGAAATATTGGAGAATCTTCCTTTCCAACCTAGATATAACTACTTAGTGGAGTCGTATCAACAAGTATTACACTTGGGGAAAGGAGGACGATCTTTACGTTTCAGAGTCATGGATTTCATCCGAACTAGGAGTGGTGTAAGTGGTCCAGTTGCGCCGACCCATCCATTTTATTGCCCCAAATGGGCCGGGAGATCCGGGAAGGCAGTAGACAATGTCAGGCTGTCGTGATTCTTCCATCTACATGTAGAGAACATATTTTTGTTGTACGACCTGCTACTGATCATAGTAAGGTTGGTACGACGGGCGCGGTAGCAACTCCGGTATTAGTTCATCATCCATTTTGGATAATTCTGCAACATGTATTGAAAGGGACTACGGATGACATCCTTGGTACAGGTTTACCGATCATGTTGGCAGGGGGTTCTGCAACATGTATTGAAAGGGACTAAGGATGACACCGTGGTACAGGTTTACCGATCATGTTGGCAGGGGGTTGAAAAGTGTTCAAAAATGAAGTTAAAATAAATCCTTGCAACTTCATCTTTTACTTTATGAGTTATGACTCTGATAAAACCTTACTCAGATTATATATGCATAAGTGGATTTTGGGTTACGGAACATTATATGAAATTTTCCTCGTAACTTAATCTTTTATATCATATGACTCTGTGGATACCTTACATAACATGAGTTATGGTAAGGGAGTTGTTTATACTGAATCACCTTATAACTTCATTTTTTAAGTTATATGTTGATATTCTGCTTACAAAGCAGATATTTTTCGGAAAGGTTATATTGGTTTACTTTGAAACCTCATTTTTAATATTATACTAGAACTTTGTTCATAATATAGCAAAAGTTCGCAGAAATATTATGAAATGATATTTGAAATACAACAATGGTACCGTTTTTGGAATACATTCCGATAAGGAAATAATTTCAGTATCGAGATATTTTGACAAATTATTGTCTTATACCCGCTTTATTCTGGGTTGAGTTAAAGGCAGGATTATGCCATACTTTAATTACCTTGTTAAGCTATCGCTCACTCTTGCTATTGTTTCATAAATATTATATAGCAGCGAAGTAGGATACCAAGGATTCGGCGCACATCCCTCAGGCGAGTGGCATGCGTAAGGCAGTCTCATGAGCAGTTTCTAGCAGTGATCCTGGAAGTAGTGTGAACCAGTCAGATCAAGCTGGAGCTTTTGGTATTCATCTTATGTATAGATATGAATGGTATGAGAGGGTGGTGAGTATTACAAGGCTAAGTTGGTAATGTACCATTACTTAGGAGTTGTATCAGTAGCCAATTTCAAAAGACATTTGGGTATTGTAATAAAGATTATTTATTCCGCAATGGTTGTATTTGTGTCCTTTCTGAGAGTCTAACCTGTGTGTGTGTGAGAGAGAGATATATTCATTGTGGGGTCATAAGCAGATGAATTGTGTCTATTGTGAGTAAAGCAGGCAAGGCAAGAAGTAAGTGGATCGTGACTACTCTAAATCCCTGACCCCGGATTTGGGGCTGTTACAACTAGGGTCACCCCTTGGGGCTTTAGCCCTCTTGGTTCTTCTTGGTGTTGGGTCCAAGTTAATCACAGGGACTCGTTGAGTTCTTGCTGCTTCCTCTTCCGCCAATAATTTTTTGAGCCTTGCAACCTCTGCCTCATGGGCCGCAATCTTTTCCTTAGTAGTTTGGGATTGTTCCCGATTTGTTTGAGAAGAACGTCTTCACCTTGGGGCAACATCCCTTTCTTCTCCAGTTGAGTCATTCTCATCCTCGATGTAGGGTCCCGAATAATCTCGAATCAAAGGGGTCCTTCGAGTTTGATTTTGTAGATTTTGGGGTCCCAGACCTTGTATATAAGGGGGGACATAAGCATCGTGGTAGGTGGGATTGAGACCACTACCGCATGCCATGGGTCGAAGGGGCATGCCATAGCTTAGCATACCCAAAGTTTGAGTTGCATATTGGGGGAGATCAGTAGTATGGAGTTGAAGACCGCTTGGTGCATTCATGAGCAGTGGGGAGGTCGTGATTGGTTGCTGGTGAACGGTCTCTTGTGGATTAGATCCATGAATGACCATCTGCAGGGGATTCGTCCCTTCAACCGAAATTGGGATTTCCGGTACTTGAGTAGTGGTGAGGGGGATATTCGCCCCTTGAATGCCAGTAGTTGGCGGTGGTTGATTTCCGTGAGCATCAGCCTCAGAGGTGATAGGAAGCTCCTCGGAAGTTTGAGTATCTCGAGTTGTTCTTCGTGTGTTTGCCATGGTTGATGTTGTCTTCCAATAGACGGCGCCAACTATTGTGGAATAAAAAACGTACTTGTGAATTTATTACTAGGGTTTAGAGAGTTTCGAGCTTTAATGGTTGTTCTTGCGTTTCGAGACTAAATCGGTCCTCACAAGATGCCTACGTATCTCAATCAGTGCTGAGAATCAAGCCAAAGACATAGTTCTGATTGTAGGATCAGGTCCTTTATATAGGCGTCAGGAGCCTTGTATTTAGAGTAATTTTAGGAGTCTTAGCTAATAAGTCTCCTTTTTGATAATGGATAAACATTGTATTTCTTGATGGATAAGTCTTTTCCTTGTTGATAAAGGCTATGACTCATTAATTGGGATTCTGGATCCTTTTTTGATAAATTTACCATATTTTGGACTCTTTTCATGAGCTGCATATTTTCCCTATTTATTAATTTCGTAATTAATAAATAATCAGGGTTTTGGGCCTTAAATATTGGACCTTTCAAATGAATCATTAATTATATTTCTATAATTACTTTTCTGTCCATATCAATAAGTTAAGATTAAACTATAACTTTTAATTTTTTAACATCTTTTATTGTAATTTTCTCTAACCAAAATAAAAACAATATTGTTAGAGTTAAATATTGTTACCCAGTATATGTCAATTACAGAAGGGGGGTTGAATGTAATTGTATGAAATAATCGAACAGACAAAGATAAAAACAATCAATATCAGCTTTTATTAAACTTTATAAAAACTGATACAAACTCTCTCAAGAAACTATGAGTTCTTAAGAGCTGCTAGGTTTACAAAGATACTCGTGTTAAAGATATACTTTCGTAAAACCTATCCTGTGTTTATATATACACACAGCTACACATTCTGTTACACAAGATAATCTTCATTTAATTAAATTGATCTTCTTGTCGCTGATCTTATGTAACAGCTTCTATGAGATATATCTTCAGCATATCAATCCTTTCCTGAAATCACGGAATAGTATCAATTACCAACAGTCGACTTTATCCTGTCACTGATGATGACATCATCAGACGTCATCTCCTGATGCTCTAAGTACTGATGCTATCCGATCCTAATGCACTCATTAAATCTTCATTTCCCAACAATCTCCCCCAATTTATAATTTCTGAAATAAAGCATAAATTCTCTGGATTTAATGATGCCAAAACATCAATCAAATAATCATAGGATTAATATAAGGATTTCGCTTAAGATATCCTTCATAATCAGACACTCTAATAAACCCCATGTTCTTCTGAAGAAATTGCTTCATCAATTCATCTTCTTTCTCTAATAACAGATCAATCATTCTTCTTCTCAGCTTCCTCAGATTTTCATCATCTTTGTTTGTCTGATAAACTGCTGCTCTCTGATCCTCAATAGAACTTCTCAGCATTCTGTCATCCAGATAAATAAGTTTAATTCTCTCACTATCAGGACAGAAAGACAAATACTCTTCACCCAGAGTCTTTTCAACGAATGCACTTCCTTTCTTCATTTCCACCTCTTGTCCATCCATGTCAATGTATTTAGGAGCATATCCAGTATTTTTCTGATTTAACCCCATCAGATGCAAATTGATACTGGATTGAATCTTCCTTCTCCATTTTATACACAAATCATCTTTAGGAACAAACATATATTGTACATACCTCAATTCTTCTAAGTTCTTCATTGAGACATCCAATTCTGTCAGTACTAAAGTTGATCCATCTTTAAGAAAACACACTAACTTTTCTTTAGGCATATTTCCATCATGAATGTCATACACCATTTGAACAGAGATAAGCTTGTCAAGATGCCTTTGAGTAACTTTATCACTCAGATTTTCTGTTAGACATGCTTGATCAAATGATGCTACCTGAGGAACTATTTCTGCGGCAGGATGACCAATTCCTCCATATGTTCCTGTCCGTCTGCATTCATTCTTCTTCTTCGCAACTTCTTCATAAGATTTCTTGACCTTTCCAGATCCATCAGTACAAGTAATTCCAGAGAGACTTTTGATATGTCCTCTTGATTTGAATATCTCATTGAGCTGAAAATGAGATTTATCTTCCCTGATATCATAGCCTTTACCGTTGTACCCTCTAACCTTCTTGAATCCATAAGCATTTCTTGAACTCCATGCAGTATTATCCTTCTTTCTCAGATATTCTTGTAATACAACTCCTCACTTAGTGAAGCTTCGTTGTTGTAAAGACTTAAAATAGTCTTTTTATGCTTGCTTAACTGCTTCCACATTTAATGATGTTCTTACAAGAAATATATGTCTATCATTCCTTGAATCTTCTCTTCTTCTCCTTCTTTGAGCTAATGGAAGATCATCACCCTCTTCTTCTTCTTGATGTGAAGTTTCAACATTTTGTTCAGTAATCATTACTTGAGGTAGACCTTCAAGAACTTTCTTTCCTTTTCCCTTAGCAGAAATAGCAGAGAATCCAGATGACATATCTGCACCAGTATTTGATCCTTCTTTGATCACAATACCTTTTTGAGATTTTGAAGGTGATTTGATAGTACTTCCTCTTCCTCTACCATGACCTCTACCTCTAGTCCTGTTTCCCTTCCTTTCACTTCTGACAGTTCCTTTCTGTGAATTCAGCATTTCATACTCTATCCTCTGAGCTTCCACCATTTCTACTACATCCTCATCAGGATACATTTCTTGAAGAAGTTTTCTAGCTTGCTGCTCATTGAATGCTTCAAGTCTGGGATCTTTATAGTGCACAGTGTATTATATTCCATCAATATTCACAGTTTGATGAAACCTCTTTGCCTGCTCAGCTGTTTTCACTATAATATCATGAGATTGCTTTTGAGAACTAGATCCAGAGACTTGTGTTGACTGTTGACTTTGACCTTGTTTAGACACAGTGATTCGTGTCCTTGCAACAGCACCAGAAGATACCTGTTTCTGACTAGAACCTCCATCAGGAGCATCATCCTTTCTTAGAATACCCAACTCCGGAGAGCATTTGGTTGACACTACTTTCTCCCCCTTTTTGGCATCAGTACCAGCATCAGGAACTAAAGAAGAGAGAAGTAAGTCCAACTTAGCATCCATAGATTCAGCCTTTTTCTCCAGAGTCGCAATTCGATGTTCTAGAGAAACATGATCTCGATGAACACAGGAAAAGTCTCTTGAAGTGCGAGCAACAGATTGAGTATTCGCAGCCACAACATCAGTAATACTCTTTACAGTCGTAGTCCTGACATCTTGAATCTCTTCAAAAATAGCCTTAAGCATGAGAGAAGTACCTTTAAAATGAGCTTGAAGATCCGAACTTTGAATCTCTTTAAAGGCAGTAGCCAAATGAACATGAGCCCCAGTAATACTAACAAAAGATGAAGGATCAGTCCAAGAATGATCCCACTGAGCTCGTATGTGACTAGTCAGAATGTCTGTGGACGAATCATCAGCACCAGACTTATCAGAGCTGGAATGAGAACTGTGAGACTGATCCTGAGAAGCTACAGGAATATTGGATGTACCTGTATCAAAATCAGTAACCCCTAGATCTCTCTTTTCTTTTTCAGTGATCTCATCACCGCTCACCAGCACAGTATCTGAACTTTTGAGAGTCAGATTTTCCTCACCCAAATGCATAGCATTTTCACTCATTTCTACCTCTCCTTTTGCCAGTTCAGGAGACTGCCACTCAACAATTCTGTTTTTCTCTAGATCTTTTCTCTCATTCTCACGAAAAAGGCTCAGAGCACTCAGAAACGAAGAAATAAGGGATGGCAAAGAAGAGTATAGTACAGTCATACTGACAGGGGATCCCTCAGTCAAGGGTTTGTCAGTAGTCATCCTGACACCAGGAGAGTAAACAACCATAGCAGAGTCAGGGTTAGTGATAGTACCTGAGTCCTCAGTGTCCAAGGGACAAGAGGATAATGGTTGAACCATGAGAGCCTGACTGGCAGTAAACTGGCATGCTTCCATAATTTGAATGAAAGGTTCTTGTGGAGCCAGTCCGTGATATTGGTCTTCAAAAACAGAAGATGGAATATCCCTTATAAAATTTCCCTGATCAGTTTCAGGCAGGAACTGCTCCTCGTCGTCATCCACCTTTTGAGCAGATGGTTCTTGTGTGACTTGATCTATGTGGACTTCTAGTTCACTTTGAGAACTAGGTTCTTGTGTATCCAGATCAATAGTTGGAGCTCCTGATGATTTTGCCTTAACATTCCTTTTCTTGGTTCTTGCAAAGAAAATCTTTCTTTTTCTACCAGCCAACTCAGCTATTTCTTTTATGGCTTCAGTTTCCAGTCTTTTGATACGATCATAAGACATATCAACTTTTTGTGCCTGTGGAGATACAGTAGGACTGGAATCAGAAACAACCACACTATCAAGAGAGGGTTGCACTTCAGGGGCAGTAGCATCAGTAACAGGTACTGCATTGTCATCAAGTCCGATATTAGAAGAGAAGATACTGTCCGGAGCAACACTGATAGAAGCATCAGTAGCAGAACTGTTATGAAAGGAGTTGTGTAGAGCATCAACAGCATCAAAATGAGAGTAGAGAGTAGACTTTCTTAATCTCCGTCTTTTGGAAGATGGTGATGAAACAGGTGCCACAGCCTTAGGAGATATCTTGAATATCGATGATAGTGGAACATCATCATCAGCAGTATCAGTATCAGTATCAAAAACAGTTGTATGCTTTCTTCGTGAGGCTAAAATTTTGGATGCTATACCAACTGGTTGATTTCCTTGTTTCTCCAGAGAATCAGTGTGGGGATGTAACAAGGTCCTTGATCCAGACGATTGAGAATGTCGCGCTGATTTGGCTAACCTTGTGTGTTTTACAACTGATTGCTGTTGAGAGCCGTTAGAGGTGGGATTTGAGTGTTTAGGAATCTGTTTAGGTTTTGTACTTGGGTTAGATCCAGAGGGGGTAGCAACAACAGACCTTTGAATCAGAGTACGAGGATCTAATCCATAAACAGTAGGCAATCTCTATCGTAGAAGGTGCCTGACCTGTTCAGGATGTACTACATCACCCTGAAACATTTGTTTTCCCTTTAACATGTACTCCTGAAAGGATCTAGGAGTATTCTGAAACACAGGCAACAAGCAATCATCTGGAAAAGCAACATTAGGGCATAGGTATGTAAAAATCAAATGCAGAAAACGACCAAAGTAGACAATTTCCCGATTCTGAGTTATTCTACTTCCTATGGAATCAATTAGCATACTAGCTATATTAAAATCAGATCCATAGATTAGAGAGTACCCAATGTTTTAAGTTGCTTGAGTGAGAGCATCAAAGTTTGAGCTCTTGTTCATAAAGCACTTACCTATGGAATCAAAGAAGAAATTCCATTCTTGGAGAAGCTTCGTTCTGACCAATCTACCCATTCTGGTCATATCACCATTGTAGCCAATTTTGGTGAAAAACTCCCTAAGCACCGCCTCCGAAAAGAAAGAAGTAAAGGATGTAGGGCTACCTAGGTGCAAAGCTCTTTGAACAGTAATGGGAGTAACCTCATAGAGATCATTCCTGTAAGAGAAGGTAAGACCAGGCTGAGTATTAGAGGTACCTGGAGTGTAGGTTGCAGTACTCCAAATCTGCATCACTGCCTGTGCAGAAATTGCCTTGGGTTCCGTTAGAGCAAACCCAATTGAGCTAGAAGCCAAAAAATCCTGAATGAGATGAAATTCAGATGGGGCTTTTGACTTGTCCAGAATAGCAGAGTAATTGTTTGTGACAAAAAGAACTCCATTATGAGTCAGATTCTTGTTTGTAAGAGATGGGAAGTGAGTTGCTGCCATTGTTGAGAGAAAACAAATACAGAGAGAATAGTATGGATATTCAACAATGATAATAAAGTGGAAAAGAAACAAATCTTTTGAGTATAACTAGCAACACAATTTCTCCGAAAAACCAGACTAATGATGACTATTGGAAAGATATCGTGTAAAAATGGGCATTCACGATTTCCAAGGACGCGTGATGAGAGGGCTATACACAACGGTTGTATATACCAGCGCGTAAGTGACACGCGAGGGAACACCTGGCATCACATAATGCACGCAAAATATCCGCTAATTAGCTATGTTAGATAATGAAAATCAATAATAGAATTATCGATTTTAATATTTCAAAAACATAATAATAAAGTACGAAGGAGCTCAACAGTCAGAAGAATAATGACTGTCTTGGAACTCCGCACTTTACTATCCCCAAAGCTTCGAACCAAGCAAAACCTTTCAGTTGCCCTGTTGGATGCTATAAAAGCTGGAGCCTTGTAACAACAGGCAATACACATATTAAAAAAATACCATACATCAAATGGCAGGAACCTTTGAATTCATGGATGTAGAAGCATTCTTGAATATGAACTGGAATCAACAAGCAAACTATATTATTGATGAGTTTCTTGTTTTATCATTTCTGAATGATGAAGGTCTCATTGCTGATGATGAGATAGCTAAAGGTCCTATCTCCAATCCCTATGTGCACATCATCCGTCCTGGGCCATATGATGTGCCCATCCTTGCAGATGATCTAACTGCGGAGATCTGTATGATGCTCTTTCAACAGAGCTACTTGATGGGTTCTGAGGAGGAACTCTTCTTGGAATCCTGCAAGCTGCAAGCAGGAAAGAGAAATCGAGAGGATGATGATGATGATTCAACATCAGGATGTCAAGCCCTTGAGATCCCAGATGGTATTATGACCAGATGAACGGACAAGTAGTTGTCATCAGAGGCAAGAGAACACAATAGCTTCTGGCTCTAGCTCTTCTGCCTCTGATGTAGCATAAAGTACTTGTCTTGGTTAAATAGAGCATCTCTTTTGTAAACATAGGGAGTAGTGTGCAACAGAAAGATTAGCTAGACAAATGTATGAGATTGTATGAATGTAAAGAAAGTTTGAATCAATTAATGAAAAAGATCCATTTTTTAGCTTTACATATCACTATAATTGTTTTCATGAATGCATAACCATGAATGAATTATTAGAACTACAGTCATCAGTATCTCATATTAATTGTAAAGTGAAAGAAATGATATCACTTTAAACAATAAACCAACCTACTCATCAGTGCCACTAGTCACCATCAGTGCTTAGCACAATTACTCCTTATCAGTACTGGTATCAGTATCAACCATCAGTAGCAACATTCAGTATCAACCATCAGTAGCAGCAATCAGTATCAACCATCAGTAGCAATAATCAGTATCAAGTATCAGGAGTTACTCGCTTGTAATCATTCCAAGTTCATTCACGATTCTAGTAAAGACTGCCTCTGCCAGAGGCTTTGTGAATATATCAGCCAGTTGTTGATCTGTGGGAACGAAATGAAGTTCAATCGTTCCTTCCATTACATGTTCACGAATAAAGTTATACCTGATACTGATATGTTTTGTAAGCGAGTGTTGGACTGGATTTCCTGTCATTGCAATAGCACTTTGATTATCACAATAAATAGGAATTTTAGAAAAGTGCAAACCGTAATCCAGCAGTTGATTTTTCATCCATAAAATCTGAGCACGGCAGCTTCCCGCAGCTATGTATTCAGCTTCTGCAGTCGAAGTAGAAATTGACTTCTGCTTCTTGCTGAACCATGAAACCAGTCGACCACCTAAAAATTGACAGCTACTAGAAGTGCTCTTCCTGTCAATCTTACAGCCAGCAAAATCAGCATCAGAGTATCTTATCAGTGTGAAGTCTGATGCTCTGGGATACCATAAACCAAGATTTGGTGTCCCTTTTAGGTATCGAAATATCCTCTTTACAGCTATCAGATGCGGTTCTCGTGGTTGGGACTGAAATCTTGCACAGAGACAAGTTGCAAACATAATGTCTGGTCTACTGGCAGTGAGATAGAGGAGAGAACCAATCATTCCTCTATAGCTTGTGATATCCACTTCAATTCCTTCCTTAGAGTCAAGCTTAGTGGCAGTAGCCATGGGAGTACTAGCAGGAGTATTGTCTTGCATGTTGAATTTCTTGAGCAAATTTCTGGTGTACTTGGATTGATTGATAAAAATACCTTCATCAGTTTGCTTTACTTGCAACCCCATAAAATAGCTCATTTCTCCCATCATACTCATCTGATATCTGGACTGCATTAACTTAGCAAATTTCTGACACATTGTAGCATTAGTTGATCCAAAAATTATGTCATCAACATATATTTGAACTAAGAGCAAATCTTTGCCTTTTTGAATGTAGAACAAGGTTTTATCAATGGTGCCTCGTGTGAATCCACTATCAAGAAGAAACTGAGTAAGTGTTTCATACCAGGCCCTTGGAGCTTGCTTGAGTCCATACAGAGCTTTATCCAGTCTATACACATGATCTGGATATTTAGGATCAACAAAGCCTGGAGGTTGTTCCACGTAAACTTCTTCCTCCAATTCTCCATTTAAGAAGGCACTATTAACATCCATCTGAAAGACCTTGAATTTCATATGAGAAGCATAAGCTAGGAATATTCTGATGGCCTCCAATCTGGCAACTGGAGCAAATGTTTCATCATAATCAATGCCTTCTTGTTGAGAGTACCCTTTTGCTACAAGTCTGGCCTTGTTTCTTGTAATTACTCCATCAGAATCAGTTTTGTTTCTGAACACCCATTTAGTTCCCACAATAGATCTATTTTTGGGTCGTGGAACAAGTTGCCAGACTTCATTTCTTTCAAACTCATTTAGTTCTTCTTGCATCGCAGTTACCCAATCAGCATCTTTCAAGGCAACTTCAATTTTCTTTGGTTCTTCCTGTGAGAGAAAATTGTGAAATAGACACTCATTCTGAGTTGCTTTTCTTGTTTGAACACCAGCATCAGGATCTCCAATAATGAGATCAGGAGGATGTGCTTGTGTCCATCTTCTTGCTGACGGTAACAGGGTTCTTGAACTTGATGCTCCCCCTGCATCAATGTCTTCCTTAAAAGAACTTCCTTGAGTTGTATGCGAAGCTCCCCCTACATCAGTGTCTGGAAACGATCCATTGGAATCAGAATTACTCTGATGGCTTTCACTTGATGTACTGTCAGTACTTCCATCAGTGTTGTTATCAGTACTTCCATCAGTACTTCCATCAGTACTTCCATCAGTGCTGTTATCAGTACTTCCATCAGTGCTGTTATCACTTAAAGAGTTGTTTTCAAGAGGTTCATTATTTGTAGTATTATTAGTAGCATTTGTGATATCAGTAGGCTCCCCCTCAACGTCATCACTACTGATTTCAGTTTCTAGTTCATCTCCAAAAATCAATTCCTCATGAGTGTCTTCATTAATCCCAGTGATTCTCCTGTCATCAAACGATACATTTACTGAGACATTCACAATCTTAGTTCTTAGATTGTATACCTTGAAAGCTTTTGTTGTATCAGGATATCCAATGAAAATTCCTTCATCTGCTTTTGCTTCAAATTTTCCAAGCTGTTCTGGGTGAGACCGTAAAATGAAGCATTTGCACCCAAACACATGCAAGTGTTTCAAGCTTGGTTTCTTTCCTTTAATCGTCTGATATGAAGTCTTGCCATGTCTTGTGATCAGAGTACAGTTCTGAGTATAGCATGCAGTGTTAACAGCTTCTGCCCAGAAATAAGTTGGGAGCTTTGCTTCTGCTAGCAATGTTCTTCCTGCTTCAATTAGAGTTCTGTTTTTCCTTTCGACTACTCCGTTTTGTTGAGGAGTACCGGGAGTAGAGAATTGCTGCACAATTCCTTTTGATTTGCAGAAGTCTTCCATTGTTGAGTTTTTAAACTCAGTTCCATTATCACTTCGAAGAACTTTGACTTTGTTACTTGATTCATTTTCCAGCAACTTGACATGTTCTATCAGAATCTCTGGTGTTTCACTCTTTTTATGTAGAAAGTATACCCATGTGAATCTTGTATACTCATCAACAATTACTAGAGTGTATCTTTTCTTGTTGATAGACATCACATTCACGGGACCAAATAGATCCAGATGTAGCAGGTGATAAGCCGTGTCTATTGAGTGTTCTGATTTACTTTTGAAGCTGATTCTCTTTTGCTTTGACTTTTGACAGGAGTCACAGAGTCCATTAGGAGAGTACATTGCTTTTGGGAGACCTCTCACTAAGTCTTTTCTTACTAACTCATTGATGTTGTTGAAATTCAAATGAGAAAGCTTCTTATGCCAGTTCCAACTTTCATCTACTGATGCCTTTGACAAAAGACACGTCATTTTCCCATCAGTAGTAGAGTGTAAGTTGGCTTCATATATGTTACCACGTCTATAACCCGTAAGAATCATTTTTCCATCTTTCTTACTTGTTATTTCATAATGAGATTCATAAAAATTGACATGGTAACCTCTGTCTGTAATTTGACTGATGCTTAAGAGATTATGCTTCAGTCCTTCTACCAGAGCTACGTTTTGAATGATGACATTTCCAATCACAATATTGCCATATCCTAATGTGTGTCCTATGTTGCCATCTCCATAGGAAACCTTTGGGCCAGCTTTCTTTTCAAAATCTCACAGCAGGGACTTCTTTCCGGTCATATGTCCTGAACATCCACTATCCAGAACCAAAACATTTTTCCTGTTGCCCTGCAATCAATATTTCAATCAGTTAGAATTTTTAAGAACCCACACTTGTTGGGTCCTGTTTTTCAATTTCTTGTTAAGATTTGCAGCGGATTTTTTTCTTAAATCATATTCAACTGAATTATCTCCACTTGAACTTGATTAAACAGAGTCTTTCTTAACATACACATTCCTAGTTAACAAGCTTAATTTATCACAAAAATTTGTACCTTTATTAAATTTAGGCAAAGGAACATAATTGTCATGGTACAAATTGTGATAACTAGTACATGTATAAATTGAATGCCATTTGCTACCACAGTGAGAACAAGGATTATGTGGTTTATAATTAACATTTCTACTCCTAACATCAGAAATAGAAATTTCAACTCTCCTCTTTTTATTCTTCCTGCAATCAATGGCAAGATGATTAGTATTTCCACAGGTATGACATGTCTTTCTTGGAGCATTAGGAATATATTTATAATTGTTCGACTTGTCTATACCTAATTTTCCATTCCTATGCCTTTTAGGAATCTTCTCATTTTTCTTACCAGTCACTGCATTGATTTTTTTCTTTAACTTACCAGAGGAGAGATGTCCTAAGTTCTTTTCTTTTGTGATTCTTTTCTGAACAGTCTCAGTGCATATTTTAACATCAATCTTACCAGAGGTTTTAGTGTTGACATTAGAACAAAGAGTATCAGTAGATTCAATTTCTGTATTTGAGTTAATTTCTGTATCAGAAACAATTTCTATTTCTTTCTCAGAGATTAATTCAATATTAGAACTTGATCCTTTCTCAAAGATAGAGTTGACTTTCATATTGCTAGCAGGAACAAACTTTATGTGAGTGGACAAATTTATGTTTTCATCTTCTTTTGCCTTATTCTTCTTATATCCAAACATTCTTTCCCGTTTCTATCATTTATAAGTAAATTAGTCTGTTTACCAGAATGAGTCCACACTCTTATTTGTTCTCGTTCTTTTCTTAACTCCACTTCTAGAGATTCTATCTTTAACATCTGTTCTATTTCTATCCCTTTAAGTTTCTCACACAAGTTTTGAGTATTTTTTAGAATGACTAACTCAGTCTCTAAATACTCATTTCTTTCCTTTATATCAGCTGACTCCTTTAAAAGTCTGATGTTCTCCTTAGATTGATTATTATACCTATATGCAAGTTTCTAAGGAAAGACTTTAATTCACACATGTTATCAGTATCAAAAGCATAGGCAGTTTTAGGTACCTTCTCAGACGCTTCTTCAATTTCAGCCATCAATGCATAGTTTGTTTCTTCTTCTTCTTCTTCAGAATCAGAAGAATCCATCCTTTGCTCGACGTGACAAGCGCCTTTCCAGTTGATTTTCCAACTTTGGGTTTCTTGCATTCAGTTGCATAGTGACCCATCTTGTCACAATTGAAACATTTAATCTTAGAGAGATCAAATTTCTTCTGTTTACTTTTCCTGTCAGAATATTGATCTCCTTTTGACTTTCTTCCATCCTTTCTAAATTTGCCCTGCTTCATCCTTCTGAAACCTTTCACCATCATGGCCATCATCTGCACCAGTTCTTTGTCAGAATCGTCATCTGATTCCTCATCCGTACTTTCATCAGTATCAGCATCAGTGTCTGACTTTATTAATACATGAGCTTTAGCCTTCATTTTTCCTTGATGCACACGTCTTTCCTTTGATTCCACTTTCAAAGCCACAGATTTAGGCTTTGATCTTATACCTTCCTTTTGTTTGACCTCCAGATCATATGTCTTCAACATTCCATAGATTTCATCAAGAGTCATCAAGTTCATCTTATAAGTATGCCTTATAAGATTCTGTTGAGTTATCCACTCCATGGGTAAGGATCTTAAAAACTTGACGTTTGAATCTTCAACGTCATATACCTTTCCCACTAACGACAATTCATTCAGCAAGGTAAGAAATCTATCATAAATTTCTGTAATGTCCTCATCATGCTTTGCCTCGAATTGCTCATATTCTTGAATGAGAATGCCCCTCCTATTTTTCTTGATTTCTTCAGTTCCTTGGCATTGAACTTCCAAGGCATCCCATATCTCTTTAGCAGTCTTACATGCAATAACTCTGTTAGATAAAACAGTATCTAAACTATTATGTAAGATATTTCTAACCTTTGCATCTTTGATCATTTCAGCTTTATCCTCAGGAGTCCAGTCACCCTTTTTCTTGGGTGCCAGTCCCGCAGGAGTTGTCTCAGTTGCTGCGACTGGTTCAGTTGGGATAAACGTTCCATTGCTTATCCTGTCTATGTAATCAGGATCTGAAGCTTCAAGATACATAAGCATTTTCACCTTCCATGTTGAAAATTCTGTTTTCTTCAACATCGGAATTTTCATGGTTTCATATCTGTTCCCCGACATTTCGATCGTTTCTGATTTGATAAATTATCAGTCTTCTCTGATACCAATTGTTACCCAGTATATGTCAATTACAGATTGGGGGTTGAATGTAATTGTATGAAATAATCGAACAGACAAAGATAAAAACAATCAATATCAGCTTTTATTAAACTTTATAAAAACTGATACAAACTCTCTCAAGAAACTATGAGTTCTTAAGAGCTGCTAGGTTTACAAAGATACTCGTGTTAAAGATATACTTTCGTAAAACCTATCCTGTGTTTATATATACACACAGCTACACATTCTGTTACACAAGATAATCTTCATTTAATTAAATTGATCTTCTTGTCGCTTATCTTCTGTAACAGCTTCTATGAGATATATCTTCAGCATATCAATCCTTTCCTGAAATCACGGAATAGTATCAATTCATCATCAGACGTCATCTCCTGATGCTCTAAGTACTGATGCTATCTGATCCTAATGCACTCATTAAATCTTCATTTCCCAACAAATATAAAATAAATTATGAGTTTTAATGTTATACTTTCAGAGCTTGCACTACAAAAATTAGAGATTATAAACTCAGCACTAATGAACCACAATGAAAATCATTCAAAAGTTTAAGATTTTGTCATTAATAAACCATTATGAATATCCTTCAAAAGTTTAAGATTTTAGACAAATATAGATCTTGGAGTCCATTTGCAATAAAAATTAAACATTTAAATAATTGTTTTGCACCATTAAAAAGTCCAAAAGCAAGATAATATATAAAATTAAAAGCATCAACTAAATCCAAAAATAAATATAGACGTCTGATTTTAAAGCAAAAATAATAATATGATACATTTTTCATATTATAAATCCATGTAATATAAAATATTATTACTAAAAAAAGAAATGTTATTTTTATTTATTGATAGGCTAATAATTATGCAAATTAAAATTTAAAAAAATTTAGATATTATAAATCTCAGCGATTAGTGCGGATAAAGAAATACTATTATAATTTATACCAAAAATCTAATTGTAATATGTATTTTTTTTTTAAAAGAAGTTAATTTTTATTCCATATGTACATCTCCGTATCAAATTATCAAATAATGCTTATACCTCATTATTTTATGCAGATTTGTTTACATATATTTTTAATTGAAAGATGAAACTTATGAATTTTTTCGTAATTAGTATTATAGTAGAATGAAAGTTTCATCACAAATCAAAATTCACGTAATGATAAATTAAAAAAATTCATTACATATGAATTTTGGAGAAAGATAATAATAAAATTTTAATGTATTTCAACAAATTAAATGTTGACCGCCTATCCTTTTTAAAGTATAAAAAATGAAAAATTCTCAAATCCAAAAAATTCCTTCGGTATATATAAAAAAAATAAAGTTTAAAAGATAATAATGACAAGACAATAGAAGGAATCATGAGATTTGGATAGAAAAATTTATATTTTACTTTATCTAAATAATAGACAAAATATATTGCCTGCAATTTGATTTATATTAGTGTATATATACCAATTGAGAAGTTAAAGTATTAGTTGAATTTTATGTTGTGGTTGAATTCTGCTTATTAGCCAGGATTCATCTTTTAAGTTGAATCTCTGAGCAAATTGTTTTTTGAGTTTATTTTACAATAAAAATTTAGGGTTCACATTTTTATTTTTAGACAAATGAAATATTTTGAGACTTTGTAAGTGGATTTTATATCTACTTGGAACGCTTCGTACCGGCTTAAATTGATCGCTTGCACTCAAGTATGTAGTGTTTTTCACGTGTTTTTAGTTAGAATGTGCAGAGCTACAGATGGAGGCAGAAATGTGAGAATTCATGTGTATATGGTGGATATGTGCTCAAGAAGAGAAGTCTATGCGGTAAGGGAGTTGGAAGCGCAAGGAAACGAATAGAAAACAAACTGCAAAATCCATGAACAGTAGAAGGAGCACGCCCGTGCCTCTCAGGAGCGCGCCCGCGCTATGTCGAATGCTGAAGATTCTGATTTTAATTCTATTTTGGAAAGAGGCAGAGACCAGTCAACTGTGAGGCTATATATACACTTGGAGACGATTTTAGGGTTACAGAACTCTTATCTATCTATCTATCAACAGAGAGAGCCATAAGATACAACGTGGAGGCAAAATTCCAATGCTCGTGACAAGCAACAGAGTTCTTGTTTTACTACATCTTTTGTATTCTTCTTTAGGCGATACTTTGGATCAGTTTTTTCATAAACCTTAGTACTTATTACTCTTATTAGTATTCCAGACTTTATTATTATCATGTTTTCATCAGAACCCATGATGACGAAAGGTTCGATTATGAACTAATCGTTATCATGGGATTCTAACGGATTTATCTATGGATTTTAGTAGTTAATTGTTTTAAAGATTTGTGTGTGATGAATTATTGGCTTCCTAGTATGGTTGTACTTATTCTTCTTGGATGCATAGCTAACATCTAAGTTGTTTGTTAATCTCTATTGATTGCGAAAGTGGATATAGAGGTTTAGAACTTGCCATGCTAGCATAGGTTTATGTATGTGTGTCATGCATGATTCGTAGATAATTTTAACCATCTTACCTGCCCTATGTAATCTGAATGGATAACTTGCTCGTTAACCCGTTATGTTTTCAAATCTTATAGACATATAGGGTCTAAGCATAATTGGTGTCTGCTCAACTTTTATCTCTTTTGTGGATGTTTGAGTGGTTGGGTATACGTATACTGAAAGGTAGCGTGTACTGATTTCGTGTTGTCCGATTAGTTGTCATAACCGTCACATACATTGATTAAAGGCATAAATTTCTGAATGAAGTATTTAATGAAGTTAGGATCCCATGTTTTATTCTCATAAGTAATTCGACAGTAAACTCCTTAGTTAATTATAGTCTTGGTAATTTGCTTAGTTAATTTAGTTAATCACAACTCAAATTTGATATTTGTCTTAGCATTGAACAATAGCCATACATTGTTGCATAAGTGCATAACTATAGTAACCTAAACCAGTCTCTGTGGGAACGAACTCTACTTATTCATATATTACTTGTGACCGCGTACACTTGTGTGATTTTGTGCGAACAAGTTTTTGGCGCCTTTGCCGGGGACTCGGTGTTATATATATAGTTTATGTGTTTGTCATCAGTGGGAGTTAAAGTTCACTGACTCGGATTATTCTCTCATCAATTTTACTTTGTTTGGTGTGTTTCAGGTATTCTAGTGAGCGTGTATGTGAACACGTTCTCAATCTCGTAAGGAATCACTTGAATTGAATCTAGTTATGGCAGATGAAGTAGCAGAAACGAAGGCTTTGAAGGATTATTCTCAGCCGAAAATCAATGACATTCAATCTAGCATTGTCAGGCCAGCCATTGTAGCTAATACTTTTGAAATCAAGCCTGGCACGATTCAGATGGTGCAGAATTCAGTTCAGTTTGGGGGTGCTCCAACGGAAGATCCCAATATGCATATTAGGGATTTCATCGGGATTTGCGACACCTTCAAGTTCAACGGAGTTTCAGAAGATGCTGTGAAATTGAGACTTTTCCCATTTTCTCTGAGGGATAAAGCTAAGGGCTGGTTGCACTCTCTACCAGCAGGTTCTATTGCTACATGGGAGGATCTTGCTCAGAAGTTTCTCACTAAATTCTTCCATATGGCTAAAACAGCTGCAATCAGGAATGCTCTTACTTAGTTTGCACAGCAGTCAAGGGAAACTTTATGTGAAGCTTGGGAGCGTTACAAGGAGATGCTTAGGAAGTGTCCTCATCATGGAATGCCTGATTGGATGGTGATCAATTGTTTCTATAATGGTCTTGGAGGTCAATCACGACCAATGCTTGATGCGGCATCAGGTGGAGCTCTTTGGGCTAAAAGCTACGAGGAAGCTTATGATCTAATTGAGATGATGGCTGCTAATGAATACCAGAATCCAACTCAGAGGTTATCACAAGGTAAAGTGGCAGGAATTCTGGAAGTGGATGTAGCTACGACAATAGCAGCTCAGTTAAAGGCTCTGTCTATGAAGGTTGATTCTTTGACTAACTATGGAGTTCAGCAGGTGGCTAGTGTTTGTGAGCTATGTGCAGGTGCACATGACACGACTCAGTGTGCCATATCTAGTGAATCGGCGCAGTTTGTGAGCAATTTCCAGAGACCACAGCAGCCAGTTCCTAACACCTATCATCCTAATAACATGAACTATCCTAACTTCAGTTGGAGTAACAATCAGGGTGGTATGCAACAACCACAACAGCCGTATCAGCAGTATGGAGCTAAGCCATTTAATTCTTCTGGTTTTCAGAAGCAGTATGCTCCAAGGCAACCATATCAACCACCAGGGTTTCAACAACCATCTCATGGCAGTGTTAGTCAGTCGTCTAATGAAAAATCTGAATTGGAAGAATTGAGGCTAATATGCAAGAGCCAAGCTGTTTCCATCAAAACTCTGGAGAATAAGATCGGTCAGATTTTCAATGCTTTGTTGAATAGACCACAGGGAACTCTCCCTAGTGATACGGAAGCTAATCCAGGCAAACGGGAGGCCAAAGAACATGTAAAAGCAATTACCTTACGATCTGGAAGGGTCACGAATGAACAGAACTCAAAAATGCTGCAAGACGAAGAAAATCAGGAAAATGACCAGAATCTAGAGCACGCCCGCACTGTTCATAGCGCGCCCGCGCCAACCTTTCTGCCAGAAAATGAAAAAATGGAGAAAAAAGCTGATCAGTTGGGAAACGATCCGGAAAATAGCAAACTTTCTACTAAGAGATCTATTCTGAAACAATCTACAGAGAGCAAGGAAGTCTATCCTCCTACACCATTCCCTAAACGACTTCAGAAGCAAAAGTTGGATAAGCAGTTCGCTAAATTTCTGGAGGTTTTCAAGAAGTTGCATATCAATATAACTTTTGCGGAAGCTCTAGAACAAATGTCGAGCTACGTAAAGTTCATGAAGGGTATTCTATCTCGGAAGTTGAAACTCGAGGAGTTGGAAACCGTTGCTTTAACAGAAGAATGTAGTGCTATTCTACAGCAGAAGTTACCTCCCAAACTGAAGGATCCAGGGAGTTTCACTGTACCGTGCACTATCGGCAACCTATATTTCAACAAGTGCTTGTGTGACTTGGGAGCTAGCATCAATCTGATGCCGCTGTCTGTCTTCCTACAACTTGACCAACCTGAACCAAAACCTACGAACATGTCTTTGCAGTTAGCTGATCGGTCGATCACATATCCTAGAGGTATAGTGGAGGATGTTTTGGTTAAAGTGAATAAGCTCATTTTTCCTGCTGATTTTGTTATTCTGGACTTTGAGGAAGACAAGAAGATTCCGATTATCTTGGGAAGACCGTTCTTAGCTACAGGCCGAACTTTGATCGATGTGCAGAAAGGAGAGCTTACAATGAGGGTTCAAAATCAGAAGGTCGCTTTTAACGTGTTCAAGGCAATGAAATTTCCAACTGAGGAAGGAGAGTGCTTTAAATTGGAGATGGTCGATTTTGTCGTCAATACAGAGATTGAACAACCGCTGAAGTCAGATAAAGTGGAGAGAGTCTTGATAGGGGATTCTGATATCGAAGACGAAGAAAGAGCAGAGCAACTTCAGTTGTTGAATGCACCTCTGTGGAAAAGAAAAATTGATGCGCCATTCGAATCTCTTGGATTAGCAGAGCTGAACAATTCTCAGGAGCGACTTAAACCATCTATGGAAGAAGCTCCTACACTTGAACTCCAACCACTGCAGGATCAATTGAGGTATGGTAAAGTCTACGAGAGCAACAGGCTATATAAGGAGAAGGTTAAAGACTGGCATGAAAGAGGGGTGGTGAAACATTCATTTATGCTTGGTCAGCTAGTTCTGCGTTTCAAGTCTCGCTTCAGATTTTTTTCAGGAAAGCGTAAGTCGAGGTGGTCGGAGCCTATCACGGTTAAATCAGCATTTCTGCATGATGAAGTAGAGATTTTCCATAAGTTTCCGGACGAAGCGTTCAAGGTTAATGGTCAGTGGATGAAGCATGACGTTGGTAATACGGTGAACCGTGAGTCGACGTTCACCGTTCTTGCGACTGGATGAAAACGGATTCACGTCAAGCTATTGACGTAAAACAAGCGCTTCGTGGGAGGCAACCCACGCAATTGTTTAGTATTATACTGTGCCTAAGGGTCTTACTCACAATTTGGGGGAGATTGTTAGGCTCAAGACATGTCTGAATACCACCATTAACAAGCCTACACTATGTGACTATGTCACACTACATGACCTAGTGAAATATATCACTGGGATATAGTATAGGTCTCTCTATGTACTTGTCTTGTTCTCATGAACATTAGCTTGATCATGTATGCTCAGAATTATAATGAGCTTAGTAGGTTTCTTGCAATCTAGAATGTATATAGGCCTTTGAATAATTGTCCTGGTAGAAGTTCAGAATTATTCATGCAGCAGGATAGAGTTAAATAAGGCCCTGAAGAAATAAGTTGTAGAAATTTGACTAAGGCATTATATAGCAAAGTCAGAATAAATCTATGTCGTGAAGTCACCAATATCCATGTCGAGAAGTGCTGGATCGCATAGTCCATTTTGTACTATGTCGTGAAGTCCTCAAGACTCATGTCGTGAAGTGTTGAAGTCAGCAAAGTCAAAATGTACTAGATCGGGAAGTCCTCAAACAGCCTATGTCGTGAAGTCCTCAGAAAGCCTATGTCGCATAGTCCGCAAATGACCTATGTCGCATAGTCCTCAAAAAGTCTAGATCGCGAAGTCTTCAAAAGACCTATGTCGCATAGTACTCAAAGGCCATATCGCGTAGTCTTCACAAGTGACATCGCGTAGTATGAAATGAAGTGGAGTTCACGATATCAATACTTAGCCGTTTACAACAAGACAAATCAAGGTACAGAACCAAGAATCAAGAGAGACAAATACTGAAGCATTTTTTCTGGCAAGGTGGTCCAAAGAACAGATGGCAAATATACAGCTAAACTTGGAGAGAAAGATAAGAGACAAGCAGCTACAGAAACGGGAAAGACTCCGAAAAGCAGGTGGTCCTTCCTAACACAGTTAACTTCTTATGGCAGGACAAGTTGGACTTTCAGCTAGGGGTAACTGTGTAAACAGGGGTGTGCCTAGTTTTTATAGGTGAATATATATCATGCACACACCACTGTTAGCTGTAAGAGAGAGATACACATTGTTTTATCTTAAGCACTCTTTTCTCTGTAAGCAAAAACAAGGTACAAACTGTTCTTGTTTAGAAGCCAGAAATTCTGTTGTGAATTTCCGGAAAGCTGTAGTATTTAATTTACTTAATACAAAGTAGATTAAAGTGATTGTGTGTGTTGTTCATTTTCTGCATATTACATAGCATAATCATATACAGTTTATTTTAAGCTTCAAGAATCGAAAAATATCAAAACTATCCATTCACCCCCCCCCCTCTGTCTAGTTTCTAGTGGTATTAATTTCTAACAATTGCCACAAAATTGTTAGTGGCAAAAGTAACACCACTAACTACGGTCTGCTTGTTCATGAATGATGAAAATGCCATTTGTACAGTATAGAAAACTTGAGAATTGAGATTTAGAAATTAGGGTTCTTGAGCACAGAGAGAAGATGAAAAGCAAAAACTGATGTTAAGAGAGTAAACGGTAAAATTTAGAAAATCAAATGTATTTTGTTAAAACAAAATATTACTCTTAGTGACAGGTGGCATGTTTTGATTCGTGCACAAATAATTAGTGGACAAGTTACGTGCGTAATTAAACATAACTATAACGCTTTTTATGTATATCTATATGTATATATCTATCAGTGTGACACACGCGCGCATACAGTTGTCCAACTAAAACTCAAACGTTTCTCATCAGGAACTCACAAAAAATCAGGCACAATTTAAGCAATGAAATACTGACATGTACATCAGGATTGACCGGTTGACTTCCTGTCAGGATTGCGTCCTATCAGGATTTGATCAAAATTACATACGTTTCTGAATGACCATAAGGATTTGACAGTCATCAGGATTTCCTCATTGTAGTTTTCCTCAGAAATTCTCAAAATTCATCATTCTAAGTTCATTCACCAACTTGTTGAAAGTATCTTCAGGTAGTGGCTTAGTGAATATATCAGCTAGTTGTTGATCAGTAGGAACAAAATGAAGTTCAATTGTTCCTTCCAGAACCTGTTCTCTTATGAAGTGATATCTAATACTGATGTGTTTAGTAAGAGAATGCTGAACTGGATATCCTGTCACTGCAATAGCACTTTGGTTATCACAATAAATAGGGATTTTTGAATATGACAGGCCATAATCTAACAACTAATTTCTCATCCACATTATCTGAGCATAGCAACTTCCTGCAGCAATGTACTCAGCTTCTGCAGTTGAAGTAGAGATAGACTTTTGCTTTTTACTAAACCAAGAAACTAGTCTACCACCCAAAAACTGACAACTTCCTGAAGTACATTTCCTGTCTATCTTGCATCCTGCAAAATCAGCATCTGAATAACCACACAAACCAAAATCCGATTCCCTTGCATACCAAAGGCCAAGTGAAGGAGTGGCTTTGAGATATCTAAAAATTCTTTTAACTGCAATCAGATGAGGTTCCCTGGGATTTGCTTGAAATCTTGCACAAAGACAGGTTTCAAACATGATATCTGGTCTACTTGCAGTGCGGTACAATAAAGAGCCAATCATTCCCCTGTAGTGAGTTACATCTACCTCAGCACCTTGATCGGGATCAAGTTTAGTGGCTGTAGCAATGGGAGTACTTGCAGTAGCACAATCTTGCATGTTAAACCTTTTCAATAAATTCCTTGTATACTTTGACTGATTGATAAAAATGCCATCATCAGTCTGTTTAACTTGAAGACCAAGAAAGTAACTCATTTCTCCCATCATGCTCATTTGATATCTTGACTGCATAAGCTTGGAAAACTTTTCACACAGCTTATTGTTTGTTGACCCAAAGATGATATCATCAACATAAATCTGAACTAAAAGCAAATCATTACCATGATTCAAATAAAATAGAGTTTTATCAATAGTACCTCTTTTGAATCCACTTTCCAGTAAGATTTGAGCTAATGTTTCATACCATGCTCTTGGAGCTTGCTTTAGTCCATAAAGTGCTTTATCCAATCTGTAAACATGATTTGGATATTTTGGATCAATGAAACCAGGATGTTGTTCAACATAGACTTCTTCCTCCAGTTCACCATTTAAGAAAGCACTTTTTACATACATCTGGAAAACCTTGAATTTCTTGTGGGATGCATATGCTAGAAAGATCCTGATGGCCTCTAGTCTTGCAACAGGAGCCAAAGTTTCATCATAGTCAATTCCTTCTTGTTGAGAATACCCCTTTGCAACTAGCCTTTCTTTATTTCTGATAATTACACCATCTGAATCAATCTTGTTTTTGAAAACCATTTTGTACCAACAATTGACCTATTCTTTGGTCTTGGTACTAGTTTCCAGACTTCATTTCTTTCAAATTCATTCAATTCTTCTTGCATTGCAGTGACCCAATCAGCATCTTTAAGTGCATCTTCAACTTTCTTAGGTTCCTCCTTGGATAGAAAGTTATGATATAGACATTCATTTTGAGTTGCACTTCTTGTCTTAACACCTGCATCAGGATCTCCAATTATCAAATCAGGAGTATGATCTCTTGTCCATTTTCTTGCTGCTGGTAAATTATTCCTTGATGTAG
Organism: Heracleum sosnowskyi; assembly: GCA_030848705.1. Classification (NCBI taxonomy): domain Eukaryota; kingdom Viridiplantae; phylum Streptophyta; class Magnoliopsida; order Apiales; family Apiaceae; genus Heracleum; species Heracleum sosnowskyi. The sequence goes on along the minus strand of CM061243.1, from coordinate 22,803,886 downwards.
ATGCTCCCCCTGGATTGGTGTTGTCTTGATTAGAAGAATTTGCTTCATTAGAAGATCCCCTTGAATTGTTGTTATTTCCTCCTGATGGATTATCAGGATTATCACTTGAATCAGTATCTGAAGAATTCTGTCCTGATGATTGAGTAGACTGAGAATTAGTAGCAGATTATTGTTGCTCCCCCTCAACATTTGCACTGCTAGTAGTGTCTCCATTATTAGTGTCATCAGAATTAGTATCATCAGAATTAGTACCATCAGTATTAGCACCATCGGTATTTGGTGCATCATCAGGATTTGGTGTGTCATCAGGATTTGATGACCCATCAGTATCTGATGTAGTGTCAGTATCTGATTCTTGTTCTTCAGGTTCCTTGGTAGCTTCATTTTCAAAAACCAAACTATCATGAGACTCTTCATTCAGTTCAGTTATCTTCTTATCATCAAAAGATACATGTATTGACTCCATGACAGTCTTTGTTCTCAAGTTAAAAACTCTAAAGGCTCTAGATGCAGGATAGCCAATGAAAATTCTCTCATCAGCCTTTGTTTCAAATTTCCCTAGCTGTTCAGGATGAGTTTTGAGAACAAAACATTTATAGTCAAACACATGCAGATGCTTCAAACTAGGTTTCTTCTCCTTGAGCATTTGATATGGAGTTACACCATGTATGTTTATTAGCGTGAGATTTTGAGTATAGCATGCTGTATTGACTGCTTCTGCCCAGAAATAGGTAGGCAATTTAGCTTCTTCCAACATAGTTCTGCCAGCTTCAATAAGAGCTCTATTCTTTCTTTCAACTACTCCATTTTGCTGGGGTGTGCCAGGAGCAGAGAATTGTTGAATAATTCATTTGTATTTGCAGAACTCTTCGATCTTTGAATTCTTGAATTCAGTACCATTATCACTCCTCAGTATCTTGACTTTGTACTTTGTGCTTGTCTCAATCATTCTCACATGGTCCAACAGTATCTCAGGAGTCTCATCTTTTCTGTGCAGAAAATACACCCATGTGAATCTTGAGAATTCATCAACAATTACAAGAGTGTACCTTTTCTTACTGATGGACATTATGTTGACTGGTCCAAATAGATCAAGATGTAACATGTGATATGGTTCACCAATAGAGGATTCAGATTTACTCTTGAATGATGTCCTTCTCTGTTTTTCTTTTTGACATGCATCACAGAGTCCATCAGGAGTATACAAAGCTTTAGGTAATCCTCTAACCAAATATTTCTTAACTAACTCATTGATATTGTTGAAGTTGAGATGAGAAAGCTTCTTGTGCCAATTCCAACTTTCATCTACTGATGCTTTACTGATGAGACAAGTAGGAGAGCCATCAGTATTTGCTTGAATGTTGGCTTCATAAATGTTACCATGCCTGTAGCCAGTGAGTGCAACCTTTCCTGATGCTTTTCTGACTACTTCACAATGTGTGGAATAGAAATTGACATGATAACCTCTGTCTGTGATTTGACTAATACTCAACAGGTTGTGTTTTAGTCCCTTCACTAGAGCTACTTTTTCAATGATGACATTGCCAATGATTATATTGCCATATCCCAAAGTTTGTCCAATGTTGTCATCTCCATAAGACACAGTTGGGCCAGCTTTCTCCTCATATTCTGATAACAGGGCTTTGTTTCCAGTCATGTGCACTGAACACCCACTATCCATGACTAACACATTTTTCCTTCTTCCCTGCAATCAGAATAGAAATACACTAGTTAGAATATTTAGAAACCCACACTTGTTGGGTTCCTTTTCCATGCATTATACTAGATTTAGCAGCAGAAGACTTTTTGACCTTAGCAGTCCTGACAGAATGAAATCCATCAGGATTTCCTTTGTCAGTATCAGTATTAACAAATGCATGCTTCACATTGACATTCTTAGATTTACCAGAATTTGTACTTTTATTAAACTTAGGTAAAGGCTCATAAAAGTTATGGTACAAATTATGGTATTCTTCACTAGTATAAATAGAATGCCATTTACTGCCACAATAAAAACAAGACTTCTGCGGTTTATAAAATATTGATCTATTCTTAACATCAGACCTAGGAATCTCATTTATTTTCTTCTTACTCTTCCTACAATCAATAGCAAGATGATTAGAGTTACCACAGGTATAGCAACACTTTCTTGGTGCATTTGGGATAAACTTATAATTATTCTCTTTATTAATCCCAACTTTACCATTCCTGTTTCTTTTGACAGTAGGTGACTTTTGTTTCCCTGTTACCTCACACATTTTCTCCGTAAGTTGTTTTTGAGACAATAAACCTATATTCTTCTTAATAGGTTTAGACTTAGAATTTGAGACTTGTTGAGCAGAAGTAGATCCCTTTTCAAAAGTAGAATTGAGATCTTTACCAAATACAAATTTGACAGGTTTAATCTTTGTTTTGGTCTTGTCTATAACATGTCTATAGGTCATTGGGTTAACTGTCTCATTTATAACAACTTTTTCTTTCAACTTCTTATCTTCATCTGACTTATATCCTAGACATTCTTTCCAATTCTTAGAAGTATTAATCTCATGAAATTTTCTTCCAGAGTCTGTCCAGGTTCTGATTTTCTCATTAGCAAACTCAAGTTCTTTCTCAAGAGCAGTACATTCTTTTTGTACTTCTTGCATAAAAGAAAATTCAGCTTCTAAATGCTCATTCATTTTCCTAAGTTCAGACATCTCAGATAAAATCCTACTATTTTCAGCAGATTGACTTCTAAAGCTAATATGCAATGACTTTAGAAAACGTCTTAACTCATAAGCATTATCAGTATCAAAATCAATAACAGTATTTGGTACCTTTTCATCAGGAACGGCAATTTCATCAGTATTGGCCATTAGGGCATAGTTGACCACCTCAGTGTCAGATTCTGAGGAAGAGTCCATCCAATCCTTGCTTGATGTGATGAGTGATTTAGCCTTCTTGTAGTCAGTTGCAAAGTGCCTCATTCCATTACACTTGTAGCATTTAACCTTTGATTTGTCAAATTTGCCACTTTTGCTGTCCTTTTTGATGTACTTGTCTTTGTCAGCATTGACATCAGGATTACCATCAGTATCTGATGATGACATCAGGATCTGACTCAACTATTCTTGATTTTCTTCTAGAGACCTCCACAGCTTTTCCTTTTGATTTAGCCTCAACATTCAAGGATAAAGACTTTGCCTTGCTGCTTTTCTTATTCTTCCTTTGTGTTAGATAAGGATTCAATGATCGTCAGGATCTAGACTTCAACTGATCAGGATTGCTGACGTCATCAGGATTGCATGGTCATCAGGATCAGAATGAATATCAGGACTGGGATCAGGATTGATCATCAGGACTGGAAGCTGATCAGGATTCCTACTTCGAGTTATATTTGGAGTCTAGTTAAATAAGGAAGATTATTCTGTCGGTTCCTGGTTTGTAGTAATGAAGCTATCGATTATGGATAGGTTTCAATCTTTCTAATTGATTAAGACTTATCATTGATAGAGAAGCTGTGTAGTATATAAACACAGTTTTAGGATTTGGTTCAAAGAGCGAAAAATAATCAAACGCACAGAAGCTCTCAAGAACATAGAATTTCTTGAGAGAGTTTTTGTAAACTAGCAGCTCTCAAGAACACAGAATTTCTTGAGAGAGTTTTGTAACAGTTTTATATCAGATTTAATAAAGCTGTTATTATACTTTCATATTTATGATTCATATCTTATTAAGTCGAGAATCTTAAACAATTGTATTCAACCCCCCTTCTACAATTGTTTATTACTGGGCAACAATTGGTATCAGAGCAAACTGATTTAATTTTGAATCAGATATGATCTAAGATGTCGACAACAAAGTATGAAAGCATAAAAATTCCCATCCTGAAGAAATCAGATTATTCAACATGGAAGGTTAAGACGCTGATGTACCTGGAGGCTATGGATCCTGATTATCTGGACAGGATTCATGATGGACCATATGTTCCTACCAGATTCGTAGAAAGAACAGATACTGTACCTGAACATTATGTGGTCAAGGCTAAAAGTGAATGGACTCCAGAAGAAAAAGCTCATGTACTCAGGGAACCAAAGATAAAGAATATATTGCACAATAGTCTTGATGTTGTCATGTCAAACAGAGTGATTGCATGCAAGTCTGCAAAAGAAATCTGGGATACATTGGAAACTCAGTGTCAGGGATCTGCATTTGTCAAGAAGAACAGAAGGGCTCTCTTTATTCAAGAATATGAACAATTCGATGCTAGACCTGATGAGAGCCTAACTGATTTATATGATAGATTTCTGACACTCCTTAACGACCTATCTTTAGTTGGCAAGGAATATGAAACTGAAGATTCAAACACCAAGTTTCTAAGAGCTTTACCAGAAGAATGGGATACGCAGACATCAATCATTAGACATCAGTATGATCTCAACACTGTGTCTCTTGATGAAGTCTATGGAATGCTAAGAACTCATGATCTTGAAGTTCAACAGAGAAAGAATAAGAGAGGCAACAAGGCAAAATCTATTGATTTGAAGGTAGAGGCTAAATCAAAAGGAAAAGCTGTGGAAGTCTCAAAAAGGAAAACTAGAGTAGCTGAGTCAGATCCTGATGACTCTTCATCAGATACTGATGGCAATCCTGATGCCAATACTGATGATGACTCTTCTGACTCAGACATTGAAGAGATGGTTGCTATGATTGTCAGAAACTTCAAAAGGATGAAGTTCAGGAAAGTTAGGAGACAAGGCAACTACCAGAAAAGGACCTTCAATACAGATAAAGACAAGAACATCAAAAAGGATAGCAAAGGTAGCAAATTTGATAAGTCAAAGGTTAGATGCTACAAGTGTAATGGTATGGGTCACTTTGCCAGTGAGTGCAAGAAGACAAAGGCACTCATCACATCAAGCAAGGACTGGATGGACTCTTCCTCTGAATCTGATACTGAGGTGGTCAACTATGCACTGATGGCCAATACTGATGATACTGTTATTCCTGATGATAAGGTACTTAATACTGTCTTTAATTTTGACACTGATAATGCTTCTGAGTTAAGACGTTTTCTAAAGTCATTGCATATTAGCTTTAGAAGTCAAACTGCTGAGAATACTAGAATCTTATCTGAGATGTCTGAACTTAGGAAAAGGAATGAGCATGTAGAAACTGAATTTTCTCTTATGCAAAAAGTACAGATAGAATGTGATAATGCTAAACACATGTATTTAGAGATGAAACTTAAATGTACTACTCTTGAAAAGGAACTTGAGCATTCTAATGAGAAAATCAGAACCTGGACAAACTCTGGTAGAAAATTTCATGAGATTAATACCTCTAAGAATTGGAAAGAGTGTCTAGGATATAAGTCAGATGAGGATAAGAAACTTAAGGAGAAAATTGTTATTGATGAGACAGTTAGTCCAAAAACCTATAGACATGTTATAGACAAAACCAAATCTAAGATTACTCCTGTTAATTTTGTTTTTGGTAAAGATTCCAATTCAACTTTTGAAAAGGGATCTACTTCTGTTCAAAATATTAAAGTTATTAAGTCTAAACCTGTCTTGAGTAAAGTCACTAAGAATGTAGGTTTACTGTCTCAGAAACAACTTAAGGATAAAATCTGTGAGGTAACAGATAGGAAAAAGGAAGCTACTGTTAAGAGAAACAGGAATGGTAAAATTGGGATCAATAAAGAGAATGTTTATAAGTATATCTCAAATGCACCTATAAAATGTTGTTTTAACTGTGGTAACTCTAATCATCTTGCCATTGACTGTAAAAAGAGTTTAAAGAAAAGTACTGAAATTCCTATTTCTGATGTCAGGAGTAGATCAGTATTTTATAAACCACAGAAGTCCTGTTTTCATTGTGGTAGTATATGGCATTCTATTTATACTTGTAAAGATTATCATGATTTGTACTATAACTTTTATGATCCATTGCCTAAGTTTGATCATAGTACAAAGTCTGATAGAATTGAGAATGGCGTAGTGAAGCATGCTTTTGTTAATACTGAAACTGACAAAGCAAATCCTGATGGAGTGAATCCTGTCAGGACTACTAAAGTCTTAAAGTCTTCTGCTGCTAAAATTAATAAATTGCATGGAAAAGGAACCCAACAAGTATGGGTTCCTAAATGTTCTAACTAGTGTGTTTCTATTCTGATTGCAGGGAAAAAGGAAAAATGTGTTAGTCATGGATAGTGGATGTTCTGTGCACATGACTGGAAACAAAGCCCTGTTATCAGAATATGAGGAAAAAGCTGGCCTAACTGTGTCTTATGGAGATGGCAACATTGGACAAACTTTGGGATATGGCAATATAATTATTGGAAATGTCATCATTGAGAAAGTAGCTCTAGTGAAGGGACTAAAACACAACTTGTTGAGTATTAGTCAAATCACTGACAGAGGTTATCATGTCAACTTCTATTCCACACATTGTGAAGTAGTCAACAAAGAAACAGGAAAGATAGCATTGACTGGCTACAGGCATGGTAACATTTATGAAGCCAACATTCTCTCAAATACTGATGACTCCCCTACATGTCTCATCAGTAAAGCATCAGTAGATGCAAGTTGGAATTGGCACAAGAAGCTTTCTCATCTCAACTTTAGCAATATCAATGAGTTGGTTAAGAAAGATTTAGTGAGAGGATTACCTAAAGTTTTGTATAGTCCTGATGGACTCTGTGATGCATGTCAAAATGCTAAACAGAGAAGGACATCATTCCAGAGTAAATCAGAATCCTCTATTGAAGAACCATATCACATGCTACATCTTGATCTATTTGGTCCAGTCAACATTATGTCCATCGGTAAGAAAAGGTACACTCTTGTAATTGTTGATGAATATTCTAGATTCACCTGGGTGTATTTTCTGCACAAAAAAGATGAAACTCCTGAAATACTGTTGGATCATGTGAGGATGATGGAGACAACCACAAAGTTCAAAGTCAAGATACTGAGGAGTGATAATGGTACTGAATTTAAGAATTCAAAGATGGAAGAGTTCTGCAAATACAAAGGAATTATTCAACAATTCTCTGCTCCTGGCACACCTCAGCAAAATGGAGTAGTTGAAAGGAAAAATAGAACTCTTATTGAAGCTGGCAGAACTATGTTGGAAGAAGCTAAGTTACCTACATATTTCTGGGCCGAAGCAGTCAACACAGCATGCTATACTCAAAATCTCACATTGATAAATAAACATGGTGTTACTCCTTATCAATCTCTCAAGGAGAAGAAACCAAGTTTGAAGCATCTGCATGTGTTTGGCTGTAAATGTTTTGTTCTCAGAACTCATCCTGAACAGCTAGGAAAGTTTGAAACAAAGGCTGATGAATGAATTTTCATAGGCTATCCTGCATCAAGAGCCTTTAGAGTTTTTAACTTGAGGACAAGGACTGTCATGGAGTCAATACATGTATCTTTTGATGATAAAAAGATACTAGAATTGAATGAAGACTCGCATGATAGACTGATTTTTGAAAATGAAGCTACCAAGGAAACTGAAGAAACTGAATCAGATCCTATCAGTTCATCAAACATTGATGACACTTCAAATGTTAATTCTGATGATGCAGACAGTAGTAATACTACTAGTAGTGCTAATGTTGAGGGGGAGCAACAGCATTCTACTACAAGTTCAGAGTCAACTCAATCATCAGGACAGAATTCTTCAGATACTGATTCAAATGATGATCCTGATAATTCATCAGGAGGAGATAGTAATACTTCAGGGGGAGCTTCTAATGGTTCAAATTCTTCTAATCAAGTTAACACCAATTCAGGGGGAGAATCTACATCAAGGAATGACTTACCATCAGCAAGGAAATGGACTACAAGTCATACTCCTGATTTAATTATTGGAGATCCTGATGCAGGTGTTCAGACAAGAAGTGCAACTCAAAATGAATGTCTATATAATAACTTTCTGTCAAAGGAGGAGCCAAAGAAAGTTGAAGATGCACTCAAAGATGCTGATTGGGTTACTGCAATGCAAGAAGAATTGAATGAATTTGAAAGGAATGAAGTCTGGAAACTAGTACCAAGACCAAAGAACAGTTCAATTGTTGGTACAAAATGGATTTTCAAGAATAAGACTGATTCAGATGGTGTAATTATCAGAAACAAAGCAAGACTAGTTGCAAAGGGGTATTCTCAACAAGAAGGAATTGACTATGATGAAACTTTTGCTCATGTTACAAGACTAGAGGCCATCAGGATCTTTCTGGCATATGCAGCTCATAAGAAATTCAAGGTTTTCCAGATGGATGTGAAAAGTGCTTTCTTAAATGGTGAACTGGAGGAAGAAGTATATGTTGAACAACCTTCTGGTTTCATTGATCCAAAATATCCAGATCATGTTTACAGATTGGATAAGGCACTTTATGGACTAAAGCAAGCTCCAAGAGCATGGTATGAAACCTTAGCTCAATTCTTACTGGAAAGTGGATTCAAAAGAGGTACTATTGATAAAACTCTATTCTATTTGAATCATGGTAAGGATTTGCTTTTAGTTCAGATCTATATGGATGATATCATTTTTGGGTCAACAAACAATAAGCTGTGTGAAAAGTTTTCTAAGCTTATGTAGTCAAGATATCAAATGAGCATGATGGGAGAAATGAGTTATTTTCTTGGTCTTCAAGTTCAACAGACTGATGATGGCATTTTTATCAATCAGTCCAAGTATACAAGGAATTTGTTGAAAAGGTTTAACATGGAAGACTCTGCTACTGCAAGTACTCCCATTGTTATAGCTACCAAACTTGATCCTGATCAAGGTACTGAGGTAGATGTAACTCTCTACAGAGGAATGATTGGCTCTTTATTGTATCTCACAGCCAGTAGACCAGATATCATGTTTGCAACCTGTCTGTGTGCAAGATTTCAAGCAAAACCTAGGGAACCTCATCTGATTGCAGTTAAAAGAATTTTCAGATATCTCAAAGGCACTCCTTCACTTGGCCTTTGGTATGCAACGGAATCAGATTTTGGTTTGTGTGGTTATTCAGATGCTGATTTTGTAGGATGCAAAATAGACAGGAAAAGTACTTCAGGAAGTTGTCAGTTTTTTAGGTGGTAGACTAGTTTCATGGTTCAGCAAAAAGCAAAAGTCTATCTCTACTTCAACAGCAGAAGCTGAGTACATTGCTGCAGGAAGCTGTTGTGCTCAGATAATGTGGATGAGAAATCAGTTGTTAGATTATGGCCTGTCATACTCAAAAATCCCTACTTATTGTGATAACCAAAGTGCTATTGAAATGACAGGAAATCCAGTTCAGCATTCTCTTACTAAACACATCAGTATTAGATATCATTTCATAAGAGAACAGGTTCTGGAGGGAACAATTGAACTTCACTTTGTTCCTACTGATCAACAACTAGCTGATATATTCACCAAGCCACTACCTGAAGCTACATTCAATAAGTTGGTGAATGAACTTGGAATGATGAACTTTGAGAATTTCTGAGAAAAGCTACAAAGAAGAAATCCTGATGACTATCAAATCCTGATGGTCATTCAGAGAGGTATGTATTTTTGATCAAATCCTGATAAGACAAAATCCTGATAGGAAGTCAACTGGTCAATTCTGATGTACAGGTCAGTATTTAATTGCTTAATTTGTGCCTGATTTTTCGTCAGTTTCTGATGAGAAACGTTTGAGTTTTGGACAACTGTATGTGCGCGTGTGTCACATTGATAGATATATACATATAGATACACATAAAAAGCGGTGCAGTTATGTTTAATTACACACGTAATTTGTCCACTAATTATTTTTGCACAAATTATAATTTGCCACATGTCATTGAGAGTAATATTTTGTTTTAACAAAATACTTTTGATTTGCTAAATTTCTGATTACTCTCTCTTCATCAGTTTTGCATCATATTTCTCTCTCTGTGTTCAAGTACCCTAATTTTTAAATCTCAATTTTCAAGTTTTTGATACTGTTTTAATGGCATCTTCATCATTCATAAACAAACAGACTGTGGTTAGTGGTGTTACGTTTGCCACTAATAATTTTGTAGCTATTCTAGACCATCAGGAATTACCCAATGAGTTTCACATTATTCAAGATTTTCTAGCTTCAAGCCCATTGAAGTTTGCTTTAACAGAACCTACAAGTGTTTCTTTTAAGTCAGTTATGCAGGTGTGGAACTCAGTTACTTTTGACAAAGGGCATTCTGACTCAATCTTGATGAGTTTTGAATATGATGGGGTTACTCACTATGTGACTCCTGCAATTGTGGAGGATGCATTGCATTTACCTGTTCTTGGTGATGCTGTTCTTGATAATGTTTCGGACTCTACTCTCTTGGAGTTTGTTACAAAGTTGGGCTACAATGGTGAAGTAAAGAGATATGGAAATCTTTTCAGGACGAAGCTTAAGAAGGAATGGAATTTCTTCTTTGATACAATCAGTCGTTGTTTCCTGAACAAGACATCAAATTTTGATACTCTTCCATCAGGATCTCTCAAAATTGGGTACTCTCTAATTCATTCTACAGTGTTTGATTATGGATCTTTTATCTTAAAAGCTTTAAGTGATAGGAAATCAGATAAATTAGGTTCTGTCTGTTTTCTTAGATTTTTACAGTTGATATTTAATCACTTATGTCCTAATATTGGTTTTGAGGAGGATGTAGTTCTACCATTTTCTTTTTAGAAAATGAATAAAGTTAATTTTGATTATATTTGATTTAACCACTAAAACTTGTTAAATAACATATTATGTAATCCTCTTTACTAAAAAGTTTTAAACTTAAGTATTTGAAAACCCCCAATTTTGATACAAATTCTTACAATATTGCTTACATTGCAAATAAAAAAGTTTATTAGTTAGATTTTTTTAATTAATAAATTATATTTACTACATATTTTATTATATTTTATATAGAATTTTGTTTTATAATTTATAAAGAACTCTAAAATTATTTAAAAATTTGGTGAAAGTAGTTTTTATTGAGATATTAATTACTCAAGATCATCTATGTAAATAATAATTCCTGAACGATTTTTAAGGGTATAGAAGTAATTTTACTTGCAAAAAATAATATGTTGAGAAAAGTCACGTCAGCTCATTCTCCGAGATTTTGCTCAGTTACAGATTTAACCCAAATCATTGCCTTACTTCATGGTTATTTCGTCTCCTCTACTACACGCCTCCACCAAATTATATCTCTAAAAAAATTGTTTTCTTGGATTAACGCACAAATATATTTTAAATTCAATATTTTTATTTACGCACAAATATATTTTTGTGATAAAAATTAATTATTCTCTTTTTCTTTTGAAAAAACACTCGACGCCCGTGCGCGAAGCGCGTGCAAAAAATACTACTCCCTCCGTCCCAAAAAGAATGAGTCATTTCTTTTTGCACGCATTTCAATGAACTCGATTGGAGTACTAGTAAATACTATTTTTTTGAATTTCTTGTTTTGTATAAAAATATTGACTTTATATTTTTATACAAATCGAAAAAATTTAAAAAATATTATTTACTAGTACCTTAATCGAGCGCATTGAAATGCGTGAAAAAGTCAGAGGGTCACGATATCAAACAAAAACACACAAAACAAGGAAACAGTTGACCGATCACGATCTTGCACAAAAAGCATAAAAATGTTATTTTAGTAATATCAGCGAAATAGTTTTACGGAACTATTTGTGTAATTGTAGGCATTATCTACTTAAGTGATAAAGGCTGAAGGATTTTTGACCGCCTTTTTACCATACTACCCTTCTCATTTTGCCGTATTTACATTAAATTACCACTTGACCAGTTGACTTATACTCATTTTTAATGCATTATACAGATTATCATATTTTATACATATATACATACACTATTTTATGTCTTTCTATACACAAACACGTGATTACTGACATGAAGCAAAATGCTGCCTCCTGAGAATTTGAAATGTGTGGCTGAATTTGAATTACATGACAAGAATACATACGTACATAACTTCAGTTTAAATTTTGAATTTGAACACTATTGTCCTATTTTTCTCTTTATGTGCCAAAAAGCATCAATTTAGAATTCATATTGATTCCTCTTTATCTCTCTTATGTTCTTTATACTATTTTCTCATTTTCCATGTATGTGATTATATTGTATGGATTGAAATCTAAACTAATGACATATTGTTTGATTGTTTCAGATGATTGGAATTAACAATTGAGAAAGCAATTCAATTTTTAGAGAGGTAAACTATGTTTGTATCTGAGTTTTTGGAACAAACTTCCCCAACTGTTTGATGAAATGTGTTAGTGAGTGTATATGGGTATCATGGTTGAATGACTACTACTACTACTCTCAAAATCTCTCCTCTCTCTCTCTCTCTCATTTTACTTCTTTTATTTGAATTGTATCTCATTAATTTTAAGCTTGATTTTTGTTATTATTGCAGAATGAATTGTAATACAAGCTGCATAATTCTATGTCGGAATGAATTTGTAAATAAAAGTTGTTTGATGTTTTGAAACACACACTCTCTCTTTCTCTGTGTATATCATCCATCTTACTTGAAATGCTTCTTTTCTAAATTTTTTTCTTATTTTGATTGCAGTTTAAACTTTGTTGAGGATGTGTTTGATAGTTTGTTTGAGAGAAAAAGTTCATAATTTTTCCAAGAGAAATGTTCATAATTCTTGGTGGTGTGTACAAGTGATACTGAAATTATTACAGATTTCTTTTTTACTCGACATGTTCGGTGGTGTTTGATGATTTGTCTAGGAGAAAAAGATTGATGGATACGAAACATTTAATGAAGGTTAGATTTGCTAAACCTTGGATTTGGACTTGGTGATCAACATTATATGATTTTGTCAAGAATTAAGAAAGTTTTTATTGTTTGTTTGGATTACAAAGAAGGTGTTTGATTTACATCTAGGTGTGAAAGTGTGCAAGGACTTACGTATACAGCTATTTACAAATGTATGATGATTCTCATTAAAATTTAAAATTATGTATTTGACTTATCTTTTTGTTCGTCTTTGTTGCAGATTGAACTCTCTATTTGTACACAAATTGTTCGGTGCGTTGAGTGTTAGAAAAAGATTGATAAATTCATCAAATCAGTTTACTGGCCTACATTTATAAGGTTCAAAATTTATGATTATTTATTTCATATTCTGTTTGTTATATTAGACTCACTATATTAGGACATATATATAATTGTAATCTATTTGATTCAGTCTACGTATGCCTGCACCTATGGTTATTGAATAGACAGTAATATTATCAGAAGATAATAACCACAAAAAAGGAGCTGGAGACTGTCATCAGCTAAATAGACAGCTAATATATACTATATGGGCTCCATAAGAAATCAGTGATAGACTACATGAGGTGTACCATCTTATGCTTTATGATAATTTACCCAGATTCTAACTTTGATAAAAGAATGTTAGTGCCCTAAACATGTTAAGCTCTTTATATTTATAAATATTACATTTGTACGTCATTGAAAACCTGATCAGCTAATGTTTATATATTTGTTTAATCAGGTTTGTCATGTTACCTGAAAATGATTTGCAAATTCTTGGCACATGTTTGGCGAGTTAAATATAAGTGTGAAGATTTTAGTACTTTTTAAATACAATACGATGCACCTGAACCAGATAAGTTTTACATTTTGATCATGTAGAACCTGAACCAATAATCAGGGTCATGGATGTCGACATTGCATGGTGAGTTTTGCTACCATGATTTATTTTCCCTCACATTGCAATTTGACTACTTCTATTGATATGTACACTGGTGATGAGATCTGTTGAAGTTTGTGGAGTGTAGTGATTAGTTATTGCAGGAGTATTAGAGTAGTCATGGGTTCTTGCAAGAGTATTATAGTAGTTATGGGTTAGTGTTTACTGTTTAGTGATCTGTTGAATCACCGGTGTGTTGCACTATAAGTTATGTATGTATAAAGATTGAAAGCTTAAGATTTTTTTTAAATAATTAAAATTGTAATTATATGTGTTATTAGAGATACAAGTTTGTGCATATGCTGCATCCAGCGGTCTTTTTCATATTCTTTTGCATTGACTGAATACTCTGCTATGTTCTATACTTCAATTAATACTTCATTTTCAACTTTAATACTTCATTTTCAACTTTAACAATTCAGAGGAAAATTAAGTTCATTACAAATTCATAAACTAAACTTTACGTAATAGTAATAAGATGGAGTCTGAGAATCTAAACAGGTAAGTGTTTAGTCAAATGGTTAATAGCAGGTGGTGCTTTGTCCATTATGCAGTTTTCTGAGTATTTTCAACAAAATTGTTGTTTTAAAATGGCCCACGGTGTTTCAATTTGCAAGCAAGGTATTAAGCATCTTTGTATTATGCCACTTTGTTTGAAGTTGTAATTATCTTTGTTATGTTTCCTCCTTTCTCTTTCATTTGCCAGGCTGTATGGTGACCTAACTTCCAACACATTCTTGGATGCATTAGACCACTGTCTTTTGATAATTCTGAGATACCCAATGGGGGAAGCTCTATGATTTTATAGTACAAAAGTTTGGGGGCAAAGATAGTCTGTGATTTTATAGTACAAAAGTTTGGTTTGGCATTATGTTATATTACTTAATTGTAGTTGAGAATTTAAAGGTAGAATCTTTAACAGTGATCTTCTAATATATATTTGATCATGGGTGCAGTAAGAAGGTAACAAATACGACAACTACAGTGGTGAATGCAACACAAGCCAGTGGCGCAGACCAAATAAGATTTATCAGTCTTTTCCACACAAGAACAAGTGCAGTTAATGGAGGTTTGTGGGTTCTTTTTGCTCTGTTGCACCCTGATATACAATGCATTCTTTTTATGACCGAAACTTGAGGTAAAGAAAAGTAAGATTCTTATTTGTAAACAGAAGTTATGATTGATTAACATTAGTGAATCTATTGTAGTCTGATATTAATGCAGGAAATTGGCTATCGTCTGTATGATATAGGGACTTCGCGCAATTTCATTGATATGTTTATAAAATTGATGTAACTACATTATGAATATCGGAAAGGGATATCAGATCTAATGTGGAACTAGCACACCAGGCATCAAAGAAGTAATGAAGAAGGGAAAATTTTGAGCCAGAATAATGAAATAGATTAGATTGCAGTGTTAAGAAAAGTTGGTTCTATATTTTTTTTATTTTGGTTGGCCAAGGGCCCATATCTACCAAGTTCACTAAATGTGCAGTATTCATTCTACCTATTTGGAATAAAATGTTGCATTTATAGTTGAAATGACCTTTTATGTTATTTCTTATACCACCTCAATTGGAGATTGGATGGGTCATTTATATAATAATCTATTAATCTGAGGGAATATGGTGGTTTCTAAAAAATAATTATCAAATTGGATGGATCAGGAAAAAAGAAACAAATTTTTACAAGGAAATTATAAATATAAAATTTTCTTATGTATTGACAAGCCCAGCGGAGCGGGCAAAACTTCTAGTTTTATGATAAATGCTAATGTGTCCTGTATGCCATGAATATACGTACACGAATTATAATTTGACATATATGGTGTCACCGTACATGGAAATATTAATATTATATATACGTAACTCTCAACCATTTTTAAAAACTCCTTGTATTATTTCAGCAACTTCACATTTTTTAAATTTAGTGGAAAAAGAATTGAAAGCACGTATGGTTTCATGCCTACGTAGGAGTTTTAGATATAATGGTTTTTTTTTTCTTTTGATTCTTTCTACTTTTTTAAGAAATTTTCATTTTAAATCAATATTATTATTTAGGAGAAAAAATATGATCTGTAAATTTTAGAACTTCAGTTTTCGGTAGTTCTCTTCTACTTCTTAAAATAATCGACATATATTAGTGCGTGTTTGGGATATCACAAAAAAGTTGATTTATACCTTAAAATGAGTAAGTACTTTATAAGTGATAAGTTGATGGATTCTTAAAATGAGTAAGTGTTTTATACGTGATAAGTGCTTTATGAGTAAGTGATTTATACGGGTGTTTGGATAAATTTACTTATAAGTTAGTTAATAGTTTGCTAAATTAAATTTGAAAAAATAATTATTAAATACAATGATTTCAACACTTGCATTTTAAATTTAAAAAATATTTAAAAACACAAAGATAAAAATATAAAGTATTAAAAAATAATGAAATCAAAAAATAAGTTGATAAGTTAAGTAAAATGTTGGTGATTTCTAACCTTCAACTTATCAATTTATAAGTTATAAATTATCAAATAAACTGAATACACAAACCTTTCTCATAAGCTGAAATGAGTTTACTTAGAAACCGATACCCAAACATGCCCTTACTCTTTTGGAATCAAATTAGGTTCTCACTGGAGTTCATGCACACCAACTTTATCAGCAATTTGTATCATTTATACTTTTAACAATTTTTGTTAATCAGCTACTTTCTCAATTCTCGTGTCAATTTATTCAAATTTAGTCTAAATATTTGCAAAAGCATTAGTAATTTCTTCTACTATTTTATTTAATTGAACTTCCTTAACATCAGATTTTTTTTCTTCTTGTAAGGTAAAAGTTTATGAAAACCCGAAGGTTAATTCTGTCATTAAGCTACATATGTTGGATATTAAACATGATTATCGTTGTAAAAAAGATAATTATTCAGTTTTTGATCTAAATTATGGTAAGAATTATTTCGCACTCATCAATATTGTCTGTTTTGAATAAAAGATGTGTTCTCGAGAAATTGAGGAGAATATGAAGACCGATGAACATCATACTCGCATGCCCTTCCAATGGGGTAGAGATAACATTGCGTGTGTTTGAGCGGTATCATAAAAAAATTGATTTATAATTTAAAATGAGTAAGTGTCATATAAGTGATAAGTTGATGAATTCTTATAAATTATACGGGTGTTTGGATAAATTTACTTATAAGTTAGTTAAGAGTTGCTAAATTAAATTTAAAAAAATAATTATTAAATATAATGATTTCAACACTTGTATTTTAAATTAAAAAATATTTAAAAACACAAAGTTAAAAATATAAAATATTAAAAAACAAAGAAATCAAGTAATAAGTCAATAAGTTCAGGAAAATGTACGTCATTATTAACATTCAACTTATCAATATATAAGTTATAAGTTTAGGTCATAAATTGGGTTGAAAAACATCCACATAAGAGTTTATAAGCCATACCTCGGCTTATTATACGTTAGCCAAACAGGCCCATTAATATTGGCCCTTTCTTCGCGTACCTCTTGAATAGGAACATCCAATTTAAGTTTTAACCAGTTCAACATCTTAGTGTATTTTGTTGATTTTATAAAGTTTGCTTCATTGGATGCCTAAACATAATTAACATGATGCCAATTGATGAAGAATTGCTTTCTTCTCAGGCGAAATCTTAAACTCTCCTCCAACTGCCCACTTAAACTCATCCCGAACATCTAAATTTAAGAATCCGTACAAATTACTCAGAATCATTCAGTCAGTTTTATAACCGTGATACGGGACAGTGCCTTGTATCTCTTTCATGTATGTTACAAATATTATTTGGTTGTGTTTTGAAACTCAGAATGATTGCCCTCATTTGTTGAGTCCTCTCATAAGGATAATATTTGTACAAGAATTAGAGTTGCACAAAAAATCTGGATCCAAATATCTGATCCAACCCAATTTAGTTAATGTCTGGTCAAAATTCGGTCCGGTTTGAGTCTTGGCTTAAGAACTCAACGGACCTTATATTTTTAGTTAAGGCCCGGTTTGGACCGGCCGTAGGTGCCTTTACATGAGCTTCGGGTGACCACCAAATATGAACTCGTACCATGGGCACTTTGATGGCGAAAGAGGCGAAAAAAGCAATCTATATAAAGATTTAGCGCAGCTCACTAAATTATGTGGTTAATGATATTTGTAAATTGGTGGTTCCTCTTTAGAGAAGAATCGACAGAATAACTAATAGCATAAAAACATATCCAAGTAAAGTATAAAGGAAAAACTGATATGATGCCTTGATCTTTTTTTGTCTCGAACCCCACACCCCTATAATAATGGTAGAGTAAAGGGCAATATTATTTATATACTTATCATACATGAATTATATGTATATCAAGTATACGGATAATATATTTTTTTTTTTTGAAGGCAGTATACGGATAATATATTGATTTAGCATAAATCAATAAATGAAGGAATGATTTTTCATAATCATGTGAGTGAATCATAAATCGTTTAAAATATATATTTTAATATTTAATTTATATTACTTATAATAATATATAAAAATAATCGAATTTGAAAAAGTTTGACCTGGTTCGGGCCCGAACTAAACCTAATTCAACGATTTCTTTGCAACTTTCTCTGGCACAAATAATGGTAGGACGGTGACGGTGACTATTGCATCTGTTTCGATCTGTAATCGTTATTTTAGTCGAGATAATTAGACGAACAGGCCAATTTCTTAATTTGTCCAAAAACTTGGTCCTAATAATCAAGACCAACTTCTTAACCTCAGATTCTTAATTTGTCCCGAAACTTTGTCCTAACAAGATTTTTATGATATTGCTGATTATCTCCGTTATCCCCGCTAGATCATGTTGTTTTCACCGTCAGTACCCGAAACGATCGATCCTGCCTGTAAAGAAAGGCAAAGTCGGCATTAGTGTGACTTCTGAAAAGATGTAGTACATTTTTATTAATACAGCCTACAGGTATATGAAGTGGGGGAAAAGGCAGCAAGTCATTAGCATCAATTCACATGCAACGGGAAATATAATTAACGTGACAAATACTTAATTAACAACGAATCTGATCCTAATTACTTCTAAAAGAGGGATCTGATCCTTGCTAGATCAAGCTTTGTGTGGTACCTTTACAGCATTTCAGAGCACTAATACAAAAGTGTCCCTCATAAATTATGAGAATATTGGGGGTGGCAGGGAGTCGAACTCGTGACTCCCACCGATCAGAGCTCTGGTACCATGTTGAGTAACCAATTTATCTAAAATCTTAAGATTTTGGACCTTAAGATATATTTCAACAACTTGCAATTCATTTAAACAAGTTGAAAATTAATTTTGTCATATATAATTTTGTTTATCACCTGCGATAAATAGTTATAGAATAAAATAAGACTACGAAAATAAAGAGAAATTATATTAATAATAACAAAATCTGCAAATATCTGTGCAATAGAAATTTATAACAAAATTTAAAAAGTTGGAATATTTTTTGAATGGAGCCGAATGTACTATGTTTAGATGCTCTCTTTGACTTGCTAAAGACAAAGGCATACAAATAAAAATGTGACGAAAATTACCAAGCTAGATTGATGTTTCCATGTACCGTTTAAAACGTTTTCGCTAATCGTTAATGTTGATGTGACATTATATATTTTTGTTGCTCAGGCTATTAATTTGAAATCTGTCAATCCATTATGAAGTATCAACCAAAATAAAATTCGTAAAACATGGGCAAACAGCAAACTTCAACACTAGTTAAAACATATTACCTCCGACCCGTCCAATTATTTATATTTGAATTGGATTTCGTCCCGCCCGATTGTTTATATTTTGGATTGAACATGAAGGTTAAATAATATAAATAAAATAGGGAAAAATGAAAAATAATGAGTAAAGTGATGTGATTCATCAATATTTAAGGTATAAAGTAAGTAAAGTGGAAGAGAGTAGTGGAAGTAGTTAATTTTTATATTATAAAACTTTAATATTTTTGAAAAAAATTGAAATGTAAAGAATTGGATGGGACATCAAAAAAAAATGATAAAGAAATGGATTGGATGAAACGAGTACATAATTCTATACCTTTTTCGCGTTTTCGCATCCTGTGATATCATTTCTATAAATAACGAAGGAAATTTAATTATTGTTTATCATTAAAGTAAAATTTTAGGTAAATTCTAATAAAATTAATGTAAATTAAATGAATAAAAGACCGATACTTGCATTTAATATAGCTCGCGGGAACATGTATGGACAATACGGGAACATGTATGGACAATACTTGCACGCGAATCTAGCACATGCCACGCATCCGTATTTAATGACAGTGAGCTACTGAGCTGTGTATAACGACCGTCCACGTTGTTTTTAAGGGATATGTATGCCATTTAAGATTTAAGTGTCTGTCCCTCTGTTTAGTCGGCCAACAAACAAAATACTACTCCTATTTGCTATTCTTATTTGTTACTCGCATCCAAGTTCGAGATTAAAGTATTAAATTATAAAAATAAATGTGATTGATAAAAGTGATTGATATGGTCAGAAAAGACGACCATAAATACGAGGCTCCAGACGCCTATATAAAAGACCTGATACTACAATCAGAACTACGTCTTTGGCTTGATTCTCAGTATTAATTGAGATACGTAGGCATCTTGTGAGGGTCGATTTAGTCTCGAAACACAAGTGCAGCCATAAAAGCTCGAAAGCTCATAAATCCTAGCAATTGATATACAAGCACGTTTTTTAATCCATAACATTTGGCGCCGTCTGTGGGAAAACAACATCAACCATGGCAAACACACGGAGAACAACTCGAGATACTCCAGTTTCTGAGGACTTCCTATCACCTCTGAGGCTGATACTCACGGAAATCAACCGTCGCCAACTACTGGCACTGAAGGGGCGAAAATCCCCACCAATACTCAAGGACCGGAGATCCCAACTTCGGCTGAAGGGACGAATCCCCAGCAGATGGTCATTCATGGATCTAATCCACAAGAAACCGCTCACCATCAACCAATCACGACCTCCCCACTGCTCATGAATGCACCAAGTGGTCTTCAACTCCACACTACTGATCTCCCCCGATACACTACTCAAACTTTGGGGATGCCAAGCTATGGCATGCCCCCTCGATCCATGGCGGGCGGTAGCGGTCTCAACCCCATTTACCATGAAGCGTATATCCCCCCTTATATACAAGGTCTGGGACCTCAAAATCAACAAACTCGACGGACCCCTTTGATTCAAAATTACTCGGGTCCCTATACCGAGGACGAGGATTATACATCTGGAGAAGAGAGGGATGTCGCCCCAAGAAGGAAGCGTTCTTCCCAAACAAATCGGGAACAACCCCAAACTACTAAGGAGGAAATTGCAGCCCATGAGGCAGAGACTGCAAGACTCAAGAAACTCCTTGCTGAGGAGGAGGCCGCTCAATCTCAAGGCTGATCGACTGGAAGAGTCCCGATAATCAACCTGGACCCGACACCAAGAAAGACTAAGAGGGTTGAAGCCCCAAGGGGTGATCCTAGTATTTTGTTGCCTCTAGGAGATCTTGATGATCCTACACCACCATTCACTCAAGACATCATGAAAGTCACCATATCCAGGAAGTTCAAGATGCCAACGATCAAAGCTTATGATGGAACGGGGGATCCCGTAAATCATGTAAGAACCTTCTCCAATGCACTGCTGTTGCAACCAGCCAATGATACAGTCAAGTGTAGGGCGTTTCCACAAACCTTGGCAGGCATGGCCCAACGTTGGTATAGTTGTCTTACTCCCAACTCTATTGGGTCTTTCAAAGAATTAAGCAAAACATTCATCAATCAGTTTGTTAGTGGAAGGGTGCATGAGAAAAGTTCTGCATCACTCATGGCAATCCAACAAAGAAATAATGAAGCCTTGAGAGATTATATCAACCGATTTACTCGGGAGGCTTTGAAAGTCCCAGATTTAGAGGACAAAGTGGCTATGATAGCCCTGCAACAAGGAACTACTGATGATCACTTCAAAAGATCGTTAGCAAAACATCCACCCGAGAGCATGTTGAAGCTCCAAGATAGAGCCGGAAAATACATCAAGGCTGAAGAAAGCATGAGAAAGTATGAGCCCACTATCGGTGGTAGTGGAAATTCAAAGAAGATAAAGGAAACACAGGAATATGATGTCAATGAAAAGTTTCCTAGAACGTCAAAGGATTCTGATTCTCCACCCAAGATGAGCAATTTTGGGCCAAAGTTTACTGAGTATGCAAGATTGAACACTCCCAGGAGTCAAATTCTGATGGAGATAGCTAAGGAAAGAGATCTCAAATGGCCGAAGCCAATGAGGGCTGACATGTCCAAACAGAACCAAAACCAATTTTGTAGGTTCCACAAGGAAGTTGGTCATGACACTGACAATTGTAGGCAATTGAAAGATGAGATTGAATTTCTGATATGAAGAGGAAAGCTTAGTAAGTTCACCAAAGATGGAAACCAATGGAGTCAAAAGGGGAACTATGATCAAGATCGAAATCCCAAGCCCCGAGGGCCGGTAATCAACATGATATTCGGAGGGCCAACTGCTGTTGGGTCCTCCCGAAACTCAAGAAAGGCTTATGCTCGAGAAGTAATGATTGTGGTCGGAGAAGCACCGAAACGTGCCCGAACGGAAGTATCAATAGGTTTTGATGATTCAGACCTAGAGGGAGTGAAGTTTCCCCACGATGATCCTTTAGTCATCGTTCATGTGATAGGAAATTCTGAAACCAAGAGAGTTTTGGTCGACAATGGAGCTTCAGTGGACATCTTGTTCAATGATGTTTTTATCAAGATGGGTTATACTGACTCTCAGTTGACACCCTCAAATATGCCCATATACGGATTCAATGGAGTGGAATCAAAGGTGGAAGGCACTATCCAACTCCCAATGACAATGGGGCAAGGGTCAACTACGTCTACTCAGATGTTGAACTTCATAGTTATTAAGGCAACTTCTACCTACAATGCAATCCTGGGAAGGACTGGTCTTCATGCTTTTAAGGCCGTTGCCTCATCCTATCATCTGAAAATCAAGTTCCCAACGAGGAATGGAATTGGTGAAGAACGGGGAGACCAAAAGATGGCTAGAAGTTGTTACGTAGCCGCGTTAAGGCCTGATGGAATCGGGGGCAGGTTATCCCCATTGAAGACATGGATACTAGTGACAATGAGGACCGAAGAGGGAAACCGGCTGAGGATTTAATCCCCATTCCCTTAGTCCCTGGTGAACCATAGAAGGTGACTTACGTTGGAGCACTATTGCCTGAGCCATTGAAAAACAAGCTCATATCTTTTCTCCAAGAGAACAATGACGTGTTTTCTTGGACAGCGGCTGACATGCCAGGGATTGATCCCCAATTGATAACTCACAAGTTGAATGTGGATCCTGAAAGAAAGACGGTGAAACAAAAGAAGAGAAATTTTGCTCCAGAAAGGCAAGAGGCCATTAAACAAGAAGTAGAAAGCTTCTGGAGGCCGGATTCATTGAAGAGATACAATTCCCAGAATGGTTGGCTAACCCCGTGATGGTCAAAAAGGCCAATGGAAAATGGAGGATGTGTGTGGACTTCACTGACTTGAATGATGCATGTCCTAAGGATTGTTTTCCCTTACCAAGGATTGATGCATTAATAGATGCTACAGCTGGGCACGAGATGCTGGGCTTCATGGATGGCTTCAATGGATACAACCAAATCAAATTGCACAAAGATGACATCTCCAAGGTATCATTCGTCACTGACTTTGGTGTTTTCTGTTTTCTAGTCATGGCATTTGGACTTAAGAATGCAGGGGCAACTTATCAAAGATTGGTGAACAAAATTTTTGGACACCTAATTGGAAAAACCATGGAAGTCTACGTAGATGACATGCTAGTCAAGAGCCTCGATAAGGCCGATCACATAAAGCACCTCCGAGAGGCATTTGAAGTGATGAGGCACCACAAGATGATGTTGAATCCAGCTAAGTGTGCCTTTGGTGTAGGCTCGGGAAAGTTTTTAGGTCTGATGGTTTCCAAGAGAGGAATCGAGGCTAATCCCGACAAAATCTAAGGAATTCTAGACATGGAACCACCAAAGACTGTCAACGATGTCCAAAAACTGACGGGAAGAGTGGCAGCATTGGGAAGATTTATCTCCAAGTCAGGAGAGAAGTGTTTACCCTTCTTCAAAACATTCAAGAAACGAGAAATTTTTTGAATGGACAACTGAAAGCCAAGAGGCCTTTGAGGCCCTGAAGAAATACATGGCTGAGGCACCACTGTTGGCAAAACCAAATCTAGGGGAAATTCTCTATTTGTACTTGGCTGTTTATAACACAGCCCTTGGAGCCGTTTTGGTAAAGGAAGAATTGAAGGTTCAGAAACCCATTTATTACGTAAGCAAGATCCTACATGGAGCAGAAATAAACTACTCTACTATAGAGAAGTTTGCCTTAGCCTTGATCATGACCTCAAGAAAGCTATGCCCATACTTCCAGGCTCACAAGATAGAGGTCCTGACCAATCAGCCTCTAAGAAACATCTTGCATAGCCCTCAAGTTAGTGGAAGATTGATCAAATAGGCCATTGAATTGGGAGAATTTGACATCAAGTACAAGCCTCAAACGGCCATAAAAGCTCAAGCGCTCGTTGACTTCATGGTTGAATGTACTATTGACAACCAGGAAGTCGGGGGGCAGGAATTAATGGTGGAAGATGAGAAAGATCAAGAGATGGAGTTCAAAGAATATTGGGTGTTCAATTTTGATGGAGCATCAAAAATAAAATCAAGTGGAGCAGGTTTGGTGCTACAAAGTCCTGATGGATTTCTCATAGAGTACGCACTAAAACTTGACTTCCCAACGACAAACAATGAAGCTGAATACGAAGCCCTGATAGCTGGCTTAAGGCTGGCTGGGGCCTTGAGAGTTAAAACCCTGAAAGTGTGTGGAGACTCGAGGCTAGTAGTTTCCCAAGTAAATGGGGAGTTTGAGGCTAGAGATGAAGTCATGGCCAAGTACTTAAAACTTGTCAGGGCCATCATGACTCAGTTTGATGAATGCTATGTGGAACATATTCCAAGGGAAGAGAACATGAAGGCCGATGCCTTGTCTAAATTTGCTTCTTCTGAAATTGAGAACTACGCTGGAAGTGTATACTTCTAAGTCTTGAAGACCCCAAGCATCAATGGAAAGTTGGTAGCACTTATTAATGTTGCTAGTTGTTGGATGGATCCCATCAAATCTCATCTGGAAACTGGATGTCTACCCAACGACACTTCAGAAGCACGAAAGCTGTATGTGAGAGCACTAAGGTATGCCCTGATTGAGGGAATCCTACACAAAAAGTCTTTCATCATTCCTTATCTGAAATGTTTGAGACCCCAAGAGGCAGAATTGACCCTAAGGGAGGTACATGAAGGAATTTGTGGGCAGCACTTGGGGAGCAGAGCCCTTGCTCATAAAGTCACTCGTCTAGGTTTCTATTGGCCAAGCATACTTGCAGATGCTAAAAGCTACGTGAAGAAATGTGAACCGTGCCAAAAGCATGCACCAGTGGTTAGACAACCACCAGAGATGATGACATCCATTAACTCACCTATCCCCTTTTTCATGTGAGGAATGGACATACTTGGGCCATTTCCAATGGCGAGTGCTCAAAGAAAGTTCTTGATAGTAGCAATCGACTAATTCATCAAGTGGATTGAGGCTAAACCTTTAGCCAAGATAACCACCAAACAGGTGATGCATTTCTTCTGGGAAAATGTGATATGAAGGTATGGAATTCCCCGAGTCCTGGTTACGGAGAATGGAACTCAGTTTAACAACGATGAATTCAAGAAGTATTGTGATGAGAATGATATCAAGTTACGCTTCACTTCTGTTGCCCATCCTCAAGCAAATGGGCAAGCTGAGGTTGCCAATCGAATTATCCTGGATGGACTAGAGAAAAGAGTTGAACGCTCTAGAAACACTTGGGTAGACGAATTGCTTTCCATACTATGGGCATATCGTACTACTTGTAAAGTCACCACTGGAGCAACCCCCTTTCTGTTGGTATATGGGGGCAGAGGCAGTGGTTCCAGTGAAGATTACTCACACGTCTCCAAGAGTTGAGGCTTATGAGCCGGAAGAAAATGAAGAAGGCTTGAGGCTAGCCTTAGATCTAATTGATGAAGTTAGGGATGAGGCAAACGCCAAGATAGTTGAACATCAAAAGAAGGCATCTTTCTACTACAACCTAAGGGTTAAAGAAAGGTTCTTTCGACAAGAAGACTTGGTTCTTCGAAAAATTGAGGCATCCGGAGTTGGACAAAAAGGCAAGTTTGCCCCAAATTGGGAAGGACCGTATCGCGTTGAGAACGTATTTGGTCGAGGCTCGTACAAATTGGAAACCCTGGAAGGGACTGAAGTGCCAAGGACTTGGCATGCTGCAAACTTGAAAGTCTATTATGTTTAAGTCCTGATTGGACTCACTATTAAGACAAGTATAAATAAGGTCGACGAAACCAATCCAAGTTTTGAAACTTGAGTATTACGTATGGGTTGAACCCATTTTCACAGTTATGAATTCCATATTCTTATGTTTTCATTTTATTTTATTTGCATTGCATTCTGATGGACATGTTAACCAAACATGCAAAATCAAGAGTGTAAAAAGCTGGAAGAAAAACAAAAGCTAAGGCTTAAATAAAAGTTAAGTTAAGCCCGTAGGCTGAAAATACAGAAAAACTAGTACAAGCCATGAATGGCCATAAATAAAACTAGTACAAGCCATGAATGGCCATAAATCAAAACTACAAACTAAGCTTCCCCTTCCTTGTCAACGGCCTCCTCCTCCTCCTCTTCTTCTGAACCAGAACCAGAGCGAGTGGCTACGGAATCAGCCCCGGTTGTCTGACCAGGGGGAGAATAATGTCCTAGATCCAAAATCCTGTCGTCTTCCTCCATGTCGTCCTCTCCAGCCAAAGCCAACTCCAAAGGGGTAGGGGCATAAGGACTCGGAAAGTCAGAAAGGGTGAGAGATCCAGGCATCTTCTCCAAGACTTTAGCAAGAGCGCCACATCCCTTAGTGAACTGAACTGGGAAAAGTAGCTCGTTATGCTTACCGATCAAGTCCTTGTACTCCTGAGAGTCAAGGTACTCGTCGATAAAGTCATCCTTGCCCTTCCTCAAAGAAACCAGTTCAGCCTGGGAATCAGCTAACTCCTTCTCCCTCCTAGCCAGAGTGGCCCTCAAAGAGCCCACCTCCTCCTGGGACTTCTCAAACTTGCCTTGGTTGGCCTATGAAGATGAGCGTCAAGCCTTGGCTTGAAAGAGAGCCCTTTGGAAGTTGGCATTAGCCTAAAAACAAATCACAAGTCAATGTAAGATAGAAACTTGAAACATATTAAAGCTACAAAGAAAAAAGGAAGAAAACAACTTACAGCCGCAATAGCCTGAGAGCCTGCATGCTCCACTCCCTCCAAAGTGGAGTTAGAAACAAAATCCTTGTAGTCAAAAGGAGTCAAAGAATGGTAGGACCACTCCGTAGCATGCTTGGACACCCCCACGATTGTGTCCTTCTTCCTGATACCCCAGTTGGGGCGCCAAACAGAGCTTTTGGCAGAAGTAGGGGCCTCCACCTCCTCAACAGTGTCCTCGTGAGGCCTTATAAAGGCTGGGACACTTGAAGCACGGGGATCCTTCACTCCCAAACGAGCCCTTTTCATCCTGGCTGTTTCACCATCTGCAGGCTCGTTGGTCTTATTAATAAAGGTCGCAGTTGCAAAAACACAAAGAAAGAAGCTGGGTATAAGACAATCTTAGATAAATAAAGGAAACAATGAAATGAGAATTACCCTTATCAGAAACGCTTGAAAGTCCCAAGGACTTAAGCTGAAACTCATCCAGGAGCTCCCAAGCCATTGTAGCATAATCATCTTTGGTAAGCTCGGCATAGGCATGAGCCTCCTCCTCAGTCAAAGTAATATCATTGGGGCTACCATCCGAGACCCTACTGAAAGATCTACGGAATAGGGTGCCCCAATCTCCTCCTTCCCAAACTAAATACATGAATTCATTCTTCCACTTTGGATTATTATCAGGGATGGATTTTGGGTGGAAAATGGGAGGGGTAGAAGGGCGATGATTAATATAAACCCAACCCAAGGAAATGGCTGAGCTATTCTTAAATTGGAAAATTTTCCTAAACAAAGCTATAGACAGGGGAAAATTGTTTTTCAAGCAAAGAACAATAAAACACATAATAATTCTCCAGGCATTTGGAGGTAGTTGGCAAGGGTTAATCCTAACATCTGCTAAAAGCTTAGGGATAAAGTCATGAAAGGGAAATCTAACCCCTGCAACAATGGCGTCCTTATAAATGCATAGAGCATCAGGACGCCAATGGCAGGAGCGATCCCCTGGGCCAGCTGGGACAAGTCTATATAGAGTTTTAACTCTATACATTTTGTTATAATCCCTAATCAAGTCAATTTCATGAAACTTATTTCTACAATCAAAGGAATCTAAATGTGAAACATAGGGGTATTCATCACTACGATCTAAAATCATATCTTAAAGAGACATATGAGAAGAACGAATAGTGATACCTCTCTTAGAATCTTGATTGACTTTCTGGAGACGTTGAGCAGCGCGATCAGACATCTTCAAAACTTCAAAGAAAACCCATAAAAGCTTCAAATCTTCAAGCTAAAACCCAGAAAATCTTCAAGAGATGAAGATTAAACCCAGAAAATCTTCAAGGGATGAAGATTAAACCCAGAAATTGATAAGTGGATTTTATATCCACTTGGAATGCTTAGAAACCGGCTTAAATTGGTGGAATTGACCTCAAGTATGTGGTAAGTGTGATATGTTCTAGTGTTTTAATGCAGGTGAACTAGTTGGAAGTACCAAGCATGATTTCAGGTCTAAATGGTGGGTTCTAAGTCCTAGGATTGGAGTTGAAGATAGCAAGAAATATGGAAGACCCTTGGAAGCACTTGGAGGACCTTGCAAAACTCATGGAAGCACTTGGGGCACCTTGGAGGAACTTAGGAATCCATTTGGAGGAGGTTTGGAGTCCATGGGCAGGACCCTGGCGCGCGGGCGCGCGGCCTTGGCAGTGATCAGGCGCGCGGGCGCGGACCAAACGCGCGGGCGCGCGCGCGAGGCAGAAACGGAGCGCGCGGGGGCGCAGCTAGCGTGCGGGCGCGCGCCTAGGGCGCGGCCGCCTGGCAAAATTCTTGGAAATTTTCTTGATTTCGATTTTTAATTGGAAATATGGAAATATCTTGCTGAAAAAGCCTCCTGGAGTTTATATAAACACAACCCTTCACCAATAATTACCACCGATTCCCAGCAACACATAGAGAGAGAGCCGAGACACGGAGATTCAAGTTTGACGAAGGATTCCTACGCGCGTGACAAGCAACGGAGTTCTAGATCTACTTTTCTTTTGTATTTTTCTTGGCGATACTCTTGGATGCTTTTGGGATTTGTTTTCTCAACTCTATTACTTTAGTATCCATATTATTCAAATCTTGTTCATTATCATGTTTTCATCAAATCCCATGGTGACGAGCGGTTCGATTATGAACTAATCGTTATCGTGGGATTCTAACGGATTTATTTATGCAGTTTAGTATCTTGATGCTTTAAAGATCTGTGTGTGATGTATATTAATTGATATCCTCGTATGGTTAAGCTTAATTGATAGATGCGTTGCGAACATCTAATCTGTTAATCTCTTGTGAAGCGAGAGTGGATCTTGAGATTTAGAACTTGCCATGCTAGCATAGGTTCATATTTGTTTATCAATATGATTCGTAGTATAAGATGAAAATACTTATATTGCCCTGTGTGATCTTTATGGATAACTAGTTCCTCAACCGTTATGTTTTCAAATTCTATAGACATATAGGGTCTAAACATAATTGGTGTCTATTCATCTTCTATCTCTTTTGTGGATGTATGGGTAGTTTGATATACGTATGCCGACAGGTAGCGTGTATTTGATTCGTGTTATCCGATCAGATATCATAACAATTGCATATAGTGATTAAAGGTGTCAGATCTAAGCAAAGTATTTAATGAAGTTAGGATCCCATGTTTTCTCTGCATAAGTAATTCGATTCCAATTCTTGTTAGTTACTTAATTCTTAGTTTATTAAATTGCTTCATAGTTAATCTTAGTTATTCAAAACCCTATCTTGTTAATTATCTTAGCAGTGAATAAAAACCATACATTGTTGCATAGGTACAAGACTATAACAACCTAAACCAGTCTCTGTGGGAACGAACTTAATTTTATTCTATATTACTTGTGACCGCGTATGCTTGCGTGAATTAGTGCGAACAAGTTTTTGGCGCCGCTGCCGGGGACTCGGTGTTATTTATTTTAGTTTATGTGCTTGTCATCAGTGGTCGTTAGAGTTCACTGACTCGGATTGTAGTTGTTTGTTCTGTGTGTTTCAGGTACTTGAACGTGTATGCGAACACGTTCTCAGACTCGTAAATTGGAAGAAGAAAGATTAAAGTTAGTAAAGATGGGAGACGTTCCAGAAGGAGTAGCACCTGCAGCTAAGGCTTTGAAGGACTATTCTCAGCCAAAGATCAATGATATTCAGTCGAGTATTGTCAGGCCGGCTATTGCAGCTAATACCTTTGAAATCAAGCCTGGCACGATTCAGATGGTGCAGAATTCAGTGCAGTTTGGGGGTGCTCCAACGGAAGATCCTAATATGCATATTAGGGATTTCATCGAGATTTGCGACACTTTCAAGACCAACGGAGTGTCGGAAGATGCCGTGAAGCTGAGACTTTTCCCATTTTCTCTGAGGAATAAGGCTAAGGGCTGGTTGCACTCTCTACCAGCAGGTTCTATTACTACATGGGAGGATCTTGCTCAGAAATTTCTTACTAAATTCTTCCCCATGGCTAAAACTGCTGCGATCAGGAATGCTCTCACTCAGTTTTCTCAGCATTCAGGGGAGACTTTATGTGAAGCCTGGGAGAGATACAAGGAGATGCTTAGGAGATGTCCACATCATGGATTGCCCGACTGGATGGTGATTAATTGTTTTTATAATGGTCTGGGAGCACAATCAAGACCAATGTTAGATGTAGCATCAGGTGGAGCTCTATGGGCTAAGAGCTACGAGGAAGCTTATGAGTTAATTGAGATGATGGCTGCGAATGAATATCAGAATCCTACTCAGAGATTATCACAAGGCAAAGTAGCAGGAGTTCTTGAAGTTGATGCAGCTACAGCTATAGCAGCCCAGTTGAAGGCTTTGACAATGAAGGTGGATTCTTTGACGAATTATGGAGTTCAGCAGGTGGCTAGTGTTTGTGAGCTTTGTGCGGGCGCACATGAGACGAATAATTGTGCCATATCTAGTGAGTCGGCGCAGTTTGTGAGCAACTTTCAGAGACCATCACAGCCAGTTCCAGCCACCTATCATCCCAATAGCCGGAATCATCCTAATTTCAGCTGGAGCGACAATCAACAATCTCAGCAGCCTTATCAGCCATTCCAAGTTCAGCAATTTGGAGCAAAGCCTTACAATCCTCAGAATTTTCAACAGCAGCAAGGGCAGAATTTTCAGCCACAGTATGCTCCTAGGCAACAATTTCAGCCACCAGGATTTCCGCAACAACCTCATGCTAGTGCGGGGCAGTCTTCGAATGAAAAATCTGAATTGGATGAGTTGAGAATGATAGTTAAAAGCCAGGAGGCATCGCTCAAGACTTTGGAGAATCAGATGGGGCAGTTGGCAAGTGCCTTACTCAGCAGAGCTCAGGGAACTCTTCCTAGCGATACGGAGCCTAATCCAGGAAAGACAGTTGTCCAAGAACATGTGAAAGCAGTTACCTTGAGATCGGGAAAGGTCACGGGCAATCAAAAATCAGCAGTTGAAGAAGAGGAAGAAATTCAGCAGCATCAGGTGGAACCTTCTAAGGAAAAGCCAATTTTTGATTTGGCAGCTAAGCAGTTGGACGGTGAGGCTGAAAAGAGCAAAAATTCTGCTGACAAGTCTACTTCGGAGCAGACTATTTACCCACCTCCTCCATACCCAAAGAGGCTCCAGAAGAAGACTACAGAGAGTAACCAGATCTATCCTCCTCCTCCATATCCAAAGAGGCTACAGAAGCAGAATCTTGACACAAAATTCGCCAAATTTCTCGAGGTTTTCAAGAAGTTACACATCAACATACCTTTTGCAGAAGCTCTTGAACAGATGCCGAGCTATGCTAAGTTCATGAAGGGTATTCTATCTCGGAAGTTGAAACTCGAGGATTTGGACATCGTTGCTTTGACAGAGGAGTGTAGTGCAGTTCTACAGCAGAAATTGCCACCGAAGCTTAAAGATCCAGGAAGTTTTACCATACCTTGCACTATTGGCAATCAACTTTTCAGCAAATGCTTATGTGATTTGGGAGCTAGCATTAATCTAATGCCAATGTCTGTTTTTAAGCAACTTGGGTTGCCTGAGCCGAAACCAGTTAATATGACTTTACAGTTGGCTGATCGGTCGATCACATATCCGAGGGGTATAGTGGAGGATGTCTTGGTAAAGGTGGATAAGCTGATTTTTCCTGCTGATTTTGTTATTCTTGACTTTGAGGAGGATAAGAAGATTCCTATCATCTTGGGAAGACCTTTTCTGGCTACTGGCCGAGCGTTGATCGATGTTCAGAAAGGAGAGCTCACAATGAGGGTGAGTAATCAAAAGGTTATCTTTAATGTGTTCAAGGCTATGAAATTTCCGACAGAGGAGGAAGAGTGTTTTAGCTTGAAGATGGTTGATACGGGTCAGAGAAAGGAGTTCGATCAGCTGTTGAGCAAAAATTCGGACATGCACAAGTTCGAGCATCACATCAGTGATTCCATTGACAATTCTTCCATTCGAGATCTTTCGAATGTCAAGCTTGGAAAACTTCCACCACATTTGAAGTATGTCCTTCTGAATGATGAGTTGGTAATTTTTAAAGAGTGTGAAGATAATGTGTTGAGAAGGTGGAACAAGGATGATGAGGTAAAAGAGTGTTCTTATCAATCGATGGAGAAGCATAAACACCTTAGAGGTGTAAAGAAGAAAAAGAAAAAATCGATTGATGGAAAAGTCAAGGTGAAGTTTGATTTGGAAAAGATGTGGGAAGAAAGCAAGAAGGTTATCAAACAATGGGTGAATGGTCCTTCTGCTAAGGACAAGTCAAATGCGATCTTCAAGCCACCATGATTTGATTCACATTTGTCCGGCTAAATGACATTAACGACAGCGCTTCGTGGGAGGCAACCCATGTGTTAGGTATGTTTCTACTATCTTTCTTATTACCTTCAATGAGGGCATTGAATATTCTAAGTTTGGGGGTGATTTGGGGATAAGTAGTGTTGTGGTGTTATGTGTTCATGTAGGAAATCATATTTTGCATGTTTGTGGTAATTCATTCATGTTTTGTTCGTATTTTGCATGTTTGTTTCATGTAGGACATTTTGTTTATGTTTTTATTATATGTGTCATTTTAGTTGCATGGCATGCATATTTCATGATCCCGTAGGACTTGACTATTTCCGTTGGTGAGTCGATGTTGATTGGAGTGTGGTTGTGATGAGTAGAGGGTTGATTAAGTTTCTAAGTATTGACTTGCATGCCAGAAACAAATCTATTTCATAAGTCTCATTGGTTGCTTTTGAATTTGATCAGACCATGCTTGTTGGTGTTAGAATTTAACCACTTGTTTACATTTAGAATGTTGGCTAGATTCTTGAAAACGAAGGAGCACTTATGTATAAGTTTGGGGGAAACCAGGGATTTCATGCTAGTTGTAATAAAGGCTAGGCGTCAAATGGCTAGTAGCCGCTCATTGGTAAAAAATGAGTAGTCTAGGGTGGATGAGAAAAAAGGCAAAGAGCACTCATTCCGAAATTGTTGAAAAAAAAAGGAAAAAAAAAAGAGAAAAGTTGAAAAAAAAAAAAAAAGAGTTGTGTTTGTTTTGTGTTTATGCAGAATTGATCAGGGTGAGCTCTTTAGTACTCGAGCAAGTAAGTTCTTTGGGGACTTTGTGTCTAGTGACCTAAGACTTTTCCGGTCTGGGATCCGCTGACCTAAAGCTCGTTAAATGGGTATTATTGCAAAATCCTTCCGAGGTCTCATCCATTGCACGGTCAAATAAGCATGTGTGTTGTGTGTAGTTGTTTTTGTGTAATAAAGCATGAATTCCTGTCTAACTCAGATGGACTGCGAAGGTGTCTCTTAAGAGTTCTTGTGTCTAGCGTTCATTCTGTTTGTAAGCTTGTGGTTGTTTTGGCTAAGAGTAGGTATGGTCTTGATTTAGTTTGGGAGTATATTGGTGAGCATCGCACACACGCACGTTTCTGTGTTTGTCTTGTTGGTCGATGAGAATTTGGTCGAACTCTGTTTGGAAGACTGTGTTCTTTGAGATGTTGGCTTGTTGATTGGTTTTGGTTGGTTTGAAGGGATCGTTGCATTTTCATATTAGTTGCATACATGCATTGCATTGTTAGTTGCATGAGTAGATGGATTTTGTGGGTACATTCGCTATAGGCCCTCACGAGACCTTACTCGTCCACTAGGGCTGCCTAGGGGTTTAAAGGGCATGTTGCATATGCCAAATGCAACCGTGATCACCTACGGAAGTGGTACTAGTTAGTTGTATATAGTTATGTTTGTTTATGCTTGAGGACAAGCATCGGTTTAAGTTTGGGGGTGTGATAAGTGGATTTTATATCCACTTGGAATGCTTAGAAACCGGCTTAAATTGGTGGAATTGACCTCAAGTATGTGGTAAGTGTGATATGTTCTAGTGTTTTAATGCAGGTGAACTAGTTGGAAGTACCAAGCATGATTTCAGGTCTAAATGGTGGGTTCTAAGTCCTAGGATTGGAGTTGAAGATAGCAAGAAATATGGAAGACCCTTGGAAGCACTTGGAGGACCTTGCAAAACTCATGGAAGCACTTGGGGCACCTTGGAGGAACTTAGGAATCCATTTGGAGGAGGTTTGGAGTCCATGGGCAGGACCCTGGCGCGCGGGCGCGCGGCCTTGGCAGTGATCAGGCGCGCGGGCGCGGACCAAACGCGCGGGCGCGCGCGTGAGGCAGAAACGGAGCGCGCGGGGGCGCAGCTAGCGTGCGGGTGCGCGCCTAGGGCGCGGCCGCCTGGCAAAATTCTTGGAAATTTTCCTGATTTCGATTTTTAATTGGAAATATGGAAATATCTTGCTGAAAAAGCCTCCTGGAGTTTATATAAACACAACCCTTCACCAATAATTACCACCGATTCCCAGCAACACATAGAGAGAGAGCCGAGACACGGAGATTCAAGTTTGACGAAGGATTCCTACGCGCGTGACAAGCAACGGAGTTCTAGATCTACTTTTCTTTTGTATTTTTCTTGGCGATACTCTTGGATGCTTTTGGGATTTGTTTTCTCAACTCTATTACTTTAGTATCCATATTATTCAAATCTTGTTCATTATCATGTTTTCATCAAATCCCATGGTGACGAGCGGTTCGATTATGAACTAATCGTTATCGTGGGATTCTAACGGATTTATTTATGCAGTTTAGTATCTTGATGCTTTAAAGATCTGTGTGTGATGTATATTAATTGATATCCTCGTATGGTTAAGCTTAATTGATAGATGCGTCGCGAACATCTAATCTGTTAATCTCTTGTGAAGCGAGAGTGGATCTTGAGATTTAGAACTTGCCATGCTAGCATAGGTTCATATTTGTTTATCAATATGATTCGTAGTATAAGATGAAAATACTTATATTGCCCTGTGTGATCTTTATGGATAACTAGTTCCTCAACCGTTATGTTTTCAAATTCTATAGACATATAGGGTCTAAACATAATTGGTGTCTATTCATCTTCTATCTCTTTTGTGGATGTATGGGTAGTTTGATATACGTATGCCGACAGGTAGCGTGTATTTGATTCGTGTTATCCGATCAGATATCATAACAATTGCGTATAGTGATTAAAGGTGTCAGATCTAAGCAAAGTATTTAATGAAGTTAGGATCCCATGTTTTCTCTGCATAAGTAATTCGATTCCAATTCTTGTTAGTTAATTAATTCTTAGTTTATTAAATTGCTTCATAGTTAATCTTAGTTATTCAAAACCCTATCTTATTAATTGTCTTAGCAGTGAATAAAAACCATACATTGTTGCATAGGTACAAGACTATAACAACCTAAACCAGTTTCTGTGGGAACGAACTTAATTTTATTCTATATTACTTGTGACCGTGTACGCTTGCGTGAATTAGTGCGAACAGAAATCAAAGAATACAACCGCGGAAACTTCACCGGAAATCGCCTTACTACGGAATAAAAAGAGAGAAAAACTAAGAATGATAGAGAGAAATTTTTGGAAATTGAAAGTATGAAGTGAAGAGTGAAAATGGAAATCTCACTCTTTTATAATCAAGGTAGCCGGTCACCCAACCGGTTAAAGGAAGAGCAACCGACTATGGCCGGTTAAGGCCCATAAGT
Source organism: Heracleum sosnowskyi (assembly GCA_030848705.1). Taxonomy (NCBI): domain Eukaryota; kingdom Viridiplantae; phylum Streptophyta; class Magnoliopsida; order Apiales; family Apiaceae; genus Heracleum; species Heracleum sosnowskyi. Next base: position 22,767,653 of record CM061243.1, on the reverse strand, counting down.
CTTTTATTGGACTACAAAAATCAAAGCCCAAACGACTGGAGGCTCGGGCAAATATACAGCCCAAACAAATCTAAGGCCCAATAAGGCCCAAGGTTGGAAAAATTAAAGTCCAATAAAAATTCGGGTTAATTAAAGCCCAAGAAAGAATGAAATTTGAAATAAAGCCAAGGCAAAAACAAAGATAATAGATTTGGTTTCAACACTGGCTAGAGAGGATGGGACTTCTTTTCAAGAAATCAAGTACACAATTGGGGGCAAACACCTGCAATTTGGCGAAAAGGAAATAAATGAAGCTCTGGGGTTCAAGGTTGAAGGTCATGATACTGAAGCTAATGAGGCTGAAATGGTAGCATTCTTGGACTTAATCAAGTATGCAGATGAGGTAGACATGGCTAAGCTGAACAAGAAGCATGTCATAAGGGAGTGGTCATTTCTGTTTGATACACTCCAGAAGGTGTTCTTATGCAGGAAGACAGGATGGGACCACATCAGTCACATTGCTGTGAAGCTAGCCTACTCCCTAGCCTATAATCAGGAGATAAATGTAGGAGCAATTATACTCAAAGAATTGGCTCAAAGGCTAGGGAGGACAGTTCGTGGAAGAGGTAATGAAATCTTTTACCCTCGTTTTCTTCAGTGTATTTTAAATTATCTTGATGCTAATGTACATGAACTAGAGGGTATAGATCAAACTAAAATGGCTTATTCCAAATTCATGTCCAAAGTTCTATTTGGTTCATTGGATACAAGGAATCAAGTGGATGTGATACTAAGTGTGACCCAGCATATGCAGGACACATTTGCATCTTATCTACTTGATAAGCCCATATATCATGAACTTTCTTGGAAAGGAAAGGCTAAGACTGAAGGAGCTTCAATGTCTAACCCAAGCCTTCCTAACCCATCTATTGAACCCCCTGCAAACACTACTCTAGAAATTAGGGAGCCAAGTGCACCAATCTCCCAAAAGGTTGGTATCACTAAGAAGAAGACTAAGAAGAGAACCCTTGTTGTAGTTAATGAGACTGTAGATTTAGGAAGTGAGGAACCTGAGTCACAGCTCACTAGACAAAAGAAGAAATCCAAATCTATAGCTACCACTGAATCCTCCCAACAGGATTTAGATGTGTAACAAGGGGTACACCTGTTACTGTCAATGTCCTCTCAACAGGGCATTGGCATTGAAAAGAGTAGTCTCTCCACTACAATCTGTAATGAGTCTGCACAGAGTCAAGAACACACTCTTGACTCAAGTGGTAATAAGGGTGAACATACACAGAGTGGAGGGCACATCAACATTGAAACTCCTCCTTTTTCTCAGGGGGAGTTGTCAAAATCTAGTCTACACTACACTTCTCTTCCAGAATCTACATCTAATATTTCTTCTTCACAGAAAAGTCATTCTCATGACATTTCTGCACTTGATCAGTCACAATCTCAATCTATGACTGAGCCAATTTCAAGTGACATGGTGCTTGACACCGTGCTCACCACCCAGGACCCTCATTTGGTTGGTCAGGAAATGCATGATGGGGCATATTCTAATGACACCAACAAACACACAGAGGATTCACCAGTTTTTACTGGAGACTCTGTGCCAATTTCTCCAATCCTTAGGGATTTGGACTTGCCTTCACAGGCACATGGAGATGATGTTGTCACACATCCCATTTCAATGGGGACAGCATCAGACTCCACGGTCATTCCAAGACTGGAGGAAACTCATACATCTATTCCCCCTGAGGTGCCTAGCACCAGCTCTAACTTGACTCAGGCCACAATGTCAAAATGGTTGAAGCCTGTGCAACATGACAGGCCTTCAGGATCATCATCTGTGCCCCCACAATTGACGGAAGAAGATCTTAAAAATCTTCATGTGGCACAGATTGATGAGATCTAAAAAATAGCTCAACATCTCCTCACAGCCTTTCTTCCAAATTCAGACTATGAAGCTATTATTCTGTGTCACAAGGAGGATGTTGAAGCTCAACAGGACAAGATAGTAGATGAAGCCCAACAGGATGGTAATGTTGATGCCTGGTTGGATGCTAAAAGATCTGTGAAGCTCAAGGATGCCCTAGTCTTTCTCAGGGAAGAATATCTCACATCCTTGGGGTCTAATGCCAAAAATCTTGCTCCTGCAGAAGTCTTTGAAGCCATGAATGACATGTACAAGAATCAGCTGAAGGCTCTGCACTATCTTGGGAATGGTCTGCAATCAGAGATTTATTCTATCAAGGAGGAAACAGACATATCTTTGACTCAACTCAGAAACTCCTATCTCTCTGATTTTCCCAAGGTAGATGGCATCCTTAAGGAGGTTCAGAAAACAGCTGCAAATGTCACAGTGATGGATTGCACCCTGGCTTTGGTCTCAGATACAATGAAGAAGCTTTCCTCCAAGCTAGATAACCAGGTGCAAGCAAACATCAATTCCAACTCTATGCTCACTGTGATGTGGAAGAATCAGTATGGGAACAAGCTTGTGGATGAAATCCCTATTTCTGACATTTCCAAGTTTGACTTCTCAAAAATCAAGGACCAATCCCTTAATTCTTTCAAATCTCAAGCTTGGAAAGGGAGGTAGCTGATCTGAAATCAGAAAACAAGGTGCTTTCTCAATCCTTGGAACAACTCAATGCCAAGTTGGATGACCAAAGCAATGCAACATCTAATATATTGCTAGTACAACAGCAAATGATGACTACCCTACTCAGAAGCATGAACTTACCTGTTCCTGGAGAAGCTCAAGACATCTTGTTTCTTGTCTGATCCCAAGCCTAAGGGGGAGAAAGGAAAGGAGGTCATTGTAGAAAAGAGAGGGGGAGTACCAGTCAAGCAAGCTTAAGGGCAAATTAACTGAGAAAGACACAAGGCCAATAACTCTTCCTACTATTTCTGTCACCAGTTTAGCTGGCCAGAAAAGTAGTGTGACTACAACTTTTTATCCTGGCACAATGCCCATGGATGGTCCTGCTCCCCTTATCTCAACAAGTGCTCAGCCTGTCAAAGCTAACATAATCACTGAGGCCAAGCTACAGGAAGTTGCCAACACAAACATCTATCATGATGTGGCCTTTCTGGAGTTTCTGAAAGCCATCTTAATCAGTGTACAAGATGACACCAAGAACAACAGAAGAATGATCAAGGAAAACATCCAATACCTAACTGTGGTAGTCAGGAATGTCAAGGATGCTCATCTAAGAGAAATTATCATGGTATCCAAAGAAAATGAACTATGGCATTTGTCTTTTAACACTCTGGAGAAGCTGAGATATACTGAACTAGACATCTTACTAGAGCTAATAGAGAAGAAATGTGACAACAACAGAATGTTGTATGAGGATTTGAAGAAGGACCAATTCTCAAGATTGCCTGAAGTCATTTCAAAGCCAAAAACAGTAATTTTCCAAAGCACCACCAAAGCAAACTCTATTGATCAGCTTATAGTTCCTGCACAGTTGGTGATGAAGAATAAAGACAGGATAAATCAGGTGCTTCAAATACAAAGAGCAAAAAGAGGATTCAGAACTGCTGAAGAACTAGAAATGATCCAAACTCTACAATCATTTATTATTCATGGCAGAATTCCTGAGTCTCTAAAAGAAAGAAAAGACAGGAAAGATGACAAGGATGATGATGAAGATAAGAGTTACAGAAGAAGAAGTCAATCCAGGAGTGATAAGGATGGGGTAAGTGAGAGCAGCAAGGGCAAAACCTCAAAGAAATCAGGAAATGCTGATGATGACAAGAAGGACTCCAAGGGAAGCAAAGAAATTGTTAAGAAGAAGAGTGGAAATCAGCAAGTCAAGGACATTGTTAGCAGTACTTTAACCACAACACAAGACTCTAAGTCTAGGGTGGGTACTGTTAGTAATGATCCTCCAAAACCATTATCCAAGACTTCTGAACCTGATTTGCCACAGAAGAAAATTGAATCCACAACAGAAAAATCAAGAAGACACTTCTACAAAGTCACAGCTAGTGGAGTGTTACAGTGGATGAAAGGGAAAGGGATGAAGCTACTTCCAAATGATGTGGCACTGAAGACTAAATCTCCTTGTTCCAGAAAACTACCTCAAGTGAAGCATATGAAGATCAAGAGTGTAGCCAAAAGAACAAGGATAACAAAGAAGAATGGGGTAATCACTAATGTAGTAGGGATCAAAGTACTTCCTCTGGATGAAGACTATGATGAAGATGCCCTAGCATTTTTGAGAGCTCAAAGAATCTTTGAAGTCAAAGTGAAGCAAGATCATCTAGAGATTAAATACACTGATGGAAGAGAAAGAGAAATGAAGCAAGGAGGCTGGCAATACTTCTCACAATATGAACTTGAAAGAATAAATGCTCTACTGAATTTTGAAGAAAATGAGGAGAGATTGTGGAAGATAGAGGTTGTTAGATTCTTGAAGATGCATTCTGATTACAATGAGAACTTAAGGAAGCAGAATGAAGAGAAGAACATACAGAAAGAGAAAGAGATGGCTGAGATGGAGGAGAGGGCTAAAGAGCTAAGGCAGAAAGGGCTATGCAAGGTAAAACAAAATCCTTATGTTGTGGAATACAAAAATAAAACTGGAGGGAAAAGCAAGATAATGATGGAGTTTTTAGACTCTTATGTGGAAAGTGCTCTCAAAGCTGTAATTGAAGATCTAGAAGGCTCACCTCTCATTGAAGAACTGATTGCAAGAGATGAACTTCAAGCAGCCATTGTAGACATGAAGAGAAAGGAAGAAGTAAGAAAGAAGAAAGTTTATGATGATTATCTTGAGAAACAAATGGAAACTGAAGTTGTTGATCAACAAAGATAATCTGTAAGATTTCAACTTCACTATGTAATCAAATCTCCGTTCTTAATGATCATACATTGTTCTCTCTATTATTTAATTCCTTTTATGTAAGTTAGGCTTATTATCAAACATGAAATTGTGCCTAAGATTCTTACTCACAATTTGGGGGAGATTGTTAGGCTCAAGGCATGTCTGATTACCACTATTAACAAGCCTAATCATTGTGACTATGTCACTCTACATGACCTAGTGAATTCTTTCACCGGGATATAGTATAGGTCTCCATTGTACTTGTCTTGTTTTCATGCACTTAGCTTTGTTTTGTATGCTCAATGTTATAATGAGCTTAGTAAGCTTCCTGCAATCTAGAATGTATTTAGGCCATGGAATAATTATCCTGGTAGAAGTTCAGTGATGTTCATGCAGCAGGATGGAGATGAATAAGGCCCTGAAGAAATAAGTTGTAGAAGTTTTCCTAAGTCCCTATACCGTGAAGTCAAAATGAAGCTATGTCGTGAAGTCCAAAAATATCTATGTCGTGAAGTACTAAGATCGCATAGTCCTAAATGAACTATGTCGTGAAGTCTTCATTACTCATATCGTGAAGTGTTGATACCGCAATGTCAAGATGTACTAGATCGCGAAGTTCTCAAAAGGCTTAGATCGCGAAGTCCTCAAAAGGCTTAGATCGCGAAGTCCTCAAAAGATTTAGATCGCGAAGTCCTCAAATTGCCTATGTCGCGAAGTCTTCGAAGGATAGATCGTGAAGTCAGGGAAATGTTGTAGTTCACGATATCAACACTTAGCCGTTTATAACAAGACAAATCAAGGTACATAACCAAAATTCAAAGGAGACAAATACTGAAGCATTTGTTCTAGCAAGGTGGTCCAAAGAACAGATGGCAAATCTACAGTTAAACTTGGAGAGAAAGACAAGAGACAAGCAGCTACAGAAACGGGAAAGATTCCGAAAAGCAAGTGGTCCTTCCTGACACAGTGAACTTCTTATGGCAGGACAAATTGGACTTTCAGCTATGGGTAACTGTGTAAATAGGTGTGTGCCTAGTTTGTATAGGTCTATATATATTGTGCACACCCTACTGTAAGCTGCAAGAGATAAACACATAGTTTGATCTTAAGCACTCTTTCCCTGTAAGAAAACAAGATACAAACTGTTCTTGTTTAGAAGCCAGAAATTCAGTTGTGAAATTATGGAAAGCTGTAGTATTTAATTTGCTTAATACAAAGTAGATTAAAGTGATTGTGTGTGTTGTTTATTTTTATTCCGCATTTTACAAAGCAGAATCACATACAGCTTATTTAGTTTCAAGAATCGAAAATATCAAAACTATCCATTGACCCCTCTGTCTAGTTTCTAAGTGGTATTCATTTCTAACAAATATACTCATAATCACTGTTCTAAAAATCAATGTAAACTGTCCATTAATTGACAAACAAAAAATATCTATTTTTTACAAAGATCGGGTAAAAATTATTTTTTTAGAAATCGATGATTAATAGAGTTTAGGTGTAAGTAGACGAGTTTAGATGCGATTATTCAGTCAAAATTTAGGTAGAATTAATCGGTCAAAAAATTATAAAAAACAGTCAAATAATGTGTAGAATTGTAAAAATTTTAGTTTTTTAGCAGAAAATAAAAATAAAAATATATAATGAGAGTATTTATCAATTGTATTTCATAATGAAAAAAGAATTTTTAAATATTTTACGTGTATAAAAAATATTCATGAATATTAAAATTAAATTTCATAAAAAATAATATTTAAATACATTTGATTAATACTCCAATTAATCATTATTGTAATCTTACCACCTAAATCCTAACATTTTTTAAAACATTGCTCATAATAATATAAAAATAACTCTATCACAAAACTACTTTCTACTATCCTTATTGTTCTCAAACTCAAAAACATTTATACAATTATATTCCTTGATTTTTCTATTTTTATTAATTAAATCAACATCAAAATTATATCTTATAATAAATTATTAAATGATATTTACCGTATTGATTGCTACCACCCACATGTAAACATCTAGAAATTAATTCATTAATTTAATTAGATTTCTACTAGAAGTATTTAATTATTTACATTAAACTTTGATAAAATTATGATATTTTTTTAGAATAATAAAATTATAATATATTACACTTTGTTGCATCATAATACATATTTAATTGTAAATATTATATAAATTAAAAATATAAATATTTAATTGATATATAATACAAATGTAAAATTAACTCTCTAAACAATTCTATAAACATACGTATAAATAGTTACACCAATTTTATATTTTTCATTAAATTTTTAAATGGACGTCCTATTTATTCATAAACACTGCAATTTCGAACGACATGAAAATTTTGTATTTGAATTTATAATGTAAGTACATGTCATGAAAAATACTCCAACAAAAATTTAAAAGATCATGATTAATATTGTCTTTGGCTTTATCCTTTAAACATATGAAATGATACAAAAGTACACCATACAAATATATTTATATTTAAATATTAATAGTTAATATTGATAATAAATTATTTATATCTATTTATAATTTTATGATATGTGTGCAAGTATATAGTTTAGTACATACTCCATTGTTTTTATTTGGGTTGTTCATGAATATTAAGAAAAATAGATAAAACAATGAAGAAATGTACAAAAAATAAATAAAATGATAGAATCTATCAATATTTAAATTTTGGAAGATGAGGAATCGGAAAATACATCCAAAAAAGTGTTAAAAAAATGAATGAGACAAAAAGATATATTATTTTTAATTTTTTGTTAATATTACATGAAAAAAATACAATATAAAATACTCGAATGTCAAATTACATAGATATGACAAATATAAAAGTACAAAAAATTTAAAATATATTATCTTTAAACTCAACATTTAAATACGTGAACTATACAAAAAATGAATATGTAGGAAAGAATAACGAGGTCCACTCATTTACTTGTTTAAGGCCGCATGATCATACGTTGTTTTTACCCGTCTTCTTATCTCTCGAGCCAAGGATGAGTACCCCGTTGGATAGACTGCTTCGGGATACTCATTTTGGTCGACTTCAAATACCAAACGATCACTCGCCACGTGTATTGATGACAAGCACTGCCGTGTCCAAGTTGCTTATATATTCTGCACTCACTTGACATAACACCATAACTGCAATTCTTCTGTTCATTTCGTTTTTCTGAAGCTAGTATTAAGAAATCAATATCTTTTTATTTTCTCAGTTTCGAAATACAAGCTCCCCAGGCAGATAAAATCATATAATGGGAAGTGCTACATTTGTTGAAATTGTCTTGGCCATCATCCTTCCTCCACTCGGTGTTTTCCTCAGATTTGAATGTCAGGTCAGTATATATATGCTTCTCTTTTTCAAGTATTTTACGTACTTTTTAATTTATTAGATCTTTACTATACGTGAACAGAGAGCGGTGATATTTAAGTTTGTAATGATGGAAATGGATTTCGATATTAGACTATCAACGAATCCTCGTATTTTCGAAACAAATAATATTTAGTCTTTTTTATTAGATGTGTCATGTGTGGCTCTTCTTTGGTTACATCGAAATTCATAGTTTCAACTGAGAACAACTATATAACTGCTACATGATATAATATTAACATTTTGATGATTTACTATGCAGGTAGAGTTCTGGATCTGTGTGTTGCTGACATTCTTGGGGTGGCTCCCAGGAGTTTTATATGCTCTATATATACTCACCAAGTAAAATTGATTCAGTAATATCCATCCAGATCTTCCTGCAACTTGGGTGTTTGCTCAATTCTTTTATCATGAAGATTGTTCAAGATATTTCATATTTTGTTTAGAAGATTATATGTTTGTGACCTTGCCTGTCAAGGGCTCCATGTATTTGTGTTTTAGCTCATTGTGTTTATTGTAATGGTGTTCATTTTCTTGTCTTTCTGTAATATTTCTTGTCCAGTGGGGTTGCGAATATTTTGTTAAGATCTCATCCTCTTTTGCAAAGTGGTTGCATTATTTTTCTTTTTCTTTTATGCAAGTTTTTTATATACAAGCAGTGTTCTAATTCTGATTCCCGCTTTTTAACTCTAATTCCCGTTTTTTACGTCACTGTATACAAGATAAGTTGCTCGCAAGCCGTTGGACTTGATTTAATTCTGGCTCAGCTCAAGTGAAAAATATGGATTTGATTCATTTTGTTATTTGGTGTCAAGTACCACATAAATAAATAACAGAAGACATAATTTTCTTATATAATATTGACAAGCAATAAATTGTATTAGTTTGAAATCTTTGGAGATTTTGTTCTAAAAGAAATTAATTTGTGCCGATTCTGTCGAAATTGAATAATATCATATTATTATAGAATTATGGTTTGCCTCAAGAGTTGCCTTCATTTGGAACGCAACACATTTTATTAAGAAATTTGTACATAAAAGTAACATATGTTAAAACTTCGAATCTATATATATATTTTTGCTGAACAAGTTTGATATAATCATTCACAACAATGGTAGGTAAGGTGACTATGACTCTTTGTTTTTTTCCTTTCTAATTTTGTGTGACTGTGACTTCTGTTTCCGTCTTCTATCGTTATTTTATTATAACCATTTCAATCAAGATGATAAGCTGAAGATTATCGATTTGTTAACCTCAGTCTCTTGATTAGATTTTCAATCTCTTAATTATATTTACATGATAATGCTAAATGCTAATTGTATCCCTTGTCCCCGCTTAATCATGTTCTGTCACCGTCCGTGCTCCAAACTGATCAACTCCATTTTTAGAGTGGTCCAGTCGACATTTAGTGACATCTTAAAAGATACGTATACAGCACATTTCATTAATGGTGAAATGATAAATATATTTCTGATTTCGCTATTTAAATCAACTTTCGTTTTCATATATTTAAATTAAATAATCATATATGATTGATTAATATGCTCTCAAAGTTATAAATTTTATTTTAAGATATCTAATTTTTATATGAGTAAAGATAATCGGGAATCCACGACAGAGACTCGTTCCTAAAAAAGAAGAGATAATTCACACACTACTAGAAAAACTGTAATAGACATCAGTGCTTTAACGTCAGTCACTAATGCCACCGATGTAAAATCACTTAACAACATCGATCTTTTTATAACTGATGTCTTTGTGTTTTAGGACATCGAATATTAGAACAACCGATGTCTTATATAAGACTTAAAAAATTTTGACCCCCGCTCCCCCCAATATTTCCCCCGTTAATTTATTTTTCCCCCTTTGTACCAAATTTTTCCCCCTTAGCCAAATTTTGGTTTCCCCCTTAGTTATCAAACACTCCTTTCAAACAAACTAAATAAAATTAAAAACATCAAAAGAAAACTAAAATCAAAAAAACTAAATAAATTCTCTCACTTTCTCGACTCTCTCGACTCACACTCACTCCCTCTCTCAAGAACCCTAAATATCACCCCCCCCCCCCTCTCTCTCTCTCTCTCTCTCTCTCTCTCTCTCTATATCTCCAATTTGCCGAAATCTTGAAGCCTAATCTCTATCTCTCTTTCGATTGGATTTGTTCCAAACCAATCGAAATTATATAACGGTAAACATTTGTTCATACCTCAATTTGATTTGTTTGAAGCTACAAAGCTCGAATTAGTAAGCGGGTAACCTTGAATTTGTATGCAAACTCAAATTAGTTCGATTTAGTTTTGAATTTGTATGCAAATCCCTAATTTTTATATTTGTTTTTTTATTTTTAATTTGGAGAAAGAGAATTTTTAATATATTTTTTTTATGCAGGAAAGAGAATTTTGTTTGGGTAGTGCTCCGAAGCTCGAATTGGTAAGTGTTTATTTTACTTAATGTTTATTTATTTTTAGTGAATGTTTGAACATTGGAATTGGTGATTTGTTTGAATGTTATTCTCTCTGTGCTTTAGATTTTCTCTTTCGGAAAACACTTTCATTCTTCCCCGTGTTCATGGAGCAAATTTCTCTCTTGTCCTACTTTGAAATTGATGAAATTAGATTCAATTGACCAAGGTATTACACAATTGTATCAATTTGATATATTTGTTAATTAGCTAGCTTGCTTGATTTTTGTCCAATTAAACTCTATATCTGTAACCTTAGTGCTTGATCTTGATCTCTTTTTGTTACGTGAATATGTAAGTATGTGTACTTTTTGTTACGTGGATATGTAAGTATGTGTAATCATATAAGTATTGATCTTTATGAATTTGTCTCTTCGTATTTAAATTGAGGTTACCAGAGTCTGGTTTCTGCTTCGTATGCCAATACAATTGTAAATCTGATTTTTCATCCTGCAATATACTCTATACGTTGTTCTAATATATTTGTTTGCATCTTGTGCTCTAGATATTTGCCAATACAGTTTCTGCTCCGTACGCCACTATAGTTTCTGCTCCGTTGCAGGTGCGAGTCCTGAATTTGCTAATTTTTATTTCATAATTTGGAGTGTCTAACATTTCTTGGGGTTACCTTTCTTTTTTGAAGACCGACCAGATTAACCATCAGTTGTTGATAGGTGAGCCTGTACTATACACTTAAAGTTTTGGTCTAAAACTCTCAACTTTTCCTATCTATTCCTCTTACCCTCATTATTTTCAGTTGTGATGTAACTCGAGTACTATTTATTATGATAAGGTAAAACTCTTTAATATAATGATACTTCTAAAAACTTTTGTTGCTCTATTTTTTGCACATTTCACTCAATAATCTAAAATGTCTTTGTTGATTAAAATCTGAAAAGTACAGGTATTATGCATGTGTAAGTATCAGCCAGCCAACCTAGAATGAATAAGACTTATAATTGCTTGTTTTACTGAATGTTTCATCACAAAGGCAACACCTTTATCAAGGTACGTTGATCTCCTAACTACTTTTGAGATCATTTTGTTAAAAGCTATTTAATACAATTACAAGAAACTTTGGTGATTTCGAAGAAATTATACACTCATATACATGCGCAGACACAAACATGTATATTTAGAGAACAGTTTATTTATGTAACAGACTTTCTAGAGGAAAATAAGTTTTTGTAATGATACATGTGGAGCAATTCAAAATTTAATTTACATATTGGTTATGAGACGTGCCTGATATACAGAGTTGCTTGCAATCCAACAGTTTATTTACTCTAACAACAACATGAGGTGGAGATGATAAGGATTTATTTGGAGGATTGGTCAAGGTGATTGGGCTGTTGAGTTACAAGGTATGCAGTGAACCCCTAGTACATAGTAATTTTTTTTATTTTTTTTGCTCACCAATGTATCACCTTGAACACAATTATCGATATCAATATGACTTCTAAGTTCTCATTAATTTTATGCCAACTCTGTCTTTGATGTTTACTGATTTATTTTTAGGATTAAATTTGAAGTTATTGAGTTATTATTGTTGTCGTGATTTATCTCAAGATTATCCATATCACATTGATGGACTTACCTGTTCGGTAGTCGGCTATGACTCAACTCTGGTTCTTACTGGCTCAAAAGAAAATACTTTGTCTTAAACTGAGGTGGAGCTGGATGAGGTGCGTATTGAGGTTCTCAAGTTCAGTCAAGACCGCATTTGACAAGATCAGTTTTATTGTGGAATGTACATTTGACTAGCAGTTACTTGATGGTTTTAACTTTCAAGTAGTTAGGTTGTTTTTACGAATGGTAGTAGTAAATATTTTTGTCAATTTTGCGGATTGATGTAGAGCATTTTGATACTTTTTGTTTGGCTAGCTAGTTGCTTAGATATGACAAACTGGTTTGGATTACGGTCTGGATTTTTATGGTTGTTTGAATGACATTGGTTGGATATTGTCAATGACAAAGTGAGTAGTTGTGGTTATTTTTTTGTGCAAATGTAATTTTTGGTGCAATGTAAAGTAGAAACATGGACATCTATTAAAATAAAAGAAACTGACCTTTAATAACTAAATAGACAACAAATTTTAACAAACAGTACCGATGTTTAGTAACTAGATATACAACATTTTCTGGTAAAAAAACGATGTCTAATAACGAGATGTACATCGATAAAGATTGGAAAAACCGATGTCTAGTAACATATTAAACATCAGTTAATATTGATATCTGAGGCACTCTTAGACATCAGTTCCCCGATATAGCACTGATGTGCATTTTGAATTAGACATCATTTTCTTCTACAAAAATGATGTATATGTCGAATTATACTGTGTGTCATATGTTTAATTGCATCTAATACAATTATATAAAATTTTGGCTGATCCAATTTAATAAAAGAAACTAGACATAAACATCATAAATATACTTTTAACTGATGTCTAAATGATTACTAACATCGGTCAAAAACTGATGTCTAAAAGGGGCACTTTTAACATCACCGACAAAGACATCGGTCGAAAAAAACACAGACATCGGCCATAAACTGATGTCTATTGCAGTTTTTCTAGTAGTGACACTTACACCAAGATACAAGCAAATTTCACAAATTAAACATACAAACCAAATCAACAAGATAGCATTTGTGCCTAAAAAGAATGATTTAAACAAGGTCCAGGAGAGTCAGATTGCTTCGGCAATCCATGTCCACAGCCACACCCCAACCTAGGTCCTCGTAGCAGTCCAAGTTACATTAGCACTATGGTCTTCCGCCAAGAGCGACTAGCCTCCTGCCTCTCGGTCCAAGACCATCCATTTTTGTATGTTGGACATAACCACTAATCTGTGCAACAACAATGCCTTTGTTCTCCTCTTGGGAGACACCCTTGGCAACAAGAATCTCACTCTGAAGCCTCCCAGGCAAAAGTCCAGGATCACATTGGTTCTCCACATAATGCATAAAATGTTCAACATCAAAGCCCTTTCCAGCAAACTCCCAATCTTGTGTCATAACCTCACTGTAGTGACAACGCAAAAGTCTACCAAGAAAATTGATGACCATATCAATCCTCGTTTAGGTCCTTACTTAAACTAAACCAACATCCTCTAACCCTACGTTCTCTAGTCTAAGACATTCAACATTGCCTACATCCTCCCTGTAATTCCTACATAATGACCCCTGCACTTTTCCTATGTCCTTAAAGAAAAAAAAATTCCTCAAATGGTGGCAAAGCCCACTATGATCAGACGTACTACGAGAAACACAAAGTCTCAAAGACAAAGAGACCTTAAACTCATTAACTACAACCAAAGGGTCCAAGATTCCCATTCCAATCAGAATTGTATCCTCATAAATTGATTCATTTCCTGAAGCCCTGACACGCAAGTTACATTCTTACATCTAAGAATTAAGTGAACACAAGAGTGTAAAAACACACTCATACAACCAACAGACTTGAACAAATTCAACGTTTTCAATTTAATATTCTCAAATTTAAGGACAGATTCACGAAGAGAAAATATCCAATTAACTGAATTCATCTCACATGAAAGTGAAATCACCATTGTAACATAAATCCCATATCTCTTAACTAGATCATTCTCCGAACAAGTGTAGTAGACGTTTAAATCACTAAAAAGATAACGAGGGATAGATAAAATCTAGTATTTTCCCAATTCAAGAAAAATGGAGTTAGCCTGCTACTGCAACAGCATCATCCTTGTCATTTCCTTCACCAACCTGAGATATTGTTCTTTCCCTGTTGAGGTCGTGCCCGGAGTAGTTGTCATTCTGGTATTGAGGTACCAAAATCTTTGAACCCGTTTGAAAAACAACTGAGCCAAGATTTGGTACTGCTTCATGTGTAAAAGTCGTTAAATCTATATAAAGATTGGTCATCGTAGTATCGATTGTAACACCCACTCTAGAATCAAGATTCAAGGAAAGTTCATTATAAGAAACTACTGATATTGTCCAATAAATTAAACCAACATCGATATGTTTTCTCAAAGTGAAAGAATCATAGTTCATATTGAAAGATGGTTCCATGAATGAGTTCAAAGATTCTGAGAACATTAGAATCAACATGGATTCCAAGATCCATGGCATATGAGACAAATCCGCTTTAATTGGAAAGAGAAGACGATGAAAATCACCAAGAACAAGAGAAAGAAAAGAAGAATAGGGTGAATCGGAGAAGGGTCTGGGAAAATTTAGTGAATTATGGTTGGGAAATGGGGCGGAAGTGGAGAGGGAAAATGAGAGAAAATGACTCTCATTGATATAAGAGTACACCTCAAGGTTATAATTCATTCATTCGTCAAATCAATACTTAAATATAAAAAGATTAACTTGTAGCACAAGACATACCAAGTAACTTCAAGCTCCCATAAGAAAATTCTCTATTCTCAATAACATAAATAAAAGTAATATCCTAATATTCGAGAATATGAAACATATAAATATCTTTTAATAATAATATAACATATACGTTAACATCCTCTCTCAAACTCACGATACTTTATTGAGAGTTTGCTAAAATTAAGAAAAAAAATCGAATTATCCGCTGAATCATCTTCTTTGTTGTGATCATTCTCTTAATCATCGTCCTCGTTATATCTTTGTTTGCAACGCGTTTCTTCCATCAATTCATGATTCTCCTCAAAATTCCTCTTTTTGTCATCGTTGGTTTGGGACGATCTCTTACAAAAATTCATCATCATCGTCGTTGTGTTTTCTGTCATATTTTTTTTTTAATTTTTCATCCACGTACAACGCAAGTTTTTTCATTCACACCACGAACTTTCGTAATGTTATTTTTCTCACATCCATAAACTCTTGTGGGGTTCTTCACAAATCATGAACACTCGTAATGTTAATTATTCTCACACCTACCAAGTTTAGTAGATTTGATTTTTCTCGCACCCACAAACTCTTGTGGGGATAAACTATGCTCTTGATACCATGATAAATATGCTCTTAAGATTAAAATTCATTATTCACCAAATTAATACTTAAATACACAAAAATTAACTTGGAGCACAAGACATAGCAAGTAACTCCAAGCGCTCATAAGAAAATTTCTTATTCTCAATAATATAAATAAAAATAATATCTCAATATCCCAGAATATAAAACATATAAATATACGTTTATAATAATTTTTTATGGTGAAATTAATTAAGTTTCACTTCATTATTAATAATTTAGTAATTTTATATAATTAAAATTTAAGTAGTAAAAAAAAGACCGAAGTAATAAGTTAATAACTCTACATTAATTCATGAAAACGCGCATGTACACTTCCGCCTAGGGGTGTGCATTTGGTTAAAACCGAACCGAACCGGATTTTTTTTCGGTTAACCGAAACCGAATTGCTGGGAAAACCCCTACCGAAAACCGAACCGAAAAAAATTCGGTTTTCAAATCGAACCGAAATATTAATTTCGGTTATTACCAAAAACTGGAATTTAAACCGAAATTTAATACAAGTTCTTAAAAAGTCTAAAATTGCATAAAAAGAGCAAGAATAAGTTTACAGCAAGAATAAATGACAGAGCTTAATAAGTTTACACACTAAAAAGCTCTCCTAGTGAGAATTGAGAACACTTATTTCTCTAATACAGGGTCTTTGAAATGTTGCATTAATATGGTTAAAACTTAAATATGGTGTACATTAATATAAACTCTAACAAGAAATGACACCTTAATTCAAATTTTGTTTCTTTAAAATCTTAAATGAGCCTACACATTACAAGCAGTCAGTAACAAGTAATTGTTTGTAAACCATAGAGCACCAAACTAATGGACCAGACCTAAGAGCATTGCACGTACAGACCTACAATACTTTTAGTTCTAAAATGACAGTAACAGCTAACACTCTAACAGGCCAACAGCTTGCTAGTTGCTTTTAAAATTAACAGACATAGGCAGAAACAGAGGTAATGTATGTTACTGTCTACGACACTAGATATGCAGCTAAACAACCTAAATTCTGAGTCTGTAGTAGATAAGAAAAAAGAATTAAGATAATAAAATGTAATGTAAATGTAATGTATTCTATATTTTTTATAAATTATGATATATTCGGTTTTTTGTCCGGTTATTCGGTTAATTTCGGTTAAAAACCGAATTACCGAAATACCGAATTACAGAAATTCTCCTACCGAAAACCGAACCGAAATGTAAAGTTTGGTTAACCGAACCGAAAATATTTCGGTTATTCGGTTCGGTTTTCGGTTAACCGAACCGAATGCACACCCCTACTTCCGCCAATATTTTTATCATCTCTTCACCTCCTACGAGAAAGAGGAAGGTAATAACGCTAGGTGAAATCCTGCCGAATATCAATGTGATGTTTTACAAACCTAGTTTATGTTTGTTTCGTAGGATAAAACATGTGACAAGATTATATAAATTTGAATTTTTTTAGTTAATATATAGTTGGTTTACAAAATCTTACTTGAAATTAAATTTAAAATTCTAATCCTTTAAAATAATAATGTAACATATATCTTTTTGGTTGAAATAAAGAATATAATTATAATTATCTATAACACTTGATTGGATTTCAACTCTAAAAAGTTATAATTTTAAAGAATTATAATTCTCTCATTGAAATTCCATGTGAAACAAATATAAGATTAAAATTTTTAAAGAATGATAGCCCAGTCCCAAATTATTTTTTTTTAAGATTTATAATTCAGTCCCAAATTTAAGATTTATAATTCAGTCCCAAATTATAATTCCTCGAAACAACATTGAGATAGGATAAATTTAAAAAATTAATTTTTTTTAAGATTTATAATTCAGTCCCAAATTTAATACATCAAATTAAAACAAAATAATTTAAAAAATTATAATCCAGTCCTAAATTTTAGTACTTCAAATAAAAATGAAATAAAAAAATTTTAAAAAAATTAATGGAGTTATAATGATAAAATTTTTTATACCTGAATAAGAATTTGGAAACTAATATCTAGATAATAATCTTAAAATTATAATCTTTCAAAACAAACATGCCTTTACCATCAAAATTGCATATATCAATACATATGTATGATATGGAATATGTACGTTATTTTTTATTTTCCCTTCAAATGAAAATAGAATATATTAAAAAACATTGAAACACTGAATATATTATTTTTAATCTCTTTTAGAATACCTACAACCTTTTTTCAGCTTTAATTTTATCATATTTTTCTTTGCAATTAATTTTATCAAAAAAGTTCAAAACAAGTTTCACAATATTATTAAGAGAACGTGATAACATTATCAATTGGGCAGTAAACAAATTGAACTGTTCGCTAAACTCGTCCGAATTTGAGTTCGATAAGCTCGTTCGAGGTCATTATCGAACACGAGTTCGGATAACATTTTTTGTTTGATAAACTTAATGAATCGAATTGAACTTTTAAGATGTTCGACTCGTGTTCACTCGAGTTGCGTTGTAGTTTGACTCGTTCGTTAAGCTCGAGTTTGGTTCGAAAAAAATTATTTTTATAATATTATATACATATGTATAATATATATTATTCATAATTTATAATTTATTTATTTTACATGATTTAAAGTAAATATTACATAGATGACAAATATTTAATTAATATTTGGACTAATTTTTTACACCAAATAAAGTTAAAAATAATATTTATTTTTGAAAAATATAAAAGGTTAACGAAAATTGTTTGTGTTTGTCCGAGTTTAGTACAGTTCGGTTTGTTATGTTCGCGAATTATTCGTGTTCGGTTCGAATATTACCGAACTCGAGTTCGGGAAAAAAAAATTATCCGATAAAGTTATCAAATATTATTCAATTCATTAAGATTTTGCTCGAGTTTGTTAAAAGTTCGTCCAAATTTATCCGAGTTCGGTTCATTTACCGTTTAAAGCTCTAATTACCAGACTGGCCTAATAATTCCACATGCGTGATTCACCGTCCGTATCTATATCAGAGATGTTCAAAAAGCCTGAAACCCGAAATTCTGCCCGGCCCGATCCAAAAAAAAGCCCGAAAAGCTCGGCCCGGCCCGATGGTCTTAAACGAGCCTACTATTTTTCGTAAAGCCCGGCCCGGCCCGAAGCCCGAAAAGCCCGGATAAAAGCCCGGTTCGGCTCGGATAAAAGCCCGAGATTTTTGAGAGATCCGAATAAAAACCTGATTTTTTATAGATAAAATTTGAAAATTTATAATATTTTAATATATTAAATTTGCAAAAAAAAAATATTTATATATAAATTTAAAAAAAAATCTGGCCCGGCCCGATGGTCTAAAATGGACCTCATATTTTAGAGGAAGCCGACCCGACCCGATTTTTGAAAAAGTCCGACCTGACCTGTTTGTTAAAAAATCCAAATAAAAACCAATCCGAAGAACTTTTTGTGCCTCTCTAATCTATAGGTCGGTGTAGTAGCGCGTGGAAAGATGCATGGACAATTCTTGCACGAAATCCAGGACATGCCACGTGTTCGAATTAATGACAGTGAGCTGTATATAACGATCATCCACGTTGTTTTAAAGGGGTATATATGAAAGCGTCTGTTCAGTCGGCCAACATATAACAGTATTTTTTTATTTTTGAATAAATCTCAAAGTTCGAAACTCCAATACAAATTTAATTAGTAGATTTAAAAAATAAAAATAAACGTAAACTTAAAATTGACCAAATTTTATTGTTACAATTGTTTTAAAAAAAATATTTAAAATTAAAAAAATGGCATCGGGTCCACTAGTACGCAGAAGCATACGTTATTTTTACTCTTTTAGTTCTTATCTCTAACCTTGAGAGTACACACTGGTAGCTCAGTTTGGAGAAATATACCCCTTGTAGTTGTTGGTCGACTTGAATAACGTGTGCACCAAGCGATCACTTGCCACGTGTATTGTTACGAGCTCTGCGTTGTCCAAGTTGCTTATAAATTCCACATCCGCTTGACATTTCAAAATGTACCTGCAATTCTTCTGCAAGTTGCTACAAAATCTTTTTGGTTTTTTTTTTGCAACATAAGCTCTCCAAGTGAAGAAAATGGGGACAGCAACATGTATCGATATTGTGTTGGCTATCCTCCTTCCTCCACTCGGTGTTTTCCTCAAATTTGGTTGTAAGGTCAGTACATGTACTTGTATTATATTTTTCTATGTATTCGATCTTTAACATACAGAATTATGACACTACACTATCAACGAATCCTCGATTTTATTAATTTCGCTTACACGAGTATTAAAAATTTTAAGTTAAAAACTGACAACTGCAAGCATATAATTATTGATAGGAGTATATGATTTTGATATCTTGATGTTGTATTGTGCAGGTGGAGTTCTGGATTTGTTTGTTGCTGACATTGTTGGGGTACATCCCAGGAATTTTATATGCTCTATATGTACTCACCAAGTAAAAGAATCGATTCATTGACATCCATCCAGGTCTTCTTGCCACTTGGTGTACGTTTGTGGTCAAGGGGTCCATGAATTTGTGTTTAATTAAGTTCATATAGTTTTCTGTAATGGGATTCTTTTTCTTTTTTAACGGGGTTACTCGTATTTTGTTAAGATCTTGTCTTCTTTTGTAAAGTTGGTTGGATTATATGTTAATAAAACTTGTAGATTCTTTTCCGATGTTGCTGTTCTTTTTAATAAAGTGGCCATGGTTTTTCAAAAGCTTATGATTCCTTGATTTCTTTCCAACAATTTCGTTTCATCTGTTGCCTCAACTCATGAAGTTGCATAGTTGTCCGCCGGGTAGCTAATTTTTAGCATACTACCTTTCTATTTATTTAGACAACTTTCAAATGTATACTACTAATATTAAAATAAAGATTCACTCACTCAATAATTTATCGCATGTCATTTTTTTATTAAAAAAATTACCTCCTCTTTCTCCTCATTAATTATTAACTTCATTGATTCTCCTATTAATTAAAAATACAGTGAAGCAAAAGTTAAAAAAAAAATCACCGATTAATGAAATTTTTTTAATTAAAAATGGAGGAGAATAGGTGGGTTTGAGTGTGGGAGGGTGTATTTAAATTGTGTGTGGTGCAGTTCCTAGTTTTTATTTTAAATTGGTTTCTATTAGAGTTGGAATCTATCCTCCATTTTTAATTAGATTTTTCCATCAATCGGTGAGTTTTTGTTTTGAACTTTTGTTTCACTCTATTTTTCTCTATCTCCCAACAATCAGTTTGCATACCTTATTTGCTATATTCTGGTGATAAATCACTATTTATGCGTATGAGAATCACTAAAATGTTAGTGATTTCTATAATAATAAATAGTGATTTCGGCGTAAATCTAGTAATTCATTCTTCGGACTATACGTAAATCACAAATTTTGTACCGCAAAATCACTAGATCTATACACATATAAGAATAAATAGTTATATTTATGCTCAAATCACTATTTATTCTTACAAAAATTACTAAAATTTTAGTACTCCGTAATATAGAAAGTATGGTATGCAAACTAATCGTTGAGAGATATAGAAAAATATAGTGAAGTCAGATTTCAAAAAAAGCTCACCGATTGACGAGAAAATTCAAATTAAAAACGAAGGGAATTAGGTGTTAGTGTGTATGGATTGGTATATTTTAGTTGTGTGTGGTGCCTTTAGGGACCACTAGATTAGATTGATCTAAGAGTTTATTCCTAGTTTTTATTTTAAGTTTGGTTTCTATTTGATCAAAATATCAAATTTGGTGTCAAATGATCATCAAATGTACTTTTGTTACCAAATTTGATGACCCAAAACTCATTTGATGTCTTTGAGTCAACATTTTAATGTTGGATTGGAGTTATTTTTACACTATACTAACCACTATTACAGTGCTTTAGTGTTGAGTTGGAGTTGCTTTAAGCAAATACCTCCGTAAAAACAAAGAACTCCCTAACACTGAACTACTGGAGTAAACTTTTCACTCTAAAATACAATATTGTACGTCTCTACGAACACATCACAGATAACACATATGCCTTTGTGATTCGACCACAGGTAAATTCATCCCTGCTCGAACTCTCAATGATTGAACAACGAAGGTAAATCCTGTCCAATTAAATTTTTTATTTAAAGTAAAATATGTGTTTCAATTTATAGAGAAGGAGAGTTCAAATATATAAGAAATACTTGCTAAAAGCTCTATCAAAAGTAGAAGAGACGTTTGTAATACATAATTAAAAGTTTTATTGAACGTAGAATGAGTGTTCGAATTTATATAAGAGAAAAGTTCTTATTTATAGAGACTTTATATGTTAGACATATAACTAAAAGTTCTATGGAAATATGGGAATTAAATAGATTTTCGAATTTATAGATTAGAAGAATTCAAATTTATAAGAAATACATATTAAAAAAAATTATATTGGAAGTAGAATAGGTGTTTGTAAGACATCTATAATTTTTTTTTAGGCAAAGTAAGACATATATAATTAAAAAATATATTGGAAATAAAATAGAAGTGCGAATTTATATTAGTGTTTTTTCAACAAGAGAGCGGCTCATTAGAAAGGAGTATGTTAACAAGAAAATTAAAATATAAGTCAAGTATTCAATGTATTAAATTTGTGATTTCGATCTTAACAAGGAAAACGTGTTTAACGGGATGACGACTTATTAGGGAGAAATGAGTGATTGTTGTAATTTTATATATAGAGTTTTTTTATAAAAAAAAAAATTATAACGTCGCTGCGAAACGCGTCTTTGTCAATTTGTAGGTTAGACATATAATTAAATGTTCTATCGGTAGAATAGATTTTCGAATTTATAATAAATACATATAAAAAAAAGTTCTATCAAAATTAGAATAAGTGTTTTTAAGGCATACATAATTAAAAATTAAATTGAAAGTAAAATAGGAGTGCGAATTTATATAGGTGTTTTTTCAATGAGAAGATGACTCATTAGAAAGGAGCATGTTAACATGAAAATTAATATGTAAGACAAGTATTCAATGTATAAAATTTGGGAGTTCGGTCTTAACAAAGAAAGTGTGTTTAACGGGAGGACGAACAAAGAAAGTGTGTTTAACGGGAGGACAGCTTTTCACGGAGAAATGAATAATTGTTATAATTTTATAGATAAAGTTTTTTTTTAAAAAAATTATAACGCCGCCGCGAAGCGCAGCTTTGTCAACTAGTATATATATAAAGGAGGATACGCGGGAACTGAGGTGGCGTCTCTACAATCGTCTCAATCTATTTTTCTAAAGTTTTTAGAGGTTTATAATTTAAATACTAATAAGTCAAAAAAATATTCTTTAGCATATTAGAAGTAGAATAGGTGTTCGAAGTTATAGAAGAGAAGAGTTCGAATTTGCAGAGAAGACAAATAAATAAAATTTTATTTCAAGTAGAGTAAGTGTTCGAATTTATAAAGGAGAATAATTCGAATTTATAGGTAAATCATAGAATTAAAAGTTCTATTGAAAGTAGAATGATGTTCAAATTTATAGAGGAGAAAAGTTTGAATTTATACAAAATACATACAAATAAAAGTTTTATTAGAAGTAAAATAAGTGTTTGTAGACATAATTAAAAGTTCTATTCGAATTAGAATAAGTGTATGAAATTATAAATGATAAGAGTTTGAATTATAGGAAAAACATATAGTTAAAAGTTATATTGGAAGTAAAATAGGATTGTGAATTTGTATAGGTGTTTTTTCAACGAAAGAGTTGCTCATTAGAAAGAAGCATGTTAACATAAAAATTACTCCCTCCGTCCCCCTCAATTCTTTACATTGGGGGACGGGGGTTCGACACGCATTTTAAGGCTAATTTAATATATACTTCGATAAATTATTTTAAATTTTTTCTTCTTCTGAATAAAAATATAATGTTTAAATTTTTATTTAGAAAAAGAAAGTTTTAAAATAAGTTGTAGAGCTATACTTTATAGGAGCATTAAAATGCGTGCCAAACAGTGTGAAAAAACTGTAAAGAAATGAGAGGGACGGAAGGAGTAATATGTAAGACAAGTATATATTCAATATATTAAATTTGGGATTTTGATCTTAAAAAGGAAAGCGTGTTTCATAGGAGGACGACTATTAAGTAATTTTGTAATTTAATTGATATAGGTATTTTTTCTAACAAGAGAGCGACTCATTAGAAAAAGAAGTATGTTAACATGAAAATTAATATATAACACAAGTATTCAATATATTAAATTTGAGATTTTGATATTAAAAAGAAAAGGTGTTTCATGGGAGGACGACTTATTAGAGATGACCGAGTAATTTTTTTAATTTAATTGATGGAGTTTAAAAAAAAATATTATGATGTCGTTGCGAACCACGACCTTTTCAACTAGTATATATATAAAGGAGGATACACGGGAGCTTAGGTGGCACCTCTAAAACTGTCTCAATCTATTTTTCTAATTTTTTAGAATTTTTGAATTTTAAATACTAATAAATCAAAAAATATTCTTTAACATATTAGAAGTAGAATATATGTTCGAATTTATTGAGGAGAAAATTTCGAATTTGTAGATAAGACATATAAATAAAGTTTTATTTGCAGTAGAGTAAGTGTTCGAATTTATAAAGGAGAATAATTAGAATTTATAGGTAAACCATAGAATTAGAAGTTCTATTGAAAGTAGAATAGATGTTCAAATTTTATAGAGGAGAATAGTTCGAATTTATAAAAAATACATACAATTAAAAGTTTTATTAGAAGTAAAATAGGTGTTTGTAGACATATTTAAAAGTTATATTCGAAATAGAATAAGTGTGCGAAATTATAAATGATAAGAGTTCGAATTATAGAAAAAACATATAGTTAAAAGTTATATTGGAAGTATAGTACTTAGCAAAAAAAAATATATTAGAAGTAAAATAGGATTGTGAATTTATATAGGTCTTTTTTTAACAAAAGAGCGGCTCATTAGAAAGAGTATGTTAACATAAAAATTAATATATGAGACAAGTATATATTCAATATATAGTTCCTAACGATAGATAAATGCTAGGTACTCCAAATTTATTCCCAAAATTTTTACTAAATGATGTGACATTAACATGTCGTATTTTAATTTGTTGGCATATATTTATACATGCAAGATTTTATATTATTATTAAAAAAATTAGCATTACAAACATGACACGTAAACATTTAGGAACAATTTTTGTGCATCTAACATTTTTCATTTATAATTCGGAACAACAGCCTATCCACCAGGGCCATTTATTAAACTACCAATTTTAATTATGCAACAACTTTTTAGCTAAGATTTTACAACGTCAGCGCATTTGTAAATTAATCAGATATAACCGACAGTCTCTTGCAATTTGTTACTCTCATGGAACTTTAAGAATAGCCTGTTTGTTGAACACCGGATGCTTCCTTTGTGTTTTTCAAACTATCATGGGCTTCATTTTGAAGCTTTGATGCATCTTCTTGGGATTCATTTGTGGGACTGGATTCATCCTTTTTTGCTTCAGTTGTAGGCTTGGGGTCTTGGCTCTCATTCTTTGTCTTAGTTGCAAAATCTTCTTGGGCTTCACTTTTGAGTTGGGCTACATCATCTTGGGCTTTTGAACTATCGAGCTCAAAGGTTGGATTGCCTTGAGTCTCTTCAACTTTGTACTTGTACCATGTAGCCCAATACAGATAGTTGATGAAATTTATGCAACTAAGAATGGCTAAAAACCAATAGAAGAGATTCAGATTGTTTTTGTTCAAGTCTAGGCCATGCAACCACCCTAGTTTGCTTGGAGTTACTTTCTCAGTAACTGAATTTATGATATCAACAAAAACACTGCTCAAAAAGTATCCGAAAGACAACGAGATATATGTAAATGAGGTCGACAATGATCTCATTCCAACCGGAGCCTCCCTGTAGAAAAATTCGAGCAATCCAACAAACGTAAACATGTCGGCGATACCAAAAATGCCGTATTGAAAAGAAAGCCAGAAAAGGCTGATGGGATTTTTCGGATCAATGAGGGACTGGTTTCTTCTTTTAACTTCAACAAAACCTGCAACAGCCATTGAAACCGCGGAAAGAACAAGCCCAACTCCAACACGTTGGAGTTGGGTAATTCCCGAGGGATGGCCAGAGATTTTTCGGGCAAATGGAACAAAAATAAATTCGTAAACGGGGAGGAGAATGCTTATGAAAAGAAGAGGGATAACAGGGATTGAAGCTGCTGGGAATTTGTACGAGCCCAAGTGTAAGTCCATTATATTACCTTGTGCAAGCGAGAAGGTTTGGAGTTGAGCCAAACATGTGTTCATTATTATTGTGCTAAATAATATGGGCATCATTCTTGTTAGAATCTTCACTTCTTCAACTTGATTTACTGTACAGAGTGTCCATGGCGTTGTGCCTTCTGCGCCGTATATTGCAGCTTTGTCTAACCACCTGCAAAATCAAAAGTGTCTAATATTACAATAATACAGATAATGTTTGGAGCAATTTGTTGTCCTTATAATGAAGGACTGTTAAAGAGTAAATGGTATTTATAGTCTCATGGTTAATACAGTTCATAGAGAGTCAAGACCACTTAATTGTAGACTTGAACACTAAAACAGTAGAAGACCATAAGTGGTGTGATGTACGCAAATTACCCCTCCTAGCAGTTTAGAGGCTGTTTCCTCTAAACCTAAAGGATCCCTTCTAATTTCCTAAACCGTTACATCATGGTCGGGCATAAGTTTTCAGTCAGAAGGCACAGGTGCTCAGAGCTTCTTATATTGATCTACTCTATTAAACTTTTGAAGTTCATTAGCATCTGTCCGACCTTAAATACATGTCTATTAAAAAGAAACTAAAGTCGATTTTGAGTAGAAGCATTACCTGAATTGATTAGTATGTGAAAGTTTTGGCGCCAGTATGGCTTCTTCCTTGGACTCGTATAGTTCATTGGCATTCTCAGAAAGTGACAATTTTCGGTTCTTAAATGCTGCCACCAGAACCTGTCAAGGACAACAAACGTATGATTAGCTCCTATCTATTCTGAAACTTCGTCGGGAAAATTGTCACTTATTAAATTACTAGTACTATATATACGTGATGTCACATTTGAAAATAAGTTAGTATATTTCAGTAATCAGTTAAGAAAAATACCTGCAGAACTTGTATTATGGGACTATTGCCCGGTATTTGTAGACGATAAAATGTAGTCCCAAGGGAAAGAACACTAAAACCAATGAAACAAAGTATTGTAGACAAGAAAAACCCCCACCACCATCCATATGTCAAGCTAATTTTCACGATCACAGTGACACCAATTATTGAACCACTTGTTGTGCTGAGCAAAAGCCAATTAAAGTATCTTCCGAGGAGCTTGGCTTCCTTTGGATCATTCCTATTAAACTGATCAGCGCCAAGAGAGGGAAGTGAACCCCTGACACCACCGCTGCCCAATGCTAGTAAAGAAAGTGAGATATAGAACATGAACGCAGTGTTGCCTTCTAGGCAACTTGATCTTTTGCAATCGCCCAACTCCACACAATTTGTTGTTCTGCAATTGCTTGGGTGCAAGGATTTAAGATTGGCTTGAATTGTCATCAATGCAAAAGCCTACAGAGTACACATCAATTCAGGAACATTGATCAAACATGCAAGGTCGAGTTAATCTAGTTGATAAGATTACTTCAATATGAATCATATAAATCAAGAAGTGAAGTATAGTTGGTACCAGAACTTCGATGCAGCCAAAGATGAGACAAGTATGGAATCTGTTGATATAGGTGTCCGAGATAAAGCCACCAACAAGGGAGAGCAAGAACGAGCAGCCCATGAAGTTCGTCATGGTGTTTGCAGCACCAGCGAGGTCAAAGTACATTACTCTCATGAAGTATAGGAACATTGTTACTATACATACTATAAACGCTGTAGTATCCAACGACGTCAACCCTAAAAACCAACCAACAGAGCATACACATATCATCATCTTCATTCTAACAGTCCAACTTCAACAACATGCATCAGGTTTTTAACATCTTAAACTTTAGAACAATAGTTTAAAGTATACAAGGAACTTGCATTTCTCCTACTTTAATTTTGCGAAGTATTCTTACCGAAAATAAAGGAGGCAGCTCTGAATCCACCCTTTTTCGGGTTGAGAAACCGGTGGTACTTGCCACCATCTTCTTCCCCCTGCATAACCATAATATGAAAAAAACATGGTTATGTCTACATGCACATAAACAGATGAAATGAATCAGATAATTAGTAGTTTAAACACTGACCATATTTGGGAATCACAAAGTTTAGTATATAGAGAGAATTTAATCTTCTAGTAGTAAAATGTAGAGTTATGCTAATTGTTGGTTAATACAGAATCTACGTACGAATATATAAGCTAATAATAACGTTGTGCAAATCGTACTAGTCATCAAAGTTATCGACATTTCTTGTAGCATTTCAGTGCTTAGATTTGGTGACTAAAAAATGTAATAAAATGAGTGCTGATATATGCACACCCTAAACTTATATTCTAAATTTATAATTGCACACCCTACGTTACGTTTTTGATCATGTTACCCTCACTTTTACTTGGTCCTTTATTTTGTACGTATTTTGTTCAGTTTTTGCATCTTCTATTCATCCATTTTTTGTTGTTTTTAAGTATTGTTGTCTGACAATACGATTAAATTTTCATTATTCAATTAACTTATGTTTTATAACTTCTAAAATTTCCAAATCGTTAAATTTATAATTGTACAAATTTAAATGTTAACAAAGTACTACAACAACATCTTTTCCACAATTTTAGTGGTAATACAATCTGAATTTTATTATTATAATATTTAGCATGCATATATTTTATGTTAGATTTTTTCCTAGAAATGTAAAGGAGAATAGTTTACTTTGAAATACATTTAGGAGGTGTATTCATACGGATTTTAAAAGATTTTAACAGATTGATAAAAATTGATGAATTTTTAAAGGTAGTTATTGATTTTAATTCTATGCAGAGTTTTACAGATTTGATGTGACCTGAATTCTTGTAGAGTTTATGCAAAGTATTGCTGATTTTAGTAGAATTCTTCAAAATCTTATAGATAAAAAATATTTTATGTTACTTATATGTTTGTATATTTTGAGATTGCTATGACTGACGTTACTTATGTTAGTAGATAAAAAATATATAAATGCAATATAAATTATTCTTAATTTTATATACTAATATCACATCGTGTTGTTATGGCAGTGAGATAGAAAAGGTGTTGGAACGTACATGCGAGTGCAACTATAAATTTAGAGTGTGCATATATTATCATCCAATAAAATAACATAAAAAGGTTGTGTTACAAAAGATAAGTAAATATAAACAAAAGAAAGAAGACAAATTTAACAACATTGTAAGCCGTGGGCATATGACAAAATATTTCCATCTTAGTTGACGTCTAACTATGACTGTGGTATGTGTATTATATATACACAATATTCTGGCATTACTAGAACTCCGGAATATGATAAAATTAACACAGATCATCCGGGGCTAAAATAAAAACATTAAATTAAGTTGTAAACAGCAAATTCTTGCAAAATTTCAAGTTGAGTCGAGAATTCTTGGACAGACCCGTTCATGATTTCGCCAGATCGAGTAAATATATAAATAAATTGGATGCATCTTTCTTGTAGAAGTATATATGTTTGTTTCTTTGTAGACAAGTTAAAACTCAGAATTATTTCTATAGTTGTCAAGCCGTTTGTGACTGAGCATAATGTGACTATATATAGATAGTAATGAGATGTATCAATCATGTACGCATAATTTCTATTTATTAGGAATAGTTGAATTTGAATGAAATTTGTCGGAATATACTTGTTTTGATGCAATTTCATAATCCTTAATTTTCTTACGTTTTAGAAAAAATGTGCCCCTTATAATATATCATATTTTCGATACCTCATTTATTAGCATAAACGGTTTGGTGTCGGACTCTTTCTGAAAGTGTGTGTAGTTTGTGAACTTTTACAACAAGTTAATCTTTCGTCGTTTCAAATAACATATGTATGACTCACCCAGAGTGATTTGCTCTTTAAATGATAGGCATAAAAGGCCCTAGCTATTACGATTTAATTTGGTATATAAATTTCAAACGGAACAAATGGACTTTGAAACATTTAAATTTTACATGATATTAGAGTTCGATTTATAAGAAGGGGTCTCGAGTTTGGTTGTTTAATTTAATACAGACTTTTGTAACCGCGTCCATAGTACAATTTATTCATAGACTAGTAGTTGGATGAATAAGTAGAAAATTATATCAGAGTTGTTAGAAATTAATTGAACCGGTAGTAGCTTGAAGAGTAAGCTACATGTGTTTTGTATGAACAAGCGCTTTATTACAACGCTAAGTGCGTGTATATATACCACTCCCCTCCCCTGACTGAACTCCAGTATATGTATATGTATAAACCTCCTCTGTTCTCTCCTGCCATTTAATTGATTCTGCAGACCCTACAATATCCATTCCATATAATATCGATCTTCTTCTACTCGTAAGTATTCACATCCCTCTATCCTATCTTCGCTTTCATTGTACTTTTCATTTTTTTTGCTTTAAAAAGATACCATTGATAACTAGGCAAACTTGTAAAATTAAAAGGATGTATAACATTGATTTTTGCGTTTTACAGTGTCACGGCGTAGTATATAACATTGGTTTTTAGTTTTTAGTTTAACATTGGTTTTTAGTTTTTACGGTGTCACGGCGTAGTATATACGGCGTAGTATATACTCCTTATGTCCCGCTCATAGATAGTTTTGTAATATAAA
This sequence comes from Heracleum sosnowskyi, assembly GCA_030848705.1. Classification (NCBI taxonomy): domain Eukaryota; kingdom Viridiplantae; phylum Streptophyta; class Magnoliopsida; order Apiales; family Apiaceae; genus Heracleum; species Heracleum sosnowskyi. Next base: position 22,737,225 of record CM061243.1, on the reverse strand, counting down.
GAATTGGGAGGAAAATCTCAAAAAGATGGAGGAAAATCTCAAAAAGATGTAAATAAATGGATGGGATGGAGGGAGTAACAGTTTTCAGTGTATCCCCGACAAGTTAGAGTTTGGGTATGATTGAAACTCATGACACAAATAACTTAATTAAGATATTAATTGCATTTGCAGAAAAAACAGAATTGTAATTTATGATTAATATAAAAAAAATAATCATACCAAATTTAGAAATAGTTTTAGAAAATGAAATCCTGAAAAACCAATCTAAAAATTAAAAAAAAAATTAGTTTTTTATGCGAAATAAATTGCACTAGGCAAGTTTTTGTTTTATTAAATAAAGCTGATGAAAAAGGAAAATGAAAAAAGCTATAATAAAGCTAACTCTACCAGTAATATATACACACATATCATTGTATGTATAAACCCTCGCTCCCAACATAATTCACTCTCTCTCTCTCCCTTGATTTTCCACTGCCTTGTTGTAAGTATCTTGACATATTTGTGTGTATATATGATCGCGTTTCCCTAATTTTTACATGCAATTATAACAGTTTATCATGTGATTCATCTGTTTTTGTGTTTAATTTTAAGTAGTCGTGCTTAATTTACGAAACCTGGCTTATAATTGCGACATTGTATAAGTGTTATTTTGTTATTGCATGTTGTATATTGTAATCATCATCAATTGTGTCAACTGTTGTGCTATCGCTTTCGGTTTCGGTTTCGGTTTTGAGTGGTTTTTTTAATTATAAGTACAATTATGTTTGCGTTTTTCTTTATTTTATTTGTGTAAATAGTATAGGATTACAATTAGTGCAAACCCTAGAGTGATCAGAGTATTTGTTGTGATTTTTTACAGTTATCGAGAATTGGAATGATTTGTTATAGTTTTGTTCGTATTAGGGTTGCGTGTGTGTAATTTCCTGGTAGTCATGTTGATGGTTAGTTATGTGTTTGTTTTTTGAGCAGTTGAAATGAGTTCGTTTAATCCTGCATTTGGTGGGTTTGGATATGATCATGGTTGCAAACAGAATTTTTCACTGTATGGATCAAGACCTGCATTTGGACAAAGTAGGGATCAGTTTGGGTATGACCTACTTGCTGGTGGAATTTATGTGCCTGTATATGGACATAGTGGTAATCGTAGTTATCCTTGTGGGTATTCCCCCACTGGTGGTGGAATTTCAACGTCTCCATTTGGCTATAGTAGCCATCCTTTTGGGTTCACCCCCACTAATGGTGGATGTTCAGCACCTGCATTTGGCCATGATAGTCATCCTTTTGGGTTCAACCCCAGTAACGGTGGAAATTCAGTGCCTGCATTTGGGCATAATGGTCATCCTTTTGGGTTCAACCACAGTAATGGTGGAAGTTCAGCACCTGCATTTGGCCATAATAGTCGTCCTTTTGGGTTCACCCCAGCTGGTGGCGGAACTTCAGCTCCTACATTAGGGCAAAGTAACTCTTTTGGATTTACCCCTGGTGGAACTTTTGTGCCTACATTTGGTCAAAATAGTGCTACTCCGTTTGGGGGTGCCCCTGCTAATGGTGGAACTTCTGTGCCTACATTTGGTCAAAATAGCGCTACTCCTTTTGCGGGCGCCCCTGCTAATGGTGGAACTTGTGTGCCTACATTTGGGCAAAATAGTTCTCCTTTTGGGTCTGCCCCTGCTAATGGTGGAACTTCCGTCCCCAGATTTGGGCAAACTAGTACTCCTTTTGGGGGTGCTCCTGCTAATGGTGGAGCTTCTGTGCCTACATTTGGGCAAAACAGTACTCCTTTTGGGGGTGCCCCTGCTAATGCCGGAACTTCCATGCCTACATTTGGCCAAAACAGTACTCCATTTGGGTCTGCCCCTGCTAATGGTGGAACTTCCATGCCTACATTTGGGAGAAGTAGTGCTTCTTTTGGGTTAACCCTTAGTAATGGTGAAACTTCCGTGCCTACATTCTGGCAAAATAGCACTACTCCTTTTGGGGATGCCCCTGCTAGTGGTGGAACTTCCGTGCCTACATTTGGGCAAAGTAGTACTATTGGGTGTGCCACTGCTAATGGTGGTACCTCAGTGCCTGCATTTGGACGAAGTACTAATTCTTTTGGCTTCAACCCTAGTAACACAACAACTTCAGTGCCTACATGGCAACATATTAATCTTCTTGGGTCAGTTTCCCCCAATGGTGGAACTCCAGTGACTACTCTTGGTGAAGGTAGAACTTATTGTGTGTCTGCCCCAACTCCAACTGATGGTGGAACCTCAGTGCCCTTTCGTTCCATAGGATCGACCTCATTTTCTCAGACTCCTGCTGTCAACGCATCTAATTCCTTGGGATTTGGTATTGGTTGCACTACAACTTGTAACCAACCAACCTTGCCAGCAGGTAGCAGCTTATTTGGAACTGGTTCACATCTTTTTGGAACTCAGAATCACAGCTTTGGTGAGTCTTTATCTACTCTCTCTTAATCTGATAGTATGATTTACTTGTTACATACATATCTTTGGGCATTTATAGGGAGAGATTCACTACTCTTTGGTAGTTTTATTTAAAAGATAATAAAATTCTTAAGTTTATGAATCTGAAAGGCAGCAAGTGAATACATCCCTAGTTTTCATGTCTGATGCTTCACTACACACTTTCTGCACAAAACGAACATCACCAGGCAACCTTCCAACTATAAATTCTTTATGTGATAAAGATTATATGATTCTCTGTCCGCATGTCAAGTCAATCTAATTGTGCCATATGTGTTGATTTACTCTAATCAGGACTGTTGCTATTACTTTCTAGTTTTAGCCTTGACTAAAGTGTTTTTAATAGTAGGTAATGACAAAAAATTTTGTTTACTTGTCCGGTTCTGTAGGATCTACCACACATTCTCAGACTCCTACAATGAATGTATCAAGTTCCCCTGAATTTAGTTTTGGTTGCACAACTTCTGGCCAAGCACCTACGCAATTTGGTACCAGCAGCAACTTGTTTGGGACTAGTACATATTCTGGCGGAAATCAGGTTCCATTCGCTGGTGAGCATCAGTTAGAATATTTTAAACAATTATAGGGATTTCAATACTGTTTTTTGTTTTCTTCTGATAATAAATATAGCAACTGAATACCTTCTTTTCAGGCAACCAAGTTAAAACACTGTCATCTGGGAATTTTAGTTCTGAATCGTTCACTTTCAGTATCAATCGTGGAGGAACTAGAGCAACACCTTACACTGAAACTGTTGAGCTGGAGGGTAATCCACAACTATCTACAAGAATTGTGTCCATATCTGCCATGCCTGTTTTTCAAGATAAAAGTCATGAAGAGCTGAGGTGGGAGGACAAACAGTTGGGAGATAATGGTATGCTTAAGTTTCTATGTCATAACTATTTGTTTGGTGAGGAGTGTTAGTAACAAAACCTGTTGACTTTTTAGGCAACATACCCCTATTTCACAGCGCAATAGCTAGACAGTCAGCAATTGGAAGCCAATCTAAAGGTAGCAAAGTAAAGCCTTACACTGAAACCATGGTAGGTGAGGATGCCAGTAGAGCTACGTCAATATCTGCCATGCCTGTATACCAATATAAAAGCCATGAAGAATTGAGGTGGGAAGACCATCAGTTCAATAATGCAGGTGCGTGCTTGACTTTCAAAGTCATTTTTCTTTGGAACTAAGATAATTTGTAACATACCCCTATTTCATTTTTGCAGGTGGTGGAGTTGACCCTGCTTCAGAACAATTAAATTGTTTCAGGAATCCTGTTCCTAGCACTGGTAGCTCATTTCTGTATGCTATGAATTCTTCTGTCCCACCCAATTTATTTCCTTCCAGCGCCCCATGCTTTAGCAATCCTTTTACTTCTAACTCATCTTCAAATGATTTACATTGGGGGGCTTATACTTCAGTAACTCAGCCTCCCTCTATATTTGGTCCAACCATCATGTTTAAACATCCATATCCCTCAAATATGAGTGCATCAGCAAGTGAAGCTTCTACATCCGGACACAGTTTATTTAACTACACTTCTGCACCATGTGCCTCTATTTGCAGTACTTCTGTTACAACACCAGTTACTGCATCTGTTCCTTGCAATTTCCCTCCAAGTACATCAACTCTTAATGCTGGATCCCCTTCTAGATGTATGGTTAAGACACCGCCTGCAGTTCCCCAGATGTCAGCTGAAGGTCCAAAAACCGCATCAGTGAGATATGGGATTTCCAGTATACCTGTATGTTTTTCATACATTTAAACACTTTGTTTCCGTTTGGTACACTTGCGTGTTGGTGAATGCGAACTTACTTTCTTAGCAACAATTAAGGAGTAAGGATGTACAGACTGGATTTGAAGTTTCATAGTATACTTTTAGCTATCAAATAATTTGTTTACGTAAAAAGTAAAACGTTTATTTGTGAGATGTTTAAATAAAAAAATCACTACAATAACACTTGAATGAGGACTAGGGTTTAGCTTAGTAATAAGATATGGTCATGTCAATATAAAGTAGAGAAAAATTTCAATTATAAAATGTATAAATATAATAAGATGCCTAGGAATATCTTGTTTAACCCTGCCTCCAACATGTTTGTAGAGAGGTGGTGGTACTGTTATTAGAACAAGTATGTTGTATCTTCAAGTGTGTTCTTATCACATGACAATTTTTGTTAATTGTTGTCAAGCTATTATAGTTCATGACACGTGCTCTTTTTTTCCCAACAGGTGAAGCACTCGGCAGAAGAAAAACAACAGTTGCTGAAACCAAAATGGAATCACAACAATGATGGTCCAAAGGTAAGATTCATGGCCCTGGTGGAGATTTGTATTATTTTGTCAAGATCATATATTATTTCTACTCCTTTCTTGAGATGGATAAAAATCATGGAACTTAGGTTGGTTGATTTGTCACCTCGTGCCTGTTCAGGTGTCATTCTCCGCTGATGCTCACGGGACTCCAACCAAGAAGGCTCCAATTATACCGAAGCACAATTCAGGGATTTTGATTTCGGGTCCCTCTGAAGGGTGGAATCTAAGAATTGACTTCGAGAATATCTTGCATATTAAGTGTACATCTATTCATGTGTATGAGAACGGTAAGTGTTTTGTAAATTAGTGCGGTGCTTTATGTATTTTTGTTTATTTATTACTTTCAACAAGCTTCTTTTAGAACAAAAAGTAGGTAAATATGTCTATACTGCTATATCACAGATAGAGTGAACAGTGGTACTAAGTGAGCATCAACCTTTATAGCAACCTTCTCTTTTATGGTTAAGTCTCTGTTTTCCTTCTAGGTTCATGTTTTTACTTCTACACAAAATTCTTTCAGGTGAAGTCTCTGTGGAGTTGTCTAAACCTCTTGGGGATGGTTCTGTGCAGGATAAAGTTGGTAAGCCATAGATAGAATATAGAAATCCCTTTGGTCTTTTTATAACAATATAATGATTTGTGTTTCTACATGCACAGAAATTTTAAGGATCATTACCTTACATAGGAAAGGGTTAAAAAAAAATTACACACATGTTAGTCATCAGTTATTAGTTTTTTGAATTATCTTTTTAGCTATTGACATATACATCATGCGGAACTCTGTGTGTGTGTGTGTCGCAGTACCAACTACATGTGAACTTTATAACAAATGTTATTGCACAAACTATTTGTGCAAATATCTTTTGGAAATTATGTCATCTGTGTTACTTTAATATGGAAGATCTGTTGCTATGTCTTATTCTGTAGTTGGTAAAACAATAAGCAGTTGAAGGTATTGTATCTTAATCCTCTTATGGTCCTAGTTATATTTGGGAGTGTAGTGATGAATTTTGGGTTCCATAGCATTTGTTAATTCCCCTATCATTTCGTCAACAATGAATTTTGGGTTCCATAGCATTTGTTAATTCCCCTTCTTTCATTTCGTCAACAAGCCGTTAACATTGTAACTTAAACTGTTGTAGAAAATTCTGGTAAAACCTTTGCTGCTGAACACAGCCTTAAACCCAGTTTTGATGATGGTAAGCATCCCTTTGAAAAGGAAATTTCTTCAGATGCTTCTGGGCAGTTGCCAAAGCTCAAAGACAGTGACTACTTCATTCAACCACGGCTTGAGGAGTTGGCAATAAAAGAAAGCTTTGAGCCGGGTTTCTGCAGCCATGTGAAGGACTTCGTTGTCGGGCATCAGAGTTATGGGCGCATTAAGTTCTTGGGAGAGACAGACGTGCGGCAGCTTGATGTCAACTCACACATTGTGTTCAGAAATCGCGAGGTAATACTTTCTATGGACGAGAACAAGAAACCACCAGTTGGGCAAGGCTTAAACAAGGCAGCAGAGATAACCCTTTGCAACATTAAGTGTGTCGATAAAGCTGGAAACCAACACATAAATGGCCCGAAGGTTGACAAGTACAGAAAAAAGCTGATGAAGAAAGCAGCAGAACAAGGTGCTGAGTTTGTGTCGTATGATCCTGTGCAAGGAGAGTGGAAATTCAGAGTTGAGCACTTTTAGCCTGAATTAATAAATCTTCAAAGTACGAAGAAGCTTCTTTTGTTTACTATGAAAATACTTTACTGTGTCTGGATGATAGGCTACTTTGCCGCAGCGTATATTGTTTAGCCCAGTTTTTTTAGTAATTCTGCTTTACTAGTACAAAAAGTAGAAAAATCGAGTTGAGTTGAGGTTTTACAGTTACATCCAGCACATATTTCATTGTCCAAACCCAAAATAGCGGGTACACGCACTGTTAGTTCCCACCTTATGTACTGCTCTTCTACCCTTTAAGTATCTGATTACATCCCAGCATCTATAGCTAACACATTACACGAATTCTGCAGTGGTTCTCTTGTTCCTAATTTGCAGCGTCTATTAGACTCGTGGAACACCGCCGTAATAATTTTGTTTCTATTAGACTGGCTAATGGTTTATCTGTTAGAATAAATAGATTTTTGTGTGCTTGCGTTTCGTTTTATTTGACCTGAATAATTGACATGACAATTATATATAAGTGAGTGTACTTGCTGAACCTCCGCAAGTCACCAGAATCTTTGTTCTCCGGTTTTTGCAATTGGATGAACTTTTGATTTTATTTGCCTAACATTAACCGGATCAATGGGGACTAGAATGCACAACTACAAAAAGTAAACTTAATTTTTAAAGATAGTTGGAGTTAAAATAATAATAATTCTTATTTTTATGAGATTAGCAGGATTGAACTAGAAGTGATGAGCGTATGGTGGCGGAATCATGAATGTATGTGAGCCAGGTTAAAGTAGAGGTCAAATTTAATACGGTGCTAAAATTATTTCTCTCAACTAATTAGTGAAATCCTGTCAGAACTGATATTTCAAATTTTATCTATTTCTCGAAGTTCTTCAGGAGTTGAAGCAGAGTCACTTAGGCTTCCAGCCTAAGAGCCTGGTTCTGCAAGTGTGCACCCTGCCCCTTCGCACATAAGGCATATTAGTATAGGTGATTGGTCTACGGCAAACTTATGTTACAACATACCAATCATGGTCTTTTTCAATGGGGTACGTGTAAAGTAGGATTTTTGGTGTTAATGCATTGGAGGCGCCCATATTTACACATATTGCAGTCTTTTACCGCAATCTGATATGCTACAAAAAAACTGTTTGCCCTGTACCATCACCATCTACCATTTGCCTAATACATATCACTTATAGTTCAAATATCAAACTGACTCAAATCTAGCACAATAGAATCACTGATAATAGATTTGTTATTTAAATTGGCCCATATGACTAATGATATGACGATATGGACAAAATTTAACCATTGTGTGTATTCTGCTAATATCAAATATTCAGTAGGATCACTGGATGGCTGGAACCTGAATTTGAGACATGCTTACAACAACTTCAAATTGTCACAAAGCCTTTGGTTCCTAATTTTACATTTAATGAACAAGTCAGAAGCAAATTGTTGTTTGTTACGTACTTAAATCATTTAATATTGATGCTAGTTTGGGTGTCGAATTGCTATAATAGGCCAAAAGCATAGGAGAATGTAAAAGGAATTTCAGAGTAGTAGTCGAACAGAGTACCTCGTACGGAGACACGTCTATCTATATGTTAATACAACCATATATTTTAACTAATTCAATTAGGTACCTTCTTCAAGGACACCCTACCTCTAAAACTCCAGTTAGCATATGGCTTTTAAAGAACAATCATGTGGATGAGATACAACTATTGGAAATATATAAACATATTTGATAAAAACAAAATAGGCACCTGTGCTAATTTCTTGCCTATACCTGTCACCGCGTAACAATTAATTGCACCTGGACAAGCTTTACTTCTTTCAACTACCCTTCTTCAAATAAGCTTCTTTCATTTTAACCTTCTTCATCGTAGTCTTCATCATCATCATTCATCCTTGAATTGAGCTTTGCTATATTAACAGGGTCAATGGCTATCCTATCCATTTCAGAAAGAGACCATCCAGGATACTCATCTTCACTTCCAGGCACTGTCGGCATTGCTGATGGCAGGCACTTTGGAGCCTCGGCAGGATTTTTATCTATAGTATTATCCTCCACATTGGCATTCAAGTCAATGTTCTGTGAAGCTGGATTGGAATTATGACTGATGTTGACACTATCTTTGGGAACCTCCAACTCGGAGGCATCATCTACAACCCCTGTTGCTGCTACTGGCAGCAAAACTCGGTTGTTGCAGGAGTCATAGTCAAAGTCAGTCTGGGCAGCTTCTTTATCTGCTGATCGAGCACCCCGGCCCCTACCTCGGCCTCTTCCTCTTCCCCTACCTCTTCCCTTGCTACTGGTGCTGCTCATTTGACCTGATTCATGCTGCTACAGGAAATGCACGTAATGCTCTATTAATATAGAATTTGATATTCTAGGGATAGTAGATTTTCTGTCTTAAATCAGCCCAAATTTATCCTTTTTTATTGTTTTCCATTTTATTAATTGTCCTGCGAAAGAGGTATGGACCACAGTAGGCACATGCCCCCGCCTCAATTATTAGTTTTTTTGTGAATTTTTTACTATGTATTTAGCCATCTCAGATTGATACAATCCTCTGTTAGGTATAGTCCTATAATCCCATCATTTAGCTATGATCAGCTATGGCCTATGAACTAGTTGATGCAGGACAAATTGTGAAAGAATGGTTATATGCTTGGATGGATTAACTGCACAAAATCAATTACCACAAGAGTTTCCTAACCATAGAAGGGAGAAATTAAGACAGATCGCAGCCCATGAATGAGACTCAAATCAATCTTGATGAAACAATCACTTCATATTAACCAAGTCTAGGATAATATGCGGGGATAACAATACTTAAAAGGGGACAGAAAACCTTATAAAATAACTTAACGTACAAAGGCCCGTGAACATATAGATACATTACTAACCAAGTCAATTCACTTTTGTAACTGATGTCATTACTAACTTTTGTATCAACTACATGTTTAATACAATACTAGCCCCACATATAAATAATATAGATATATATTACTTATCTCTACACTAAAGGTATTTAAACTAAGAGTAATGCTAGAGGTACCGAATTTTGGTACCAAATGATGTGGCATTGATGATGTGGAAGTTTGAGATGATTTTATTGAGGGAATTAATGTGAATGCAGGGGGTCCACTATTATTAATTAAGTTGTAGCCAATAAGAACATGACATGTGGCATTTGGGATCCAATTTGGTACCCCTAGCATTATTCTTAAACTAAATAGCAACATGTTTGAATATACTTCTTTCTGTTCAAAACCGTTTCCCATCACTAGTTAGTATTACTCTAATATACGAACAAGTAAGCCTGGTATCAGGGCCAGTAATGTCGAAAGCGTTATGCGCACCGAGGCGCAAAACTCCCTGGATCCTAGGACCCAAGTGCAAAAGGGAGGTGCGCTTCATTGAAGCGAGGTGCACAATTTACAAAAAAATCTAAAAGTATTTTACTTGACATAATATATTAAATCACACTTCTAGGGCTAAAATAACATAATTTATACTCTATAATAGTATTAAATTACATTAGCAGAGTAAAAGAAATCCTAAAATTTAATGTAAATATCGAAATTCAAAGTTCATAGCTAACTTCCAGCCAGCTTCTGACTTGCTAGTAAAATTTCATTCTTCAACTTCATCTTGAAAAATCCTCATTCAAATCATCTAAAAGTGTTCCCTAAAAATTTAAACTTCTTCCTCTCGTCCTTGCATTTTAAATGTCGATGCCTGTTACCTGAACTTGAAGCACGCGGTTAATTTTGACTCCAATCAGATTTCGAGGCTGAATTTGATTGTGGCCTGGAGTTATTAATTGGGTCCCCAGCACCAGAAGCTTTTGCAATTGTTGTCCATCCAAATCCATCTTCATCAGAGAAGACATGATCATTCTCTTCATCTAATTCTTTCCATCTAGGTTTCCAACCAACAACTCGTTGCTTTCATCAACATAAAATAATGATATATGTGGCTGGAAGCCTGACATACTTGCTTTATTTGGGCTTTGATGTTTAATTTTTGTTGGGTTATATTTGTTGGGCCTTCAATTGACCCAATAACATTAGTTATTTAGTTCTATTATTATTACCTAAACTTCACTAAAGTGCGCCTTTTTTACGCTTCGCACTTCAAGACTACAGGCGTGCGCTTCAGTGAAGTCGTTGCAGCTTTGCTGACAAGTGGCAAGTAGGCATCAGAACTAAGAAATCTAGTCACTGCATCTCTCTCTAGCACCTATGTTCTAATGATAATATATCAGATATACATTCACTTTCCCTACCTGCATATAATGTTCCCGCTCAATATACATCCATATATTCCCCTATACTAATGAGCCCTACAAATATGGCTCTTCCTCCCGTTTTACCTCCCATATGCTTACATTATTAACACATGTAATTTATGTATATTGTATGTGCCTAACATTTAAAGAAATGAAAGAGTGGCGCATTATAGTATTCAGCACTGGCTCTCAAACCGCGTCATTTTTTTATTAGTTCATATTGTATATTTGTGTGTAATAACTAAACCTGGCCACCACTGGTCCAGATTCATGTTGATATTCTGCTTTTGATTCCTAAGGCTTTACTACAATATACCCTGGCTCCCAATTACCCTTGTTTTCTAACTAGTTGCTTGCAATCATCATTATGGTGCCGTGATGATGTAGCTAATAAGAGTAAGATTGTGGCTCCAACTATTTCATGGGCAGAAGAAACTCAAATAAAGTATTGAAAAAATTTGATAAGCCGCAACAACTACAGTCTAAAACATCATGCAGCACGATTCACGACTTCATATTTATAAACTCGTCCAAGGACAAAGTTTAAAAACTTCCATTTAATGACCTCACAATAAGATGGGTAGCAACAGGGAATACTATAAAAGAAACATCGAAGTTCTGCATTAAAAAGATTATCCTAGTAGATTAGCTTTTATGAAAAGAAAACAGAGAAGTGGATTCTGCAATATTATCAAACCTGTGCAACTAATGTTTCTACCTATTTGAACAGGAATCTCCAAAAAACAACAGGGCCAGAAGTTAAAAAATAATGTCAGCTTTAGATTGGTGAGTTTGAACTCCCTGTGACCGAACAGAGGTGTTTGAATGTTAATGGCCTTAATGGGTCACGTTGTATTGATTTTGGGCGGCTTGGAAAGATATGCAAAATTTATTATAGTGAGTCAACTTATCTCATTAATAGATCCAGATAAATATGCAACTTACCGCCCTGTTCCTCTTTGATTCTTCATCGCTATCATTGGCTTCTTCGGACGTAATTTTCCTGCAAGAACACAAATAAAGTTGCCTTCATTCCTAAACACTAGCACAAAAAATAAGATCTGATTATAATCCTTTAAGATATGCCAAAATGACAAACAGCAGCAACAATAGCAGCAGTTAGCAGTAACATATTACACAGGAAAACATAGAAGGAAATAACAGAAAGTTTCCTACCTTCTCTTTGTCATGTTAACATCATCACCACCGGCATCAGTGTGTGTGTAATCAGGAACCTTACTGACGACCTCCTTCAGAAAATCAAATACATTGTATCTTTGTACACAATGTTTTCTGCATAGTGCAACAGATTAATGAGTTTTACATCAGCAGGACATCAATCGACAAACAAAGATGACTCAGAAAAGACAACCGCGGCACAAGCATGTGAACATAACTATAAGGTTACAATCTGCATCTTCATTACATAGGTCTTTTTGATTTCTTTATTTTCTATAGTATGGAAGAGTAGCTAGAAAGATTTTTACAAAAGAAAAGTGGATTGAGACAACGATTTTACTTACAAGTGCAACGAACTAACAGTTTTTGCTCCTCTCTGAAGTGTTATGTCATATGTACGATCACAAAGGTCTTGCAAAAATAGTTCCAAAGCTTTAGCTGCAATGATCTTCAGTCAATCTATGCAACAAAAAATGGAACAGAAGTTCTAAAAGCCAGAAACAGACTAACAGCTAGCTACTCACAAACTAATACAGGCACAGCCATGGCTATCTTCCCTACATCCTCATCAGCTTGCATTATTTTTTTGATACGAGCCTGCAAAAGAGTGTTGCTTTGTGATATTTACAATAAATACGAGCATATTCATTAAAAAAAATAGCAAAAATTCTCATCTTATGCTTATCACCACTTGAAAATGATTTACATAATTGTTTACTTATTCTTCTTACAATTATTAATATAGCAGCGTTCGAAATTGAAGTGTAAAAGTTCCTATATATAGTACACTATATGAGTGCCGATTCCAAGCCAGAGAGGAGCGGTCACAATTTAAAAAGGTTCAAGTAGTTTAGCAATATCTCATGCCAGTTAGTAATGGAACATGGAACCATGAATGACACCTGTAACAGCAAGTTTGGTCCATTTACAGTTTTTTTTCCTCCAAAAATCTGACCTTAGTACTATCTATCTCTTCTGGAAAAGTTTCATATCTATATCATTAGCATTAGAACCTCAACCTCCCAACGGTAATATCAATATCGCAAGTCGTCTATTTCAATTTCACATCTCCAAAGGTAAAGTCAATTTTCTTAACTTTAAACAACTAATCCTGTGTACAGTACGTACCTCCTTAATCACTCAAAAGTAAAAAATACACAGGACATGAAATTAGCACCATAAGTAAAGAAAGTGAATAAATCGCTGAGTGGTTTCCTATTCACAGTAAAACCCTACACATTTCAATCCTACCTTCATTGTTTCACTTGTACTTGGTCACAAATTCTACTTCTCTTACATAGGCTATAGCTAATTTATGGACTTGAGTAGTGTTGTATGGAACTGGTATGTGGTACGAGCACGGGTATGTGGCGAGAACCCGTTAATATTGATACGAGTACGGGTAAGTGGCGAGAACCCGTTAATAGGATACGAGGGTCGATTCGAGCACCCCTTTAATAGTTACTTTTTTAATTTTCAAACATTATAATGTGTCATGTTGTCACCTTCGTGACGACATAATAATTCCAATTCTAGTTTTATTTTTGTATTTTTCTTCTTTGTTGCAAACTAGGTCTCGTCTTCCTTGCATTTTCGAAGTTCATAAAGAGTCGTCTCCCAAGTCCCATCTCAAGTTGTTGACCTCAAATTCTTCCTCTCTTTTTTCCTCTTTATGATTACAAATTTTAGTGTTCGGTTACCTCTCTTTATGATTTGTGTGTTTGGTGAAACTGATCGTGTTCCACAGTAAAAAAAAAGGCGAGGAAACCAGGGCCAGCGAATCATGTAGCACTGGACTTGAGCAATCCCATCCTGTAGCACTCTACCTATCATCATCTCTCAGTTAATATCAGTATATCACACTCAAACCTACCATCGTCTCTCAGTTAATATCACACTCAAGCTTCTAATATTTCACAATTCATTTACAAATGTCACCTTTCATGGTAGTTCCAGCACAAGGCACTGAATAACAACAAGACAGCTAACATAAGTGCTCGGAAAACAACTAAAATCATTTCCTCACAAGCGGTGTTCTAAAAATCACTAGGCAGATCTAGGTGATTGAAGTACCTTTACGCTCTAGGGTTTCATCGCAACAGTTATTGTATGTATTTTAATATATTTTTTAACTGTAAAAAATCTTTAAGTTATTATTAATTAATAATAAAATATAGGGGTTTTTCCAAAGATACCAACGGTAGAAACGTTTTTGCAAAAATACCGTCTTTTTTTAAAGTATTTAGCAAAAATACAATTTCTTTAAACAAAATTGCAAAAATACCGATTTTTTTGAAAAATATTTGCAAAAATACGTTTTGCAACTCTGCAACCATATTTGCAACTGAAATCAACCACAAAATGAAACTTTAAAATTTAGTAATTGAAATCATCTTTGATTGCATAATAGGTTGCTTAGCAGTTAACAAGTTGCACTGGTTAAATCAAATGCAACCAAAAGCAACTTCAATTATTTTTCAAAAAAAATGAAAAAAGAAGTTGTATTTGGTTGCAAAACGTATTTTTGCAAATATTTTCAAAAGATGGTTAAATCGCAAAAAAACTTAAAAAGAGTAGTATTTTTTGATAATTTCCCTAAAATATAAGCAATTTTTTATGTAGTAATTGTTTAATCATCACACAAAATTTTCTATCATATTAATTATCTAAAATAGTAATATAATTTTCTTCTGAATATTATTAGGAGGGGAAAGTAATCTTCCAAGGTGACTATTAAGGAAAATCTTGTAATAATGAACAATAAATTATTGATAGAATCTACTATCATGTGTATGAATATTCAATATTATTATGACCGTGATTTTCGTGCATAACTAGATATTACTATAGACGTTTATTTTACTCGGCATCATTATTTAAGATTTTTTCCCTTAATCTCTTAAGTTTGTTTCTTCTTAATCACTTTGCTAACTTTCTTTTTCTTGTCTTCGTTTCAAAGAAGATTGCGAAGAAACCTCCATCCATTCGCCGCATTTGCACAGCCATGATGAGTTCCTAGATGGGTCAGTGAATATCGGTGGATGGATCGGCACTTGTATCTATGCTATGGTCAGTTTCTCCATTGCTCTCTCTCTCCCCCCCTCTCCACACACACACACAGAGATAAAATATCTATATATATACACGTGCTTCTTCTTCTATGGTATAATAATGTTTAGGTTCCTCCTAAGTCATAACACTAATATCTGATTTGCTTCCCATTTAGTCCGATTTAATCTGATCTTGAATTTGTTCAATATCCCCTACTGTTATCCGAATAGCCCCAACTCAATTTTATCCGATTAACACAAATACAATTATTAATACTATTTGCCCTAAAAACGCCCAATCATCCAATCCCGATAGAGGCATTCTGACTCCGCCTCACTAATCTGACAATTTGTAAAACAGTGGTCAACAAAATCAAACCTATAACTCCCAACCAACAATTACCAATACATACACAAAACAATAAGCCTAAATAACCTAATCACCAAAACAAACTCGAAACCAAGTCAATTTCCCCCTAATAATACAAACATGACATCATACAAAACCTAATCACACAAACAAACCAATTTTGACCTAAATATCAAGTATAATCACCAACACTACAAAATATAACATAATTTAAATATACACAGCAATTAAACTCAAAACAAACTTATAATTAAATTACATACAAACACAAGACCAATATATGCAAAAAAAAAAAAAAAAGAGAAAAATAAACATACCGCAGGGAATCGAGTGTCGAGCTTCTTCCTCATGGTGTTGAATTGAAACTAAAATATGATACTCTTAAATTAAAACAATATAAAAGGGGAAGATAATATCATTAACTAATCAAAAGCTTCATAATCACACTGTTGTATGTATATATGTGTGTATATGTTGCGAAGAAGATAGATATATGGGGTAATTAAAATTAAAATTAAAATTCTTATAAATTTGAGATCCGAAGCACTGGTGTGAGTTTTTGTTCGCAATAGCAATTGCGTTACGACGACTTTCACTTAGCATTATAAAATATAATATAATAATATGAACAAAAGTTAACTAGAAATGAGTAAATTTAATACCAACGTGTTTTTAAGCTATTTTTACTTGTATTTTATTTTTAAATATTTGTCTTTCAATTTTAAATTATAGTTATTATATTTAAATTACACTATGTTATCTACTAGGTCTAAGTTGGCCTTTTTTCCTTAATTTTATGTTAATTATGATATCCGGTTATTTTGTTTGTGAAACGTAAACTAGTTAAAAAAAAAACGCACTTCGCGGCGGTGTAATAATTTTTTTTTAAAACTCTATCAATTAAATTACGAAAATTACTCGGTCCTCGCTAATAAGTCGTCCTCCCGTGAAACATGCTTTCCTTTTTAATATCAAAATCTCGAATTTAATATATTGAATATATATTTGTCTTATATATTAATTTTTATGTTGCCATAGTCACTCTTTCGTTGAAAAAACACATATATAACTTTACATATTCTACTTCAAATAAAACTTTTAATTATGTATTACAAACATTTATTCTACTTCTCCAATAGAACTTTTTTTTTTTTTTTTGCCAAAAATATAGCAGATTTCATTAATACTTTGAAAGAGATTCAATCGGGACAAACCCCCAACTGATCATGCAACCAGGTTGAAAAACAAATAAACAAACTAAGTAATTAGTTGTTTTGTTTCCGGATTACTTAACTAATTGAATACAAATATTCTTAAAATTAAAAATGAAGATAACAGTTTCCCGAGCAATCCAGCTTGCATCTCCCCTGAAAACAGTAGCTTCACAATTGACCTTCACATTAACTTCATGGATAGTGCGATGTTCAGAGGACTCAGTTGCAAAAACTAAGCTTAGATACCTCATGTTATGAACAAATATTTTTTGTGAGAGGTGAGCACATGCGATTTTCACCACCGTTCCAAACGCACCCCAGCTATCTACTTGCCGGACACCAGCTATAGAACTGCCGAAAGTGGTGTTGATGCGAGATATCCAGATCTCCCAATACACCGCAAAATTCATTTTCAACACAACCAACACATCGCACAAAGCGAGACACATCGCACAAAGCGAGACAATCAAACACACACCTAATAACTCAAACAGAACGAAACGAAAAAACAAGATTTGTGGAACAAATCTCGATTTTATTGAAAAAAAATTGAAAAAATAAGAGAAGAGGTGTTGTGTGGACAGAGATGGGAAGAAAGGGGATGGGGATGGAGATGGAGATGGGAAGAAAAGGGATGGGGATGAAGATGTTGGGGTTAGGGTTAGGGGAAGATGGGTCGGCCGACTCTCATTGAATCGAGAGAGAGAGGATAGGCTATATCCAATAGAACTTTTAATTGCAAGTACTTCTTTTTATATCCGAACTCTTCTTCTCTATAAATTGAAACACCTATTCTACTTCAAATAAAACTTTGCAAGTACTTCTTTTATATTATATTTGAACTCTTCCACTTTACAAATTCACACACCTATACTTCAAATAGAACTTTTAATTATATATATTCGTTATAAATTCGAACTCTTCTCCTCAATAAATTCGAACACATATTCTACTTCTAATATGTTAAAGGATATTTTTTAATTTATTAGTATCTAAAATTCAAAAATTCTAAAAAATTAGAAAAATAGATTAAGACAATCGTAGGGGTGCTACCTGACCTCCCGCGTATCCTCCTATTTATATATATTGATTATACCGATAAATGTATATAAATTGAGTTATGGTAAATTTCAAAATAAAAAAAATCATTTGTATCAATAATTTTGTGCAAGCCTCGGTTAGACTTTCCTTTGTTACCAAAAAATAAATTAAATTAAATTACAAAGGTAATATTGGTTTACTATAATCTTCATTTCTGAAAAGGTTAAAAAAAATATAAGCCAATAAATTTTGAAAAGGTAAAAATAAACATCATAGTTTCTCGAAAGAAGCACCTCAAACTCGTTATAGTAGACTTCGAATATTTTAGTGAACTTTTGTTCGATCATCAATTACTTTAACCTATCTTCATTCTCTTTTCTGTTGGCGTTGCTTCTCTAACTTTGTGATGCTCAATACAAGACCTCCTCGACCAGCATTTTCGTAAATAGGTTCTTCAGGAAGTTGACAGTGTTGTCTGTTTTAGGAAAGATCTCTTATTTCTTTTCAATGCCTCAATGTAGCCATTCACAAGCTCCGCAAGTAGACCAAGCTCATGTTCAAGCATGTATATCTCTGTATCCTTTTTCATGACTACTTTACGGTTGTTCCTTTGTAGACTTTCAATGTAATTGTTCATTTACTATAGCTCGCGAAGTAAATATTGATGATTCATATTAATCTCATTATAAGCATGTTCCTTATCCGCATACATGATCTTGACTTTTTCAATTAATATTATTATAAGACACGAGAAACTGACAAATAACATCAGCTCTAACCTCATCATTGAACTCGAGTAGAACAAAATCCCACAAACTAAGATTCTTCAACAAGTCCTCATACTTATCAAAATCTAAAGTTTTTACAGGCATAAAAGGCACAAAGTTGACTAATTTTAAGCAAGTTATCAACTTTTTTATCAATATTTTTTATTTTTTCAAGTATCCTAATTTTCTAAGTTTATAAACTTGTCTACGATTATGTATTTTACTAGTAGAACTGATAAGATTACCAAAGATTTTATCTTCTTGTTCATCTACATCAAGAATCACTTGGGCCTCTTCAAGAGTCATGTCGGATCTCTCTAGATCTTGAATTCTTGACATTTCTAGGGTTTATGGAGATTGAAGATCGTTTTGACATGGTTCTTCAAGATTTGAAATGGTATTTTCGATTTAGGGGCAGTTTTGTTGTTGAATTGAAGAAGGATTCAGGTTCAGCTGTTGAATTTGAAAGGGACTTGCCATGGTGAGTTCTTGATTTCTAGGGTTTGATTTGGGGTTTTTTCAATTGCAAAATTCTCAACAGCGTCAAGTGAAGTCAAGAGTCGTTGGTAAGTTATATATATATACTTGTAATAATGCACAAATTCTTATGATCTTTTTCTCGTCCGTGCTAGTGATGTTTCACTTTTCTTTTTTAGCTTACTTATTGAATTATTTTTTAATAATTTATTTAAATTTTTGTATGCAACTTGGATGAGAAAAGGTTATTGTTAGAAATTACGGGTGACTGCAACATGATCAGGACGATTTAACTATGTAAATTGTTTTAATCTCATAAAGACTAAGGGAAACATTCTATGACAGCTAGAGTATGTATCTTGTAATCATTAAAAGTATTATCAGCAAAATAGAGTGAATAAAGGATATAATTTGAAAGAAGCTCATTTACATGATCAAGCCTCAAGAAAATATCCACATTGACAGTACATAATAAAGATAATATCGTCAACATTCCTGACAATATAATTACAAGAACAAAAACAATTTTCCAAGACAATACTATAGCTGAGAACATCCTTGTAGTCTTGACAATAATATTGGTGGAAGATTGGGACATCATCATTGCAGTATATTGACATCATATTCTGCAAATTCTTGACAGAACACTTCTCCTAACAGCATCTATGGCGGGGGAACTTCCCTGCCAACATATGAACATTCTTGACAACAGACTTAGCAGAAGAAGATGTTGTTTCAAGATAGAAGCATTTGAATTAGAGGAATCTATTCTAATGTGTGACATGTGTTTCTATAACAGGTTGTATAGAGGTCATATGGCTATGTAACAGACCTACAAAAATTACGACAAGACCTTGAAAGAGAATAATACAAATTTTACCAATTCAAGAGTATGCAAAATCAACGACTGAGATTGTGTAAACTACAAACTGAATGTATCTAGATTACTTTATGATTTTATAAGAAGTATGTCTACTTTCATTTTAGAAAAGATCACATGTGAACAAAATTGTAAGATTGTCACTTGAACATATAAGTAGTTTCATGTCTCATTTTGTGATCTAACACTTTTACAATTAATTTAAAAAACTCTTTCGGGAATATTGTAGCTGGAAAACCATTTTTCAGGTTTTTGTAGCATCCTTCACAAAATAAATAAAACTTTTATTTTGTAAAAATAATGTTTTCATTTGTGAGTGCATTTCTTAGTGATAGATTGAATCTTTACTTAGTTGTTGAGAAAAGATTTTAAATTATCAATATTGTATTGAACCCCGCTTCTGCAATACTCTACAGGACTAACAGCTATAGTGTGACAAAACTCTATGTAAATACATTTTGCAAAATAAGGACCCAGTTTTACGATTTTTCAAACAAAAATGCAGTTTTATGGAATTTAAATTTTTTATGTATACAAAATATGTGTGATTGTTTAAATATGTTTTTTTAAATGCGTGTTTTTTTCAATAAAATGGTGGTAAATGTAGCGATATTAGAAATAAGTTAAAAAGATGTGAAAGAATTTTTCATTTTAAATTCATATAATTTTGGTTTGTTATTTCAAATTTAAATGAACACCCGATAAAAACTATCATGAATTAATCTACCATTAAAATGGTAGCACATATTGCTTATCAAAATCAGTCTACTTATTTATTTTTTTAACATGAATTTGCTCAAATATTAAAAATAAGTTAAAAAGATGTTGATATGGTCATAAAAGTAATTATAGAAATATAATTACTGATTCATTGGAAAGACCCCATAATTAAGGCCCAAAACCCTGATTATTTATTAATTTCGTAATTAATAAATAAGGGAAATAAACAGCTCATGAAAAGAGTCCAAAATATGGTAAATTAGTCAAAGAAGGATCCAGAATCCCAATTAAAGAGTCATAGCCTTTATCAACAAGGAAAATACTTATCTATCAAGAAATACGATGTTTATCCAATATCAAAAAGGACTTATTCGCTAAGACTCCCAAACATACCATAAATACTAGGCTCTAGACGCCTATATAAGGACCCTGATCCTACAATCAGAACTACGTCTTTGGCTTGATTCTCAGCATTAATTGAGATACGTAGGCATCTTGTGAGGACCGATTTAGTCTCGAAACACAAGTGCAACCATTAAAGCTCGAAAGCTCATAAATCCTAGCAATTAATATACAAGTACGTTTTTTAATCCACAACATTTGGCGCCGTCTGTGGGAAGACAACATCAACCATGGCAAACACAGGAAGAACAACTCGAGATACTCTAGTTTCTGAGGAGATTCCTGTAAGATCCGTGAACTTCATTAATAATATGAATTGTATTATATGTGTAGAATACTTATTATGAAATATTTTGAGTTATAATGATAAGGATTGTTAAGTGTTTATGTGTAAATTGGTGTGTCGAAAGCCCCGTTCAAATATTTTGTCATTTGAAAATATCTTCAATTTTGAGCCCCGTTTTGATAATTCAAGGGCCCCGTTGAAATTTTGTTCATCATTATTATTCCTTCGTCATTCGTGTTCGAATCATTATCGGAGGATTTCTTTGTATTATTATATCCTTTATTATCCGATATGATCAATAGTATTTGTTTTATTCAAAGGAAGAAAAATTATTCTAAAAACCCTAACCCTAATTTTTCTAGGGTAATTGATATATCGTCCACATCAATAAATACATCTGTTATAGCCCCCGTATTCTTGAGCATTAGTTATATAAATGATATGTATTGATTTGGATAACTATCAGTCTTTTTGGATAGCTATCACCTCGTAAAACGTGTATTTTACATTATTAGGGTTTTAAAGCGAACCAGTGGATCAATATCGATCCAAAAATGTCATTTAGGGTATTATTTTCCACTAAGTATAAAAAGGAGAATCGTACATTATACTTCATATAATCCGTATTAAAAATACAGAAAAATATAAAATTCCCGAACCGTGTTCTTCGTGTTCTTGAAAATCAAAATCAAATTCGAAGGTGTTATTGAAATCCAAATCCAAAGTTCGAGTACTCAAATCAAAGATCTTGAGCTCTAGTTTCAGAATCTTCCAACCATATCATCATCTGGTAATTTTTCCATTTTATATGAATTTTACAAATTTTGAATTTAAATTAGGGTTTATATTCGAATTGAGGATTTTCATTCTGTTGATTCTCCGTTTAATTGATTGCTTCCAACATGTTCCTAGGGTTCTAATTAGTAGGAATTCATGTTTTAATTTCATGTTTATGTTCGATTTTGAGAAATTCGATTTCTAGGGTTTTGCCCAATTTTTATTTTGATTCGTCCGTTCATATGAATGATCTGACATAACTTCTGATAGAGGCCTTTCATTGTATGTGTTCTTAGCTTCATTTTGATATAAAGAAAGTAGAGTTTCATGTAAAAAATTTACAGATCGGAAAATTGGTTCGAGGTCACCGGAAAATGATCGGGATTGAGATTCCGGCTTTGTTTTGGTATGTTTTTGGCATGAATAGATTGCTGAGTTTATAAGGATTGTTTTGGTACCAAAAATCCCAATTTTTACAGTGTTTTTGAGTCGCCGGATTCTGGGTTTGGTCGCCGGAATCTGGAAAAATCCGGGTTGTTCTTCCCGACCCGACTATGTTCTTCCCGACCCGTTAACCCGTTTTCTTGACCCGGTTTCAATCTTCGAAACCCTAAAATATTTTCAGAAAACTGTTTTTGAATTTTATTTTTAAATTTAA
Organism: Heracleum sosnowskyi; assembly: GCA_030848705.1. Classification (NCBI taxonomy): domain Eukaryota; kingdom Viridiplantae; phylum Streptophyta; class Magnoliopsida; order Apiales; family Apiaceae; genus Heracleum; species Heracleum sosnowskyi. The sequence continues at coordinate 22,714,650 of CM061243.1, read as the reverse complement.
TTCGAAAATAGTTTAAAATTTTTAAAAATTCATATTTTTATTTTAAAAATATATTTTTAATAACAGAAAATTCTGGAAAATTATATTTATTATTTTAAATTCGAAAATTTATTAAACTTAATTATTTTAATTATTTTTAATTAATAATTAATTAATTTAATTAATTGATTAATTCTTTTAATCAGTTAATTCTTAAAAATTAAAAATTAATTAGATTTAATTAATTTAAATACTTATATTGACTTTAAATACTTATATTGGGATTAAAAATCCGATATTTGATTTAAAAATTATTTGTGACTTATTTAAATTCACATAAGCCTCGAATATTGTTTTAAAAATATTTATAAGTGCTATATGGTTTATATGAGTTGATTAATGTGTATTAATAGTCCGTAAATGCCCGTACGAGGGCTAGTGTCTGAGTTTTAAATACCGTAAATTAGACCGGACGTCTGATACGTAACCGGTTACTTGTTTAAATGTGATAATGATTATGATTGTGTGTCAAGGATAGAATGAGGATAGTTAGACTTCCTGTTAGAAGTTGTTTATTATAGAATCGAGTTCCCGGAGCAAGGGAAAGGGGAAAGTAGAGTGAACGAGATAGAATCCCGTCAGCGATGTAGACCAGACAAGTATCTGTGCCTTTATTTGTGATAAATCGTTATTGTCTTCAATACTTATATGTTATTACCCCAGAACAATTCAGATTATCAATCCTTACCCGTACTTGGGCAACTGATTCCATTTACGTAAATTTTCTCAACTCTTTGATTTGATCCGCATCGGAAACCCTTATTTCCAAATTCATCTGATTTTGTCTACAACCATTGATTGTTGATTATCATCATTTGATTATTGCTTACAACCATTTATTGTTTGATTTCTATCATTGACTATTGATTATAGTCATTGATTATTGATTACAACCACTGATTATCTTCTTGAACAAGTACACTGTACCGTTGAAATTATTCCATGATTATTTCTCAATCTTCATTTGATACTGAGCAGTTGAAGCTCTTTTGCAATTATTATATCTTGACATTGTGCATTATCTTATTGAGCATGTTATTGCTTATACCTTGTGATCGAATTGGCATGTTTTTAAATAGGACCAGTAATGGTCGGGCCATACTTATGGTCAGAATAATTTAAGGCCCAGATTGGCCTAGGATCTAGTAGAGGACTTTGCTATAAGCAAGTCCGGGTTATTGCGTGACTGATCAGCAACACAACCTTTGATTTGAATAAAATGTGGAAGTCCAATTCTAATCCTCTTTCTTCAATTGAATTTGATACAAAGCATGTGTTTAGCTGAATATTGTTGATACTGATATTGTGAATTCATATCTCTACAACTGTGATTGAAATATATATATATATGATGCTTGCTGAGCACTTTTGGCTCACTCTTGCTTGTTGTTTTCTAACCCTATTCCAATGAAACGAGAGTATGAGTCGGCGTAGCGTGACTGATAGTTCACCGGCAGCTAGGAGAGCCCCTCGAGTGGTTGTCATTGGCAGGGTAGTTGTTTGTTTTGTACTGTTAGACTAGATGTCTAGCTTTGAACTTAAGTTGTGATGTAATAACTCTGAAAATTAGTTTGTAATAAATATGACTTAAAAGCTTGTTTCATGCCATAATCTGGATGTGGTCTTGGATAAGGGGTATTTATGTCATTATATATTATGCATGTGTTATATTCAGGTTTATATTGTGTCCCGTCGGTCGGGTGACTCCCCAAATCTGTACCCCGGGTTTGGAGGGCGTCACATTCCTATCACCTCTGAGGCTGATACTCACGGAAATCAACCACCGCCAACTACTAGCATTGAAGGGGCGAATATCCCCACCAATACTCAAGGATCGGAGATCCCAATTTCGGTTGAAGGGACGAATCCCCTGTAGATGGTCATTCATGGATCTAATCCACAAGAGACCACTCACCAACAACCACTCACGACCTCCCCGTTGCTCATGAATGCACCAAGTGGTCTTCAGCTCCACACTACTGATCTCCCCCGATACACTGCTCAAACTTTGGGGATGCCCAGCTATGGCATGCCCCCTCGACCCATGGCGGGCGGTAGTGGTCTTAACCCCATTTACCATGAAGCATATGTCCCCCCTTATATATAAGGTCTGGGACCTCAAAATCAACAAACTCGACGGACCCCTTTGATTCAAGATTATTCGGGACCATATACCGAGGAGGAGAATGACTCAACTGAAGAAGAAAGGGATGTTACCCCAAGAAGGAAGCGTTCTTCCCAAACAAATCGGGAACAACCCAAAACTACTAAGGAGAAAATTGCAGCCCATGAGGCAGAAACTGCAAGACTCAAGAAACTCCTTGCTGAGGAGGAGGCCGCTCAATCTCAAGGCCGGTCAACTGGAAGGGTCCCGATAATCAACCTGGACCCGAAACCAAGAAGGACTAAGAGGGATGAAGCCCCAAGGGGTGATCCTAGTGTTTTGTTGCTCCTAGGAGATCCTGATGATCCTAGACCATCGTTTACTCAAGACATCATGAAAGCCACCATATCCAGAAAATTTAAGATGCCAACGATTAAGGCTTATGATGGAACGGGGGATCCCGCAAATCATGTAAGAACCTTCTCCAATGCACTGATGTTGCAGCCATCCAATGATGCAGTCAAGTGTAGGGCGTTTACACAAACCTTAGCAGGTATGGCTCAACGCTGGTATAGCCGTCTTCCTCCCAACTCTATTGGGTCTTTTAAGGAGCTAAGAAAAACATTCATCAATCAATTCGTTAGTGGAAGAGTGCATGAGAAAAGATCTGCATCACTCATGGCAATCCAACAAGGAAAGAATGAAGCCTTGATAGATTATATCAACCGATTTACTCGGGAGGCTTTGAAAGTCCCAGATTTAGAGGACAAAGTGGCTATGATAGTCCTACTACAAGGGACTACTGATGATCACTTCAAAAGATCGTTAGCAAAACATCCACCCGAGAGCATGTTGAAACTCCAAGATAGAGCCAGAAAATACATCAAGGCTGAAGAAAGCATGAGAAAGTATGAGCCCACTACTGGTGGTAGTGGAAATTCAAAAAAGAGAAAGGAAACACATGAATATGATGTCAAGGAAAAGTTTCCTAGAACGTCAAAGGATTCTGATTCTCCACCCAAGAGGAGCAATTTTGGGCCAAAATTCACGGAGTATGCAAGATTGAACACTCCCATGAGTCAAATTCTTATGGAGATAGCTAAGGAAGGAGATCTCAAATGGTCAAAGCCAATGAGGGCTGACATGTCCAAACGGAACCAAAACCAATTCTGTAGGTTCCACAAAGAAGTCGGTCATGACACCGACGATTGTAGGCAATTGAAAGATGAAATTGAATTTCTGATACGAAGAGGAAAAATCAGTAAGTTCACCAAAGATGGAAACCAAGGGAGTCAAAGGGGGAACTATGAAAGGAAGGACTATGACAGAAGGGACAACGATCAAGATCGAAATCCTAAGCCTCGAGGGCCAGTTATCAACATGATATTCGGAGGACCAACTGCTGCTGGGTCCTCCCGAAACTCAAGAAAGGCTTATGCTCGAGAAGTAATGACTGTGGTTGGAGAAGCACCGAAACGTGCCCGAACAGAAGTATCAATAGGTTTTGATGATTCAGACCTAGAGGGAGTGAAGTTTCCCCACGATGATCCCTTAGTCATCGTTCCTGTAATAGGAAATTCCGAAACCAAGAGAGTTTTGGTCGACAATGGAGCCTCAGTGGACATCTTATTCCACGATGCTTTTATCAAGATGGGCTATACTGACTCTCAGTTGACACCCTCAAATATGCCCATATACGGATTCAATGGAGTGGAGTAAAAGGTGGAAGGTGTAAAGCATAATGTAACATAAGATGTAAAAGAGATAATTACAACTCAACAAGGGACAAGACAGACAATAATATTAACAGAAGCACATGAATCCAGAATCAAAGAAGAAAAGGTAAACTCAAAAAATCAAAATACGTTATGTATTCTTGAAGTCCGTAAACAGGTCACGGAAAGAAGTTCATGAAAATGTTCAAGCCTCAGTGACAACAAAAGAAACAAGACTTTCAAGCCTCAGTGATTTAATCGAAGCAACCAGAACGACAAAGGACTTATCAACAGCATTGGATTGAAGACATAAAAGAAGAATTGATCAAGTGTTATTCATCCGTGAACCAAACCAGTTGCACTAGGTGACGGCACTAAAAAGATCAAGTTGTTTTATCGTCTCAGAAGAAATTGATACAGTCTAAAACTGAAACACCCTGAAGCTCGGAGGGTTTTCTAAAAGATCAAGTACAAGAAAAGGATTCAATAGTTTTTCTTTTTAGAAAACTATCGAATGAGATTTAAGAAAACCAATTGAAAACTAAAGGAAAGTAATTTACCTTTCGATAGTTTTTAAATAAAAACTATCGAATGGTAAAATATTTTATACATTCGATGGTTTTTTAAATAGGGAGCAGGTGAAAAGTTTTGTTTTGTTTGAATGGTTGATGGAAATTGGACGGCCAAGATTGATTAATCAATTAATGTTCGATGGTTTTCAAATCAAGACCGCAAATAATACAGAGATGAAGAAGTGTCTTCTTCAGTTAAGGCAAAACACACAGAGACATTACTGAGAGAGAGAATTGAGCCGGAGAAATTATCAGAGAAATTAATAGTGCTCAGAACTTGATTATTGTATTGAATCTGTGTAACCTTAAACTCATTAAAGCTAATCTACGGATTAGAAATTGTAGCACCCCTCGAGGTTTATATTTATAAAAAGATATATTCCCCGAAACTTGGTTTGGTTTGGTGTGTTTGATTTCGTTATAGAACTGAATGAATTATCCGCGAACGAAATTAAATTATTTGTGAGTATCGTATTCAACCCCCCTTCTACGATACTTTGGACCTAACAAGTTCAAGGGCTCAACCAACAGATTCTAGAAGAGCAATTATGCACCTAGTACAGGCTTTAAGAGAGGCTACAAGACTGGCATGATTGATAGAAGCAAATCAAGATGCTACAACTGCAATGAGTTTGGGCATTTCGCCACTGAATGCCGGAAGCCTCGTCAAGCAAGAGACATGAAATATGTCTATGGAAAGAAAGACTCATATGAGGATTTGAAGAAGGAGAATGCCAAGCTTAAACTGCAACTGAAGGCATTTTCTGGAAAGCAGAAAGGGAAGGCTTAAATAGCATAGGGAAAGCACTGGGATGATACTGATTCGGATGAAGAGGAGGAATATGTAAATGTTGCCTTAATGGCTGACTCTTCAGAGGAATCACTACAATCATCTCAGGTACCTATCTTAACTACAATTGATATGTCTAATTCTGAGTACAAGAAAACTGTGCAAGATCTTAGTGTAGAATTGTTTAATGTACACACAAGCATGCTAGCATCAGAAATGGAAAATGCTAAACTAGTTCTTAAGATTAAAAAGTTAGAATCTAAAAATGAAGAACTAGAGCTTGTAGCTTGTAGCTGTCACATTAGAAGATCTTAAGCAAAAGAATGCGTACTTAGAGAACAAGGTCAAGTGTAATGATGAGATAGAGACTATCCTCAGGAAGCAGATTTCAGATCTAGATTTGAACTGAATGCTTTTAAGAATTCGGCCCTGATTTCTAAGAAGATCATTGATACTCAGACCCAGGGTAATAAAACTGCTATAGGACTTGACTATTCCAAAAAGGCTGGGAAAAGGACTCTGGAATTTCCTGTGACATCTTCTGTTGTCAAGAAGGATATTCCACATATTCTTAAGAATGTGGTCAGTCCAGTCTTTGTCAAGCCCTTCTCAGAACCTTTTCATGAGGATGACCTTTACATAGCACAAGAATTGCTTGAGGAGGATTTATTGAAGGAAAAAAAGGTAAAGACTAAGTTGCCTAGGAAATCAGTAAAAACTGTTATACCTAAAACTGAAGTAGGTGACTTAGTTAGTAATGCTAAAAAGAACAGGAATGGGAAGAAGAAGATTGTTAATCAGGAAATGGTTCTATATTCTCCCATTGCATCTAGGAAGTTGTGCACTATTTGTAATTCTGTTGGACACCTTACACATGTATGTAAAAAGGTTAAAGTAGAAACTGCTAATACTTCTGAAATGCATAACATGTCTGACATGCCTGATCTTCATGAACCCTGTGGAAAGAAAGAGTGTTTGCTATGTAAGTACAACATCATGCATGCTTATTTTAAGTTGATGAATGATAGTAGCAAAAGCAATCTGGGTACCAAAGTCCGCTTAATCAATCTGTGATTGCAGGGTAAGGTTAAAAGCTCAAAGGTTGTGTGGATTCTGGATAGTGGCTGTTCTAGACACATGACAGGTGAAGAGTCCCTACTTACAGAGGTGGTTAAGAAGACCGGCCCAATTGTAACCTTTGGAGATGACATCAAAGGATTCACTACGGGATATGGTAAATTGAAAGCTGGAAATGTCATCATAGAAAACATCTCTCTTGTTGAAGGATTAAAGCACAATCTTCTAAGTATCAGTCAGTTCTGTGATAAAGGCTACAATGTAGATTTTAGAAAGGACAAGTGCTTGATCACCAACAAGAAGGATGCGAAGCTTACTCTACTGGGAGTGAGAAAAGGAAATTTGTTTATAGCTGACTTAAGTTCTACCAGTGAAGGAGAAGTTACATGTTTCTACAGTAAGGCTTCTTCAGAACAAAGTTGGCTATGGCACAAGAAGCTCTCACACTTGAACTTCAAAACTATGAACTCTTTGGTAAAGAGAGAGTTAGTGAGAGGGTTGCCCCTGATGGAATTCAATCAGGAGGGACTATGTGAAGCATGTGAAAAAGGGAAGTCGAAGAAAGTATCACATGGAAGCAAAGGAATGACAAGCATTACTGAACCATTACAACTGATTCATATGGATTTATTTGGTCCAGTCAATGTTATGTCACTTTCAAGAAAAAGATATGCATTGGTGATGGTGGATGACTACTCCAAGTACACGTGGGTGTTGTTCATACAATCAAAGGATGAAGCAACACAACTAATCATTGATCACATCAAGAAGATAGAAGTGGAAGCTAAGCTACCTGTGCGGACAATCAGATCAGACAATGGAACTGAATTCAAGAATGCAGTTCTTAATGATATCTGCTCAGAGAAAGGAATATCAAGACAGTTTTCAGCACCAAGAACTCCTCAACAGAATGGAGTAGTGGAAAGGAAGAATAGGACCTTGGTTGAAGCAGCAAGGACCATGTTGAGTGAATCAAAACTTCCCACTTACTTTTGGGCTGAAGCAGTGAACACAGCTTGATACACTCAGAATCGAACCCTGGTCAACAAAGATCATGAAAAGACTCCGTATGAGTTAATGGCCAACAAGAAACCAACACTGAAGTACTTTCATGTGTTTGGTGCAAAGTGCTTTGTACTTAAAGATGGAGAACATCTTGGCAAGTTTGATGCCAAAACAAATGAAGGCATTTTTCTGGGCTATTCTCTGGAATCTAAGGCTTTCAGGGTATATGTGATTGAAGATAAGAAGGTGTTGGAAAGCTTTAATGTAACATTTGACGACACCAAAAGACCAGGCCTGCAAACTGGAGAGAACTCTGAATCCTTGGTATTTGAAAATCTATCAGGAGATCTCTCTGACAATGAAGAAGTACCTGAAGTTGTTACAGTTATTAATAATAATCATAATGATAATGATTCTGGACAAAGTGGTGACCAAAATGGAGATCCTAAAAATTCTACAGGATCCACTAGTCAGTCTATAGAATCATCAGATCAAACCGTCAATAACTCAGGGGGAGCAGGAGAAGGATCAACTAGTCACACTCCACAACATCTAGAACAAGGAGAATCATCAATATCGTATCTGCCAAGACAAAGGGTATGGAATAGAGATCATCCCTTTCACTTGATCATTGGTGATCCGGACACAGGAGTGAGAACTAGGAGAACATCACAAAATGAATGTCACTATTCTGGGTTTCTTTCAGAAACAGAACCTAAGAAAGTTGAAGATGCTCTAGATGATCCAGATTGGGTGATTTCTATGCAAGAGGAACTCAATCAGTTTGAAAGGCAGAAAGTTTGGAAGCTGGTACCCAGGCCTAAGGGAAAATCTGTTATTGGAACAAGATGGGTATTCAGAAATAAGTTGGACAAAGATGGCATTGTAATGAGAAACAAAGCCAGACTGGTTGCTAAAGGTTACTCTCAAGAAGAGGGAATTGATTATGATGAAACCTATGCACCAGTAGCAAGACTTGAGGCCATCAGAATGTTTCTGGCATTTGCTGCACATTCCAATTACAAGGTATATCAGATGGATGTGAAGAGTGATTTTCTGAACGGGGAGTTAGAAGAAGAAGTGTATGTGGAACAATCTCCAGGTTTTGAGGATTCAAAACTGGCAGACTTTGTGTACTTTCTATTCAAAGCTCTCTATGGACTCAAACAAGCTCCAAGGACATGGTATGACACTCTCTCTGAATTCTTACTTGAAAATGATTTTACAAGAGGTGTTGTAGACAAAACTCTCTTTGTCAAAAAGCATAAAAATGATTTGATATTGGTGCAAGTATATGTTGATGACATAATATTTGGTTCTACTAATGATGATCTATGCAAGAGATTTGCTAAGTTAATGCAGAGTCGTTATGAAATGAGCATGATGGGTGAATTGTCATTCTTTCTTGGACTGCAAGTATACCAAAAACAAGATGGTATATTCATTTGTCAGTCCATGTACATTAAAGATCTTCTGAAGAAGTATCAAATGGAAGACTCATCTACAGCAAAGACTCCTATGCCAACTGCCACTAAGCTTGATAAGGATGAAACTGGTAAGAAGGTTGACATCACAGGCTACAGAGGTATGATAGGCTCATTACTTTATCTCACTGCAAGTAGACCAGATATAATGTTTGCAACATGCTTGTGTGCTAGGTTTCAGTCTGATCCTAAATAATCTCATCTAATAGATGTTAAGCGAATATTTAGATATCTTAAGGGGACTCCAAATCTTGGAATTTGGTACCCTAAAGATACAGGATTTGATCTTATTGGATACACAGACTCTGATTTTGCAGGTTTTAAGATTGATCGGAAGAGTACTTCAGGAAGCTGTCAGTTTCTTGGAAGAAGATTAGTTTCTTGGTATAGCAAGAAGCAACATTCAGTTTCCACATCAACAGCTGAGGCTGAATACATTGCTGCTGGAAGCTGCTGTGCTCAGATCTTGTGGATGAGAAACCAACTCCGTGACTATGGGATTTTGTTGACAAAGATTCCAATATTTTGCGACAACACAAGTGCCATGGCAATCTCAAACAACCCAGTGCAACACTCGAGGACGAAGCACATCGACATCAGGTATCATTTTATCCGAGAGCATGTCATGAATGGAACTGTGGAGTTACATTTTGTACCCACAGAGGATCAAATTGCAGACATCTTTACTAAACCGCTTGATGAATCCACTTTTTCTAAGCTGGTTGGTGAACTTGGGATGTTAAATCTTTCTAATTGATTTTGATTAGAAGTCAGTAACTGCAGATAGTCCTAGTGAATACATGAGTTTAAGAATTTCCATATCCTTAGGACTCGTGAATTTATTTTCTGGAGCAATTCTCGTAGTTAGGATTATTATACTAATTTTATGTCATAATTATGGATGATATATCTTCTTGCATTTAATTGGTTATTAATTCTAAAAATTATTTAGGTGCTAATATTTGTTCTAAATATTTAAGCATCTATTTAATTTGAATTAATTTACTTTGTTTTTGACATTGTAGATTAATGCAGCATAATTTATTGGATTTTAATTGATTAATATCATTTGTTGATATTCAGTTGATTTTATTCTGAGAAAATTGTGAATTTTCTGTTAACAATTGATTTTGGTAAATTTTAAAAGATTTATTCAAAATAAAACTTGAATGAAAATTAAAAGTTTTGAATTTTAGAACATGAACAGGTTTTAGAATTTGAAAAGAAGCAAAAAATATCGAATTTTAGGAAATTCGATGGTTTTTCAAGTACAAAGAAAATTCTATCGAAATTAATTTTCGATAGTTTTTGAAAAGGAAAGGAAAAACTATCGAAAACAATTCTCCATAGTTTTTGAGAATATCTTTAAAAAATGTCGAAGGGATTTATCTCATTCAATATTTAAATTCTCGATAGATTTTAAAGATTATGTGAAAAATATATCGAAAAGGATTTAATTCTTTTTATAATTCAAATCTTCGATAATTTTTCATAAAATGGCTCGATAGTTTTTTTGTTCTAAACAGCAAAAACCCTCGATGGTTTTACAAAAAGTCTGTTTGCATTCTATTCTTCTAACTCTTCGATAGTTTTTCAAAAACTATCGAATGGAAATGGACCTTTTTGACCCTCTGATAAAACCATCGACCGTTCTTTTAAAATCTATCGAACAATGAAATGTCAAATCTACCCTTGTCAGTTTAAACGTGTATATAAGAATCACTTAGATGTTTTTTTTTCTATTCTATTCTCAGATCTAAGGACGGGTTTTTATATATATACACGGATACATACACACACAAAGCATCACCATCGATACTTTTCTTCAAAAATTAACCGAGTACAATCTGAGAAAATTACTATTTCTTCACTGTTAAGTGTTTTTAACCGTGAAGCTTGTTGCTTTTTGAAGTTTTGTTACAGAAAAAGGAAGAAAGATATCGAACTTGAACTTTTGACCTTATAATAGTGTTAACAAGTTTATTCTGTAGAAATTGATTGTTTATCAATTGATTTCTTTGGATTAAGGTTATTTCTCAGAGTTAACAAATTAGGGTTATAATTTGAGTTGTGTGTGGTTCGAGTTTGTGATCTTAAGTAATTAAAAGGGTTATTTTTGTTAAGTTTGATTAATTAGTGATAATTAATTAAATTGGAGTGAAAATTAGTTTTGGTTTAAGAGATAATTTTTCTGAGTTTTTTTTTTAAATGGCTGGAGAATTTATCATTACCAAGACTAATCATGTCTCGTTTCAAAACCTGCAAGCCATTACGAACTTACAGTTTTGTGCATGGGTAGAGTTTTTGAACACACGTTCATTAGTGGCATATTCTTTAAGTACTCCCGTAGTCCTTTGCATCGATCAATTGACTGCGTTGTACACAACCGCCACGGATACAACTGAGAATAACGTAAGGTCCTTCAGTTTTGTTGTGCCAGGGGGCAGAACAATAAGGGTGACAGAACATGATTTTAATAGAATCTTACATTTTCCTACAGAAAACCTTGTTCTGGATCCCACGACTGAGGATATACATGCTTTCTTCACTCTCATAAGAAGTCAACGACCTAACTTCTTCGTGGGAGAGTTTCTGAAGCATTACTTGCCAAAGCCATGGAACTTTTTCTTTCATACCCTAATCCATGTTTTTACTGCCAAGTTAACAAATCTGCATGGTATTCCCTTATTCCTTCAAAAGATAGGGTTTGCCATTGCGAACAATAGGCATATTAACATAGGAAGGCTACTGATCGATCAAGTCATTCTGTGCATGGGACCACTGGATGAAAGAAAAGGCATAGATGATGTGCTTTGTTTCTATCCTAGGTTCCTACAGCTAATTCTCAATGATATCTTAACAGATAATGAACGCGAGACATTCGAAGGCGAGGAGACGCAGGAGTGCATGAAGATGAAGAGCAATGCCATAACCGCTCTCATAAGGAAGAACAACTATCTTCCAGGGGTACCCGTTGTTCTCACTGAATATCTAAGAACGGTGCCCCTACCACTTCTACCCCCAGGGGAACATGTAATTCAAGGTAACATTCCTGAACTGGCTCCTGAGCCACAACCAATGGATGTCGATCCAGAGCCCTCAGTGGCCATCACTGACCAGGAGGTTGCAAACCCACAACCTCTAACCACGGTCGAAGAGCCTTTGGAAGAGCTAAATGAAACAATAAACGCACCTCCTTCCCCTCCTATACCCAGTAAACAAACATCCTTGAGTGTAGAGGGAGATAGTGCCAAAGCAGCACCACATAAGGAGATACACCCTTCAACAACAGCTCTGCCTTCCTCTAAAAGGAGAAGAACAGAAACCGAGGCAACTGTTGATACTTCATTTCTCTCATCCAAAGAACCCTACACAGATTTTTCTGATTTTGATTGGGCCATGCTAACGAAAGCTATATCTGAACTAATAGCTCAATCAAGTAAGGAAGAATTGACGGAAGCAACTGGTGTTCCGACCATATTACGGTCAGGTTCACTGGTTGAAGGTTCTAAGAACCAAGGGTCTTCACAGACGTCGAGAGAAGGCTTTGACCTAAATGCACAATCTAAAGGGTCATTGTCTACCTCCCCAGATGGAACATATCTGGATCCTGCGGGTAAAGGGTCTGACGTAGGTGCAGATCGGCAACTCGGTGACAATGAATCAATTACTATTGAGGAGTTAGCTGAGGTAAAGTCTTCACAGACTATTGGGGAAGATTCAAGATCTCTGCTGTTAATAGAGCCTATTTCTAACCCCCTAGAGATTCAAACTCTCGATCATTCAAAGGATATATCATCTACGGATGATCAGCAACTTGGTTTATCCAAGGACGGGGACTTGCGAAGCCCCATTGCACCACCGGTGACCTCCTTAAGGACGGCTACGGTGTTTTCTTCTACAGGTACATTGAGCACAAAGGGAATGAGTGAAACAAAAACACTTACACCTGGCCTGAGTGGGAAAGTAAAATGAGTGAAACACCGACAGAAACGTTGAGTGTACACCCAGAGCCAAACGTGAGGAGTGACACCCTAACCCTTCCAAATATTGATGATATGCTATTACCGACAGAACGAGAGTTACATGTTCAATCCACTCTCAAGGAGATGACAGTTCACAACAAACAAGGAAATCCGCTATTCAAGGTTCCACTGCGACCTTCCTTTGACCAAGGGATCTCCTCTGGTCAAGCTGATGCTTCTTTAAAGACTATTCAAGAGAAGGTTGACTTGGCTGCAGCTGATTCCAGAAGAACTTATCGGGTCTTAGGCAGTGCATCTGGCACTATAACAGGTACTAAACTGGCAGTGGACTCCTTGAAGAAGGAAGCTATGGAAGAACTGGTTGAACTGAGGAGTGACGTCAAAGAGCTTAAAGATGGATTCATGAATGAAGTTGATGCTTTGCAACAAGGACAAGAAGCTTTGAGAGAGGACGTTCTGGTTATCCGGGATGGTCAAGCGCGGGTAAAAGATGCAATGAATACACTTTCGAGAGTGGAGTCTAAGCTGAACAAGAGGCTGGATCATATGGAAAAGACTACCAACTCAAGATTGGATAACATTGACCTGACGCTAGCTTCTATGAATGAGATAAATAAGCAGATAATGGATTTCTTGGACAATCAAGGTGACAGAGTACATTCAATCTGGACTATGCTGAAGAACCAACAAACTGGTCCTTCAAATCAGCAACCTGATCCTTCTACTGCCTTCTATGTTGAGGATGCTTTTGTCGAGGATTCCTCAACTAAGGGGGAGAAAGTTGGAGATGGGAAGAAGGATGGATGGGGAGTTTGGGAAACGGTTGAAGCTATTCCGATAAGACAGTACTGGATAGAAGAACTTGTACAAGAAGAAGAGAAGAGTGAAGAGGTATTTGAGGTCATGCAAGAGCAACCAATTCAGGAGGAGCACGAGCCATATTATCCAGAGCCTTTTGAATATCCAATATGGGAGGATAATATGGAAGAAGAAGCAAATCCTCTGTCACAAGAAGAAGAAGCTGCCTTAGAAGCGATAAGAGCTCAAAGAGCTGCAATAGATGCCAGGCATGCTGAAAGAGAAAGACACCAAGCAGTTCTAAGGATTGAAAAGCTAAAAAGATCCAAGGTGCAAGCTGAAGTAAGGAAGAAAAAGATGATGGATTTGGCAAGCAAGCATGGAAGTGAATGGGAGATGGCTTATAAAACCTTTTGTGGAGTTGAAGACGGATTAGAGGTCAACGACAATGCAGAGGTGGAAGTCATAATTCAGAACATAAGAAGTGCAAATCCTGATGATCATGTTTACTTCACTGCACTGAGGAATACTGTGATCTTTCTGAAAGCTGGGGTTAAAGAAAATGGAGCCTGGAACATCCTGATCAATTTTCTTGAGAAAGGTACATTTGTGATTTCCACTAAGTTTTTAGAACAGAGAACATACACAGAACTACAGGTGATACTCATCAAGATTCAAAGAACTACAAGACCAAATGAACTGTTCCGTGAGCATGTTAAGGAGATCTTGATGAAAGTCGGTCCAGAGATTACTGAAGATCCTCCAATGGTTAGATTCATGACGAATGACTTGTTCAGAATCTGCTATTTGGCTGAGGACAAACTGAGAGACTATCCAAGCAACTATCTAATATCAGTTGAGAAGTATCTTAGATCCACTGGATTCACATCAACGGAGAAGGACAAAGCAGCAGACACTCTTAGAAGATTTCTAATGGAGAATGTTCCTTACTATAGGAAAAGAGTGGAAAGAGGATTGGAAGTGCATACCAGATTACCAAACATGCCAAAGCTAAACAAGGAAGATGTTAACATTGCATGGTTATGGGCTGGAGTGGGTCAAGAGGTTGAATATATTGGAAGACACATCCAAGGAACAATCCTTAAACCTGGAGAACCACTGCACTATCTATCAGTGATTGATTATCAAGCTGCTAACTCTGATCCAATGATTGAAGAAGGTGAGATCGGAATGGACTGAAGATTGAAGCAAAGAACAAAAGAACTATCATCTCAGACTAGAGGAGCAACTTCATTGTATAAAGTTTTATTGTTTTTTTATTTATGAAATCTGGAAATGTATATATATCTGATCCAGAATGCATTTAAAATTATTACACTGTCTTACTTTAAGTAGTTTCATGTTTCCTTAGTTAGTTGAGTTATCCTCGAAGTATTTGCTTGTCGAACTCTATCCAATCAAATAGGGGAGATTGTAAAGCATAATGTAACATAAGATGCAAAAGAGATAACTATAACTCAACAAAGGACAAGACAGACAATAATATTAACAAAAGCACAGGAATCCAGAATCAAAGAAGAAAAGGTAAACTCAAAAAATCAAAATACGTTATGTATTCTTGAAGTCCGTAAACAGGTCACGAAAAGAAGTTCATGAAAATTTTCAAGACTCGGTGACAACAAAAGAAACAAGACTTTCAAGACGACAGAAGTATGGGAATGATTTAGGGTTAAGTACCACGGGATTCCAGTGATTTAATCAAAGCAACCAGAACGACAAAGGACTTATCAACAACATTGGATTGAAGACATAAAAGAAGAATTGATCAAGTGTTATTCATCTGTGAACCAAACCAGTTGCACTAGGTGACGACACTAAAAAGATCAAGTTGTTTTATCGTCTCAGAAGAAATTGATACAGTCTAAAACTGAAACACCCTGAAGCTCGGAGGGTTTTCTAAAAGATCAAGTACAAGAAAAGGATTCGATAGTTTTTCTTTTTAGAAAACTATCGAATGAGATTTAAGAAAACCAATGGAAAACTAAAGGAAAGTAATTTACCTTTCGATAGTTTTTATTTAAAAACTATCGAATGGTAAAATACTTTATACATTCGATGGTTTTTTAAATAGGGAGCAGGTGAAAAGTTTTGTTTTGTTTGAATGGTTGATGGAAATTGGACGACCAAGATTGATTAATCAATTAAGGTTCGATGGTTTTCAAATCAAGACTGCAGTTAATACAGAGATGAAGAAGTGTCTTCTTCAGTTAAGGCAAAACACAGAGACATTAATGAGAGAGAGAATTGAGCCGGAGAAATTATCAGAGAAATTAATAGTGCTCAGAAGTTGATTATTGTATTGAATCTGTGTAACCTTAAACTCATTGAAGCTAATCTACGGATTAGAAATTGTAGCACCCCTCGAGGTTTATATTTATAAAAAGATATATTCCCCGAAACTTGGTTTGGTTTGGTGTGTTTGATTTCGTTATAGAACTGAATGAATTATCCGCGAACGAAATTAAATTATTTGTGAGTATCGTATTCAACCCCCCCTTCTATGATACTTTGGACCTAACAGAAGGCACTATCCAACTCCCAATGACAATGGGGCAAGGGTCGAATACGTCTACTCAAATGTTGAACTTCATAGTTATAAAGGCAACTTCGACCTACAATGCAATCCTGGGAAGAACTGGTCTTCATGCATTCAAGGCCGTTGCCTCATCCTATCATCTGAAAATCAAGTTCCCAACGAGGAATGGTATTGGTGAAGAACGGGGAGACCAAAAGATGGCTAGAAGCTGTTATGTAGCCGCGCTAAGGCCAGATGGAATCGGGGGGCAGGTTCTCCCAATTGAAGACATGGATATTAGTGACAATGAGGACCGAAGAGGGAAACCAGCTGAGGATTTGATCCCAATTCCCTTAGTCCCAGGTGAACCGGAGAAGGTGACTTATGTTGGAGCACTACTACATGAACCATTAAAAATCAAACTCGTATCTTTTCTTCAAGAGAACAATGACGTTTTTGCTTGGACAGCGACCGACATGCCAGGGATTGATCCCCAACTGATAACTCACAAACTGAATGTGGATCCTGAAAGGAAGACGGTGAAACAGAAAAAAAGAAATTTTGCTCCAGAGAGGCTTGAAGCCATTAAACAAGAAGTTAATAAACTTTTGGAATCTGGGTTCATTGAGGAAATTCAATTCCCAGAATGGTTGGCTAACCCCGTGATGGTCAAAAAGGCTAACGGAAAATGGAGGATGTGCGTCGACTTCACCGACTTGAATGATACATGTCCTAAGGATTGTTTTCCCTTACCAAGGATTGATGCACTAATAGATGCTACAGCTGGACACGAGATGCTTAGCTTCATGGATGGCTTAAGTGGATACAATCAAATCAAGATGCATAAGGATGACATCGCCAAGGTATCATTCATCACTGACTTTGGTGTTTTCTGCTTCTTAGTCATGGCATTTGGACTTAAGAATGCAGGGGCAACCTATCAAAGGTTGGTGAACAAAATTTTTGGACACCTAATTGGAAAAACCATGGAGGTCTATGTAGATGACATGCTAGTCAAGAGTCTCGATAAGGCCGATCACATAGAGCACCTCCGAGAGGCATTCGAAGTGCTGAGGCACCACAAGATGATGTTGAATCCAGCTAAGTGTGCCTTTGGTGTAGGCTCGGGAAAGTTTTTAGGTTTGATGGTTTCCAAGAGAGGAATCGAGGCTAATCCCGACAAAATCAAAGCAATTCTAGACATGGAACCACCAAAGACTGTCAATGATGTCCAAAAACTAACAGGAAGAGTGGCAGCATTGGGAAGATTCATCTCCAAGTCAGGAGAAAAATGCTTACCTTTCTTCAAAGCACTTAAGAATGTGAAATTTTTTGAATGGACAACTGAAAGCCAAGAGGCCTTTGAGGCCCTGAAGAAATATATGGCTGAAGCACCACTGTTGGCAAAACCAAGGCCAGGAGAAACTCTCTACTTGTACTTGGCAGTTTCTAACACAACCCTTGGAGCTGTTTTGATCAAGGAAGAATTGAAAGTGCAGAAGCCCGTCTACTACGTGAGTAAGATTCTACATGGGGCAAAAATAAACTACTCAACGATTGAGATGTTTGCCTTAGCCTTGGTAATGGCCTCAAAAAAGCTACGCCCGTACTTCCAGGCTCACAAGATAGAGGTCTTGACCAATCAACCTCTAAGAAACATCTTGCATAGCTCTCAAGTTAGTGGAAGGTTGATCAAATGGGCTATTGAATTGGGCGAATTTGACATCAAGTATAAGCCTCGGACGACCATAAAAGCTCAGGCACTTGCTGACTTCATGGTTGAATGCACCATTGACAACCAAGAAGTCGGGGGGCAGGAAGTAATAGTGGAGGACAAGAAAGATGAAGACATGGAGTTCAAAGAGTACTGGGTGCTCTATTTTGATGGAGCATCAAAAACAAAATCAAGTGGAGCAGGTTTAGTGCTACAAAGTCCTGATGGATTTTTCATAGAGTACGCACTAAAACTTGACTTCCCAACGACAAACAATGAAGCTGAATACGAAGCCCTGATAGCTGGCTTAGGGCTGGTTGGAGCCTTGAGAGTTAAAACTCTGAAAGTATGTGAAGATTCGAGGCTAGTGGTTTCCCAAGTAAATGGGGAGTTTGAGGCCAAAGATGAAGTCATGGCCAAGTACTTAAAACTTGTCAAGGCCATCATGACTCAGTTTGATGAATGCTATGTGGAACATATTCCAAGGGAAGAAAACATGAAGGCTGATGCCTTGTCTAAATTTGCTTCTTCCGAAATTGAGAACTACGCTGGAAGTGTATACTTCCAAGTCTTAAAGACCCCAAGCATCAATGGAAAGTTGGTAGCACCTATTGATGTTACTAGGTGTTGGATGGATCCCATCAAAGCTCATCTGGAAACTGGGTGGATACCCAACGACACTTCAGAAGCACGAAAGCTATATGTGAGAGCACTAAGGTATGCCCTGATTGAGGGAATCCTATACAAGAAGTCTTTCATTATTCCTTATCTGAAATGTTTGAGACCTCAAGAGGCAGAATTGGCCCTAAGGGAGGTACATGAAGGAATTTGTGGGCAGTACTTGGGGGGAAGAGCCCTTGATCATAAAGTCACTCGTCTAGGCTTCTATTGGCCAAGCATACTTGCAGATGCTAAGAGCTACGTGAAGAAATGTGAACGGTGCCAAAAGCATGCACCAGTGGTTAGAAAACCACCAGAGATGATGACATCCATTAACTCACCTATCCCCTTTGCCATGTGGGGAATGGATATACTTGGGCCATTTCCTATGGCAAGTGCTCAAAGAAAGTTCTTGATAGTAGCAATCAACTACTTCACCAAGTGGATTGAGGCTAAACCTTTAGCCAAGATAACCACCAAGAAAGTGATGCATTTCTTCTGGGAGAATGTGAAATGCAGATACGGGATTCCACGTATCTTAGTCACCGACAATGGAACTCAGTTCAACAAAATTGAATTCAAGAAGTATTGTGACGAGAATGATATCAAGTTGCGCTTCACTTCTGTTGCCCATCCTCAAGTAAATGGGCAAGCTGAGGTTGCGAATCGAATTATCCTAGATGGACTAAAGAAAAGAGTTTAACGCTCCAGAAATACTTGGGCAGATGAATTGCTCCCCATACTATGGGCATATCGTACTACTTGTAAAGTTACCACTGGAGCAACCCCCTTTCTGTTGGCATATGGGGCAGAAGCAGTGGTTCTAGTGGAGATTACTCATACATCCCCAAGAATTGAAGCTTATGAGCCAGAGACAAATGAAGAAGGCTTGAGGCTAGCTTTAGATCTAATTGATGAAGTTAGAGATGAGGCAAATGCCAAGATAGTTGAACATCAGAAACGAGCATCTTTCTATTACAACCTAAGGGTTAAAGAAAGGTTCTTTCGACAAGGAGACTTGGTCCTCAGAAAGATTGAGGCATCCGGAGTTGGACAAAAAGGCAAGTTGGCCCAAAATTGGGAAGGACCATATCGTGTTAAGAACGTATTTGGTCGAGGCTCCTACAAATTGGAAACCCTAGAAGGGATGGAAGTGCCAAGGACTTGGAATGCTGCAAACTTGAAAGTTTATTATGTTTAAGTCCTGATTGGACTCACTATTAAGACAAGTATAAATAAAGTCGACGAAACCAATCCAAGTTTTTAAACTTGAGTATTATGTAAGGGTTGAACCCATTTTCAAAGTTATGAATTCCATATTATTATGTTTTCATTATATGTGCAATGCATTCTTATAAACATGTTAACTAAGCATGCAAAATCAAGAGTGTAAAAAGCTGGAAGAAAAACAAAAGCTAAGGCTTAAATAAAAGTTAAGATAAGCCCGTAGGCTGAAAATACAGGAAAACTAGTACAAGCCATGAATGGCCATAAATAAAACTACAAACTAAGCTTCCCCTTCATTGTCGACGGCCTCCTCATCCTTTTCTTCTGAATCAGAACCAGAGCGAGCAGCTGCAGAATCAGCACCGGTTGCCTGACCAGGAGGGGAGAAACGCTCTAGATCCAAAATCCTGTCGTCCTCATCCATGTCGTCCTCTCCAGCCAAAGCTACCTCTAAAGGAGTTGGGGCATAGGGACTTGGAAAGTCAGAAAGGTTAAGGGATCCAGGCATCCTCTCTAAAACCTCAGCAAGAGCGCCATCCCATCCCTTAGTGAACTAAACTAGGAAGAGAAGCTCGTCATGCTAACCGATTAAGTCCTTGTACTCCTGAGAGTCAAGGTACTCATCGATAAAGTCATCCCGACCCTTCCTCGGTGTAACCAGCTCAGCCTGGGAGTCAGCTAACTCCTTCTCCCTCCTAGCCAGTGTGGCCTTCAAAGAGCCCACCTCCTCTTGGGACTTCTCAAACTTGCCTTGGTTGGCCTCAGAAGATGAGCGCCAAACCTTGGCTTGAAAGATAGCCCCTTGGAAGTTGGTGTTAGCCTACAAACAAGTTACAAGTCAATACAAGATAGAAACTTGAAACATGTTAAAGCTACAAAGAAAAAAGGAAGAAAACAACTTACAACAGCAATAGCCTGGGAGCCTGCATGCTCCACTCCCTCCAAAGTGGAGTTAGAAACGAAATCCTTATAGTCACAAGGAGTCAAGGAATGATAGGACCATTCCACAACATGCTTAGACACCCCCACCACGGTGTCTTTCTTCCTAAGACCCCAGTTGGGGCGCCAAACTGAGCTTTTGGCCGAGGAAGGACCCTCAACCTCTTCAGTAAGGTCCACATGAGGCCTTATAAAGGCTGGGACACTTGTAGCACGGGGATCCTTCACTCCCAAGCGAGCCCTCTTCATTCTTGTTGTTTCTCCATCTTGGGGATCGTTGGTCTTGTTAATAAAGGCCGAAGCTGCAAAAAACACAAGGAAAGAAACAGTTGGTATAAGACAATCTTAGATAAATAAAGGAAAGTATGAAATGAGAATTACCCTTATCAGAAACGCTTGACAGTCCCAAGGACTTAAGCTGAAACTCATCCAGGAGTTCCCAAGCCGTTGTAGCATAATCATCCTTGGTAAGCTCAGCATAGGCATGAGCCTCCTCATCGTTCAAAACAATGTCATTGGGGCTACCATCCGAGACCCTAGTGAAAGATCTACGGAAAAGGGTACCCCAATCCCCTCCTTCCCAAACTAAATACATAAACTCATTCTTCCACCTTGGATTATTATCGGGGATGGATTTTGGGTGGAAAATGGGAGGAGTAGAAGGGCGATGGTTGATATAAACCCAACCCAAAGAAATGGCAGAGCTATTTTTAAATTGGAAAATCTTCCTAAACAAAGCTACAGACAAGGGAAATTTGTTCTTCAAACAAAGAACAATAAAACACATAATGATTCTCCATGCATTTGGTGGAAGTTGACAAGGGTTAATCCTAACATATGCCAAAAGTTTGGGAATAAATTCATGAAAGGGAAATTTAAGCCCTGCCACAATGACATCCTTGTAAATGTAGAGAGCATCAGGACGCCAATGGCAGGAACGATCTCGTGGGCCTGCTGGGACTAACCTATAAGGAGACTTAATTCTATACATCTTATTATAGTCCCTAATTAGGTCGATTTCATGGAATTTATTGCTACAATCAAATGAATCTAAGTGCGAAACAGAAGGGTATTCATCACTACGTTCTAAAATCATATCTTGAAGAGACATATGAGAAGAACGAATAGTGATACCTCTCTTAGACGCTTGATTCATTTTCTGGAGACGTTGAGCAGTACGATCAGACATCTTTAAATCTTCAAAAAAAATCCTAGAAAAGCTTTAAATCTTCAAAAAGTAATCCAAGAATCTTCAAAATCTTCAAACTAAAATCCAGTAAATCTTCAAGAGATGAAGATTGAACCCAGAAAATCTTCAAAAGATGAAGATTGAACCCAGAAAATCAAATAATACAATTACGGAAATCTCGCCGGAAATCGCCTTACTACGGGATAAAAAGAGAGAAAAGCTAAGAAGGCTAGAGAGATTTTTTTTGGAAAGTTGAAGGTATGAAGTGAAGAATGAAGTGGAAATCCCACTCTTTTATAATCAAGATAGCCGGTTACCCTACCGGTTAAGGGAGGGCAACCGACTATAGCCAGTCAAGGCCCATAAATCATATATTGGACTACAAAAATCAAAGCCCAAAAAGACTTGAGGCTTAGGCAAGTATAAAGCCCAAACAAATTAAGGCTCAATGAGGCCCAAAGTATGGAAATTTAAAGTCCAACAGAAATTCAGGCTAATTTGAAATATAGCCAAGGCAAAAACAAAAAATAATAGATTTGAGGTCGAAAAGACCTTAAATCAAAATCATACAATCGAAATCGAAAACACACGGGAAATCAAGGTCGAATCCATCGACCTCGCTCCCAAATGAAACTAAAAAGAAAAGAGATCGAGGTCGAAAACATCTTAAATCCTGTTCGAAGACTTGAAGTCAAAAATATACGAGGAAACGAGGTCGAATCCATCGACTTCGTACCAAAATTAAATTAAAAAATTAAAAATTCGAGGTCGAAAAGACCCTGGTTCGAGGTCATAGACGTGAGATGGAAAATACATTGAAAACTGAGCTCGAACCCTTCGACCTCACACCAAATTGGGGTCGAAAATGTATTGGTTCGAGGTCGTAGATCTGAGGTCGAAAATACACTAAGAATGGAGCTCGAATCCTTCGATCTCGCACCAAATTGAGGTCGAAAAAAGAAGGATTCGAGGTCGAAACAATGAGGTCGAATTTGGTCAACTTCCTGTTCGAAGACACGAGGTCGAAAAAGACCTAGATTTCTAGGTCGAAACCTTCGACATCACACCAAAATGAAGTCGAAATTGACCTAGAAATCCTGGTCGAAAGATCAAGGTCGAAAATATATGGGATCGAGGTCGAATAGTTGAGGTCGAAAAAGACTTGGAAATTGAGGTCTAAAGCTTCGACCTCACAACTGATCGAGGTCGAAAATATACGGGATCGAGGTCGAACAGTTGAGGTAGTAAAAGACTTGGAAATTGAGGTCTAAAGCTTCGACCTCACAACTGATCGAGGTCGAAAATATACGGGATCGAGGTCGAACAGTTAAGGTCGAAAAAGACTTGGAAATCATGGTCGAAAGCTTCGACCTCACACCAAAATGAGGTCGAAATCCTGGTCGGAAATGGCCTAATTCCTGGTCGAAAAAGAATTGCGAATCCTCGTCGAAGTCTTCGACCTCACACTGATCGAGGTCAAAAATGAGGTCGAATTTGACCTAAAATCCTGGTCGAAATCCTGGTCGAATTCGACCCATTTCCTGGTCGAAAATGGCTTAAATCCTGGTCGAAAATGAGGTCGAATTTGACCTATTTTCCCGGCCAAAATTGGAAGAAATACGTTGCAACTTCTACGAAACCCCTGAATGATTTTCCCAGAAGTTGGGGGGCAAATGATATGGTCATAAAAGTAATTATAGAAATATAATTACTGATTCATTGGAAAGGCCCCATAATTAAGGCCCAAAACCCTGATTATTTATTAATTTCGTAATTAATAAATAAGGGAAATAAACAGCTCATGAAAAGAGTCCAAAATATGGTAAATTAGTCAAAGAAGGATCCAGAATCCCAATTAAAGAGTCATAGCCTTTATCAACAAGGAAAAGACTTATCCAACAAGAAATACGATGTTTATCCAATATCAAAAAGGAGACTTATTCGCTAAGACTCCCAAACATACCATAAATACTAGGCCCCGAACGCCTATATAAGGACCCTGATCCTACAATCAGAACTATGACTTTGGCTTGATTCTCAGCATTAATTGAGATACGTAGGCATCTTGTGAGGACCGATTTAGTCTCGAAACACAAGTGCAGCCATTAAAGCTCAAAAGCTCATAAATCCTAGCAATTAATATACAAGTACGTTTTTTAATCCACAACAGATGTGAAATAATTTTTCATTTCAAATTCAGATGATTTTGGTATGTTATTTCTAGGGGTGATAGCCCTCTCTATCACAATATTGAGAGAAAATGCCCCAAATATCAGAATTTGAAAAAATGGCCCCAAATATCACTCTAAAATACCGGATAAAATGGTGTTTGCAAGGTTAGACACATAACGCTAGACCGCCTAGCGTTATGTGACTTTAATTAATTTTTTTTTAAAATTAAGCTCAAAACGCTACTTAAACAGGTGTTTGAAGCTGAAAACGCAGGTTTATATGGTGTTTGCAGGAAAACAAGAGATAAACTTGTGTTTTGTAAAGTGCAAAACATTGTTGTTTTTAATTTAAGCTCAAAATGCTACTTAATTAGGTGTTTGATGTTGAAAATACATATTTATATGGTGTTTGCAGCAAAACACCCGATAAACTTGTGTTTTGTAAAGTGCAAAACGTTACTTTTAAAAAAAAAATTAAGCTCAAAACGCTATTGAATCAGGTGTTTGAAGCTGAAAACGCAGGTTCATATGATGTTTGCAGCAAAACACCAGATAAACTTGTGTTTTGTAAAGTGCAAAATGCTATTTGTTTTTAAATTTAAGCTCAAAACGATACTCAATCCGGTGTTTCTCGCAAAATAAATTTGTTTAAAGCTGAAAACGCAGTATAAACTGGTGTTTGTAGCAAAATACCAGATGAACTTGTGTTTTGTAAACGCCACTTCCATTTTTTGTTTTAAAATTTGAGCTCAAAACAATACACTAACATGTCATGCAAAACGCTTCTCAATTCGGTGTTTCTTGCAATATAAAACACATTTTTTTAAAACTGAAAACACCGGATGAACTGGTATTTGCAGCAAAACACCAGATGAACCGGTGTTTGCAACAAAACACCAGATGAACTGGTGTTTGACAGCACTTTAATCTTTTGTTTGCAACAACAAAATGCTAGTTAAAAAAAGAATCAGCAGCAAAACACCAGACGAAGTGGTGTTTTGGGTTAAAAAGAAAACATCACACGAAGTGGTGTTTTAGAGTGATAATTGGGGCTTTTATTTTCAATTGTGATATTTGGATCCATTAACTTAGAATTATGATATTTGACATGAATGAATTTATCATAAAAATGGTAAAATGGTAACACATACTGTTTATTAAAATTCGTCTACTTAAATATTTCTTTAACACTCAATAAATTTACTCAAAACAACTTTTGTTAATATATAAAATTTATCTTTTATGCATAAAAGTTTAGATAACTAACATTATAAATTGACCCTTGTTGTCGAATTAGGTTTACGATCAATTCTCGTTTTGGTAATGACTTGCACAATTTTTGTCTGGTTCATAATTCAAAGTTCAAATTTTTTTATCAATGATAGTTATCAACAATTTTTATATTTTTATTTCGAAAATGAGTTAAATTTTTCTTGTGTTGAGCGTGATGAAATAACCCAAGTAGTTAGAGTTTCATCTTTTATCGTCTCAGGTTTGATTCTCGCTCATCTAGTCATCACCGGTTTTATCCATTCTAAAAATTGTATAATTTTTGTCTATTATGAATTCTTTTTTGAATATTAAAACTTATATAACTTATAAATTCATAATTTATTATTCGAATTATGACATCAATCTTCTTACACTTGCCAAAAAAGAACAAGTAAAAATTCAAAATCAGTTTATAGTTATGCCATGGTGGCACGGGATCATGAAGGAGTGATGTTGGAAGCTATGTCAAGCTGCAGATCAGGGTGTTTAAATCCAGAAGTTGTAGAAGCTATTGGTATACGGGAGGCCTTGAGCTGGGTGAAGAGCAAGAACTGGCCAGCAGCTGTCGTGGAAACTGATTACTTAAGTGCAGTCCAGGCTATTAGATGTTCCTCTGTTAATCTGTCCTACTTTGGACGGGTTATAGACGAATGTAAACGATTACTTGTTGACCTAGATTTGCGAAACGTGACTTTAAAATTTGTTAGACGGTCCGCGAACATGGTAGCTCACTACATAGCGAGATACTCAAGTTTTTTAGCTGATCGTAGATGGGGATTGGGGGATGCCCACCCAGATTTGATGCATGTATTAGCTAATGATTTGAAAGTTTAATAAAATCATTACCTTCCTGGCAAAAAAAAAAAAAATCAAAAATCAAAATTTAGAAAACTTTGAATCGGGTTAGCGGGACGCATAAGCCCACATCCTAGCCCACTAAACAAATTTGATTTTTGTCTTTGGTGCCGCCCTTCCTATCCCACCAGGCACCAACTTTTTATTCTTTACTTTTTTACTCGTCAATCCCAAGAAAAAACTCTCCATTTCATCCTCTCTCCCGACACAACAATCAAAACCCCGTGTTCTAACAGCCTTAAAAAACCAGAACATGGCCACAGCAGCCTTTAAATCCAGTTCAAGAAGATCAACTACTGACAAGGCCCCAGCAAAGAGAAGGCCTCAAAGATCTTTAAGTGTGAGTGCTGTTTCAAGAAGAAGTGAATCTGACATTGATTCTGATTTCTTGAATAAAAGAGACAATCCCCTCTTTCTTACCACCAAAGATTCACCACCTGGTCAATGTAAAAATAATGTTGTTGATGATGAAGTTAAAGTTGAGACCTTGAGAGGTGAAATTGGGTTTGGGTTGAAATCTGGGTTGAAGGGTGATGATGGGTCTGAGGTGAAATTTGGGCAGAGGGGTCGTTCAATTAGTCGAAATGTCGATAATCGGAGAAAGAGTGGCGTTGGTAGGAGTTTGTCTAGAGGGCCTTCTGTTTATGGTGGAGCTTCTGAGGTTGGGAATTCTATTTTCTTGTGTGTGTGTGTTTACTGTTTGTTTAAATGCAATCTAATGAACTTTAAATTTGTGATTTTTATTAGTGTAGTAGCGTGACCGGTGATTTATAGTAATGTGACTAGACTAGTGATCTGTGGCTGGTTTGAAATGCTCGAAGGCTAATGACCCTTATAAGTATTACTTAGATACGAATATTGTGGTATGTAATTGGAAATATTGAGTATGGTGGCTGGATTTTTGTAAGTTAATTGTGTGTGGTAATAGTTTTAGAATGTGAAGTATCAAATACCATATATGTATATGATTTGTTTCTGGACATGATTGAAGTCTTTTGAGTAATAATTGTTACAACACTATACTAGGATTGATTCTATTATAATTGCAATAGGATATACACGACTTGATTCCAGACCTTATTAGAGATTTCGGAAGAAATCTACGGAAAGAGAGATTAGTGGACAATCAGAAACTTAGGACCTCATATTTTACATAGCTAATTACTAGAGACTACTTTGACTTGTTATAGACAAGTAAAGACTTGCAAAATCTCTACGCTGCACATTCAAGTACATTACTTAAGTAAGTAGTTCTAATCCTCCAGCTTTCATGACAAACTACTAGTCTACGCATGCATCTAGTCTGTTTTGTTTAAAAAAATCAAATAGTTGAATTGTGATTAATTATAAGGAGAATTAATTGATACACTTCGCTTTTAAGATTTGACAATTGAACATGTGAAGAGGTGTAGAAATATTGTAATTTTAGGAAGTGCTGCTGTTGAAAACTAAACTTGGTTTATCGTCTGTTTTCAACAGTAAATTAGTAACTAAGAGGGCTTTCTATATTCTTTTGTAAATGGAAGTTTGTTTTGTTAGTGTTTGCAGTTCTTGTGGATTAAGACACTCATAAACTTATCTGTTTTTATGCTTATAGAGTGAACTGGAGCAAGACTCTGCTACATCAACTAATTACGAAAGCATGAATAATTCAAAATCAGTATTGGGTAACGTGAGAAGATCTACTTCAGTTAGAAGAGGAGCCTATGAGGTTTGGACTTCATACTTTTACTGAACTTGCTGAAATATATATTTTGTTGAGATTTTTTTATATCTGACGTTTATTGTAAAAACTTAATGTGCTCATCTTTGTAGTATGATGTGGAAAGGGTGTCCCCTAGACTATCAAACTATCAAAATACAAGGAAGTCGACTAATATTGCATCTAGTGATGGAAAAAAGACCAATTTGGTGAGGAATCAAGGTGGAACATTACAAAGGACAAGCTTGCAATCAGTTTCCAGTCGCCATTCCGTTACCGCAGCTTCAGATGATTCTGTGGTGAGTTTTTTTATAAATTTAGCTGACAGTCAGATTTTGGTTAGCCCATCTCTAGTCTATTTAATGATGTCTTGGATGTTCAAATCATGATTTTTTTAGACAAGCTCGCGAATTCCAAGCTGGGACGATGAAATCTCAACAGGTTCCATGTCAGAAGCAGAAGAGAAAACTATCAAAGCTGTTTGTGAACAGATGAAGGCGAGTTACTTGTTCAATTAGACTTTGGAATGTCAGTGTGTTATGACACTTGAGCAATGGTTTGCTTCACTAATGTCAAAGTCTGAACTAATGCGATAATTCTATCACATTGCAATTTACATGTTTTACTTTGGATACTCCAGGGGAGTCGCATGGGAAGTGTCACTCCTACAAGTGAAATATATGAAACTGTTCGATCTGAAGTTCAACGTGCCATCTCTGGTATCCAAGATGACCTTCAAAACGTAAGCTGGCCATGCGTTGCTTCTTTGAAATTCATTTTGTCACAACTAGTTTAGTCTGTGGAGAGTCCTAATTAAGCCTCTTCTTATATATCATCTATATAGTTTTATATTAAAACATACTTCTATCATCTATTTATTCGAAGATTTAGGCTTTTTTGTATTATGTGTCGCAAAGTCTAAATTCTCTCTTTTGTTCCTCCTAATTGTTTCTTGATATATACACTTGCTTGCAAGCCACTTTCTAATTATATAATTTTTATCAATTCTGTATCTTACTAATCCTACAAATATGACTTTTGGAATCCTATTTTGATAGTTATGTTTCCCTGTATATTTCCGTGCAGTCAATAAGAAGAAGCAACGCTACTGGAATTGCAACTGCAGATGTTACAAGTATTGCTCCTGACTCTGTCAAACCTGGTGCTGTAGAATTGGTCTTGGACATCAGAAGGGAATATGCTACAAAGCTCGGGGAGGTAAACTGTATTACCACTAGGCTTTTGTGTAGAGTATGATGAATAGAGGATGGTTTATATCTTCTAGTTTAAACACTGTCATAAAACATCTTTTCGCTCTCTAACTCTCTTCAATCTTCCTTTTAGTTTTATGTATGGAACGTGTGTGATTGCTTATCAATTAGATCCATAATAATGCATTAGCTAGGGGCCTACATATTTTAATTCTTTAAGTTTATTGATGCAAATATTATTCTACTTTCAGTAGGAATGCATTCTTTCTTCTCCATGTCAGCCTAATGCTGATCATGGAGTAATCACCAAGTTCTTGTATAGGCCGAATTTACATGTTTGAGGATGGTTCTCTTGATTTAATCATACATTTGGACCAAAAATGTCTTAATTAATGCAGTCTCAAGAACGGGCTAGAAAACTTCGATCAGATCTTGCTGTCGAGGAACATCGTGGTCAGGAATTGAGTAGAATACTGAAGGAGACTCTTCCAGAACCAAAAGTATCTACTATTCAGAGATCTTATCCAGGGAGAAGAGTAAGCAACTTATTTTGTTTGCCAAAATTATTAAAATATTAAATTATGAAATCAGCTTTACAACTCACGGGGATTGTACTCTGCCATTGTATAAAAATGATGCCCGTAGTGACAATATCTGTATGTCCAACGTAAACAATTTACTTGAAAATATATTAAGTCTCTCTCTCATCTTCCCCTCCAAACTCCAAATATTGTGTTTTGCTTGTCCATTTCAAGTGACATTATCCTTTATATGGTCAACAGACTAGCAGTGAACGGAAAAGGATGTCAAAGCGTTTGACAGAAGAAGCCATGTCATATTTTGATGAATGTGTATCCATATCAACGTTCGATAGTTCTGATTTCTCAGCAGCGGAAGACACATCTGTGAACTCCTTTCGAGATGCAAGGCTGATGAGTTCCAGTTCATCGTTACCTGAAGTAACTCCAAGCAATTGTGTCAATCATAAAAAGGTTCAGTTCTGTTAGACTTGTTCTTATAATCCTTTACTGTAAAATCTACACAAGTAACTGTATATTGTATAACCATATCCATATGCAGTTAAGCTTTTAGAATACTCCTCACCAGGTCCAACTAATATGATAAAGATAGGCATAGGATTATAGGAGTAGATAAGTTGATAGATGTGCTTCTGTGAGTGAAAATAATATATGGGGGCTATATCAACGATATACGTTTGCCAGATGTGTTATAATCAATTGCAAGGAAGTGACCTTTTTTTAAGCTATGAATAAGGTTTCTGGGATTCGTGACGAGAGTAAGGCAGAGTGACATCTTTAGTTCTTTCACTGTTACTCCATCCATACTGCATTGGTAGCCCTCAACTATTGTGTTCTCTTTGTGCTCATGTGTGACATGGTTCCAGCAACATTATCTCTTGTTTATTGTGGTCATGCATGCTGCCACATTACATCATGTGCATCAATTAGAGGTATCATGTTCCAAATCATATTGCCTTATATTTCAAACATCTTGCCATTATCTTCTCAGTAGTAGAGTAGTTCTTTCCCTTGCAAGAGTTTTGGATCTAAACTAAAGGCTTGTTAAAATTCCACTTTTTGTTTTTTGTTTTTATTATAGTACGTTAAGGTAACCGTTTTACTATGAACGATTCTTCTCTATGCACTAGTTAAGAAATTTTTGTGATTAATTTCAACCCCTTGACCATTTAAATTTGTTATCCTGCATTTCTCTTTACATCTTGTCCTCTAGTTTTGCTTTCCATTTAAAAAATCAAGAGGTACAAAATATGTTTATGCTGTAGCCCAAAAGCAGGCAGAACTATATTCTCTTTTGTTGTCTTCGTGCTTAACAGGAATAATGTTGTCTTTGTGCTTAACAGGAACTGGTTGGGCATGGTCAGTCGACGCATAATGCCAAGGATTCTGTTCCAACAGCTAATGTCAGCCCTTTGGTATCTGCAATAGACAGTGGGGATAAGAATGCAGATTATTGTAGGAAATCCCAGTTTTCGTTAGCTAGAGAACCAACATCAACCACTGGTCTTCAACAAGAGATTAAGAGTTACATAAAAAATTCTGTGGTAGACCTTGACAAAGATGACACGAACTCAAAGGTCACAAGTTTTAATTCCTTCAACATAGAGGATTATGATTTACAAGGACATGCAGAAGGCTTGTTGTTTGACAGAGTATCATACAAGAACAGAATAGATTCAGGGAGTTTGCATCTCTGTACTGCTGGTATCGGTTTCTCATTTTCACCATTTGCTTCTGTTTTGTGAAATCTTTCGGATTTTGTTTGTCTGTCATTTAAATTGCAATTTTGGAAATGTATCTAAAAAGCAGTTGTACCTGATGCAGATCAGTTGGTGGTTATGATAAAAACAAGCCAAGGAATATGTAAAGAAATATTGTAAAAGGGGTTCATCATTAATACATATAACATCTGCAGCAACACTTCTGTAATTTTCGGGTTCTGTAATGGGTTGAAACAAGCTTTTCTTTTGCGCTCCATCCCCGACGTTGCACAGTAAAGCAGAGATATTTTCTTTATATCTTCTGTTGAATTTGCGGGGATTGCTCCAGTTCTGGAGTCAAATTTCTAGAGTTAGAACTTGAAATTCCCCATTAAGAGTGCATAACTAAGACTCCAATAAAGAGTGCAAATTTCTCTTACCTAGCTAAATTATAAGGTAGAAAAGCACGATAGAGTGAAATTTGAGGCTAGTCGAAGAAAAAGCAAATAAGAAATTCAACATTCAAGAAAATAAAGACACAATATATGAGGAAGTAGGGGTTAATTAAATAATTGAGAAATTATCAAAAATATTAGTTTTTAAAAGTTTTTTTTATGATTTTACTATTTTTTTGAAAATATGTGTAAAAATACGGTTTGCATCCTAAAGCTACAAGATGCAACTTTTTTTTTTGTTTTTCATTTGAAGTTGCTTTGGGTTGCATTTGAGATTGCATTTTGTTGCACCTAGATGGTTGCAACTTCATATTTTTGCCAAAAAAAAATCAAAAAAATTATATTTTTGCAAATTTATCTTTTAAAAAACATTTTTTTACCAAAAATGAAAAATAAAAAATCGCATTTTAGAAAAAAGTTCTAATTTTTTTTGATAAATTAGTATTTTATGAGTCGAATACAAGAACAATAATATATTTTTAAGTTCAAATAAATATAATAGTAATAAATTAGAAAATTTGAGGGATAATACTGGGACGAGTTGAAAATATGTAATTAAAAGAAATGATCAAATTTATTCATTTTGTTTTTCACGAGAAGGTCCCTTTCAGTCTTCCTTGTTTTGGAGTGGCTCAAACTACTTACCTTCTTTTAATTTCTCGAAGCTGGTAAGTTTTTCTTCATGCCCTTTTGTTTTAATGGTATGTAGGGTTTCATTTCTTCATGTTCATACTCTGTTTTTTGTGCAATCTATTCATGAATATATATGTCTGTAGTTCATATGGTTGATGGAACTACATAATCATATTTCTATATCTATTTTAAATGGATTCAGTTCAGTTAGGGTTCTTGAAATTATATATTGCTTTTTCGTGGGATTATTAATCTCTTAACCCTTTGTTGATTGAATAAAAATGGTAAAAATATAAATGAATATAGTATTGAGTACTGATTCCCTTATTGTATAACATGTGATAATATATTCATATTGAACATACACTTGTTTGTATGCTTATTTCAATATGCTATTGTTTAGGTAACATTCTTTCTACCTAGAATATTAGATATGCATAACCATAACCATTCCAAATATTTATGAAAATACGCTCTTTGTTATAGACTATTAAGTTTCATTAAGGTTTTAGCGGGGACTTTACCGTTTTCAAGGCTAAATATTTTTTCCCCGTCTCAGTCAGAACTCAGAACTCTGACATGAGGAACTGGAGGAACGGTTCTCACATGAGGAATGGATGACGTGTTACATCGGTACATGCGATATTTTTTTGTCAGATGGTAAACTAATATATAATTAATAAGAACCATGCTAATTGTTTTGTAAATACAGTGAGGAATGATTACTATTGACAAGGGTTTTCAAACTTTCAAAATTGAGCGGTTTAGAACAGAATTTTCTGAAACTTTTTTTTTTTTGTTATTTTCTGAAACTCTTTCTTCAGTGCACTGTATCGTTTTGTTTGAACTTTGAACAGTTTGGTATGGCATTGACATCAAAATTACAGTGGTTGGTTAAAAGAAGTAATGCAAAGTAAATAAATTATGTTTATCAGCCCTACTAGATATAGTGTATGTTTTTAGTCTGACTGGTTTGGGTTGTGTACAGCCCTAGACCAAACTGGCACCTTATTGAGTTATATTTTGAAAAAGGTTTGTAGCTGTGAAGTGGTTGAAACATTTTGTTGCACAAATTGTTCTGATAATCCCTATTCAGGCTATTAATCATTCCTTAATTTCTATAAGGACATCTAAAAACCAGGATTTAGTTCAGTACTCTTATATGGAGTACTAATTGGAGTACTATAAGTCCTGCAACATGTTCTGTAATATATTTAACAATACTATAAAACAGAAGATATTGCAGAAATAGAACATATAGTACTCCATAGTCCATAGAACTTTTGCCAGTAAAACCAAGTAAGAAATGTATAAATATCCAATTTTTAAGAGTTAAGCTCTAGAACTTGCTTTAACCCCTTGGCTCTGCTCAATGCTTGTAGGAACTCTGGTTTCCCTCAGAAGAGAGTGTTAACATATATAATAATATTATTATTGGATAGTTCCGTTATTGTAATAGTATCCTTTATTATTGTTTGATTATTGGCTATATAAGCATCTCTCTGTTGTAATCGATAACAAGTTCATTAAGAAAAAAATATTACTTTTCTCTCTACTCCCCATACTTTATCATGGTATCAAGAGCGAGGTTTGTTCGATCCAGGATATGTTGAGTGATAGTTGAACGTGATGGCTGCCACATGTTGGGTTTAAAACATGTGTTTCGATTTATTTTTTCTCTTCTTGTCTTCTCTTCAAATCTGTTAGTTTTTTTTCGTATTGGTCGGATTTTTCTTGGGTAAAAATTGATTTTGGTTGGGATTTTTCTGCAGGTTTCGTTTTGTTTTGGTTGGGACTCTCATACACACTCTCGTTATTTATTATTTCTTTCTTTCCCTTCCCTTCTCTTCTCTTTCTTTTTTCTCGTGCACTATGATGGGAGTAGCCCTAGGCACATCTGTATATCTTTTATCTTCTTTTCTCGTGCGCTATGATGGGAGTAGCCCTAGGCACATTAGCTCTGGGATTGTTAAATTATGGTCTGGTGCTCGAGGCACATTGGCCCCTTCGTGGGATTTGATTATGGTCTGGTGCTCTAGGCACATTAGCTCTTCGTTGGATCGTTAGATTATGGTCTGGTGCTCTAGGCATATTAGCCCTTCGTGGGATTGTTAGTTTGGTTTGAATTGGTTATTGGGTTTGATATTAGATTTGGATACAATTTGTGGATTTTGGATTCAGTTTTTGGTTTCGGTATTGGTATTGTTTTTTATGGTTACTGTTTACATGGGTTTCACTTGCATATTTTGCTCTGATTTTGGTTCTGATACACTTGGATTACAGTTTTTGTTTACGTGTGTTATTGGATGACATGGGTGTTCTGTTCTTCTCTTGTTTTGCGGTTGCAACTTTGAATTCGTTTGGATACGTGACTCTGTTTATTGTTGACAAACTCCCGATCTCCGTTCATGAATTTGAGGGGGATGTTAACATATATAATATTATTATTATTGGACAGTTCCGTTGTTGTAATAGTTTCTTTTTTTAGGACAATTTCCTTTATTATGATTTGATTATTGGCTATATAAGCATCTTCTCTATTGTAATCGATAACAAGTTCATTATAATAAAATATTATTTTTCTTTCTTCTCCCCATACTTTATCAGAGAGGTATATATGTCTTCCAAATTTCCATTTGTGGTATTTATTATGTGCAAGTTTGAAATTACTAAATCATCATATGATTATAACATATATATTATTTTTTGATTGGCCGATAGAGAAATTACCTTCAAACTTCCATATGTGATAGGCTTTACGTGCATTCCTTGATTAGTTTTAGCTATGTCGAATTTGATGATTTTTCCTGAACCATTTAAAAAGTTCCTTAAAAAGTTCTTTTTAGAAAAGTACCTATGTTTGTGTAGTTGTCATGGTATTAAAGATGCATATTTCATCTTCTTTTTACTATTTCAAAATAAAAAAATTGCACGAGTTGCCCCCTTCTTTTTTTCTTTTTTGCTATAGGCGATGTCGTGTTAATTCTCTGTTCATTATGACATGCCTATCTACTCAACAGTCGTTGGTTGATACTTTTGCTTGGTGGCCTGATTTATTAAATTTTATTAACTTATTTAGATATGTAGTTGGTGGCTTATCACTCTATGCACCCGCGCGTGCGTGTGTGTAGCTCTTGTTTTACTTGACTTACTTGACTGTACTTATATTAGGCATTGATTGTTTGCATACAAATAAGTTACTCAGATGGCGATTTATGGCGATCTAGGGGATGTTTTTAGCGCTCTCAAGTATAAAAAGTAACAATTAGTTCGGGTATTTCATCTCAACAATTTAATGACACATTAATGGTTCTTTAGCTGTCAAGCATTGACATACGCTCGTCTTGTTTTTGTTGGTGATTGCTCAATGTGACACTTGTCTCCTCATTGTTAAGTCTCAAGTATACAGATAATAGTTAGTTTGAGCATTTTATTTTAGTTAGATTGTTAGAATACAATATAAGATCCTTGTAGAGATTTTAGGAGAACTGGTTACTAAACATGGTATCAGATCTGGTTTAGGGATGTGTCTCCGGATCAAGTCCTCCCACCCCCATTTGTTCAAATTACTTGATTGTTTGTCTTGTTGTCCAAGAGGGAACCCCTAAGATTTTGGGAAAGTTGGTTACTTAACATAAATAATGGCATTGAAGTCCGGATGCCAAACGAGATCTGGTTACCTAACATAGACAACAACACATTGAAGTCAGTAT
Organism: Heracleum sosnowskyi; assembly: GCA_030848705.1. Classification (NCBI taxonomy): domain Eukaryota; kingdom Viridiplantae; phylum Streptophyta; class Magnoliopsida; order Apiales; family Apiaceae; genus Heracleum; species Heracleum sosnowskyi. The sequence goes on along the minus strand of CM061243.1, from coordinate 22,678,564 downwards.
GCTAACTCTTATCTCTATTAGTATCCGATGACTCTTATCTGTTCATTTATTGTAGCGTTGAAATTGCATGAAAATCGTGTACATCAGTTTAGATCTCCATCTGTCGAAGTCATTAAATTGCCAAAGAAAAATTACACTCCACATGACACGTAATTGTTTGAATATAACTTAAGAGATAGAGATTTTAGAAGAACCGGTTACTTAACATGGTATCAGAGCACGGTTGAGGGAGGGGTCTTAGGATCGAGTCCTCCCACTCCCAGTTGTTTAATTTTGTCCGATTGTCCACTCATACAAGTGAGAGGGTACACCTTAAGGTTTTGGGAGAGTTGGTTACTTAACATAGATTTGGTACATTGAAGTCGTTATGCTAACTCTTATCTGTATCCGACGATTCTTATCTGTTCATTTATTGTAGCGTGGAAATTGCATGAAAATTGTGTTTACAGTTAGATATCTCCATCCGTCAAGTCATTAATTGCCAAAAAAAAAACATTCATCATATAGCTTAAAGGTTGATTATATAAGAACAACTCATTTTGGAGGCAGTACATACACATCAAAATATTGAGTACATACACATCAAAATATTGAGTACATACTTTCTTTGCTCCACTGCTTTGGGTAATTTTGCGGTGATGAATTTCTCTGGTAACCTTGATTTCCTTCCGGCTCCTATGGGGGATGGAGGGGTGGTACTAGAATCTGAACATGAAGCAACCGGAGATGATGATTATAGCGATGAGGAATTGGATGTTGACGCGCTAGAGAGGAGGATGTGGAGAGATAAAATGCTCCTTCGACGGCTTAAAGAGCAGAGAGGCAAGGCGGGGTTTGATATTGCTAAGCAGCGTCAGCCCCGGGAGCAAGCACGGAGAAAGCAAATGTCTCGGGCACAAGATGGCATCCTAAAGTACATGTTAAAAATGATGGAAGTATGTAAAGCTCAGGGTTTTGTGTATGGTATCATTCCTGAGAAAGGAAAACCGGTCATTGGAGCCTCTGACAATCTTCGTGAATGGTGGAAGGATAAAGTTAGGTTTGATAGGAATGGACCTGCTGCAATCGCGAAATACCAAGCCGAAAATTCCATACCAGGCAAGAATTTGGACTGCAACTCCGCTTCCCCTGCTCACTCTTTGATAGAGCTCCAGGATACTACTCTGGGCTCACTTTTGTCTGCTCTGATGCAGCACTGTGACCCGCCACAGAGGCGTTTTCCACTGGAGAAGGGCATTGCCCCACCATGGTGGCCTACTGGAAACGAGGAATGGTGGCCTCGGTGCATCCCTAAAGACCAGGGAATTCCTCCATATAAGAAGCCTCATGATCTGAAGAAAGCTTGGAAGGTTGGTGTTTTAACTGCTGTGATCAAACACATGGCTCCCGACATTAGCAAGATCCACAAGCTTGTGCGGCAGTCCAAGTGCTTACAGGACAAGATGACAGCGAAGGAGAGTGCTGCTTGGCTGGCAATTCTTAACCAGGAGGATTCTTTGTCACCAAAGATGTACCTTGATTTGTGCCACACAGATTCCATGGTTGGTTGCAATGGGTCATACCTCGCCTGTGAGACAAGTGATTATGATGTTGATGGAGTGGAAGATATCCAGAAGATTGATGTTGAGGAGTGCAACCTCTTCAACTTGGGAACTGTTCTACCAGGAAACAGGGTGATAGTGCCACCACTTGCTCCAGCTAACGGAGAGCTTGTTGACGGAGTCATCAATTTCGCGCCGAAAAGAAAGCCACCATTTGATGCGCCGCTCATGGCCACGGACCAGAATGTATATACATGTCTTTATCCTCAATGCCCGTTTAGTGACTATCAGTTGGGGTTCTACGACAGAAATTCAAGAAACAATCACCAGATCAGTTGCCCACACCGGATTGATTCTTCTCAAGGGGTATCTGTACAAACCTTTCAGATCGTCAATGATGATACTGCTGCCTTCCCGATGCCTTCTCAACCCAAGCTAACTGATGATCCGGTGAAAAATCTAGCTCAGAATGACTTTGAGGTTAACCTTCTGAACAACGGGGATAAGATGATTTCTGAACTCATGTCTTTCTATGAGAACCATATTCATCAGAGTCAGAACCTCAGCAATGGTAATCTTAACATTCTAGGAGATCATAATCTACAGCAGCAAACGTTTCAAATCGATGATAACCTTTTTGGACAGGGTACAGTGATGGGAAGTAACATTTCTGAAGAAATAAGCATTCCCCTGAATCAACCTGTGTTCCCATCAACAGATTTCCAGTATGGTCAGTGTAAAGAATATGATCCAATCTTTGATGCCAGTCTTTGGGAAAACCCCTTGGACTTCCAGCTCGGTTCACCATTCAATTTAGAGACAGCTGACTACACTGTGGATTCACTTCCAAAGCAGGACGCGTCGAAAGGCTGGGGTAGTTCATCCGGCTGTGGACTCGGATGAACTTCCGAAGGCAGTTTCGTGTTGTGTCGTTATGCTAGGGAAAGTCTGGTGCTATTTCGTTAGTTCTTATTTACTACCTATAATTGTTGTCAAATAAATAATGAACTTGTTCTCTTCCTGCAGGTTGATTTCGAATTAGAGTCTGTTTAGGTGTCGTAAATCTGGGTGGAAACACCCCAGATTCTTTAATGTATCTGTTCAATATGTAGTCAGTCGGTGGTGTATAAGCTACACTGGTTTGCAAACTACAGTATTACAATAAAACATATATGTTTATAGGTTAGAGTATCCCTTTTTTGTATGTTTCAGGCGTGATTCGCAGTTGGGTGTTTGACATTGCTGTTAAAAGCGTTCAGTTTGCCAATTGCATTCCCTTTGCTATAATGCATTTCTTATAATTGCAATGCTTTTATTATTGTTTGTGAATGTTAGCAATTCCGGTATGTAAACCAAATAATACAAAGGGAACAAAAATTTCAAGTAAAAACGTTTATCAGTTCCTCTGCGTAGATCAACTGGTAGATGAAAAGTAAAAAGTTCCAGGAAAGCTAGCTTATTGTCTTTAACATATTTACCGAGTTTGACCCGATTTGCCTGAAAAACGATTTTTGCACCGATTTCATGAAAATAGATCGGTAGGTCACCGGTTTTCGGACGATTTACAAATCGCCGATTTTTACAACCATGCTGCTAAAGTGCTAATTAGTTTAAATGTTGGAACCTTTTCCACTTTGGAGTTATAAATTGAAGTGCTCACGTTATCAATAATTGTTGTTCTCAATGCAAATCCTGAAATTGAGAAACAGTGAGTGCTAAACAATCGTAATTTTACTTGGTGTAAAAAAGAGTTGACATGAAAATATAGTGAGGAAAGCTGCAGTCAAATAGAGAAGGTAAGGACGGAAAATGAAAGATTTGGTCTTATTTGCAGGACAATGGCATATGGCATTAAAATGGAGCCACTGCAGGCCTTAGCTCATTAAACCCCTTCAACTGGTTACATTTATAGTAATTCAATATATATGCATTTCAGGAATACGTAGCATCACAAAGCCTGAATACGTTTGCGAGTTTCTTAATATTGACATTTTGGTCAGACTGGTGGTTTCTTTATTTATGTGGGGAAAACACAAAAGCCAACCCCCGCAAATTTTTAAGTGCTTCACTGATAACGACTGCCACCCAATTTTGTATATATAGACAGCTGCACAAAGAGATTTGATGGTAGAACACAGATGGGGAAGGCAAGCAAATGGCTTCAAAAGCTCTTGACAAGGAAACGGGAGGATAAAGAGGAGAACAAAGATACTTCTTTTTCTTTGGAAGACTCGGTGCTTCCAGCAGCAATCATCCCTGGAACTCCGAATCAGAAGCGAAGGTGGAGCTTTGGAAAATCAGAAGCAAGCACAGATAACAACCATAACACTAGTAGATCACTCGATGCCATAGACAGTAAAAGACTAGTGCCACTGGACTTGTTGGAATATCGGAGTGAACAAAACAATGGCGCAAACCATTTAGTGACATTTTTTGTAGCAGCAAAGTATGAGAACGAGCAGGAATATACCACTACTGTACCTGTGCCACATAATGAAGCTACTACTTACAGAGTAGTTTCAGCAAGATTTGCAGCGGCTAAACATTTTAGAGCTATTGCGGATGCTGCTGCGACCAAAATTCAAGCGTTTTTCCGTGCTCACTTGGTAATATACACAAATCTTTTTTCTCCCTTTTTAATTCTTATCACCGATGTTGAAGAAATAATATGATCCTGGTAAGGCCTTACTAACCGTAAGGTTTTAGAGCAACTGGTTACTTAACAACCGACAAATGTCAGAAGAGATGGGATGTTATGAAACATTGTATGTGTATGCTTTTGTTTTCTAGAAAATGATAATATATACACACAACTCCTTGCAGGCAAGAAAAGCCTTGAAAGCTTTGAAGGGGCTGGTGAAGATTCAAGCACTAGTGAGGGGTCACCTAGTGAGAAAACAAACAAGTGAGATGTTAAGATGCATGAATGCACTTATGTCGATTCAAGTCAGAGCACGAGTTCAGAGAATTCAGATGACTGAGGAACCACCGATAATCGTGAAAAGAAAGTTAACTCACAGAGAACCAGCACACGATCAGCTAAGAAGAGGACACAGTGTGAGTTTCAGTTAACACCTACGGAAATTTCAAATGCCCCTTTTTCTTTTTAGCTTCACTGATTGAATGATAATATAATATTATATTCATGTAGGATAATTTAAATCTCACTGAAAGAAGAGGATCCTCGAGGTGGAATGAAGACCCCATAAGTCATCGGCAAATAAAAACCAGGGAGCATGAGTTCAGCACAAATTATTCAGAAAGATTTTCAATTTCGAAACAAGAACTTCAAAGTCAAGTATATACAAATCCATCCCCATTCACCAATACATCTTCCAGCCAGTATGAGGAATATTTTTATGGGACACCAAATAGAATATCCCAGCAAAAGTATAACGTGTCTAACTTTGGCCACATAAAAGCACCAGATTCGCCTTCAGTAGATTACTCAGGTACTACATCTCACAACTCTCAGTTTGGACATAATTACATGGCAAACACACATTCCTCTATGGCAAACCTCAGGTCCAGTAGTGAACCCAAGCAGCGGCCTTTAAAACAAAAGACTATGCGATCACCATCATTTGGAGGCATAAATACAAGACCAGATACTCCGGATCAAATTCAATCTTCAAATGGTCAAAAGAAACAACCACCTTGGTCGATCAAGAGGTACAGAGCTGCAAAGTCTAGCAAGGATATCGAGTATGACTCAAATCGCTTAGGAACTAGCAGTTCCTCCTCCAACAGAACTCTCAGGCATACGAGGTAAGAAATTAAGTACAGACACTTTCCTATCAGATGTCGAGACAACATTTACATATCTACGACACTAATCTGGACTTTTACTTAACTCCAGCCTGCAGTGAAGTGAACCTATAATTCCCACTAGCAACAATTCATGCTGAGGTCTTCAAGAATTAGTTTGCATCATTTACATCAAGTTCAAACAGGAAAATTTATAAGAAATTGTGTAAGAAGTTTAAGCATTCTGCTGGTTCAAATGTAATCCATCTATCTTTAGGAGACTTCCCTTGATTTTCTTTAAAAATTGCTACAACAATTCATGCTGAGGTCTTCAAGAATTAGTTTGCATCATTTACATCAAGTTCAAACAGGAAAATTTATAAGAAATTGTGTAAGAAGTTTAAGCATTCTGCTGGTTCAAATGTAATCCATCTATCTTTAGGAGACTTCCCTTGATTTTCTTTAAAAATTGCTACAACTAGGGAAAACCAAGCCGAATTTTAATAAATCTTAATTTCCTTAAAAATATACTGACATGATAAATAAATTATTTGCATCAAGAAACATAACACAAAAATACCAAAAAAATTAAACTTTTACTCTCGAATTCCATCATACATGTAAATAAACCTGACAATTCGTTCGTGTCGTGTACTTTCGTGTTTCGTGTATCTAAATGCTAAACCCAAAACCACCCATTTAGGTTCGTGTAATTTCGTGTTCGTGTACTTTCGTTTCGTGTACTTTTCGTGTCGTGTTTTCGTGTAATTCTAATTAATAATAAAAATAAAAATAAATAAGTAAATGTATTAAAATATTAAAATTTCGGTAATATTTTTATAAATATGTATTAAAAAAATATATTTACATAAGATTTACAAATAATATTATGAATTTATGTATAATCACATAAATAAATGTTAATTATCTAATAAAAATATCTAATATAAATATTTATTTATAAATATTAATTTATTTATTTCGTGTACTTCGTGTCGTGTCGTGTACTTGAAGGGTAAACACAAACCCGACACTAAATCTCGATCGTGTACTTTCTCGTGTACTAAAAATGCAAACCCAAACACTAAATTTTCGTGTCGTTTCGTGTCGTATTTTCGTGTCGTGTCGAATATTGTCGGGTCTACATGTAAACAAAGTTATACTTTTGGTTAAACCTCCGTAACCCCGTTAAACTCCCACAACATTACTAAAACTAGTTGACAAAGCACGGCGCTTCGCGAGAGGCGATATAATGTTTCTTAAAAAATTATATTTGTAAAATTATAACAACTAGCTTATAACCCGTGCAAAACACGGGATCTTTTAAATATTTTAATTTTAAATATGATTTTTTTGTTTATAAAATAAAATACAATAATTGATGTAATTTTAACTTTATTTATATTTTTACAAAAAAATTTAATATGTTGTTGATCAGATATATTGCAATTTATCTATTATTATTTTTATGCACAAAACTACAAATTATACCCTATTTTGCTTATTATCGTTTAGTATAGATTTAGTATAAATTGGTTGGAATATATCGCAATTTATCTATTTTTTTTATTTTGAATTAATTAATATTAAAAAAAATCACAAATGAAAGGAGGAAGGTGCTAACCAAACTATCAATTATCCTATAGTTTGGCTATTATAGTTTAGTATTTATCTATTTTTTATTTTTTTATTTTGAATTAACTAATATTAAAAAAAATCACAAAGGAAAAAGTGACTAAAAAGGAAGGTGCTAACCAAACTATCAATTATCATATGGATTGGCTATTATAGTTTAGCATAGATTACTCATTTCTTCCCGATAACACATCCTCTCGTTAAACACGTTTTTCTTGTTAAGATCGAAATCACAAATTTTATGCATTGAATACTTGTCTTATATATTAATTTTTTTGTTAACATACTCTTTTCTAATGAGCCGCTCTCTCGTTGAAAAAAACACATATATAAATTCACACTCCTATTTTATTTTCATTAGAACTTTTAATTATATATGTCTTACAAACACCTATTCTACTTACAATAGAACTTTTTTTAATATGTATTTTTTATAAATTCGAACTCTTCTACTCTATAAATTCGAAAACCTATTATACTTCATATAGAACTTTTAATTTTTATTATATGTCTAACCTATAAAGTCTTTATAAATTTGAACGCTTTTCCTCTATAAATTTGAATACATATTCTTCTTCCAATAGAACTTTTAATTATGTCTTACAAACGCCTATTCTACTTTTAATAGAACTTTTAATTGCAAGTATTTCTTATATATTTGAACTTTTCTCCTTTATAAATTCGAACACCTATTATACTTTAAATAAAACTTTTAGTTTTATGTCTTACCTATAAATTCGAACTATTCTCCTTTATAAACTCGAACACCTATTCTACTTTAAATCTAACACATCTATTCTACTTCAAATCTTACTTTTATTTATATGTCTTCCCTATAAATTTGAATTCTTTTTCTTAATAAATTCGAACACCTATTCTACTTCTAATATGTTAAAGTATATTTTTTGATTTATTAGTATTTAAAATTTAAAAATTCTAGAAAATTAGAAAAATGGATTGACATGATCTTAGAGACGCCACCTAACCTCCCGCGTATCCTCCTTTATATATATACTAGTCAACTAAGCCGCGATTCACAGCGGCTTTATAATATTTTTCAAAAAAATTCCAAAGATAGACTATATAAGAAAAAAAGTCTTGGGAATAAAAATTCTACAATCTATCTATACTATTATTTAATAACCGAAACAGTGAAAATTTTGGTTTTCGGTAATTTATTCTATTTAATAAATAATAAAATAATATAAAAATAGTAAGTAGCTGGTTGCTTTTTATAATTAAGACATGTTACCTTTTAATGAAAATAAATCACCTTTTATAAACACCCCTAAAAATATCAATTAGTGTAATATATTTTTCAGTCATTAATATTGCATTTTTTCTAATTAAAACACGTTACCTTTTAATTAATTTAATATTATATTTTATAAACACACCTAAAAATGTCAATTATATTATATATCTTAAGGAAATTATATTGAATCAAATCATTTTAAAAAAATTTGCATACAAAATTTATGTCTTAAAATTTTCAATTACAAATTAAATAAAAAATTATATTATATAAGAAAAAATCCGTGCATCGCATATGTTCTAAGCTAATCTATTATATATCTTATACTGCAACAAGGACTTTGGGAAACATTTTATTCAACAACTTGAAATTACATAACTGCCCCTCCAAAGTCAAATGTTATAAAAATGTAAGAAAATTTTCATCTTGATGGGAATCGAACCTAAGACACTTCAATACTAATTACTAAGAATTTCAAGTCACCAATTTAACAATTGAGCTACTTGGACTTTTTTGTTGTGGTATAAAACCCATTAGTATGATAATGTCTTTCACAAATATTATTTTACACTTTAGTTTTTATTCAAGATTTTTTCATGATAATTTCATTTGTCTGATTATTAATAAAAGTGATTATTGGTATAAAGTATATCCAATAGATACATATCTCTTTAATTAAATTTAATTATGTTTCTTCCTTTGTATTCACAATTTTAAGACAAAGTACAAATGCATTTTTAGTCACATAATATCACTTTTTAGTCTGAGCATCCAATAATACAAAATAGTAATCATTTTGTCTCAACTATGTTCATACATATCAGATAATATAAGTAATAATATAAGCACCTCTATAGTTGTTACCCTGAATAGAGATGAACGTAATCCGGATTCAGATCGGATTTTTCGATATCCGATAGGGCCGGGTTTTTTTAAATCGAGACAAATTTCCTCTAAAATATTTATACCTGTAGATAGGGTCGGGTCAGGAGGGGCCAAATCGGATATTTACAAATTATTTTAGATATTTATAACTTTAACTTTAACTTTAGCTTTTTTTTATTTTTTTGGATTTAATTAAAAAATTTAAGCTTTTATCCGAGATTTAATTGAAAATTCTAACTTTTTGGATTGGACTTTTATCCTGATCAAGACTACGTCCAAATCAAGATTAAATTTGGGTTTATTCGGCTCGAACCGGATCGGGGTTTTGTGAAAAATATGCGATTCGTTTAAGCCTGCGTGCTGGATCCAATTGAGGTGGACTTTTTTTTAATCAGATTTTTTCCGATTTTTTTAACCAGTTCGAACAGTTTTTTTCGAATACGAATTTGTGTGCATCTCAATCCCGCCACCTCATGCATTAAGGACAAGTATACTACTCCGACCGTTTATAGAGAATTATGGAGCCCTGAGAGTATTGGTACTTTCGAAATGGAGCCTTTATTTGACACCTTTAACTAATTCCTATCTGATTATTAATTAGCTTATAAAACTAATCATCAAATACATTCAACTAAGAACAAAATCTTCTTCGAACTAATACCAAACCGATCTTCCTTGCAAATCTTCTCAATCATGTCACATAGTGTCACCAACAAGTTCAAACTGGTGGCAGGATCACCACAACAAACTGAAGAATACTTATCATCGCAGAATTAAACTGACGTGAACTAGAAAATATCGTCACAAAATAACATCAAGTTCTGTCGGTTAGAGCGATCCCGTGCCTTGCACGGGGGGTTCGTGCGACAATTTATTCATCATAAAATTACTAAATTACCCCTATATAATAGCACAACAAAAAAATTGTTTATGATGGGAATTAGACCCTTGACCTCTAAATTAGAAGTAACATACCTTACCACTATTTTAGACATCTATTTTAATTGTATTTTGAAACTTTTTATTAATATGCGCAAATACTCAATATGTTATACTCTATTTTAGTACAAAAAAATTGTTTCTGATGGGAATTGAACCCTTAATCTCTAAATTTAAAGTAACATTCCTTGCCACTATGATAGACATCTATTTAGATTGTATTATGAAGCTTTTTATTAATATGCACAAACACTCAATATGTTATACTCTATTTTGGTCTCTTTTTGTAATCTACTTGGTAAAGTAGATAATTTATTTTCACAAGTGCCTTAAAATAATATTTCTAACCATATTTGAGAAAAACTCGCGCAAAATGTTATAAAATTGTATTTTAAAAAAATGTTATAAAATTGGAATTGATCCATAAAAAAAGATTATATTAATATTTTTATATTATAAATCATGTTTATTTGCATTAATTACATAATGGCTCATATTATATATACTATTAGATTACAAATTCTATATACTATCAGATTATATATATATATATATTAGATTACTAAATTACCCTTTCAATATTATATTGATGATATTAGATTAATAAATTATCCCTCCAATTGTATATTGATGATAAAAAAAAATTTCTTTTTAATGTGAATTGAACCATGATGATATGGGCTAAAAATAACCCTAAAAATATAATTAATGACATATTAATTAGACCCGAATTGGTCCAAGAACACGACCTAATATTCAAGGCCCGAAACCCTGATTATTCATTAATTTCGTAATTAATGAATGGGGAAAATATACAGCTCATAAAAAGAGTCCAAATTATGGCAAATTGGTCAAAGAAGGATCCAGAATCCCAATTAAAGGCAATTAATGAGTCATAGCCTTTATCGACAAGGAAAAGACTTATCCTGCAAGTAATACAATGCTTATCCAATATCAAAAAGGAGACTTATTCGCTAAGACTCCTAAACATACCATAAATACTAGGCTCCAGACGCCTATATAAGGTCCCTGATCCTACAATCAGAACTACGTCTTTGGCTTGATTCTCAACATTAATTGAGATACGTAGGCATCTTGTGAGGACCAATTTAGTCCGGAAACACGAGTGCAGCCATTAAAGCTCGAAGCTCATTAATCCTAGCATTAAATTCACAAAGCACGTTTTTTAATCCATAACATTTGGCGCCATTTGTGGGAAGACAACATCAACCATGACAAACACACGAAGAACAGCTCAGGATACTCAAACTCCCGATGATCGCCCTATCACCTCTGAGGCTGATCAGCCACCGCCGACTACTGGCACACAAGGGGCGAATATCCCCACCAACACTCAAGGACCGGAAATCCCGATTTTGGTTGAAGGGACGAATCCCCTACAGATGGTCATTCATGGATCTAATCCACAAGAGACCGTTCACCAGCAACCAATCACGACCTCCCCGCTGCTCATGAGTGCACCAAGGAGCCTTCAACTCCATACTACTGATCTCCCTCAATACGCGAATCAGAATTTGGGGATGCCAAGCTATGGCATGCCCCCTCGACCCATGGCGGGCGGTAGTGGAACTAATCCAATCTACCATGAGGCATATGTGCCCCCTTATATTCAAGGTCTGGGACCCCAAAATCAACAAACTCGCCAGACCCCTTTCGTTCAAGATTACTCGGGCCCATACACCGAGGATGAGGGTTATACAACTGGGGAGGATGTCGCCCCAAGAAGGAGACGTTCTTCCCAGACCAATCGGGAACAACCCCAAACTACCAGGGAGAAACTTGCAGCCCATGAGGCAGAGACTGCAAGGCTCAAAAAACTCCTTGCTAAGGAAGAGGCCGCTCAATCTCGGGGCCGAACGACTGAAGGGATCCTGATAATCAACTTGGATCCACCGACAAGAAGAACCAAGAGGGCCGAAGCCCCAAGGGGTGATCCTAGTATTCTGTTGCCCCTAGGAGATCCTGATGATCCTACACCACCGTTTACTCAAGACATCATGAAAACGGCTATATCCAGAAAATTCAAGATGCCTTCGATCAAAGCCTATGATGGAACGGGAGATCCCGCAAATCATGTAAGGACCTTCTCCAATGCACTGCTGTTGCAGCCAACCAACGATGCGGTCAAGTGTAGGGCGTTTCCACAAACCTTGGCAGACATGGCACAACGTTGGTATAGCCGTCTACCACCACTACGCCATAAGTGCTCATATGCAATGCTTTTTTAATGTGGCTGTAGACCAAAAAAGCGTTGCATTTAGCTTCGTTTTCAAAAATGCAACACGAAAAGCGTGTTGCATCCGCGGGCGTGGCCTTTGATATGTAATGCAACACTTTTGGTCATCTACTGCAACGGAGAGAAAGTATTGCATTATAAGTATACTGCAACACCAAAATCAAGGAAATGCAACAGCAATAAGTGTTGCCTTAAACACCAGGCCCATTATCATGCCACGTCAACAGTGGGGCCCACTAAAATGCCACGTCAGTAGTAGGGCATGCATGCCAGGTCAGTAGTGGGGCCCACATGCCATAATGCAACGCTTTTCATTGTCTTTTGAAACAATAATTTTTTTAATGCAACAGTATATTTACTAATGCAACACCATTAGATTCTATAATTCAATACCATTTTCTTGAAATGCAACATTAAATAAGGAAATGCAACACTTTAATAAAAAAAATGCAATATTTGTTTTGTACATACATAAATACCATTCAAAACATTCAACATTCCATCCAAAACATTCTAAAACCAATCCAAAACAACCAAGGCATCTAACAACATACTAAATACCTAACTTAATCACAAAAAATTTAAATAATACAAATAATCTCGTCCCCAAAATCCCAGCATCGTGAAATGTGTAGTATCCCAACATCGTGAAATGACCAATCCAGTCGAGAAGCACTGGGATGCCAACCTGAAACACATAGCGATATGTTGAGAAATTGGTATAAGCATAATATTGCACTTGATTTAAGGTATTGCAGGACTTAGAGATAGAGTACTCAAAATATGATGCAGGACTTGCAATAAGTGTAATAGGACCGACATGAGAAGTAAGGTTCTGTTTGACAGGTCCACCTGTACGGAACTCATCTATTAGCACAGAACAAGACAGGACAAAGAGTAACATACTATTAAAACTCACAATGCAAAGCATCTTAACCTCAGTGCACAGATACAAATTAATCAGAACTGTGACAAATAGCAATTAAGCAAAATTTTGGTGGATCTAAATTATCAGTATCATAATCAACTCTATATATTAAAGAAAACTCTGAACTAAAACTACACGCAATCTCAAGAAATGCGACATAACCAAACACAAACAAATTACAGAGGAAAATATATCATGTTTCAGTTATATAACCTCCCATTAAAGACTTTAAGAAAAAAACTCCAGTCCAAACATGTGCAAAAAACAGACCTATTGTGAAAATATATCATGTTCTGTCTCAACTTTCCCTCTTCTATACGTTATCTTCGTATGTTTGTTTTATAGGCGCTAAAATAAATTCTCCGTTTTACGTAATATTTGGTATAGTGAAAATACAGGTGGAACAGTTAGCAAAGAAATCACTTGATGGAAACCATCCTATTAAGGTGTTAAAAAAGCTCTATTATTATTAGTTGTACATCTACTCCCTATTTTAACAATTTTTAATCATCTTCTAGCCACAACAGCTCTTAGTTTAAGCAGAAAGCAGTCAAATAAATGACCATCTTTGGTCCAAAAGTCGCCAACAACGTCACCTATTTCGCAGAAAAATAATTTCACAATCAATAATATAAGTAAGGAAAGGTCAGAAATCAGACAGGGAGAAGTGTCCTAAATATATCATTTGTCCACCGGCATGAGCATGCTTTTAAAAAAATTTATATAAAACAAAGATTGTATGTCTCAAAAACTTAAGTTGACCTGAAGTATCAGTTTTCTGAAAAGCTCCACATGAAGGATTGATATCAGGAAGTGAAGTTGGTTTTTGAGGAGCTCCACAAGAATTATTAGAGTCGAGCTGTTTTGGGTGCTTGAAGGACAACTCCTGTAAACCTTCCTCATCAAAAGCACGGTTCAGTCCCATTTCAGTCTGCAAAATAACAAAAGACATTATAAGGTAATTAAGTATAGTTCCTGTATAATATGATTCTATGCAACAGGACAATATCTAGACTTTTTTCTTTAATCTAATTGCAAGTAAACAAGTTTTTAAAAATGCCAGAGGTCCTAGCAGTAAAATCTCTTTAACAGATTTAATAGACTTAAACTTCCAACTCTATTAATAGGAAAAAAACATAGTTCAGCAAAATCGGGAGCTCTGTGAACTGTGAATTACATGCATTGCATCATTAAGTAGAGGCCACTAGTTCCAGTCACAATGAGGGTTAACGGTTAAGAACAAACAATGCAGCTAAAAAACTCAGTAACAAGGTCAAGGCGATTGTGTCTGGAAGACATTAAATAATTTACAGTGATAAATTTGGCTATCATTTTTTTTCTCTTTTTGTAACACTATTTGCATTAAAAAAAATAGCTGGAAATACCTTATCCCCGTTTTATACGCTAATATGTATTATTATTTAATTTTTAAAAAATAAAAAATAGGGAGAATAGGGAGTGAGAATCAAATGTTATTTGCAAAGGAACATCACCACCAGGCACCAAGCTGTCAATGAAGCCTCGATGTCGCTGATGTTCAATTGTTAATACCTGATACGCAAGATTCTGCTGCTTATTGTAGCATTATTCTTCTCAAAAGCGCTAGATACATATTTTTGCTGACATGATATTATAGAATTGCTATCAATTTAAATAGTCAAATGGAAAGGTTTAAAACATGTCATTTAGTAGATATATTAACCAATGTCTTGGAAAGCAGAATCAGTACTTGAGTTTGAGAAGCTTGAAAACCAAAGCGTTATGGTAAACTGTAACTTCAAGAAGAAACACAGTATTTTCAATAAACTTAACTACTGTCATTTCAAGTAGGATGCTATGCAATTGCATCATAATTACATTGGGGAAGGGTTAATATTTCAATTTACATCTTATAACATCAACAATCAAAAACACTAACTTCGCATTTGCCTAAGTCGTACTTTTAGAGAGTCAGTCAAGAGAATAACACAGTAAACCAACAAAAGAAAGAAACTAAAGATCTAAATATATTTCTTTTAATGTCCCTGCAGTAGCAATGAGACAATACTTGTTACTAAGTTTGGTGCTAAAAGATAAAACCAACCATCACAGAAAGTTGATCAGTGCGAGCCATAGCCTCTACTAAAGCAGAGACGTACAAAAGCAAACTATAGAAGGATACTTAAATCTTCTTACCTTTAGCTAATGTCCAGGCATGTTTCTTTTTCTTCACCGTCAGTTCTGCCTGTTTCTCATATTTCCACTTTCTGTATGTATCCGTATCTTTTAACCACGCAGAGTAATCTTTTCCCTCTTTGCACTCGATGAAATCTGCCAAATCATCAACCGATTACATCCTCTTCACCTCCCTGAAAACCATCTACATATAATTACAAATACAAGTCAAAACATATGAATACAAAACTTTAAATATAAAAAACCCCAAACATTTGAATACAAAACCTTGAATTACAAATCGAGTTCAAACCTGAGAATGAAAGCCCCAAAGTCGAAACCCTAATTGAATCCAAGAATGAATTCCCTAAT
This sequence comes from Heracleum sosnowskyi, assembly GCA_030848705.1. NCBI lineage: Eukaryota > Viridiplantae > Streptophyta > Magnoliopsida > Apiales > Apiaceae > Heracleum > Heracleum sosnowskyi. Next base: position 22,662,851 of record CM061243.1, on the reverse strand, counting down.
TAAATCTGAGAATGAAATCCTAAAAGCTGAAGCTATAATTGAACTTGAGAAAGAAAGCCCCAAAGTATAAGCCCTAATTAAACCCGAAGAAAGCCCTAATTACCTGCAATTTCAAAACAAAATCCGGAGTTACATACTTGAGAAATGTGAATTAAACTCGAAGAAAGTTCTAAATATGAGTCAGAAATGTGTGTAGAGTTTGATGAGACTGTGAGAGTTTGAAGGAGACCGTGGGAGTTTGTGGGGGAGAGAGAGAGTGTTTTGGGAGGGGGGAGTGTAGTGTGTTCTTGTCTGAAATTTGTTGGGGGGAAAGTAGCCGCCTAAAATTTTCAGCTTGGACCCCAAATTTGTCCGGTGCCTACTATAATATGATTTGTTATATATTTCTTTTTTTTAATTTTTTAATTTTTTAATTTTTAAATGTATAAAATTTAATTAGAAAATATAAGAACATGATAGATACTTATATAAAATATTTTCAATTTGAAAATATATTATTTTTCAAACTTTAAAGTAAAAAGAAAAGATTAAAATTTGAAGTCGTGGTACATATTTTGATATATATATATATATATATATATTCATAATTCTAAAAATAATGTAGTATAATGCAACGCTTTTTAATGGTGTTGCATGTCATAACACTAGCATTCACTCTGCAACGGTGCATTCACATGAAATGCAATGCTTTTTGAGTAGTGTTGCAGAAGACCAATACTAAGCATAGCTTTTGCAACGCTTTGCTTGCAACCCTCACAAAAAGCATTGCATATGAGCACTTATGGCGTAGCACCCAACTCTATTGGGTCATTCAAGGAACTAAGCAAGGCTTTCATCAATCAGTTCATTAGTGGAAGGGTGCATGAGAAAAGTTCTGCATCACTCATGGCAATCCGGCAAGGGCAGAATGAGGCCCTAAGGGACTACATCAATCGATTCACTCGAGAGGCTTTAAAAGTCCCGGACTTAGAGGACATAGTGGCTATGATAGCCCTACAACAAGGAACTACTGATGATCACTTCAAGAGATCTTTGGCAAAGCATCCACCCGAAAACATGTTGAAGCTCCAAGATAGAGCCGGGAAGTATATCAAGGCCGAGGAAAGTATGAAGAAATATGAACCCACTGTTGAGGGAAGTGAAAACGGAAAAAAGAGAAAGGGGACTCAAGAGTATGACGCTAGGGACAAATATCCCAAGACATCGAAAGATTCTGACTCTCCACCTAAAAGGAACAACTTCGGACCTAGGTTCAATGAATATGCAAGGTTGAACACCTCAAGAAGTCAAATTCTGATGGAAATTGAGAAGGAAGAGGATCTTCGATGGCCAAAGCCGCTAAGATCCGACTTGGAGAAACGAAACAAGAATCAATTCTGTCGTTTCCATAAGGAAGTTGGTCATGACACCGACGATTGTAGACAACTGAAAGATGAAATCGAGTTCTTAATCCGAAGAAGAAAACTCGATAAGTTCACTAAGGATGGGAATCGAGGAAATCAATAAGGAAACTATGAAAGGAAAGACTATGATAGGAGGGACAACGACCAAGATCGTAATCCTAAGCCCCGAGGGCCTGTCATTAACATGATATTTGGAGGACCGACTGCTGCTGGGTCCTCCCGAAACTCAAGGAAAGCTTATGCCCGAGAGGTAATGACTGTTGTAGGAGAAGCATCGAAACGTGCCAAGACAGAAGTGGCTATTAGCTTTGATGATTCTGATCTTGAAGGGGGTGAAATTCCCCCATGACGACCCGTTGGTCATTATACCTGTAATAGGCAACTCTAAAACTAAGAGGGTTCTAGTAGATAATGGAGCTTCCGTGGACATCCTGTTCCATAACGCCTTCATCAAGATGGGATATACCGATTCACAACTGACTCCTTCAAACATGCCCATATATGGGTTCAATGGGGTTGAATCCAAAGTAGAGGGAACTATTCAGCTCCCTATGACAATAGGGCAAGGTTCACAAACAGCAACTCAAATGCTGAACTTCGTGGTGATAAAGGCAACCTCGACTTATAATGCAATCCTTGGTAGGACAGGCCTTCATGCATTCAAGGCTGTTGCCTCAACTTACCATTTGAAAATCAAGTTCCCAACAAGGAACAGGGTTGGTGAAGAACAAGGAGATCAAAAGATGGCTAGGAATTGCTATGTAGCCGCGTTAAGGCCTGATGGAGTCGGGGGGCAGGTTCTCCCAATCGAGGTTATGAATTCAAAAGACGATGAAGAAAGAAGGGGAAAGCCAGCCGAGGATCTAAATCCTATTCCCCTAATCCCGGGAGAACCAGACAAAGTCACTTACATTGGAGCATTGTTGCCTGAACCCTTGAAGGGCTGAGGTGCCAAAACTTGGCATGCCTCAAATTTAAAAAGTTTATTATGTTTAAGTGTTTCCTTAAGGGATCCACTAATAGTACAAGTAGCAATAAGGTCGACGAAACCATTCTGAGCTCTTAAGCTCTTAGTAGGAAGTAAAGCACTATGTGAGGGTCGAACCCTCTTTTTCAAAGGAAATATTTCAAGTTCTCATTCACTATTTTATTACTTATCTTTGTTTGAGTATTTCCTTCTTGTTCTACTAAAGAACAAGTTGTACCAATAACACTTGATCAAAGTGCCAGCCCATTCAAGAGGCCAAGTACTAGGAATTGCCTTACAAAAGAAAAGCTAAATAAATATAAGTGAATGCAAGAACTAAGAAACATAATATGCATAAATAACATGCATGGAGAGAAGATCCCGAAGGATCAAAGAGTTATGTTACAAGCTCAACTAAAAGCCTAAAGAGGCCTATTGGAAGAAGGTTAATATAAGGGTTGAAACCCTTGAAAATTCGAGGAAGTAGAGCTTAGAACGAGCTTCGATTCGATATACTGGAAGCTCAAATTAAAGAAACAAGTGAAACATTATGTCTGTCTTCGTTCATTAAGACCTCTCGATGTGAAAATTAAGACGTTGAACCTCAAAATCAGGTCCTCTACCTATAAGCCACGTTTGGCGTTGTTGAAACCTCAAATGAGGTCTAAGGTTTAGAACTCAAGTTAGTTCTTGTATCTGTAAGCCACGTTTGGCGTTGTTGAAACCTCAAATGAGGTCTAAGGTGTTAGAACTCAAGTTAATTCTTGTATCTATAAGCCACGTTTGGCGTTGTTGAAACCTCAAATGAGGTCTAAGGCGTTAGAACTCAAGTTAGTTCTTGTATTTGTAAGTCACGTTTGGCGTTGTTGAAACCTCAAATGAGGTCTAAGGTGTTAGAACTCAAGTTAGTTCTTGTATCTATAAGCCACGTTTGGCGTTGATGGAGCCAACCGAGGTCGAAGAAACTCTAGACTGAAGTCGAAAAAACACGAAAAAACGAGGTCGAATTGCTCAACCTGGGACCAAATTGAGGTCTAAAATACCTCAAAAATGAGGTCTAAAATACCTCAAAAATGAGGTCGAAGGAGACTGGGTTTGAGATCGAACGACCGAGGTCTAAAAAACACGGAAAAATGAGGTCAAATTGCTCGACCTGGGACCAAATTGAGGTCTAAAATACCTCAAAAATGAGGTCTAAAATACCTCAAAATGAGGTCTACAATACCTCAAAAATGAGGTCGAAGGAGACTGGGTTTGAGATCGAACGACCGAGGTCGAAAAAGCACGGAAAAACGAGGTCGAAGACTTCGACCTGGGACCTTTCGAGGTCGAAAATGAGGTCTAAAAAGACTGGGTTCGAGGTCGAAAATGAGGTCGACAATACCTCAAAAAATTGAGGTCGAAAATACCTCAAAATGAGGTCTAAAATACCTCAAAATGAGGTCTATAAAACCTCAAAATGAGGTCTAAAGTATCTCAAAATGAGGTCGAAACTACCCTTAAAAAATTGGGTAAAATAAATATTATTATTCAATAATATTTATATAAAAAAAAATACATTTCAGTCGACCTCAAATGAGGTCGAAAGTGAGACCCCTCAAATGAGGTCGAATGCTTCGACCTGGTTGCAAATTGAGACTAAACTGCCAAAGTGTAGTTTAGTACCCCAAGTTCCGAGTGGTTCACACTTTCTTACCTGAAGTTTAGAAATTGACAAATTCACCCCTGAGCTATGAAAATTCCTAAAATATTAGGAATAATTATTAAAAATACCTGTGGGTACATGAAAATTCCTAAAATATTAGGAATAATTATTAAAAATACCTGTGGCTACATGGAAATTCCTAAAATATTAGGGATAATTATTAAAAATACCTGTGGGTACATGAAAATTCCTAAAATATTAGGAATAATTATTAAAAATACCTGTGGGTACATGAAAATTCCTAAAATATTAGGAATAATTATTAAAAATACCTGTGGCTACATGAAAATTCCTAAAATATTAGGAATAATTATGAAAAATACCTGTGGGTACATGAAAATTCCTAAAATATTAGGAATAATTATTAAAAATACCCGTGGGTACATGAAAATTCCTAAAATATTAGGAATAATTATTAAAAATACGTGTGGGTACGTGAAAATTCCTAAAATATTAGGAATAATTATTAAAAATACCCGTGGGTACATGGAAATTCCTTAAATATTAGGAATATTTCATATAAATGTCAAATTAGCCTCGAATAAGGCAGCAATCATCGTAAATGTGTAGGTCGCTCCACACTTTGCAATAAGGCGATATTTGTGAAACACTAGTGTAAATGAAGTCCTAGGTAAAGGATAAAAAAGACCCCGAATCTCGAAAAAGGTCAATATAATTTCTACGAAAGCTTGAAAAGTTTTCCTAGAAATTGGGGGGCAAATGATATGGGCTAAAAATAACCCTAAAAATATAATTAATGACATATTAATTAGACCCGAATTGGTCCAAGAACACGACCCAATATTCAAGGCCCGAAACCTTGATTATTCATTAATTTCGTAATTAATGAATAGGGAAAATATACAGCTCATAAAAAGAGTCCAAATAATGGAAAATTGGTCAAAGAAGGATCCAGAATCCCAATTAAAGGCAATTAATGAGTCATAGCCTTTATCGACAAGGAAAAGACTTATCCTGCAAGCAATACAATGCTTATCCAATATCAAAAAGGAGACTTATTCGCTAAGACTCCTAAACATACCATAAATACTAGGCTCCAGACGCCTATATAAGGTCCCTGATCCTACAATCAGAACTACGTCTTTGGCTTGATTCTCAACATTAATTGAGATACGTAGGCATCTTGTGAGGACCAATTTAGTCCGGAAACACGAGTGCAGCCATTAAAGCTCGAAGCTCATTAATCCTAGCATTAAATTCACAAAGCACGTTTTTTAATCCATAACACATGACCTAGGTGATAATGTGACAAATGTTGACATCTATATCCAAAATCACTTATTATATTTTTTTTAAATATTTTTTTTAAATTTAAAACTATCAACATATTTACTTCTTTTCAATTATATCCTTATATATAATAAGCGTAAAAATGGATTTTATCATTATTTTACATTTATTATTGTTTCATTATAAGATATTAACAACTTATAATTATATATGCATTTTTGAAATTTTAGCTACTAATAAGATTAAAACTGTAGTTTTATTATGATCAAATATATTATAAATCTCGTCTTCAATAGATAAATTTTATACGTTGATCATTTTCGAAAAATGCACTATAGTATATAAAGTATTGAACCCGAAAAATGCAAAAGAGTTTTATATTTATATATTAATAAAAAAGTTTGTGTTGGAGATTTTTACAAGAAAGTTGAAGTTGTCATCGTACGACTAAATCAAATCTAAACTAAATCAGTTTAATTTTTTTGAATATCTATGATAAAATATTAAAAGTACTAAATGTTAAATTATTTGTGTCAAGTGGCAATTGTAAGGTGAAACGAGTAACTTATCACGAACCAGTTTAGCATTATCTTGAAAGGTATAAGTAATAGTTTTCTAAAATAAATTATATCCACAACTGTACAATTATTGTATTCAACATGTCTGCAAAGAGACCCTTCTTAAAACGGGCAAAGTGGTATGCATTCGTTTAAATAGTGTATCCACACATACTAATACAACTTGTACTTCTACATTTTTACTCTATTATGCACACCGATCAAATTTTACAACACCCACTTAACGACTACCCCATGAACTACAAACAGGTAAATGGAGTGCCAACGTTCCCCCATGCAATGAAAATGATAAAAGGCGCCCAATTTTCTTTCAAAGTTTCACTAAAACCATCTTCTCATTCAAATACAATTGGAAAAATTATAATCGGCGAAATCTTGCAGTACACAAGGTCACGACTACCCCATGAACTACAAACAGGTAAATGGAGTGCCAACGTTCCCCCAGGCAATGGAAATGGTAAAATACGCCCGATACTCTTTCAAAGTGACACTAAAACCATCTTCTCATTCAAATACGATTGGCAAAATTAAAACCGACGAAATCTTGCAGTACAGAAGGGTCGTGCGTGTCAACAAAACATGTTAATTAGTCAAAATATTTGCGCATACTCTAGGTCATAATAACAACCTTATAGACTGGGATTTTGTAAAACATGTATCATCAAACCTTCGACATATTTCCTACCGTTACATGCTTATGTCTTTTCTTCTACATGCATTCCACCAAACGATGAGACCAACATAACCGAAAATAACTAGAGCATGCCCGTGCCTTTACTTTGGCGGTTTTCAGAGCTTCAGTCTGAAGCTCTCTTGTTCGCACCTCCTGGCAGACTCTTTTTCACCCTTTTTCCGGTGAGCCATGATTTCTCCTTCGTTTCTTCATCTTTTATATCTTTTTTCTAGAAAACCTCCATTGTTCTTCGTTGTACGATCATCACCGGAGCTTTTCGTCATCTTTCCCCTCAAAAGATCAATAAAGCCGCTCCTTCTAGCGCCAAAATGTTGTGAGGAAAATTTGGTAACAACACCGGGAGAGAATATCGCTAGAATAATCAGGTTTTGCCCTTGATTATTAGGCGGAGTTGCAGGTTCACAGTCCACAGCTCTGCTAGAGCTTCAGGTTTCCACTGCTGGAACAGATGGTGATATGTGGTGTTTCTAGGGACTAAGTTGACAAAACCACCGGATGAAGAGGGCAGAGTAAATCCTACTCGGCCAGCCAATTCACCGAAAAATGTATCACTGAGGGTACACGAGCCTTATGCGTGTAGAGAATGAAAATCCGAAAATCCTTTAGTCAAGTGCCTACATATCCTATTTATAGGAATCAAACCCAATGTAGTTCTATTAGGTTTATACTTCTCTATCCTTGCGAATTCAACCACTCTAAGATAATCCATCTCAGGGTTATAGTCGAATTATACACCTGTAGCTGAGCTTTCCAGTGTCCTAGTCCATGTCCATCACTAAGTCCTATAAATCTTCATGTATTTAATGTATATCCGAAATAATCAATATAAGTCCTAAATTGTTTGTAATTGTCTCATCCACCACGTTTTATTAAGCCTAGAAGTCCTTTTCCAAGAGTAATTATGTGCTCCTAAAGTATAGGAAGATGAGTCCTTGTTCAACTCTACCTTGACACTATGAAGCTGAACCTCAGTACATCCAAACCTCAACAAATCCATGTGAGATTTTGGACACAACAGATTATTCATTTATATTTACATAGAGCCAATAAAAACTTAGAAAAAAAATATGCATTTAGCGAAATTATTTATTAAATCCATTATCCCAAGTCGGGATGTGAAAAAATTATCGAGGTTATTCATTTTTCGAACATTGGGCTTCTACTTTATCAAGTTGACACACAAAAAAGAGACGTTGATTTTACCGCACAACGCCACATCAATACAGCATGACCCAAAAAATGGCGCAACACATGCATTTTCTCCCCACTAAAACTCCCCTCCGCAAATCCTTGTGCTCCAACACTCATCCCACACAACCCCCCAAGCTCCAATGAATAGTGACTGATCAAGAGCGCAATGATAAAATCAAACTCCTCCAAACACACCTCCATAACCACAACACTAACAATGCCAAAAAATTATTAAAGCATCTCATTCTCTCAAAATCACCATTCTCTTCGCCCTCTCAAATGTACTCCATGTTCACTCACCCCTCACATTCCATTAAATTCACTTTCTCGAATTTACTATTATCTGTTTGTGCTGAATGTAAGTTACCCAATGAAGCATTAGAGTGTTATACATTGGTTAGAAATGATGGTATTTTTCCCGCTCTTTGGGCTTTTAATCTTATGTTGGAGTGTTTAGTAGGTGCTTGTAAGTATGATACAGTGCTTGAAAATTTTAATCAAGTGGTTGAGTTGGGTGTTAAGGTTGATGCGTTTAGTTATGGTAAAGCTGTGCAATCTGCGGTGAAGATGGGTGATTTGAAAAGGGGTTTGGATTTGATGGAGGGTATGAAGAGAGATGGGATGAGTGTTGGTGGGTTTGTTTATAATGTTTTGATTAGTGGGTTGTGTAAGGAGAGGAGGATTAAGGATGCACGGAAGCTCTTTGATGAAATGTCCGAGAGAGGGGTTGTTGCGAATAGGGTTACGTTTAATACGTTGATTGATGGGTATTGTAAGGTGGGGGATTTGGATGAGGCGTTTAGTGTGAGGGAGAGGATGAAGGTTTGTAATGTGGAGGCGAGTATTGTTACGTTTAATTCGTTGCTTAGTGGACTTTGTCGGGCTCAGAGGATGGAGGATGCAGAGAAGGTGTTGAGGGAGATGGAGAGTTATGGGTTTGTTCCGGATGGGTATACTTATAGTATAATTTTTTATGCGCATTCCAGAAGTGGTAATGTGAATGCATCGGTTCATTTGTATGAAGAAACTGTTAGGAAGGGGATTACGATTAATGAGTATACTTGTAGCGTTTTGTTGAATACGTTGTGTAAGTGCGGAAAAATGGATAAAGTAGAGGAGATTTTGGAGAAGGTTATGGGGAGCGGACTTGTTCCTACTGAGGTGATGTATAATACGATTTTGAATGGGTACTGTCAGGCAGGGAATATGGCAAAAACAATCTCAACTATTGGAAAAATGGAAAGTATTCACTTGAAGCCAAGCGGTATCACTTTCAATTCTGTGATCAACAAGTTCTGTGACTTGGGTAATATGGCCGAGGCAGAGGAGTGGGTGAAGAGAATGACTCAAAAGGGTATTCCTCCGAATCTGCAAACCTATAATATCCTCATAGGTGTTTATGGACGAAAATGCCAATTTAATAGGTGTTTCCAAATTCTTGAAGAAATGGAATCTTGTGGGTTGAAGCTGAATGTTCTAAGCTATGGGTCTCTGATAAATTGTTTGTGCAAGGATTGTAGGCATCTTGAAGCTGAGCTGATGTGCGAGGATATGGTGAATAGAGGTGTTCTTCCAAATGCACAGATATATAATATACTTATAGATGGTTATTGCACAGTTGGAAAGTTGAATGATGTTTTCCGCTGTCTCAGTGAGATGTCAGGAAAAAATGTTCTTCCCACAATTGTAACATACAATACTCTCATTAATGGGCTTTATAGAAAGGGTAAGGTAGTGGAAGCAGAAGAATTGGCTAGTCAGATTACATGTAAAGGTTTATATCCTGACATGATCACTTATAATTCCTTAATATCAGCATATGCCAAGGTTGGCAACAATTTAAAGGGATTAGAATTGTATGAGAAGATGAAAACTTCTGGCATCAAACCGACCTTAATTACATATCATTTACTAAGTAACGGATTTACGGAAGGTGGTCCAGCGGTGGCTGAAAAATTGTTTCAAGAATTACTAGACAATAATTTGACTCCTGATCGAGTCATATACAATAAACTCATGCGTTGTTACGCAGAGCATAAAGATATTCACAAAGCATTTGCATTACACAGTCAGATGATAGATCAAGGGATTCAGCCTGACTGCTTCACTTACAATAGCTTAATTATGTGTAGGCTGAACGAAGGAAAGGTTAAGGAAGCCAAAGAACTTTTTGATGATATGAGAAACAAAGAGTTAGTTCCAGATGCCAACACTTATAACACACTTGTTGAGGGACATTGCAGAGTCGAGGATTTCAGTGGTGCATATTTTTGGTACAGAGAAATGTCAGAAAAGTGTATTTTCCCGGGTGCGGGCATTTGTAATGAGCTTATCACTGGCCTAAGAGATGAGGGTAGATCAGAATATGTCGATATTATCTACTCTGAAATGAAAGATAAAGGGCCTAAGGGTTGATTGATATTACCTTTCTGCAGTTGCAAAACTATAGCCGTGGGAATTGTTTTAGAGCGATGTAAGGCTATTTGCGGGGTGTTTCTTAAAAATGTTGTAATTTGGAGAAAGTTTGGACTCTAAAGGATTACATGGTGCGATTATATGGAATAAGCTCTTCTGGAATAATCATCCAGTCACCTGTGAAGCTTCAGGTACTGTTTCATTCAATGTTTGTTCAATTACACTTTTACCCGCAAATGCAATATAGGCATATAAAGCACAAGATATAGCAGCCATTTGCACTAAACTCAAACTTCCCTTTTGCATAAGCATTTTGAGAGAAAAAAAATTAAAATCACCTTTTATCTGCTTATTAACGTTCAAATTATAATGGTATAATATGTGAGATTGGAAAATCGTATAAACGAAAGGAAAAAGAAAATATTATTCCTTCCGTCCCATTTTAAACAAGCCACTTCTTTTCGCATGGATTTCAATGCTTTCGGAAGAGGTACTTGTATATAATATTTTTTAATTATTTTTATTTTGTATAAAAATATAGACCATATACTTATGTATAAAACAAAAAAAAAAAAGATTAGTTATAAGTATCTCTTCCGAGCGCATTGAAATGCGTGAAAAAAGTGGCTCATTCATTTTGGGACGGAGGGAGTGCACTGCATAGACTTTTTGATATTATATTGCAATTGGAATAACAAATCCAATTGAGTGAGCCCTTTTCTCTTAAACAAACAATGTATCTTTTTCTTCGTGTTACATTTTCCTAAATTTTAAATAATCTTTTAGTATAGGGTATTCAATATGAAATATAGAGTATCAATTAATATTTAGTTGGTATTCAAAAAACTTAATGACTTCGAAGCATTTTTACAAATTCATAGATTTGTTGGATTTTAAAATGTATTTTAGACTTTTTGAAATCTCGCCTAAGTCCATGAGATTCTATTGGATTTAGGCTCAACTCTCTGTGGACTCTACGAGTCTACGACTGACTCTACCAACTCCGACTAGAATCCTAAAGAAATTACAATCTATTAAAATCGATACTTCAACTCTTCAAAGTAGAACTAGAATCAACTATAATCTTCTAAAATCTAGGTAATTTGTAATCCATTTAAATATTTTAAATCCGAATTGAATATACCAATTATTAGTTTGCAAAAATTTCCAAATTAGGGATAAACCGAACCGAAATGAGCTGTGCTTATTAACCCTAATGTTACCTAAATTGGCAAAAAAAAAAAACACAAAATTAGTCATATAAGAGAATTCTTACAATTAGCAGCCATTTGCACTAAACTCAAACTTCCCTTTTTGCATAAGCATTTTGAGAGAAAAAAAAAATTAAAATCACCTTTTATCTGCTTATTAACGTTCAAATTATAATGGTAGAATTTGTGAGATTGGAAAATCGTATAAACGAAAGGAAAAAGAAAATATTATTCCCTCCGTCCCATTTTAAACGAGCCACTTCTTTTTGCATGGATTTCAATGCTTTCGGAAGAGGTACTTGTATATAATATTTTTTAATTATTTTTATTTTGTATAAAAATATGGACCTTATACTTATGTATAAAACAAAAAAAAAGATTAGTTATAAGTATCTCTTCCGAGTGGCTCATTTATTTTGGGACGGAGGGAGTGCATTGCATATACTTTTTGATATTATATTGCAATTGGAATAACAAATCCAATTGAGCGAGAGCCCTTTTCTCTTAAACAAACAATTTAAACAAACAATGTATCTTAAATATGTAAATTTGTAACCGACCAACCACCTTATATCTCTAAAATTTTAAAAATTCAAAATATTTTATACAAGTCATGAAAATAAATTATTAACAAAAATTTGTTGTTAGGTACATGCATCTAATTAATTTCACATCTATAGATGAATATAGACCGGATTTTGATCCATATTGTGTACAAATGAAATTAATATACAGACAAAAGCGACAAAATATGATATCGGTTACAAATACAGAAACGCATGCGTTAAAAGTCATATCGCCTATTTAATGTATTTAGAAAAATTACACATAAGTACAAAGAGTAATTTTTATTTTTGAAATTAATTAAAAATATTATGACATATATTTACACTCAACTAATTATTAATATTATGAAATGCTGAATTTTCTCAATATCAATTAAAGTATGAAGAATTATTAAATGGGTACCCAAGATATTATTTCTAATTTGTTTATTTCTTTGGACAAGCTAAAGGATTCATAATTAGAAAATAAGCTATGAAAGTTCTATATCAGAAAATAAGAAATAATATATAGAAAAATATTATTAGAGAAATATGGATTAAAAACATAAGATAATAAATATAATTAAAGGAAAATAAAAGTGAATACTTTTTATGATATTGATAGTGGGTAGGATACCAGGGTCATTTAATGGAGGGAAGCCAAAACCCCTATATATACACAGGTGACAAGTCCACAACATATACAGAGTTACATATACACCCACACAAGAAAAAGAAAAGAAAAAACACACACACAGACCTTTGAAGAAAAATGGCAGAGAAGAAGTCTACACTTGACCTTAACATGGTGCCTGTGATTCATGCATCTGCCAATGTGGCGCCACCTTCGGTGAATGCAAGTCGAAGTGGTGAGCTGGCAATAAGAAAGAGAGGGAGGCCACGAAAGTCTGATGCGGCCGCAGCAAATTTGGTGGTGCCTCAGGGGAGTGCTGTTGCTTCACCCCCGGTGATGACTGCTGTTGCATCAATGCCGGTTGCATCTCTGCCGCTTATAAGTGCTGTAGTTTCACCACAAGTGATAAGTGCTGTTGTTTCACCGCAGGTGCCACATGTTGTTTTGGAAACACCGCTTGCGTTAACCTTTTATCATTCAGCTGAAAATTCTGCTAACAGGATCCAGGGGCGTGGCCGTGGACGCCCCCGGGGTTCTGGAAACTTGTGGATGCTAACAGGACCAAGGGGTGAGTACTTTTCACTCATAAAATTCATTAAATATTACCTCGCTTCTTTTTCTTTTTCTTCATTTTTTTTTCTTGGTTTTTTAAATTATTTTTTGAGGGTTTATTAGATTTATTTTGTTGGCTGTTTTAAAAATAATAGAATTTTTGTGAAAAAGAATTAGCTCTTTTTGGTAACATTTTTTCTTTGAATGTATTATGTTTTTAAATGTGTATGTTTTTCGTATGGTAAAGATGAAAATGAGTGGATGGTCAACGAGATCAAATTTTTAGTGTTGACTTCATGGGAATCAAAGTTTGTATTTTTTGCAAGTTATTATTATTGGAACTAAAATCCTTTTGCCTTTTCATCTGTCAATATGAGTTTTTCGCAGACACAGCTGTTGGCGATTTTAAAGTTCATATGATCGATGTTCAAGCTGGGGAGGTATACTAACTAATTCTCTTTAATTTTCTTATATATTTTTTATTAAATTGTTCTAAATATTGTATTGTTTTGTTCAGGATGTCATTTTTAAGATCATGTCCCTTGTTCAAAACGGACCTAGGGGCATCTGTGTCATTTCTGCTAACGGTACTGTTTCTACAGCCACAATTCGCCAGCTTGGTTCTTCTGGTGGTGTTATCAATTACGAGGTTTCACTCCTATCTCCCTTACTATAATTTGTAGGTAGTTTGTAAATTTTATAGGCTAGTATACGTACATTACCCCGGCCCTTGCTGATGTACATACTATAATAGAAACATGTCGTGTTCTGATCAGGGTGATTGTGTCACTTGTGATTTTGATGTCCTTGTTTACTTGACATACTGTTCATAGTTTTATGGTGAATCTGCAAACATTTTACATTTATATTGCTAACAATTTACTTATTAAATGAGATTACTCTTCCGTTTACATTTTTAAACTATATATTGCAGGGTCAGTTTGGACTCGTGTCCTTAAATGGCTCATCTATAACACTCTCAGAAACTGGCGGGGTGAGATGCAGAACAGGTGGATTCAGTGTCTCACTTTCAATTAGAGACGGTCATGTAATAGGAGGTATGGTAGCTGGTCCGCTAGTTGCAGCTAGCCCGATCCATGTAAGATCTTCTCTTTGCTCAACTATTAGAATTTGGTGATGTACTAATAAATTATCTGTGAAAAGCCAATGTGGCTCATGCTATATGTTATAGAATTTTTATGCCAAGATTATAGCATGCTCAATTTGTTTTAGATGCATTTCACTTTCCAACATTATGCTAATTGAAGCACCATTCTTTGTTTTGAAACTACTGAGTGACAATCATTTTTTTCCCGACAATACTCTTGTGTTGTCATGCATGTTAAATGTAATGTGTACTGTCTATTTGGTTTTGGTGGTGCAATAAGAACATGTTTCTTCTTCTTTTTTTGCTCCGCTTCCCGAGGCCTTTACCCACTCTTGTGGCTATCTTCTTGTCCAAGCTAAAAAGATGAGCTCAATATATCCCAGATAATTATGTAACAAAGGTTAAAAAAAAAACAAAGTTTCTTTAGTTATGTCATTTTTTTTAAAAATAACTGGGTTGATATAATTTGACATAATAATGTGTTTGGTAGTTTTATTCTTGTAAACAATTCTAAGTTTAATGTTACCACTCATTTTCTGACCAGATTGTAGTTGGGAGCTTCATCCCAAATGCAACATTGGCTGGAGCAGATACCAGCAATAGAGTTGACCCCTAGTCTGTTGATCGGAACAGTGCTGAAGAGCCAGCGTGACATGCCTCCACCTGAAGGATAATTTTTCTTTAGGCCTAGACCAAGTGGCTGACACTTTAGCCTCATTTCGTTTTTGCTGTAGTGATGGTTTTAGAAGGATTGGAAATTTCTCTGTGGGTTACATTTGTAATAGTGACTTTTATATTCCCAGCATATTTAATTTCACATAATGTTTCACCATTTTTAATGTTTGATCATTTTTTTAATGTTTCTTTGGTAAGTGTTGCTGTGTTAGTGTGATTATTTATTTTTCCATTTGGTACCAACTTTTAACTTAATGCTGTGAATGATACGCATGTTACACTCTTATCTTCCTTATTATAATTTGTAGGTAGTTTGTAAATTTTATAGGCTAGTAAACGTACAAGACCAACTTTTAATGGAACTTAATGTTGTGAATGATACGCAGGTTACAGCTTCTTGATTTTGATACCTATATATGCAGGTTTCTTTTGGTTTTGGAGCGACTCCAGGATTAATTTTTGGGAAATGCATTAGAGTGCTTCTAGCTAGTCAGTGAAGCATCATTTTGTTTGGGATGTACTAATTAGTAAATAGGTGCATCTTTGAATCATTAGTAATGAATTCTTAGTGATTAATTTTCAAATTATTTTCCTAGAATCCTCCAAGAATATAGTCTTCTTTTTTCTCCAAGCTCTCAAACCCATCAATGTATTATTTGGGCGTGGAACACAAAATCCTAATGTGGCTATTTTCTGCTTACGCACTCAAACAGTAACTTGCTTCTTAACCTCCCAAAAACGCAGTGAATCATTTAAGAGCACTAAGAAAATGCCAAAGAAGAAACATACCTGAATCCTATGGTAAACTTATAAACTCTGCGCCAAGAGAGTTAATAAATTCAGTGAGTAAAATAATAGCAATTTATTTATTTTTCTACCAACATGAAATTATGACAAGTATACATACTAACTTTATACCCGTGCGATGTTTTATACATTTTTTATAATAAATCTTGTTATATTTAATTTAATTATTTGTTTTTTTTGGAAAATTATAAAATATTTTTAATATTTTTTTATTAAATTGTACTAAATATCTTATTGTTTTGTTCAGAATGTCATTTTAAAGATCATGTCCTTGTTCAAAACGGGCCTAGGTAGGGCTGTCAATGGATCGAAGATCCGACCTGATCCGATCCGATCCGTAGCTAAATTAACGGGTATGGATCCTGTCAAAAAAAATCCGATCCGATAAGGGTCCGATCCGATAACAAGCGGATATGGATTTAGTATGATCCGATTCGATAGGGATCCGATCCGAATATATTATATTTATTTTATATTTTATATATTAACTAGGTTACTGGAGCCGCGCTTCGCAGCGGCATTAGAATATATTTATTAAGAAAAAAAATATTAGAATAAAAATTGTGAAATAAATATCTATAAAATTATATAAATTATCAAATAAAATATATTCTGTAAAATTTGCATTTGGGTAAGTAATATTATAAATTATTTACATATTCTTTTTGTTTATAGAGTTTGATTTTTTATTTTCTTGGACCGATACAATTGCCATATATATATTAAAAAAATTATATTGATAAAAATCAATATAAACATATAATATTACTATTTTCTCAGGGATGACACATACGGTGTATCGAGATTTGTATAAATTTTACTATTTCTTGTGGTAGAAAAGATAATTGTATCTGCATATAAGAGTAAATAAATGGTTAAAAAACTAATATAAAAATTAAATCAATAATATCAATGAAACAAATATTTGTATAATATTTAATGATATTCGTTCAATCGAGATAAAATAGATTTATATATGTGCAATTTCTAAAACTATATATTATAAAAACATTAATAAAGATAATTACTTTTAAATTTTTTAATCTGGGTAGATGTGATAATTATTATATAGGGTCCACCATCCTCTTTGTATAAATTTGTATCAACCATCTGGGCCAACTTTTCCCACAAAGTTATGGTACTGGTGATGGAGCTGTTTAAGAAAAAAATTAGAACAAATTAAATAAGTAAAACAAATAAATTTGGGTAACCAAAGAAGTAATATAAAATTACAAGAACAATAAAAAACAATTAACAATTATATTAAAATTAATATAATGCATAACTTACTAATTTGTGACAATTTTGATATCTCTTTTTTTCCAACCGCCTTTGACAACTTCAATGCCACCCAAGTAGGTCAAGCAGCCTACAACATCTAAATCAACATAGAAAAAATAATATTAGAACATGATAGTTTGAATTATAAGTTATATAATAGTATTACTTATATATTACTGCATCAAAAACCTGAGATTATGTTGGTGTCATTAATACGTGCACCAATCATATCCGGACATATGAACTGAAATCCATGCAGTGATATGTTGATGATGCCTTCTTTCAATCTCTTAGGCAACGTTATGCGTATGAAGAGCAATTTAGACTCATGTGATATTGGTCTATATTTTCCTGTACTTGAAACAACTTTCCGATTTTTGATGTTGTACACGGAGCCTTCCTTTAAAAGATTTTTGAACCGAGAGACCAGAATCTTCGGGATCGTAACATGGATCAAATTTTCCTGTCATACAACATATCTTAGAAAAGTTAATAACATCATACAATTTGACAAACTAATAAGTTATAAGTATATTGATTTATTAACCTTTTCATTGATCAAAATCATGTCAAGACTGATTAATTCTGTAGTATTTGGATTGACAGATTCCCACATTCTACACACTCGTACTCTTATCATCCAGGTATAGTTGATGTCGTTCAAAGCATCCAACATGGTGTAGGCCATAATTTTATTGATTGTAAATATGGTTGTAAAAATTTGAAGCTATGTAAAAAAGTTTCGGTGTAGATTTTTTGTTATGAATGACCTTTAATTTATAGGTGTTTGTAAGGTGATTAACATGGAAATCCGTTATGTTTAAAAGTCAAGAAGTATTATAAAAGAAAAGTTCTATAAAATTTGGAAATAATAAAAGAAAGTTCTATCAAGTTTAAAAATAATAAAAGAAAGTTTTATCAAGTTTGAAAATAATAAAAGAAAGTTCTATCAATATTGAAAATAATAAAAGAGAAAATTGCAATTATTAACATAAGATCCTAAAAATTCGAAAATAATAAGGAAGTGGTAATTTTCTAAATCAAAGAAAGTTCTATCAAATTTGAAAATAATAAAAGAAAGTCCTATTAAGATTGAAAATAATAAAAAAGAAAATTGCAATTATTAACATAAGAGCCTACAAATTCGAAAATAATAAGGAAGTTGTAATTTTCTAAATAAAAGAAATTTCTATCAAGTCCTACAAATTCGAAAATAATAAGAAAAAAATAAAAGAAAGTTCTATCTAGCCTACAAATTCGAAAATAATAAGGAAGTTGTAATTTTCTAAATCAAAGAAAGTTCTAGCAAGTCCTACAAATTCGAAAATAATAAGGAAGTTGTAATTTTCTAAATCAAAGAAAATTTTCTAAATCAAAGAAAGTTCTATCAAGTCCTACAAATTCGAAAATAATAAGGAAGTTGTAATTTTCTAAATCAAAGAAAGTTCTATCAAGTTTAAAAATAATAAAAGAAAGTTCTATCAATCCTACAAATTCAAAAATAATAAGGAAGTTGTAATTTTTTAAATCAAAGAAAGTTCTATCAAGCCTACAAATTCGAAAATAATAAGGAAGTTGTAATTTTCTAAATCAAATAAAGTTATATCAAGTTTGAAAAAATAATAAAAGAAAGTTCTATCAATCCTACAAATTCGAAAATAATAAGGAAGTTGTAATTTTCTAAATCAAAGAAAGTTCTATCAAGTCCTACAAATTCGAAAATAATAAGGAAGTTGTAATTATTAAAATTAAAAATTGTGAAAAATTGAGAAAATTAGAAAAATAGAACGGAGCATAATAAGTAAGTTGTAATTTTCTAAATCAAAGAAATTTTCTAAATCAAAGAAAGTTCTATCAAGTCCTACAAATTCAAAAATAATAAGGAAGTTGTAATTTTCTAAATCAAAGAAAGTTCTATCAAGTTTGAAAATAATAAAAGAAAGTTCTATCAATTCTACAAATTCGAAAATAATAAGAAAGTTTTAATTTTCTAAATCAAAGAAAGTTCTATCAAGTTTGAAAATAATAAAAGAAAGTTCTATCAATCCTACAAATTGAAAAATAATAAGGAAGTTGTAATTTTCTAAATCAAAGAAAGTTCTATCAAGTCCTACATATTCGAAAATAATAAGGAAGTTGTAATTATTAAAATTAAAAAGTGAGAAAAATTGAGAAAATTAGAAAAATAGAACAGAGCGATTCTAGAGGCACCACCTCACCGCCCCCGTCTTCTCCTTTATATAAGTACTTTATATAAGTACTAGTCGACTAAGCCGCGCTTCGCAGCGGCCCTATAATAGTTTTGTAAAATTTTAAATATTAATTATTTGAGAAAAAAATATAAAATCAATCATTCTATACTATCTATACTATCTTAGAATAGACGAAACATTAAAAGTTTTGGTACCTGTTTTTTGTACGGTACTTGCTTGTTGGTACCTGTTTTTTAGTACGGTACTTGCCTTATTTAATTATTTTTAACAAAATATTTTTATTACTATCTTATAATAGCCGAAACATTAAAAATTTTGGTTTTCGGTCACTATTTTTTTAATTACAAAATCCACTCCTTTTCCAAAAATATCACGGGTAATTACCTTTTTCAATTAAAATATTTTACCTTTTCTATTTGTCCTTAATAAAATCTCTCCTTTTCCAAAAAAAATATATTATAAAAGAAATATATAAAAATATTAAATTATATTTTTACTATAAAAGAAATATTATAATAGAATCAACTCCTTTTCTAAAATATCACGGACAATTACCATTTTCAATTAAACTATCTTACCTTTTTTCTTTGTCCTTACTAAAATCTCTTCTTTTTCAAAATATTATATTATTAAAAAATATATTATATTACATTTTTATTATAAAAGAAATATTATAATATATTAAAAGAATCTTATGCTTCGCACGGGTTATAAGCTAGTATTATTAAAGGCGAAACATTAAAAGTTTTGGTACCTATTTTTTGGTACGGTACTTGCCTTATTTAACTGTATGTATTTAATTATTTTTACTTAATTACTCTTACTAAATTATTAACAAACACTTTAATATTTATTTTTTGATACAATATTATTTTACTTAGTTACTCATAATATTTACACTTATTTTTTATACATATCTATATTTATACACATATGGACATATATATATATATATATATATATATATATATAATTTTTAAATGAACTTATTTTTTCTTAACAAAATCCAGTTAATACCATGTACTTGTTTCGAGTAACGGCCCTATTTATTTTTTAAACCTACTTTAATGACCTAATTATTTTTTAAAAATTTATAATAATTAAAATAAATTTAACTATTCTGATTAAAAGGCATGTCCAAGACCTATTTATCAGGATCGGTTTAGGGTCTATTTATTTTAAAACTAATTTTAATGTTTTTAATTATTTAAAAAAGTTTACCTATTTTAACATGTCAACTTATTTTTATCAAATACAATTAATAAAATTTAATTATTAACCACCGCTTCAAACTTCAACTATTAGTATCATAACAAAAATTACAAATTTCTTAAATATCCCTAGACTTTATATGCCGATTTTGTGTCATACTTTCTTCAGCCGACGCCCACTCTAGAAAATTAGATAAATATTTTTAAATATGAATTTAATTAATGTTAGAAACTTGTATTTTAAAGAATTGATTTTTAATATATAAAATATATAGATAAATTAAGCGCGAGATTTTCACGAAAAACACATATTTTTAATAGTTAAAAAAATCTTGTGAGCCGCTCTGTCGTTAAATATAAATTATTATCACTTTAACAAAAAATTTAGAAAAATATTAAAATGATATATTTAGATTTCTCTATTCATTAATATTAAAGAGAAAATAATTTTTCTTTTAAATTTGACTTGAAATGAAAGTTTAGTAAAATATATTAAGATAGTAACATGGTCTTAAAAGATATTTTATAATTTAAAGAGAATATCTAGAATAATATTAAGATGGTTAATTTGAGTCGAAGATAAAGTTGAAGATAATAATAATATGGTAACTTAAGTTGAAGAGAAATAGAGAATTTTAAGAGAATATTAAGATGGTAATTTGATTTATGGAGAAAATTTAGAAAAGTATAAGTTAATTAATATTTTTTATGTTTATTAAATCAAAATTTTGAGAAAATAAGGTTTGGCTTAAAAAGAAAATTTAGGAGAATTTCAAGATGGTAATATCACTTTAAGAGAATTTTTAGAACTTTAAGATTCTTTTTTGAGAATATTAACATATGTAAGCTTGAACATACGTAAGCTTGAATTGAAAAAAAAATTAATTCAATATTAATACATTAATTGACTTGAAAAAAAATTAGGAAAATATTAAATTGATAATTTGACTTAATGAAAATTTTAAAATAAATATAAGGTAATTAAAAACAATTTAGCAACAAAAGTTTATATTCAATCACGTTTGTTCTTTGTCAATGTTGCTGGACAAAGTTGCATGTTGTCACTTAATACATTGAAAGCAAAAAGAACGTTGCATTAACCAAGAAATAGAAATGCTGATTGCAAAAGTTGATACCGTCAAATATTTTGGAAAAATACAAATCTCATGTGTATCGCTGATATGTAAAAAATATATACAAATTAGACAAAGATTCATCGACATGCATATGTTACGGTTATTATGGAGTGCAAGGGAACTTACTTTACAATTTAAAGTTTAAGTTTGATGCCCATATATTAAAAAGCATTATACCTACCTTTTATATAATGGTTTATTTTATACAACTTTAAAAACGTTTTGACTTTCTTTTTCTAAAAAATAGGATTTAAAGGAAGTTGTAATTTTCTAAATCAAAGAAAGTTCTATCAAGTCCTACAAATTTGAAAATAATAAGAAAGTTGTAATTTTCTAAATCAAAGAAAGTTCTATCAAGTTTGAAAATTCGAAAATAATAAGGAAGTTGTAATTTTCTAAATCAAAGAAAGTTGTATCAAGTTTGAAAATAATAAAAGAAAGTTCTATCAAGCCTACAAATTCGAAAATAATAAGGAAGTTGTAATTTTCTAAATCAAAGAAAGTTTTATCAAGTCCTACAAATTCGAAAATAATAAGGAAGTTGTAATTTTCTAAATCAAAGAAAGTTCTATCAAGTTTGAAAATAATAAAAGAAAGTTCTATCAAGTTTGAAAATAATAAAAGTGTAATTTTCAATTTCCTTCCTACAAAATCGAAATTAATAAAGGAAGTTGTAATTATTAAAATTAAAAATTGTGAAAAATTGAGACGGAGCGATTCTAGAGGCGCCACCTCACCGCCCCCGTCTTCTCCTTTATATAAGTATATTGATTTTATATATTATTATATGTAAAACATATATAATATTTTATATTTTATATAAATAATATTATTTTGAAATTTAAAATTGAATTTGTCAATGTATATGTCATAATTTATTTTAATTTCGTAAAAAAAATTAAAAAAAATTATTTTTTGAATTAAAAAAATGAACAAAATTATTCTTTTTTAATATATTAAACGGGTCGTACCTCCGATCCGATAACCCGAAATCCGAACGGATCGGGTATGGATCGACCTAAAAAATATCCGACTCCTGATCCGATCCGATCCGAACCCGAAAAATCTTAACGGATTCGGATATGGATTTAGGATAATCCGATCCGAATCCGACCCGTTGACAGGTCTAGGCCTAGGGGCATCTTTGTTATTTCTGCCACAATTCGCCAGCTTGGTTCTTTGGTGTTATCGCTTACGAGGTTTCACTCTTATCTTCCTTATTATAATTTGTAGGTAGTTTGTAAATTTTATATATAGGCTAGTAAACGTACATGACCCCAACCCTTGCTGATGTACATACTATAATAGAAAACATGTTGTGTTCTGATCAGGGTGATTGTGTAACTTGTGATTTTGATGTCCTTGTTGCATCTGTAATTTGTTTACCTGACATACTGTTCCTAGTTTTATAGTGAATCTGCAAACATTTTACATTTATATTGCTAACAAGTTACTTATTAAATGGGATTACTCATTCGTTTACACTTTTAAACAAAATATTGCAGGGTCATTTTGGACTCGTGTCCTTAAATGGTTCATCTATAGACTATAGTACTCTCAGAAACTGGCGGGGTGAGATGCAGAACAGGTGGATTCAGTGTCTCACTTTCAGTAACAGACGGTCATGTAATAGGAGGTCTGGTAGCTGGTCCGCTAGTCGCAGCTATCCCGGTCCATGTAAGATCATCTCTTTGCTCAACTATTAGAATTTGGTTATGTACTAATAAATTATCGGTGAAAAGTCAAAGTGGCTCATGCTAGATGTTATAGAATTGTTATGCTAAGATTATAGCATGCTCAATTTGTTTTAGATGCAATACACTTTTCAAAATTAATCTGATTGAAGCACCATTCTTTGTTTTGAAACTACTGATTGCATGTTAAATGTAATGTGTACTATCTATTTGGTTTTGGTGGTGCAATAAGACCATGTTTCTTCTTCTTTTTTTGCTCCGCTTCCTGAGGCCTTCCCCACTCGTGTGGTTGTCTTCTTGTCCATGCTAAAAAGACGAGCTCAATATATCCCAGATAATTATGTAACAAAGGGTAAAAGACAAAGTTTCTTTAGTTATGTCAATTTTTTTTTTTTTGAAATCACTGAGTTGATAGAATTTGACATACTGTAATAATGTGTTTGCTAGTTTTTCCTTGTAAACAATTTTAAGTTTAATGTTGCCACTCATTTTCTGACCAGATTGTGGTTGGGAGCTTTATCCCAAATGCAGCCATGGGCTGGAGCAGATACCAGAAATAGAGTACCAAATCAGATAGAGAACTTGTAATGAGTTTCAGAGTTTACAGGATTTAGTAGGGCCTTGTATGGCTGATCATCAATCAGCAATGTTTTCAACAAGGGATATTCTCCTGTGTGCCATGAACAGATTGGGTGATTAATTTTCAAATACTTTTCTAAAATCCTCTACGAATATAATCTTCCTTTTTCTCCAAAACCTCAAACCCAGAATCTGTGCATTCTTCTTGACCCTGGAAATATAATTCACACACATCAATGTATTATTTGGCGTGGTTGTAGTTATCATGTAACAGTATATTAATTAACGTATGACGAACACAAAATCTTAATGTAGCTATTTTCTGCTTACGCACTCAAACAGTAACTTGTTTCTTAACCTCCTGAAAACAAGGTTCATGACATCCCCTCTGTTATACCTATAAACGCAGTGAATCATTCAAGAGCACTAAGAAAATGCCAAAGAAGAAACATACCCGAATGCAACCAACAGGCATTATAATTTATCGTACCTTCAAGCCGAGGACCATATTCCTACCTCAAATATTTCGAAGAAAAACTTTAAAAAGTCATCACAGTCTTTTGTACACTGCACAGACAGAATAACTCAATCCCCTTGGGCCAGTTTAAATATAATATGTGCTATAGCATGAATCAAATGTTTTGCAACTGTCCTAATTTATACCTAGGAAGTTTCCAGAAACCAGTTCAGGAGCTGCGTTTGTTGGAATCCAAGAATCATCGCATTGATGCACCCTATAAGCCAGCAAACCACCCAAAGCAAGGACAAGTAGTTTCTTCCTAAGACCAATAGGTTGATTATATCTCTCCAAATTAAGAGCTCCATCTCCTTCATACTCCCTGTTTTTATCGGTTAACAAAATCATCCAATGTTTTTTTGTAGCTTCGTGTGGTTGGTGTTAGGGGTGAGGGACGACACAATTTTATTGACAAAATTTTAAATTTGAATTATCAATTACAGAACACTAATCTTTGAGGGATTAAAATTTACTGATTAAAGTGCCAAAATAATATGAATATCGACTTACATACTTGCAAGTACTTCTCAGATCAACAAGGTAGCGAACACTTTTCTTCTCCCTCGACTTTTTTCTTTAAATTCTAAACTGGATCATCAAATGCAGAAATTATATGTTTATATATGTATCTGTGACAGATTACTCCAGTGGAGAAATATAAGTATGCACAGTATACGAGTAATGAGCCTAGAATTTCAATTTTCCTTTGCACCTCTACAAGTAGGATGTAACTCCTAAAAAAATTAGTGCACTTTGGCTACTTTATTCAAATCCACACTTGAAATTTGGCTCTCCTAAAAATTTTCTTTCTACATTTCATTTCATGTGATCAGCTGGGATCCCTATGAAATTGATGGCGCTAGGTTCAATTCAGCTCAGTATAGGAATTTACAAATAAATTAACAGTTCTGAAAAAACCATAATCCTGTGCAGAAAATCAACAAATCAAAAGAGGATGGCACTACCAATAAAAACACTTTTCGAAAATAATAAAAATCCACTTCATATATTGGAAGCTGAGCAGTTCACAAACCTTGACTTGATTTACAAACTAAAAATAGGAAATGACCAGAATCTCAGTCTCAAGCATAACAGAAATAACATAGAAGGTGATATATTCTAAAAGCTCAACCCTTGATTGTGTGATGGCACTCCCTTGCTTAACTTACGGACGATCTTAGAATAGTATAGCCAATCGGAATGCGAGGGTGTTATTGCTGGCTGTCCAAAAGGATTATCTTTAACATAAGAAGGAACATTAGCAGCTTCAGCAAGGCCATCTAAGAACGATTGTAGCTCTCCCTTTGGACCTAGATAGCAATGATCATAAAACATATTATATAGAAAATTATTATTACTCGATCAATTAAAGCCAATATCAGAGTGGTCTTACCCAATAAATTGTCCTTCACATCACCGACAATGTACTTTTTGGTAAAGATTGCTGTGTTAGGCTGCATCATTATGAAATATTATAATATGATTCCTACTATTGTCATTTTATATTTTAAAGGAGATGAAAAGAAAATTCATTGAAATTACAGGATTTAGCAGAGCTCTGTAAGGTTCATCGTCGATCAACATTGTGTTGGAGGATGAGTATTGTCCATGCTTTTCCCAGACTTTATCAAGTTCCTTGAAGAAGATAGGCTTGTACTTATTGTCCAGGCACTTGAACTCAGTATCAGTACAATCCTCTTGATCCTGACATTATACGAGCACAGTCATATTGTAAAACTTGCATTTTATTAACAAGAAACTGATTACGCTATGTTTATAATATTGTCAACTGTTGCAACATATAATTACTTACCCAAACAAACAGTAACCTGTTTCTGTAAGCTCCCAATAGAGTGTTCAATAAAACTTGTATATTATGTCTGTCGAATCAAAAACATATGAAAGACATAAAATCCTCCACGAAGCTAAGCTTAGTACGGGTATAAATAATAAAATGAAAATACTAACTCTCTCGCAGCAGACCAGAGTCCAACTTCAAATCTTTCAAAGCAAAACTTGAGGAAATCGTCACAAAATGGCCTTTTGTACACTGTACAAATAAAAAACCAGCACACAATAATAAAATGTAAAATTGTAAAACTTGTACACAATCTAAAATTAAACAAAAT
Source organism: Heracleum sosnowskyi (assembly GCA_030848705.1). NCBI lineage: Eukaryota > Viridiplantae > Streptophyta > Magnoliopsida > Apiales > Apiaceae > Heracleum > Heracleum sosnowskyi. The sequence goes on along the minus strand of CM061243.1, from coordinate 22,636,355 downwards.
CAACAATGTCAATATGCATAATCACATCAAAAGAAGGTTACCGCGAAATCTTCCATGAAAAACATCAGGGCGAATATTGGGTGGAATTTTGGTGAATTTTTCGCGATCATGTTGCCTGTGAACCAACAGGCCGCCTAGAGCAATGACCAGAAGTTTCTTCTTGGGACCAAGGTTTAACTTCTCCAAGGAAATGTCTAAACTAACTTCTGTCTTCTCCTCCTCATTGTCACTGCTTTCATCAGAAACTGAAACGTTCTTCAGTTTCAAATTCGTCTGTTTTAATGCCATGAAATGATATCTTAAAGATGCTCCTGCTTTTAAGCTGATTATGGATCACTGCACACATATATAGAGTACCAAGTTTAGAACCTTTGGGCTTCAAATCCACCCATTCCAGCTGGCTTTTCAAATCAACCCAATTTAAACCTTAGGCTTTCCAGGTCAACCCAATTTAATTTAAATACCACATCAAGATTTTTAGGGTGTATATGGTTTTATTGTTATAATTAACCAAAAGAAGAATACATTTTAAGAATTTATAAACTATACATAAAGATAAATTATGAAATATAAAATTTATGCATATAACTGAGATTTGCATATGAGAAAATTAATCATTATGATAACATGATCAAATGATATGTTAACAAAATTAATACAACAAATTGATTAAAGGTAGTAAATACAGTAACAAAAAAATGAATTATATATATATGCGTGGAATATAGAATATGAATGATTAAGTTATTTATCCATTGTATCTAAATTACGATGTAAGTTAAGTGTATAAAGAGTACGAGAATATACATGCATGTATATATAACATGCCTAATACCATACCATGCACTGGTTTAACGTTTAAAATATTGCACAAAAAACAACAAAGTAATTCAATGTTCACAGTTTGTCACAGAAAAAAGAAGGGTCATTTGTGTAATCTCTGTGAACTGCATTAAGTAATTTTGAACTGCATTTATAAACTAATATGGAGTGAAAGCGAGTAAATTGTATCATCAAGATTTTTAGGGTGTATATGGTTTTATTGTTATTATTATTTTTAAATCATGTTTTTAAAAACCTATTTTTATTTTTGAAATTTTAAAAAGTAGAATTTATTATCAATTTTTCAACACAAGAATCATATTTAAAGATCTAGAAAGCAACATTATCATATTATCCGTTTTGGTTTTGTGAAAACTATCTTGGAAAATTAAAATACTCAAAATGTGAAAATTTAAAACATCAAATACATTATTTCAAACTTCAAAAAAATATTTAATATGTCAAAAAAATATTTAATATGTCAATAAAATATTTAATATTTTAAAAATATTTAATATGTCAATAAATATTCAAAAAAATATTTATTATGTCAATAATATTTAATATTTAAAACATCAAATACATTATTTAATATTTAATATTTAATATGTCAAATACACGGGTTTTAATTACAATTATAAATATATTTTATAATTGTAATTAAAACCCTTTAATAATAACTTAAATAAAGACATGGATTAATAATGAGGGGATTCATCAGTTAAAATAATAGGGCAAAGAAGGTGATGTTCATGTACATTCAGTTGTAAATTGATTTATATGTTTATATGTTTACGTTATTAGTTTTGAATTTATAATTAAAAGTTGATACACCAATGCTATATACAAGTTTATTTAGTGTGTGTATTTTTAACAAAATTCAATAAGTTGGTGTATCTATAACAAAAATCATACAAGAATAAAGTTATTGAATATTTGTGAGAAACATTGAGAATAGGTCATTAATTTTTATTTTTTTTGAAAAGGAAGAGGTTGTTGTTTTTGTTGTTATTTGTTTTGACAAAAAGAGATTATTATTAATAAAAAATTCTCCCGGCAACAAAAAGGATGTTTGTTCACATTTTTTTGATTTTTTTTTTCTGGGAGTAGATTTGGAGGTAGTAAAGATTTTGATAACTATAGTTTTTTATTGAACGATTTAGAACTTTATATTAATATATATATATATATGTATATATATATATATAATTCAAAAAAAATTATATAGAATTCAAAAAAAAACTTAATTTTATAATAAAAACATATTTTGTAGAATAATTTTTGAAAAAATTTAGAGAAATTATTATAAAGCCGATGCGAAGCGCAACTTAGTAAACTAGTATATATATAAAGGAGGATACGCGGGAGGTTAGGTGGCGTATATAAGATCGTCTCAATCTATTTTTCTAATTTTGTAAAATTTTAGAATTTAAAACACTAATAAGTAAAATATTTTTAACATTAGAAGTAGAATATGTGTTCGAATTTATAAAACATAAGAGTTCGAATTAATATAAAAGAGGTATACTTTTAACACTAACATATTAGAAGTATAATACGTGTTCGAATTTATAAAAAAGAAGAATTCGAATTAATATAAAAGAAATTTGCACAAAATAAAATTAAAATATATACATATTTAAGATGTGTAATTCACTGAGAAGTTTGCAAGATGATGGTGTAGGTTTGTGCTTTACCGGGAGAAAAGCTACCATATTATATACGTCAATATGTATACACAAAAAGTATAGACAAGAGTTTCATTGTCATTATATTAAGAGTAAAGTGGATTGTGTGTAATCGCACTTTAGTCAAGACATCACTTGCAATACTATAGTTCAAAATTGAGCAGTTGCAATATCAATGTTTGTATTTCAATGCACTTTGTTGCATTCTGTTAAATGAGGTTAACTTCGTTATTAATTTAGGGAGTAAAGTGCACTTTGTGTACTCGCACTTTATTCTAAAGTGCATTTTGTGTACCCGTACTTTGCTCAATATATCACTTGCAATACTTTAGTTCAAAATTTAGAGTAAAGTGCGAGTACACAAAGTGCACTTTACTCCCTAAATTAATAACGGAGTTAACCTCAATTAACGGAATGCAACAAAGTGCAGTGAAATAAAAACATTGATATTGCAACTGCTCGCTTTTAAACTATAGTATTGCAAGTGGTGTCTTGACTAAAGTACGAGTACACAAAGTGCACTTTACTCTTATATTAATTCTCAAGCTTCGTGTTTTCTCCGTTTTTACGTGAATAAATTTGCATAGCTAGATTTACAATTATTTAATATATTTAAGTATATCTACTTATCTCTTCTTGTTAGGCCGAATACACAATATATAATCAAGTATGCATGAGAATAACAATCAAGAACACAGTTTATGAATCAACAAAAAACTGTATTTATATTAACAGCTTCTCTCTTTATGATGTTAACGAATCACAAAGAGCTACTAGGTTACAAGAATAATATATTCAATGTTCGCATCCCTTCTAGGGATAACCTATCTGTGTTTATATAGTACACAGTTACACAATCCTTATCTAATTGATATTCCTACAAATTAGCTATACAAGTTATATCAATTAAGGATTGCTTCTTATCTTCTATTCTGTTTCCTTAGCTGTATCAATATATTCTGCTTCTTTCCATCTTTAGAATATATTGCTTCTAGAATCTTCAATTCAGCACCGACAGCTAATTCAACTATCACCCTGTCAGACTTTAAATAAACTCTGACCGGCTTCCTTTAAACTCTTCACCCTGTCAGACTTTAAATAAACTCTGACCGGCTTCTGATAAACTCTGATCAGTACCTGTTGCTTAAACACTGATAAACAAACGTCAGCAATTATATCTAACAATCTCCCCCAACTTGTTCATAATAAAATGTACAAGTTAAACATATAATTGATGATGTCAAAAACATTTAACAAATGCAGTGTTTAACATATAACAGAGTTTAATTTAAAACAGAGTTTAAATTTGACTTAGAATAGAAAATATATTAAAAACTTACAGTCAGACGTTACTTGATCTCTTGAATATCAGGCACTGTCCTGATATAGTCTGATAGCAATTTCTTTTCAGCTCTTTCTAGCTCTTCCACCATCATCTTCTTCACTTCTTTCAACTCTGGATCAGATTCTCCAGTCTGATAAATTGCAGCTCTCAGAGAATAGATGGAATTCTTCCTCATCTCATTCCCTAGCTTAATATAATGAGCTTTATCAGATTCTAAATTAAATTCAAGAACTTTCGTACCCAGTGCTGTTCTGAACTTAGCACTATTCCTTTTCATTTCTACCAACTTTCCATGTGCATCTCTGTATTTAGGAATGTATGCACTTGATACTCCAGCTCCACTCAAAACTTTGGATTTCATCATCCTTTCCTTCAAAATTCGAGCAGCATCATAAGTACTTCTATTCTTTACTTCAAATAGATATAGAACATACTCTAGCTCTTCCCAGAGTTTTAACTGAATATCAGATTCACCAACTCTATACACTCTGCCATCAGCCATAAAATATAACAAGAATTCCTTTTTGATTCCTTTGTGAAAAATCATCTGTACAGATTCTAGTTTGTCAAGGCCTTCTTGAGTAATTCCAACTCCAGATTCTGCCAGCGAAAACTTGTCTTGAGATCTGTTATTAGTTCTTCTCTCTCTGTGTGAACCCAGTCCAGATTTATCAAAGGCTTCTTTTCCCAATACTGTTCTGGTTTCTGAGAAATTCACAGCTTCAAGCTTTAAATCTTCAAGAAGTTTTGGTTTGCTGAATCCTGGAAGTTGTGTAGATTTCTGTACAACTTGAGCAACGTCAGAGGTTGTCATAACTTTAGTAGTATCATCAACTTGAGCAGCGTCAGAGGTTGATTTTGCTAATCTTGTTTCAACTTGAGCAATGTCAGAGGTTGATTTAAACTTCTTATTCAGGTTAGGCTCTTCAATCATTATGCCTTTACCCTTATCAGAGTTTCCAATCACAGGTCTCCTTGTATACTGTATACTCTGTTGTTTATTCTCTTTGATAGAAATACCAACTTCTTTCTTTCTAGGAGCCTTGATTTCCTTTCTCTTGTAGATTCCAGCTTCAAGATTTTTCTTGTGTTCCTCAGCAAGCATTTGCTCTTCAGCCTGGATATCTTCAATAGTAACATTCTTTCCATGCTCTTTCATGAATATTTTAGCAGCAATCTCTTCATCAGTAGATGGATTAGTTGAAACAACTAAACTCTTGAGTTTTGAAGTAGATTGGCCACCAGAGTTTATCTTGTCAGAGTTTGTTTGTCTATCAGAGTTTACTCTTGTCCTGCTTTGCCTTTGAGCAAAAATCTTTCTTTTATTTTCTTTGCTTCCCCCATCAGTAGAATCATCCCTCCGTCTCAGAGCTTGAGTGTCTTTGCATTTGTCTTTAGATACACTCTCCCCCTTTTTGACATCATCAGAAAGTAGTACTGATGTCAGCAATTCAATGGCAGTAGAAATGGAATTCAGTTGAGTAGACATTGCATTCTGATTTTCCTCAACTTTCCCAAGCCTCTTCTTGATTTCCTCAGAATCCTTGGCTTGCTGCTTGAGCATAGCATAATAAAAAGTTCTGTCAGACTTGAAAGTAAGATCCTTCATACTGACTTCATTCCTTAGATTTGTAAGCATTTGTTGATTCTCATCAAATCTATTATTAAGAGATTTGACTTGAACAACAGTTGCCTGTAAGCTTGTAAGTACATCAGTATTTGAGATCTTCTTGACAGAATCAGATAGAAAATCTGCAGCCCTTTGTGCTGGGAAGACACAATCTGCATCAGCCCATTTGTTGTAGTACATATTCTGGAAATGCTCATTGGTCTGTCTATTGATTTCCCTTGCTTCATCACTATTGACATCATCAGCCAATGAAACTTGAATACTAGGGTGTGAATGAGAACCCTCAGCATCATTTCCAGCGTCATCATTATTGTCTGCTTCATTTTCAGTAAGAATATTTTCAGCAGTAAACTGTGCAGCTTCATCAATTTTCTCCTCTTCTACAGCTTCAGGAATATTCTCAGAGTTTAGCTCATCAGCAGCCTCTTGTTCCTTTTCTATCACAGCTTCATCAAGAATGGTCTCTGTGACTTTTATCATCTGATTAACCTCCTCACCTTTGTCAAGATCACAAGAAATAATTTCAGTGTGAGTGGCCAGAGATTCTTCTATCTGATCAGTTACTTGATCAGCTTCCACACCCTCTGTATAATGATCAGAATGTATAGAGGTGTGTGCTTCAAAATCAAAAACTCTGCTATCAGAATGAGTAGCAGCTTCCTCAACTACATCATTAGCCTTTGATGTAGGAGCTTCCAAATCCAAATCCATCATAGTAGCAGCAGTATTTATCCTGTCTAGATTGACAGCTTCAGTATTTGCAGCATCCTCCTGAACAAACATTGCAGGAGTATCTTGAGGAACAGTTTCAGTCACAGGAGCTTCAGATTCATCAAGATTTGCTCTATCCTCTGAGAGCATAGTAGTTTCTCTTAGAACAGCTTCCTGAATTACCACTTCAGAGTTTACAGGCAATTCAGCTTCTTCCTCCTCATCAAAAAGATAAGTGGCTACAAGCTTTCTTCTTTTTCTCAGAGTCTGAGAATCCTCTGCTTCATCTTCACTAGCAGATACTCTTGCTTCTTCAGAACGAGGTCTTTGTGCCCTTACTTTTCTTTTAAATGCTCTTGTCTTTGACTTCTTTAACCTCTGTGATTGAGACAAGAAGGTCCAGCTTCAGCAGTTTGAAGTGTTGGTGTGATCAGAGTTTGTTGTGCTGTTTCATGTTGAGGCATTGTAGGTTGGGTAGAATTTGCTAAAAACTGTTGTACTCTCTCAGGTAAGAGAAGAGCACCAACATCCCCTTTCTTGTTATCTTTGTTAGTCAAATCAGAAAATATGCGTTTATGCAATTTAAATGATTTAATAACATCCTCATCTAAAATCTCAACATCAGGACAACAAATGTTGAATAGCAATTGACAAAATCTAGAGAAATAGACAACATTCCTATTCTCTTGCATTTTCTCACCAATATTAGTCAAGACTAATCTAGCAACATCAAAGTTAGCATCAAAAAGTAAAGAGTACCCGATTTGCAGACTATCAATGGGAATTGCATCCCAATTGGTGCACTTCTTTCCGAATGCCCTAGTTATACAGTCGAAAAAGAAACTCCATTCCTTGCGCAGAAACGGCCTTTTCAATTGCCCAATCTTTGTCAATGGTCCAGAGTATCCAATCTCTCTCATCATACGGACCAACTCAGAATCTCCAACAGCGATTGTGAAGGCATTGAAATCCTCAAACCCCAAGGCATCACGAACAGTTGTTGGAGTTATTACAAACTCTTGACCCTCATATTCAAACAAGATGGACGGTGACCCAGCCTCCCCTCCATTATCATAAACACCTGTCTGCCAGAAAGATTTGATTTGAGTTGCAGACAGCTTTATCGGAGCAGTGAGAGCAGTACCAATATCCGAGTTTGTCAAGAAATTTTGAATCAAATGAAACGCCTCCGGTGCGTTCACATTTGCCAAAGGAGCAGCATAATTATTCGGGACAAATTCTAATCCAGAAACAACAAACGCTGTTGTAGCCATTAGTGCGATTTAAGAAAGAAATCAGAGAATAAGATAAGAAAGTAAGAAAAATTAGGCTCAGAAAGTGTTTGAGTGTTTGTGTGAATGACTGTAGAATGCAAATGTGTAGAATCGGAAAAAAAATGTAAGCAGTTGTGTGTATAATGTACAAATAATAAGATTAAACTTCATAAACTGAAGAGTTTTTAGTCATTAACACAGACAACTGTCGTACTTGGAAATCGTGGGACATTTACACACAATAAACAATTTATGACAGACAGCAGTAATTTACAGTTTTCAATGCGCATGCGCAGTAAAAACAGCCATAATTACCGCCTTTCACACTTATCAAACACACTCTTTCTTTTCTCTGTTTAATGCAAAATAGATCCGTTACCAATCATACTTTTTCGAAAAACAAATGTCTAATCTCAAAATTATAAAATGTCTGAAACACAGAAATTATTTTAACCATCAGAGATTAAAACAAAGTTACCTCGGCATATGTCACACAATACATCAGTGTTTACCATTTGTCCTTCTTTGTCAATAAACTCTTTTCTCAATCTGTACAGGTGTGAAAATATGTGTGTGCAATAGCAGAGTTTACCGAAATCAATATTTAGATCATCTCAAAGTGCATAAAATCCACAAACTAAAGCAGTAAAAACTGGTTGCCTAAACTCTCATGTATAACATAAAATCTGATTTTATATCTAAACTCTGTATACTGATATCCTTTCATTTGGATATATCTTTTGTTTTTCACCCCCTTTCTTTATTATTTTTTTTTTATTTTTTTATTTTTTTTTATTTTTATTTTTTCAGTAATCAGTGGTTGGCACTAGTCACCAAAAATCAAAGATTTTAGCCCTTATTTCATACAATAAGTTCCTGGATCTTCCTAGGCACAACATGATCTCAAAGGAATGTGTGCTCTGTTTGGCATCTTTTGATTTGAGGGTGAATTATTTGCAATTAATAATCAGAGTTTAGACTTTTCATCAGTAAATATAATTAACTTATGAGAGAAAATGCAAACAGCTAATACAGACTCAGTGTATAGGATCAATAAACTAAGAGATGCTATAAATATAGAGACAATATCATGCTGTGTTAACTTACTACACATATTTGAGATCAGAATCTATATAACTCTTAAGGATTCATAATTAATTACTGAGAATTATGCTTCATACAAATTTCTTCATTGGTCCATATGTTTCAGACAAAATTACAATCAGAGTATAGCATTAAACTGTAACAATCAAAGTATGACCAACATTTTATTACTAACAGAGCTTAGCATCAGAGTTTAACCGACAGAGTATGACTGACACTTCACAGAGTTTACTGACAGAATTTAACTGTCAGAGTTTACCATCAGAGTTTAACATGCTGGTGCACATAACAGTTAACACATGTAAGAAATCATGAACATAAAAAGCAAACCCGTATCTCTAGTCAGAACCAGAGATCATTCCAAGTTCATTTACCAATCTTGTAAAAGTAGCTTCACTCAAAGGTTTGGTGAAGATATCTGCAAGTTGTTGGTCTGTAGACACAAAATGAAGCTCAATGTTTCCTTCTTCCACATGTTCTATGATAAAATGATACCTTATGCTGATGTGTTTGGTCATGGAGTGCTGTACTGGATTTCCTGTCATAGCAATAGCACTTTGGTTATCACAGAAAATAGGTATTTTAGAGTACCTTAACCCATAATCCAGCAATTGATTCTTCATCCATAAAATCTGTGCACAACAGCTACCAGCTGCTATATACTCTGCTTCTGCTGTGGATGTAGAAATTGATTTCTGTTTCTTGCTGTACCAAGAAACCAATCTGTCACCTAAGAATTGACAGCTTCCACTTGTACTTTTTCTATCTATCTTACAGCCTGCAAAATCTGCATCAGAGTAACCAATTAACTTAAACTCTGATTCTCTAGGATACCACAAACCCAAGGTTATGGTGCCTTTGAGATATTTGAAAATCCTTTTTACAGCTGTTAGATGAGGCTCTCTGGGATCTGCTTGAAATCTTGCACAAAGACATGTTGCATACATGATATCAGGTCTACTTGCAGTAAGATACAGTAAAGACCCTATCATTCCTCTGTAGTTTGTCATATCTACTGAGGCTCCTGTGTCTTTGTCTAGCTTTGTTGCAGTAGCCATGGGAGTTGGAGCAGATGAACTATCAAGCATACCAAATTTCTTTAGAAGATTTCTGGTATACTTTGCTTGATTGATAAAAATCCCATCATCTGTTTGCTTGACCTGTAAGCCTAGAAAATAACTAAGCTCTCCCATCATGCTCATTTGATACCTGGATTGCATAAGCTTTGCAAACTTCTTACAGAGTTTGTCATTAGTAGATCCAAAAATAATATCATCTACATAAATTTGAACTAACAGCAAATCATCACCAGAATTGAAATAAAACAAGGTTTTATCAATTGTACCTCTTGTGAACCCACTTTCTAAAAGAAATTGAGCAAGAGTTTCATACCATGCTCTTGGTGCTTGCTTTAGTCCATATAATGCCTTGTCAAGCCTATAGACATAATCTGGATGCTTGGAATCTACAAATCCTGGTGGTTGTTCAACAAATACTTCTTCTTCAAGCTTCCCATTGAGAAAAGCACTTTTTACATCCATCTGAAAGACTTTAAACTTCTTGTGTGCAGCATAGGCCAGAAAAATCCTTATGGCCTCCAATCTTGCAACTGGAGCAAAGGTTTCATCATAGTCAATTCCTTCCTGTTGTGAATAACCTTTAGCCACAAGTCTAGCCTTGTTTCTTGTAATCACACCATCACTGTCAGTCTTGTTTCTGAAAACCCACTTTGTACCTACAATTGATCTATTCTTTGGTCTAGGTACAAGTGTCCAGACTTCATTTCTTTCAAATTCATTTAACTCTTCTTGCATTGCTGTAATCCAATTAGCATCTTGAAGAGCTTCCTCCACTTTCTTTGGTTCTGTTTGAGACAAGAAAGCATGATACAGACACTCATTATTTGTTGCACTTCTAGTTCTCACACTAGCATTAGGATCTCCAATTATAAGATCAGGTGTGTGTGCCTGTGTCCACTTTCTTGCTGTTGGTAAGTGGTTTCTTGCATCATTATTGGATCCTCCCCCTTGATCCATGCTCTCCTGATTCATATGTTGACTTTCTGCAGCATCTGAGGCTCCCCCTGAATTGGATGGCTCAGAGTTTGAACTGTCAGAGTTTGAATCAGTTTCCTCAACTGACTCACTTGCTGTGTCTTATTGAGCTTCTTCACGCTCCCCCTCAACTGGTTCTCTATTTTGTTCAATTTGAGAATTTCCAGTTTCTCCAGTATTTACCAGTAGAGGATCAGAGTATGCTCCGTCAGAGTTTGTCAAACCTGCTTCATCAGAGTTTATATCATCAGAGAATAGATCTTCATTTTCAAAACGTAGTTGATCATATCCATCCTTGTCTTCAAGTCCAATTATTTTCTTGTCATCAAATGACACATGTATGGATTCCATGATCACCTTAGTTCTTAGATTGTAAACTCTGAATGCTTTTGTTGACAATGGATAGCCAACAAAGATTCCTTCATCAGCTTTTAACTCGAACTTTGTCAACTGTTCAGGATGAGTCTTCAACACAAAGCATTTGCATCCAAATATATGAAAATATTTCAAATTTGGCTTCTTATTTTTCACCATCTCATATGGTGTTTTCCCATGCTTGTTGATCAGTGTAGCATTTTGAGTAAAACAAGCAGTTTGAACAGCTTCTGCCCAGAAATAAGTTGGTAATTTTGCTTCTTCAAGCATAGTTCTGGCTGCTTCAATTAAGGTTCTGTTCTTTCTTTCAACTAGACCATTTTGCTGTGGAGTTCCAGGTGCAGAAAATTCTTGTTTCACTCCTCTTTCCTTGCAGAAAGCTTCCATGATTGAGTTTCTGAATTCAGTTCCATTATCACTCCTTATAATTTTGACTTTGTGCTGTGATCCTTTGTCCAGTAGATTTACATGATCCATCAGAGTTTGAGCAGTTTCATCCTTCTTTGACAAGAAATACACCCATGTATATCTAGTATATTCATCAACAATTACTAGAGCATATTTCTTTCTGCCCATGGACATCACATTCACTGGTCCAAAGAGATCAACATGTAGAAGATGATAAGGTTCCACTACTGAAGATTCAGATTTGCTCTTGAAAGATGACTTCCTTTGCTTGGCCTTTTGACAAGAATCACATAGGCCATCTAGACTGAGTATTGATTTTGGGAGTCCTCTTACAAGATCCTTTCTTATTAGCTCATTGATGTTGTTCAAATTGAGATGAGAGAGCTTCTTGTGCCAATTCCAACTCTCTTCATTTGACATTCTTGCAGTCAGACACACTGTTTTTCCATCAGAGTTTGTTACCAAACTTGCTTCATAAATGTTGTTATGCCTGTGTCCAACTAGAACAACTTTTCCAGTAGATTTACTGATGACTTCACAGTATTCACTATGAAAATCTACATGGTTTCCTCTGTCACAGATTTGACTCACAGATAACAGATTATGCTTGAGTCCTGAGACTAGAGCTACATTTGTGATGATGACACTTCCAAGATTAATATTGCCATATCCCAGAGTGTGTCCTATGTTGCCATCTCCATAGGAAACTTTTGGGCCTTCCTTCTCCTTAAAGTCTGATAGCAGGGCTTTATTTCCAGTCATGTGTCCTGAGCATCCACTGTCCAAGATAAGTGTGCTCTCTCTTATGCCCTGCAATCACAAATCAACACTAAGTGTTAGTTTTAAGGATCCAGACTTGCTTGGATCCTTTGCCTTTCTTAACAGTGTTAGCTTTTGCAGCGGAATCAGTATTATCAGAGTTTAAACTAACATTGTCAGATTTTACACTAGCAGAGTTTGCTCTAACCCATTTCAAGTTGGGTTTTAGCTCATAATAATTATGATAAATTGCATGATAACTCCTACATGTGTAAATAGAATGCCAAGTGCTCCCACAATGTGTGCATAAAGTCTGTGGTCTTATTCTAACACAATCATTTTTTACTTCTGAAGTAGAAGGTAAAGAATTAATATGTTTGTTCTTTTTGCAAAATCTAGCAAGATGATTAGAACTACCACAATTGTAACATGTTTTCCTTGAAGCACCAGCATTAGGCAAATGATTATTTCTATTATTTATGCCTATTTTTCCATTCCTATTTTTCTTGGACCCTTTAGGTTTCATGGCAGACTTTACCTCTTTCAACTTATGATTGAACTGTTTTCCTGTCATCAAACCAAAATTAACCTGTTTTTCACAAGTTTTTACTGGTTTTCTAACAGCTTCTACTTCCATAAGATTTTCTGTTATAATATTTTCCTGTTTTTCACAGGCTTCATCTGATTCCTTATCAGCTTCCCTTATTACAACAGATTTTAACTTATTGGCTTCTGGAACAAATTTCACAGGTTTAAGTTGTGGTTTTACCTTAACCTTGTCTTTAAACCTAAGTTCATCATTTTCACAATAACCTAAACCTACAGAATCAGTCTCAAACACTTGATGAGTGTCTCTTCCAGAATCTGTCCAAGTTTTGATTATTTTTCTTTCTTTTACAAGATCAGATTTTAATTGCTTGTATCTTTTCAGCAACTCCTGTTCTACATAAACAGCATCATCTCTTTCTTTTTGAATCTGCTTCATATTTTCAAGTTCTCCTTCAAGAAACTTGTTTCTATCTTTAAGACTAAGATTCTCAGATTTAATTCTCTCATTTTCTAAAGTCTGATCCCTATAGCTAACATGAACACTTTTCAGATATACTCTTAACTCAGATATATAATCAGTATCATAAGCATAAGTAGTTAGGGGTACCTTATTTTCAGATGATTCAGTCTCATCTCTGACAGTTGCCATAAGAGCATAATTTTCTCCATCATCAGAGTCTGAAGTATCTGCCCAGTCTTTGCCTTTAGAGATGAGTGCTTTCTCAGATTTGCCTTTCTTGCACTCTGGGGCATAGTGACCCATCTCCTTACACCTGTAGCACTGGATTTCAGATTTATCCTTCTTACCAGATTTGGTCTCCCTTCCATCAGACTTTCTGAAACTTCTCCTTTCAGAGTTTGAATCTTTCCTTGAGAATCTCTTTCCCTTCTTGAAGTTCTTGAATCCCATCTTCTTGAAGGTCTTCACATCAATGCAGCCATTTGCATCATCTGTTCTTCATCATCATCAGAGTCAGAAGCTTCATCAGAGTTTGAGTCATCATCAGAGTTTGATGACTCACTTTCAGATTTAATAACTAAAGCCTTTCCCTTGGCTTTCTTCCTTGATGATTCCTTCTTAATGGGCTTCTCCTCGACTTTGAGAGCAACAGATTTTGTCTTTTTACTCAATCTTCTATTCCTTTGTTCTATCTCCAGTTCATGAGTTTTCAATAACCCATAGATTTCATCAAGATCTGTATCAGCAAGCTCATAATTATCTCTTATTGTGGTTGTCTTTAAATCCCACTTTTCAGGTAGAGATAACAGAAACTTGAGATTAGACTCTTCAAGCTCATATTCTTTATCAACCAGAGACAGATCATTCAACAGTTTGCAAAATCTGTCATAAGTCTCAGTCAAGGTTTCATTAGTTCTTGAATCAAAGTGCTCATACTCCTGTGTGAGTATTGTCTTTCTGTTCTTCTTGATAGCACCTGTTCCCTGGCATCTGACTTCTAAAGCATCCCATATTTCTTTGGCAGTTTTGCAGCCAATTACTCTGTTAGACATAACATTATCTAAAGCACTGTGGAGAAGATGTCTAACCTTTGCATCTTTTGCAATTGATGAGATGTCCTCAGGAGTCATATCTTTCTTTTCCTTTGGAACAGTCTTTTGTTCTTGTCCATCAACAACAGGGGACAATTTAGTCGGCATATGAGGACCATCATAGATTCTGTCAAGGTATTCTGGATCTGTAGCCTCCAGAAACATGGTCATCTTAACCTTCCAAATTGGATACTCTACTGGCCTGAGAATTGGAACCCTGATTGTTTCATATCGACTCACAGAATTGGGCTTAACCTGTTCAGCCTTAGGAGCAGTTTGATTTTCTTCAGACATGATTAATACTGTGTTTGAATCGTAAAACTGTATATATTAAACAGCCTTGGCTCTGATACCAAATTGTTAGGCCGAATACACAATATATAATCAAGTATGTATGAGAATAACAATCAAGAACACAGTTTATGAATCAACAAAAAACTGTATTTATATTAACAACTTCTCTCTTTATGATATTAACGAATCACAAAGAGCTACTAGGTTACAAGAATAATATATTCAATGTTCGCATCCCTTCTAGGGATAACCTATCTGTGTTTATATAGTACACAGTTACACAATCCTTATCTAATTGATATTCCTACAAATTAGCTATACAAGTTATATCAATTAAGGATTGCTTCTTATCTTCTATTCTGTTTCCTTAGCTGTATCAATATATTCTGCTTCTTTCCATCTTCAGAATATATTGCTTCTAGAATCTTCAATTCAGCACCGACAGCTAATTCAACTATCACCCTGTCAGACTTTAAATAAACTCTGACCGGCTTCCTTTAAACTCTTCACCCTGTCAGACTTTAAATAAACTCTGACCGGCTTCTGATAAACTCTGATCAGTACCTGTTGCTTAAACACTGATAAACAAACGTCAGCAATTATATCTAACACTTCTATATATAATAGGAGAACATAAGGGTAAAAAGAGCAAATAAAACCCCTGTGAAATTACAATTTTACCCTTTTATATTTTGAAATTACATGGTATGCCACTACTTTCTTATCTAAAGAAAAAGAAGAGAGTAAATAATGTTTTTGTGCAGAATCGAACCCCTAACCTTCGCTAAGTAAATCATTCTTATTACCATTGATCTACATGACTCATTTTGGTTTTGAGTGAAAATCACATTACATAAACCTCACATCATTCTTAATCCTATATTAATTATTATTTAAACTTTTAAGTAAAAATCAAGGTGATTTATAATATTTATTAAATTTTATTTTTTAAATTCTTTTTTTAGAGTATGTTTGCAAAGGACATTTATAATATTTATTTTTTAATTATTAAAATATCATACAAAACTATATACTACCAATCTTATAAATTTTTTATATTAAGTTTCAAAAACAATATTAAGTGTGGTGTATTTTTATCTTTCCTTTAGTTTAAAATAAATATTTCGGTTGTGTAACTTTAACTATAATATATTCTATTTTCTTATATAAGGGTCTAACTTTTCTTGTACTATACAATATATTTAAATTATTAAATCATACTTATTAATTTCTATAAAATCTCTTTAAAATTTTATAATAAAATTAGTTTGATAAATCATGATATATAATTTATATTTCAAATTTAATTTAATATTTTAAATAATAATTCAAATTAATATTTATTTAAAATAAGAGGTAAAATAAATATTATTGTAATTTAATTGTATTCTACATGTGAAAACTTTGAATTAGAAAAATGGATTAAAAGTTTAAACTATAAGAATATATACAAATCATATTTATTCACAATAATTTATTTAATATACATGAAAATATATAATATTTTTGTTAAATATAGAAATTGGGGACCGGGAAGCGTGGCAGGGAGACACTAATCCCTGACCCCGTCCTGATCCCTGAAATTTTTACATATTTTTTCCCGATCGCCAGAAAAGTTCTCAATTCTCCGCCCGAAACGGGGCAGAGAATGGATTAGGGTTGGGCGGGAAGGGTGAATGTCTATATCTACAATAAGCATTATTATATAGCACATATCGATAAAATGTGAATATTCTTCTTATGTATACAAGCATAGAGTCGGTGCAATGCAAAGATGACTTTTAAATTTGTTATCTTATATGTATTTTAATAATTTATTTTATATTTATAATTTTTTTAACGAAGATGAACTTAAATTTAAATAGTTTTATGTGATTGTTGAACTCGATGTTGAATTGACGTATGTGTTTGTGTTTGAGCGTGATTAAATTATGTTTCAAGACTTTTGTGTTTAACAGTATTTAAAAAATATTTTTTTTAATTAAAATTGTTATTTTTAATAAATCAAGGTCAAGTTGCAAAAGTAAATGGATTAAAGTGCAAATATCAAAATATGAGTATCATTTTAACCGACCGACTAAAGTGCAAATACCAAAATACGAGTACCGTACCGACTGACTACAAAACTTTCAATGTTTTGGTTTTAATAATACAATATAAATAGATAGATATAATAAAAGTGAGTAGATTTATAATTAGATTGGATGCATTGTGTATATGAGACATTTTTAATTATTATCACATGAATTTTAATGTCATTTTATGGAAGAAAATAATTAGTTATTTGGAATTGGATTAATATATACATATATATAACATATGAAAACTATTTATTTTGAATTAAAACAATTTAAAAGATGAGATAATAAAAATAAATAGATAGTACAACAAAAATAATTAAACGAATTATATGGTCATGTTGAAAAGGTTAGACAATATAAACACATAAATTTGGGTTGGAAAAATACTTGGTGATATTAATTTGTGTAAAAAATAAATAGATAAAAATATATAGTGCAGTTAACAAATTTTAGAAAACAAGATATTATATAGCATACAAAAATATTATGATCAGATCGATCACATTATACACCCCGGGTTATTTAAAATCATAGGCCCCGATCAATCAAATTATCTATATAAATTAAAGTAAGTATATTATAACGAGACGAACAAAATATGTACAAATATAACTAAATATAATATTTAAACAACAAAGAATTAAAATTTTATTTTAATCACTAGAAAATGACTGTGCCTTGCACGGATTCATGCAAAAAAAAATATGAGAATTGAAGTTATAATAGAAAATAATATTTCATGAATGTTAATATTATTATCAGTTAGACATACCCATGTCATTTAAACATAATTATGTTTTAAAATTTTAGTAGTAAAATAAAAAAAATTATTGTATTTGAAAATTATTGTAATTTATATATATATATATATATATATATATATATATATATAAAGAACTAATATTGACAATAGATTGAAATATTATTAAATTAAAACATATTGTAACACCTGAGTCTCACATCGAGAAATGTGGGGGCTTTAGTACAGTTTATAAGACAAAGTACAACTACTAAGTGCACCAAAAATCATGATCTTTTGGAGACCTGTGGTGGGTTTGTGGATTACCCACGTTATTGCATTTGGGTCAATTGATCAGCGGTTGATTCGTGAAGTTGCTGGAGGTGGGGACACGAAGACTGGTGGTATTATTTCATAATGGACTGAGGTCCAGATGTAGGGACATAAACTAGTCAGTATTATCTCACAATCGCTAGAGATGTACGATCTTGGACCTATGAGCTATCCGTTCAGATCTAACGATGCCGTCAAGAGTTTAAGTGGGGGAGTTTGTACCACTTGAGTCTCAAAATTGAGAAGAGTTGGGACTTTAGTTCAGTTTATAACACAAAGTATTACTACAAATTGCACCAACAAATCATGATCTTTTGGGAACTTGGGGTGGGTTTGTGGATTACCCAAGTTGTTGCATTTGGGCTAATTACTTGGCACTGAATTATTTGATGTTTTGAAAGTCTGAAAGATAGAGGAAGCAAAACAAAGGAAAAGAATGCTTAAAATCAACAAATTGCAAGAAAAGATATGAACGAGTTAGAAAGAAAGTTTTACGAACTGAAAACGCAAGACCTAAGTAGAGTATTAGAAGATTTATGAAGGCTTTTGATCAAAATCAGTAATAAAACATACTCTCCAGAATGTAACATCTTGAAGAATTGGAAAAAAATTTAGGATTGCAATGTTCTAAAACTCATCTAGAACACCCAGTATCTATTCTATCCCGCAAAAAAAATTGTAAACTAACATGATAGCTATTCATAATACTCGTATTAATTTCTAAATTAAAAACTTGAACATACTTAAGTAAGCATCCAATAGCTACATATATCATCAATAAGAAAAACTCTATATATATCAATCATATACTTGAAACGATAATGATCATGCATAGAATAATTTATAAAAACAATTTAAGCTAGCGGCCCGTGCCTCGCACGTGCTTTTATGCTAGTATATATTAAAGCCCGTCCAGGGGCAATTTGAGCCAAAAAAATGGTTTTGAAATGACAAGTTTGCCCTTATTTATTGAAAAATTACAAACTTGTCATCCCTCTATCATTTATGTAAAAATAAAAAAAAATTGTTGCTCTTAGGAATCGAACTTCCGACCTCCTCCTGGAAAATTCATGTTATAACCATTGTGCTACACTTACTTATTAGTTTAACTTAAAAATCTTATTAGATAAGTCACATCACCTCTTTTTGTCCTATTTTTTTGTTTAAGTAAAATGTTGGGTTATATTATTTATATAACTTGATTTTTTTAGTTTCAAAATCTTAATGTATAATTATATTTTATCTACTTTGTATATATTAAAAGCCAACCAAAGACAAAAAAAAGTAAGAAAATGACAATAAATTTATTATTATACTCTTATATTTTTAAAAATTACAGAATTGTCAACCATTTATTATTTAAGCTAAAGTAGATTAGATTTGTGTGAACATTGATAATCGTATTCCAAACTTTCTCATATAATTTCATCTAATACCCAAGTACGTAACATTGAGTTTGAGTTTATTATAAAAATATTATTATATAAACTACATTATCATCATCATATATATATATATATATATATATATATATATATATATATATATATATATATATATATATATATATATATATATATATATATATAAATTTTTGAGCAAATAATAAGTTGTTTTATATTATTTATAAAACCATGTTTATTCAATTTTTTTACTTTTACATTCTCAGTAAATTAAATGTTAGTTCATATTATTTATATAACTCCATTTTTCAAATTTTCGTTATTCTACATATAATTATGTATTCAATTATATTTATAAATTCTTATTTCACTTGTATTTTTGAAATATATATTATTTATACTGTAAATTTTTATATGATTTATACTTTATATAAGTTATTTAGGTATTGATACACAAATATAATATAATTTAGAATATATTTAAAATTAGTATCGTAAAAAGTGTGAATCTGAGTTAGGGGTGTTTATGGGTTGTATTTGCCGAGTTGAAAGCATTTTTGCAATCCGACCCAATTAAATCGGTTTAAAAAAATTTGATCCCACCACACAAAATATTAATTTGTGACCCAAATCTTAATCGTACATCGATTTGGGTCAGGTTGGGTCGGTTTAATTGGCTTAAATTATATATATATATACATTACTCTTTTCGTTCATGTGCAAGTATGGAGTAATGATATGCGGTTCTTTTATGTAAATATTAACACTTAAATATAATATTTGACGAAGGATAAATGTTTAATAAATCCGATTAATCACCTATTATCCGAGTAATCACTACAAGGTAACTTTACCGACTAATGTCAATTTCCATATTTAAGAACATTGTAAAATACGTATAAATTGGGATTTTAGTACTAATGTTTTAGTTTGATTAACATTATAATTTTAGTAATGTAAATTATGTTGTAAATCGTGTGCATATGCATGAAATGTAAGCACATCTATAATTGAAAGTACGATATATCATATAATGTATGGTAGTATATAATTTGTGTGTATATATATATATATATATATATATATATATATATATATAGAGAGAGAGAGAGAGAGGATGGTTCAACGAGGAACTCATTTATTTGAGTAACCTAGTAACTCAAAACTAAACCGTTGGATTGAGATATAAATCAAGATGTAAGTTTATTGTGCACACGTGAGAAGTTATGTAACTTCCTGTGTATTGTGTATTGCGTCTATTTCCTTTCTGGTGATTAATACTTAGAAATATGTATACTATAAAACAATTTCTTTTTTCCCCACTGTGTCATGATAAAATAATAATTTTTATGAAAAAAATATTCAATATGTTATACAATAATTAGATTAGTTTATGTTGTATAATAAAATTACATAATTTCTATGTTCTGTATTTTAATGTTCTGTAAATTTCTAATGTTTTGTATTATATATTTTTAATTTTTGTTTGAAATTTTTGTTTGTGTTTATTATTTTAATTTTTATATTAACTTATATCCTGTATATTTTATATATTCTGTATATTTTTAATGTTCTGTATTTGGTGTTCTGTAAATCTTTTGTGTTATGTAAATTACTAAATTCTTTGTGTCCTGTAATATTTTTAGGAGAATGTTATGCTTTTATTAAATCAATATTATTTTATATACAAACAATATGTGATGAAATTGAAATAGTAAAATATGAATAAATGTTGTGTTATTTATAGGTTTTTGCCACAAGAAATAAGGCGTGGTGTCTTTATATTAAAAGAAGTAATTGTTAGCACGTGTTTAGAAAATAGTTCCTAGGTTACCCATTTAACAGGTTCCCCACAGAGCCTTCCCCTATATATATATACTAGCTTATATCCCGTGCGACGCACGGTTTCTTTAATATTTTCTTATTTTTTATTTAGATTTTAGTTATTATATATAATTTGATAAAATTTTAATATATATATATATATATTGTATTTATAAATCTAACAATATAATATTTAAATTTAATATATTATTGACGTAATCTATAGTAGTATTTTAGATATTAAAATATAAAATATTTTAAAATAGCATATCTAATAATTTGTATTTTTTTACTCTTAAAAATCTAAAAAGGAACTGAAGTGCAAATATCAAAATATGTGCTCGTACAATATACCGAGTTTATTTGAATATACTATTACTTTTATTTTCATTAATTATCTCGTTGAAATTGAATGTAAAAAAATATAATAAACATGAATTTCATAAGTTTAATAGAATAATATTACCAATATATCTATCTTTTGCACGTGTTATTTTTAATTCGAACATGAGTTGTTTCAGTTAAAAAATATAAAACAGGTAATATCCTTAAAAAGATAATTAGTTACTTATTAACAATTATATAAATTATATTACTTTATATATATATATATATATATATATATATATATATGCCTGCATTACTTTTAGAAAATTAGTTGTTTAAGTTAGAAAATATAAAAGAGGTAATGTGTTTTAGCTGAAAAAATAACTGGTTATTTATTAATATTTATATAAAACAATATTACCATTGTATATTTATTTATCATGTATTACATTTAGAAGATATGTTGTTTTAGTTAGAAAATATAAAACACATAATGTGTTTTAGTTGTCGGTAATAAATATATAATAATATTACCATTTTATAAATATGTTACCCGTTTTATTTTTAGAAAATGATTTATTTTAATTAAATAGATATATGAAATAAGTAATATGTTTTAGCTGAAAAAGGTAATTGGTTATTAATAAATTGGTTTCCATATATGTGTCATATTTAGAAGATAAGTTGTTTTAGTTAAAAAAATATAAAAATAATGTGTTTTAGCTGAAAAGGGTAATCAGTTATAAATATATAATAATATTACCATATTATATATATGTTGTTCGTTTTATTTTTAGAAGATTAGTTGATTTAGTTTAAAAATATATATAAAATAGGTAATGTATTGAAAAAGTTAATTGGTTATTAATAAATTGGTTATAGATAGGCCCGTGAATCGGCCCAAATACTGACCGACCGACCGACGACCGACCAAAACTTTTAATGTTTCGTCTTTAATAATATAGTATAGATATATATATATGCGTGTGTGTGTATAAATATTATTGAACAAAATTTGTAACTTAAATCGGGTTGGGTAGGGTCGGCCGAAAAAATATAAAACTCATACCCAGCCTATTTAAATTGGTTGGGTAAACTTTTCTTGGTCGGCCGAAAAGAGAGCGAGGGTTAGTTCAGTTTGACCAGGTTGGTAAATCATGAACAATCATAATTGGAGTAATCCGTGGATGTATTACTTATGGATTAAATCGGATAATTAAAGATTATTAGAATGATTAGTGAGGATCAATTTAATATTATATATATATATTGTGTAATAATTTTAATTATATGTATATTATCACATAATTTAAATTTATTTAAAAACATATTATAATTGAAAAAAATAAAATTTATAGATTTAAATTGTGGATTAGTGATCAAGTTGTGAGATAAAATTAAGAGAATTCGTGATTTTGACCGTCTAAAATAAGAACTACGTATACAAAAAAATGTTGTTATTATTTTTTATTCAAATTTCAACCTTTTAATTTTGGAACTTTTACCTATAAATTTCCTAAAATTTACAAATCAGACAAATATTGGAAGGATTAGACTGAATTTTATAACCTATTCACCAACTTTTATCGAAACCGATTTTAACATAATCAAAGCGTGTAGTTACCGTCTAACGATTATCAGGATTATTAAACACCAACTTTTAGAACATAGAGTATACATAAAAATATAATTGAGTATGGATTAAAAAAAATGTTTAATTATTTTTATTATATTCAATTGATGAATTTGATAAAATTCATTTTACATCATTTAAATCTAAATATATATTTTGGTAATTAAAAATAATCATTTGATCTTTATCTTATAGAAATTCGAAAAAATTATCTCTTATCACATTTCTAATTATAAAAATTATTTCAATATATATACATGTTGATGTGAGAAATTATTCGAGTGTATAAACAGACCCGTGTCTCGCACGGGCTTTTAAGCTAGTTTAGATATAAAATTCTAAATAATAAATTTCAATTCGTTTCCTACCACTACATAGTATCGATGTGAACATGAGTAAGTTTTTTTGACTTTCTTACGGGACACCGAATCTGACGGGAGTAGAATTTTAGAATTTTAAATTTAAATTTAATAACTGAAAATATTCGTTGGCTGATGAAAACTTATGTCTTCGAATCGATTTTGTTACAAGGTATTATCATAGTATATCTTACCACACAACATACAGAATCATCTTATCATCTATGATTGTTTAGCGTAGATGTGGAATCTTTTTATTTATGTATATTGATTTTTTCATTAATTCTCGTATAATGAGCTTAGTTTAATCACACTTCCTTTCCTTGCCTATTAGTAACTTTTTATTAATATTTTATTATTGGACATGTTCTCGTTGGACTGCTAAGAGGCGGACGAAAACTTATCATTGGGAATATTCAATAAAATTAACAATAAAAGAAATTAATTTCATTTTATGTGTATGCGGTATTTTTTACTAGATTTTGTCACTGATTCTCATCATTCTTATACACATGCCGCAATAGCGCCACTAGCAACAAATTGGAAGCTAAGTAGTTCACGGTTTTTGATTTATAAATATAAACTTTTGCATTCTTATTTTTGGTTATGCTTTTTCTTCAAAGATATTTTTTTTATCACACCACCAAGACACTGAATGAATATTCCCAATTTTTTATGTATACTTTCTTTTGCGCGATGTTCATATTTTATATTCTAAAATTATCTCAATCTTTTTTCTAACTCTAGAATTTTAGGATTTTAAATTAAATATAATTTAAAAAGATATTCTTTAATATATTAGAAGTAGAATAAGTGTTCAAATTTATTGTAATGAAGAATTCGAACTTATATGGAAGTCATGTAAACAAATGTTATATTTGAAGTATACTAGGTGTCCAAATTTATAAAGTAAAACAGTTCAAATTTATAGGTTCGACTTATAATTAAAATTTCTATTGGAAGTAGAATAAGTTTTTGAATTTATGTAATGGAAGAGTTCGAATTTATAAAAATACATATAATTAAAAGTTTTATTGAAACTATAATAGGTGTTTGTAATACATAATTAAAAGTTCTATCGGAAGTAGAATATGAGTGCGAGTTTATATATGTGTTTTTTTAACGAAAGATCGCTAATTAGAAAGAAATATGTTAACATGAAAATGAATCTACGAGAGAAATATTAAATTTGAGATTTGGATTTTAACAAGAAAAACGTGTTTAACGAAAGGACGACTTATTAAGAAGTAATGAATAGTTGTTATAATTTTATTGTTAGAGTTTTTAAAAAAAAATTATAACAACCGCCGCGAAGCGCGACTTTCTCATTTAACACTAACATATTAGAATTATAATAGGTGTTCAAATTTATAAAGGAGAAGAGTTCAAATTAATATAATTTTTTTACAAAATAAAATTAAAAATATATATACTGAATATTTGTCTATACTTCGTAAATATGATGGTTTTTACATTTCTGTTTTTTGTTATTATACATGCTAATTTGCTAACATAATAGTCGTACCAATGATTTTTGAGCTATATATGACGTGTTAATATGAATTGATATTGCATTCGTAAACATGGTTCAAATACTATAATATTCACGTTATGGTACCATTTTTTATTTTTAACTTTTTTCTTTGTTATGGTGAGCGGGAGAAAGTAATGTTTCACGTTTATGAATCATTTTCGGGATAAGAAAGTGTTAACGGAGGAATTTGGTATTAACAAAGTTTGAGGTTATCGCCGGAATCAAGATCTATGATGGTGGTTTTTCGCCGGAAAGTCGCCAGAGTGTGGTGGTTGTGTGTAATTGGTGGCTGAGATTGCTTAGGGTTAGTGGTGGCTGCCTCAGAGCTCTCACTTCCAACCCCTTACAATGTGCCTACGTATCCCTTATATAGGGAATCAAGCCAACGTAGTTCTTGGGGAGGAAGTTTCCTCCATGGGCTTGGTCTCTGATCTTCAAGGTCCAGTCAAAATCTTCCACCGCCTTCCTTACTTAGACGTAGGACTTCCATATCTTTCCTTACTTGAACGTAGGACTTCCATATCTTTCCTTACTTGAACGTAGGACTTCCATATCTTTCCTTACTTAGAATTTTTAGCTCACTTTAGGAATGTCTAACGATAAGACCTAGTCACAAAGGCCCAAGGCTCGTCTATGACGTCAGGACTTCATGGATAAGGAAACTTCCCCCGTCGAGGACTAGTCCTATCCATTACCAGCTATTTCCTTAATTCATAGACGCAGGTATAGCCATGAATTACCTTAAATGCTAGACGCATCCTTGTCCCCCGAATGAGAAGCACCCACCAGATAGCAGGACAAGTGATCCCAAGTGTTTGGGTGCAAAGTGCAGGATTACTCCAAAGTTCCCCAATAAGGACGCGCCCATTGAGTACAGGAACAGAGCTCCCAAAGCACACACCAAGATTAACCCCACATCCCCAATGAGGGCGCGCCCATTGAATACAGGAGGAGGCCTTCAGTCACGGACATCCCCCTCCTAGGGCACATCCTAGGAGGGAATTCTTCAATATTTTGCCAATACCAAGCCAAGGGAACCATCCTTCATTATCAAGTTGCAACTTCAAATCAAGAGGACGTGCCCTTAAGGGGTGGACGGCCTAAAGGGCGCACCCTCATCCCCATGAGGACAAGCCCTAAGTCTTCCTTATATCAAATGAAGTTATTATTCTCCGTCAAGACTGCCATTCATGTAGGGTTGTCAGTCCACACCGAGAGGACACGTCCTTAGGGGTTAGATGGCCAAAGGGGCACACCCTCTCCCCTAAGAGGACAAGTCCTGAATATTCCTCATGTCATGCTATGTCAATATAGTTGTTATCCTTTGTCAAATCATCCATCAAGCTGTCATTACCATGAGGGCGCGCCCTCAAGGGGTGGACGGCCTAAAGGAGCGCGCCCTTACCCCTATGAGGTCAAGCCCTAAGTCTTCCATATGCTAATCCCATGTCAATCTAGCTGTTATTCTCTGTCAAGTTGTCAATCCATACCAAGAGGACGCGTCCTCAAGGGTAGGACGGCCGGAGGGCACGCCCTCACCCTTATGAGGACAAGCCCCGAGCCTCCGTTGTACTAGTTCAATCCCTAATTGCACGTTGAATATCCCCAATTGATTATTACTTGACCCGAATCTTCCCTAAAAACCCGATACCGAATTTTGGCTATAACAGAAAGTTTTCAATAAAAAAAAAGTATAGATTTCTAAATATATTAGTGAACAAGTGCACAAATTACTTGATTTTGTCGTTGAATTCAAAGAAGTTAGGTGACGATTTTAAGATCATCTCAATCTATTTTTTTTTTAATTTTTAGAATTTTAAATATTACTAAAAAATAAATTATTTAACATACTTGAAGTAGAATATGTGTTCGGATTTAAGGAGGAGAAGAGTTCAAATTTATAGTGAAGACATATAAATAAAAGTTATATTTGAAGTAGAATAGATGTTCGAAATTTATAAGGAGAATAACTCGAATTTATATGTATGACATAGAATTAAAAGTTCTATTAGAATTAGAATAGGTTTTCGAATTTATGGGGTAGATGAGTTCGAGTTTCTAAGAAATACATATAATTAATAGTTTTATTGGAAGTAAAATAGATATTTGTAAGACATAGTTAAAAGTTATATTGAAAGTAAAATAGAAGGGCAAATTTATATAGGTGTTTTTTTAACGAGAGAACGACTCATAAGAAAAGAGTATGTTAACATAAAAATCAATATATAAGACAATTATTCAATATGTTAAGCTTGGGTTTTCGATCTTAAAGAGGGAAGCGTGTTTAACGGGAGGACGACTTTTTAGGGAGGGATTAGTAATTGTTGTAATTTTTTAAAAAATATCCTTTAACATATTAGAAGTAAAAAAGGTGTTCGAATTTATAGAGGAGAACAATTCGAATTTATAGAGAAGACATATAAATAAAAGTTATATTTGAAGTATAATAGGTGTTCGTATTTGTAAAGGAGAATAATTCAAATTTATAGGTTAATGATATGGACAGAAAAGTAATTATAGAAATATAATTGCTGATTCAATTAAAAGGCCGGTATTTAAGGACCGACACCCTAATTATTCTTTAATTTCGTAATTAATGAGTAGGGAAAATATACAGCTCATGAAAAGAGCCTTGATTATGGAAAATTAGTCAAAGAAGGATCTGGAATCCCAATTAAAGGCAATCAATGAGTCATAACCTTTATCAACAAGGAAACGAATTCTTCAGCAAGAAATACAATACTTATCCAATATCAAAAAGGAGACTTATTCGCTAAGACTCCTAAACATACCATAAATATTAGGCTCCAGACGCCTATATAAGGTCCCTGATCCTACAATCAAAACTACGTCTTTGGCTTGATTCTCAATAACGATTTGAGATACGTAGGCATCTTGTGAGGACCAATTTAGTCCGGATACACGAGTGCAGCCATTAAAGCTCGAAGCTCATTAAACCTTAGCATTAAATTCACCAAGTACGTTTTTTTAATCCATAACATTTGGCGCCGTCTGTGGGAAGACAACATCAACCATGGCAAACACACGAAGAACAGCTCGGGATACTCAAACTCCCGATGAACGCCCTATCACCTCTGAGGCTGATCAGCCACCACCAACTACTGGCACACAAGGGGCGAATATCCCCACTAACACTCAAGGACCGGAAATCCCGATTTCGGTTGAAGGGACGAATCCCCTGCAGATGGTCATTCATGGATCTAATCCACAAGAGACCGTTCACCAGCAACCAATCACGACCTCCCCGCTGCTCATGAGTGCACCAAGGAGCCTTCAACTCCATACTACTGATCTCCCTCAATACGCGAATCATACTTTGGGGATGCCAAGCTATGGCATGCCCCCTCGACCCATAGCGGGCGGTAGTGGAACTAATCCAATCTACCATGAGGCATATGTGCCCCCTTATATTCAAGGTCTGGGACCCCAAAATCAACAAACTCGTCAGACCCCTCTCATTCAAGATTACTCTGGCCCATACACTGAGGATGAGGGTTATACAACTGGGGAGGATGTCGCCCCAAGAAGGAGACGTTCTTCACAGACAAATCGGGAGCAACCCCAAACTACTAGGGAGAAACTGGCAGCCCATGAGGCAGAGACTGCAAGGCTCAAAAAACTCCTTGCTGAAGAAGAGGCCGCCCAATCTCGGGGCCGAACGACTGGAGGAATCCCGATAATCAACTTGGATCCACCAAGAAGGACCAAGAGGGCTGAAGCCCCAAGGGGTGATCCTAGTATTCTGTTGCCCCTAGGAGATCCTGATGATCCTACACCACCGTTTACTCAGGACATCATGAAAACGGCTATATCCAGAAAGTTTAAGATGCCTTCGATCAAAGCCTATGATGGAACGGGAGATCCCGCAAATCATGTAAGAACCTTCTCCAATGCACTGCTGTTGCAGCCCGCCAATGATGCAGTCAAGTGTAGGGCGTTTCCCCAAACTCTTGCAGGTATGGCTCAACGTTGGTACAGCCGTCTACCTCCCAACTCTATTGGGTCCTTTAAGGAGCTAAGCAAGGCTTTCATCAATCAGTTCATTAGTGGAAGGGTGCATGAGAAAAGTTCTGCATCACTCATGGCAATACGTCAAGGAAAGAATGAAGCCCTAAGGGACTACATTAATCGATTCACTCGAGAGGCTTTGAAAGTCCCGGACTTAGACGACAAAGTGGCTATGATAGCCCTGCAACAAGGAACCACTGATGACCACTTCAGGAGGTCGTTGGCTAAACATCCACCAGAGAGCATGTTGAAGCTCCAAGATAGAGCCGGAAAGTACATCAAGGCTGAGGAAAGCATGAGAAAGTATGAACCCACCGCTGGCGACGGTGGAAACTCAAAGAAAAGAAAAGAAACTCAGGAGTACGACGTCAAGGAAAAGTTTCCCCGAACATCAAAGAATTCTAACTCTCCACCCAAGAGAAATAACTTTGGGCCAAAGTTCACGGAGTATGCAAGATTGAATACTCCCAGGAGTCAAATTCTGATGGAGATAGCCAAGGAAGAAGATATCAAATGGCCAAAGCCAATGAGGGCTGATTTGTCCAAACGGAACCAAAATCAGTTTTGTCGGTTCCACAAAGAAGTCGGTCATGACACCGACGATTGTAGGCAATTGAAAGATGAGATTGAGTTTCTGATACGAAGAGGAAAACTCAGCAAGTTCACTAAGGATGGAAGCCAAGGTAGCCAAAGAGGGAACTATGAAAGAAAGGATTATGATAGAAGGGACAACGATCAAGATCGGAATCCCAAGCCCCGAGGGCCAGTGATCAACATGATATTCGGAGGGCCAACTGCTGCTGGGTCTTCCCGAAACTCAAGAAAAGCTTATGCCCGAGAAGTAATGACTGTGGTTGGAGAAGCACCGAAGCGTGCCAGGACAGAAGTGTCAATAGGTTTTGACAATTCAGACTTGGAAGGGGTGAAGTTCCCCCATGATGATCCTCTTGTCATAATACCCGTGATAGGCAACTCCGAAACAAAAAGAGTTTTGGTTGATAATGGAGGTTCAGTGGATATCTTGTTCCACGATGCCTTTATCAAGATGGGTTACACAGACTCTCAGTTAACACCCTCAAATATGCCTATATATGGATTCAACGGGGTGGAATCAAAAGTGGAAGGCACTATCCAACTCCCAATGACTATGGGGCAAGGGATGAATACGTCTACTCAGATGTTGAACTTCATAGTTATAAAAGCGACTTCGACCTACAATGCAATCCTGGGAAGGACGGGTCTTCATGCGTTTAAGGCTGTAGCCTCATCTTACCACCTGAAACTCAAATTCCCCACTCGGAATGGGATTGGTGAAGAACAGGGAGACCAAAAGATGGCTAGAAGCTGTTATGTAGCCGCGTTGAGGCCTGATGGAGTTGGGGGGCAGGTTCTCCCCATTGAAGATATGGACACTAGTGACAATGAGGACCGAAGAGGGAAACCAACTGAGGATTTAATCCCAATTCCCTTAGTCCCGGATGAACCAGAAAAGGTGACTGATGTTGGGGCACTACTGCCCGAACCATTGAAAGGCAAACTCGCATCTTTTCTTCAAGAGAAGAATGACGTTTTTGCTTGGACAGCGGCTGACATGCCAGGGATTGATCCCCAACTAATATCTCACAAATTGAATGTGGATCCAGAAAGGAAGGCAGTGAAACAAAATAAAAGAAGTTTTGCTCCAGAAAGGCTTGAAGCCATTAAGCAAGAAGTAAATAAGCTTTTAGAAGCTGGGTTTATTGAAGAAATCCAATTCCCAGAATGGTTAGCTAACCCTGTGATGGTCAAAAAAGCTAACGGGAAGTGGAGAATGTGCGTCGACTTCACCGACTTGAATGATGCATGTCCTAAGGATTGTTTCCCCTTACCTAGGATTGATGCCTTGATAGATGCCACTGCTGGGCATGAGATGCTAAGTTTCATGGATGGCTTCAGCGGATATAATCAAATCAAGATGCACAAAGATGACATCGCCAAAGTGTCGTTCATCACTGACTTTGGTGTCTTCTGTTTCTTAGTCATGGCTTTTGGGCTTAAGAATGCTGGAGCAACCTATCAAAGGTTGGTGAACAAAATCTTTGAGCACCTGATTGGAAAAACCATGGAGGTCTACGTAGATGACATGTTAGTCAAAAGCCTTGATAAGGCCGATCACATTGAGCACCTCCGAGAGGCTTTTGAAGTGCTAAGACACCACAAGATGATGTTGAATCCAGCCAAGTGTGCCTTTGGTGTAGGCTCGGGAAAGTTTTTAGGCCTGATGGTTTCCAAGAGAGGAATCGAGGCTAATCCCGACAAAATCAAAGCGATTATAGACATGGAACCACCAAAGACTGTCAAGGATGTCCAGAAACTGACGGGAAGAGTGGCTGCTTTGGGAAGATTCATCTCCAAGTCTGGAGAGAAGTGTTTACCCTTCTTCAAAGCACTCAAAAAAGTGAAGAATTTTGAATGGACAACTGAAAGTCAAGAGGCCTTTGAGGCCCTGAAGAAATATATGGCTGAAGCACCACTGTTGGCAAAACCCAAGCCAGGAGAAATTCTCTATTTATACTTGGCGGTTTCTAACACAGCCCTTGGAGCTGTTTTGGTAAAGGAAGAAGTGAAGGTTCAGAAACCCATCTACTATGTGAGCAAGATTCTACATGGGGCAGAAATAAACTACTCAATGGTTGAGAAGTTTGCCTTAGCCTTGATAATGGCCTCAAGAAAGCTACGCCCCTACTTCCAGGCTCACAAGATAGAGGTCTTGACTGATCAACCTCTAAGAAACATCTTGCATAGCCCTCAAGTTAGTGGAAGATTGATCAAATGGGCCATTGATTTGGGAGAATTTGATATCAAGTATAAGCCTCGGACGGCCATAAAAGCTCAAGCACTTGCTGACTTCATGGTTGAATGCACCATTGACAACCAAGAGGTCGGGGGGCAGGAAGTAACTATGGAAGATAAGAAAGATGAGGAAATGACCTTCAAAGAATGTTGGGTGCTCTATTTTGACGGAGCATCAAAAACAAAATCAAGTGGAGCTGGTTTAGTGCTACAAAGTCCTGATGGATTCCTAATAGAGTATGCACTAAAACTTGACTTCCCGACGACAAACAATGAGGCTGAGTATGAAGCTCTGATAGCTGGCTTAGGACTGGCTGGAGCCTTGAGAGTCAAAACTCTGAAAGTATGTGGAGACTCGAGGCTAGTGGTTTCCCAAGTAAATGGGGAGTTTGAGGCCAGAGATGAAGTCATGGCCAAGTACTTAAAACTTGTCAAGGCCATTATGACTCAGTTCGATGAATGCTATGTGGAGCACATTCCAAGGGAGGAAAATATGAAGGCTGATGCCTTGTCTAAGTTTGCCTCTTCTGAAATTGAAAACTATGCCGGGAGTGTATACTTCCAAGTCTTGAAGACCCCAAGCATCAATGGAAAGTTGGTAGCCCCCATTGGTATCACCAGTTGTTGGATTGATCCCATCAAAGCTCATCTGGAAACTGGGTGGCTGCCCAACGACACTTCCTATACGTCAGAGCACTAAGGTATGCCCTAATTGAAGGAATCCTATACAAGAAATCTTTTGTTATTCTGTACTTAAAGTGCTTGAGACCTCAAGAGGCAGAATTGGCCCTAAAGGAAGTGCATGAAGGGATTTGTGGGCAACACTTGGGGGGCAGAGCCCTGGCTCATAAAGTCACTCGTCTAGGTTTCTATTGGCCAAGCATACTTGCTGATGCTAAAAGCTACGTCAAGAAATGTGAACGGTGCCAGAAACATGCACCAGTGGTTAGTCAACCACCAGAGATGATGACATCCATTAACTCACCTATCCCCTTTGCTATGTGGGGAATGGATATACTCGGGCCATTTCCTATGGCAAGTGCTCAAAGAAAGTTCTTGATAGTAGCAATTGATTATTTCACCAAGTGGATTGAGGCTAAGCCATTAGCCAAGATAACCACCAAGCAAGTGATGCAATTCTTCTGGGAAAATGTGATATGCAGATATGGAATTCCACGAGTCCTGGTCACGGACAATGGAACTCAGTTTAACAACGATGAGTTCAAGAAGTATTGTGATGAAAACGATATCAAGTTGCGCTTCACTTCTGTCGCCCATCCTCAAGCAAATGGGCAAGCTGAGGTTGCAAATCGAATCATCCTTGATGGACTAAAGAAAAGAGTTGAACGCTCCAGAAACACTTGGGTAGACGAATTACTCCCTATACTTTGGGCATATCGTACTACTTGCAAAGTCACCACCGGGGCAACTCCATTTCTATTGGCTTATGGAGCAGAGGCAGTGGTCCCGGTGGAAATTACTCACACCTCCCCAAGAGTTGAGGCTTATGAACCAGAAGAAAATGAAGAAGGCTTGAGGCTAGCTTTGGATCTAATTGATGAAGTTAGAGATGAAGCAAACGCCAAGATAGTTGAACATCAAAAGAAAGCCTCTTTCTACTACAACTTAAGGGTTAAAGAAAGGTTCTTTCGTCAAGGGGACTTGGTTCTCAGAAAAATTGAAGCATCCGGAGTTGGACAAAAAGGGAAGCTGGCCCCAAATTGGGAAGGACCATATCGCGTCAAGAACGTATTTGGTCGAGGCTCATACAAGTTAGAAACCCTTGAAGGGCATGAGGTGCCGAGGACTTGGCATGCCTCCAATTTGAAAGTTTATTATGTTTAAAAGTGTTTCCCAAGTGGACTTACTACTAGAAATAAGGTTCGATGAAACCAACCCAAGTTTTAAAAAAAAAAACTTGAGTACTATGTAAGGGTTGAGCCCATTCTTCAAAGTTATGAATTATATACTCCTACTCATCATGTTTTGAATGCATTGCATACTAATAGATATGTACAAAATGCTAACTAAACATGCAAAAGGTAAGAAAACAACACAAGCCATGAATGGCCACAAAATATAAATAAAACTAAACTTACAAAAGTTTAAGTTAAGCCCAAAGGCTGGAAATACATAGAAAGAAAAGACAAAGCCATGAATGGCCATAAGTAAACTACAAACTACGGCTGCGCGTCACCATCCTTGACTCCCGCATCTGTCTCCTCCCCTGAACTAGAGCTGGAAGAATGCTCACCAGCATCCTCAGAATCATCAGCAGAAGCGTCACTGGGGGGTGATGAATGCTCTGGAACTAAAATCCTAGCATCTTCCTCCATATCGTCAACTCCAGCCAAAATACGCTCCAAGGGAGTAGGAGGGTGAGGAGCAGGAAAGTCAGCAGCATCAAAGACTCCAGGATGCTTGGCCAAGATAGCCTGAACAACATCCTCCCATCCTGAAGTATGCTGGACTGGGAAAAGGATCTCGTCATGCTTCTCGATCAAGTCCTTGTACTCCTGAGAGTCAAGGTACTCATCGATGCAATCATCCTTGCCTTTCCTCAGCTCAACAATATCAGCCTGAGCGTCAGCAAGCTCCTTCTCCCTCCTGGCAAGAGTCTCTTTAAGAGACTTCACCTCCTCCTCAGACCTCTCCAGCTTGACCCTGTTGGCCTCAGAGGAGGTACGCCAAGCCTTAGCTTGAAACAATACCCCCTGAAAGTTGGCATTGGTCTGCCAAAAGATAAAAGTTAGAAAAATATAAGCAAAAACTTCAAAGAAGTAGCTAAGGTAAAGAAAATTACCGCAGCAATAGCTTGAGCCCCTAGATGCTCAGCACCCTCAAGGGTGGAATCTGCAACAAAATCCTTGTAATCACAAGGGGTAAGAGAGTGGTACGACCAGTCCACAACATGTTTGGACACCCCAGTAATGGTGTCCTTCTTCCTAATACCCCAGTTGGGGCGCCACACTGAGGACTTGGCAGACACAGGAATGTCCACCTCATCCACAGAAGGGATCAGGAAACTAGGAGCACTGGCCTTCCCCCTTGGATCATCTCCAATCCTAGCCCTTTTCATCCTGGATGACTCTACATCCTTGGGCTCATTGGTCTTGTTGATAAAGGCCGCAGCTGCAAGAAAAGCCAGAAAATGGTTAGCAGAAAATCATAAGGAAAGAAAAATAGACATAATGAAAAGGGATAAGTAAAAATACCCTTATCATGAACAGTGGAGAGCCCAACAGACTTGAGGACAAACTCATCCAGTAGCTCCCAAGCCACGGTAGTCCCATTATCCTTAATGAGCTCTGAGTAGGCATGGAGTTCCTCCTCATTCAAGACAATGTTACTGGGACTACCATCAGAAACTCTCCCAAAAGACTTACGAAAAAGGGTTCCCTAGTCCCCTCCTTCCCATACAAGATACATAAACTCATTTTTCCATTTCGGGTTGTTATCTGGGATCGATTTGGGGTGAAAAATGAAAGGGAAGCCTACCCTATGGCTTATATATACCCAACCCAAGTTGTTGGCTGAGCTATTTTTAAACTGAAAGATCTTTCTAAACAAAGGTACAGAAAGAGGGAAGTTTTTACGAAGGCATAAAACCATGAAACAATTAATTATCCTCCAGGCATTTGGAGGTAATTGACAAGGGTTGACTTGGACATCTGCCAAAAGTCTAGGAATAAACTCATGAAAAGGGAACCTAAGGCCAGCAACTATGGCATCCCTATAAATACACAAAGCATTTGACCGCCAGTGACATGAACGGTCACCGGGGCCGGCAGGAACAAGCTTTAAGGGGGCCTTTACCCTATACATCTTATTATAATCTTTTATCATATCTATTTCATGGAATCTATTGCTACAATCATACGAATCTAAAGCAGATACTGACGGGTATTCATCCCCACGTTCATTAACCATATCATGCAAAGACATGTATTTTGAACGAATAGGAATTGGGGTACCTCTTTTTGAAGCAGAATTCATCTTTTGAAGACGTTGGGAAGCTCGGTCAGCCATTTCCAACCCAGAAAGTCTTTAAATCTTGAAGAAAGATTGCCCAGAAATCTTCAAAGAAACCCAGAAATCTTCAACAAAAAACTCAGAATCTTCAAAGAAACCCAGAATCTTCAAAGAAAATCTTCAAATCTTCAAGCGAAAACCCAGAAAAACGGTGAAATTCAAACGGAAAAGTTTGCCGGAAATCGCCTTGCGACAGAACCCTAGCAGAGCAAATTGTAAGAAATTTTGGAAAGAACTTAGCAGAGTAACTTTGAGAAAATAAAATGTGAAGAATGAATGGAAACAAATGAGAACTCACCCTTATATAAGGATGACAGCCGGTAAATGGGCCGGTTGAAGGAAGGGCAACCGGCATTAGCCGGTACGGCCCATAAAAGGCTAAAGGCCCAAATCACTGAGTTTGAACAGTGAAAAACCTTGGGCCCAACTAAGCCCATTACAAAAAACAAACCACATTTTCGATCAAAGTTCTGATCAAATAAGTTCGAATAAAGCCCAAAATGGCTCTTGTATTCGACCAAAAATCTCGTCGAAAGGCTAAAAGCCCAATTATTAAAAAAGGCTAAAGGCCCAATAAAAAGATGAAGGCCCAATTGCTAAAATAAAATCCTTGGGCCCAAATGAAGCCCAATATATGTGGGCCCTAAAAGTCTGTAACGAACCAAGTATTCGACCAGAATCCTAGTCGAATGAGTTCGAATAGACACCAAAATTGAAGTCACGTTCGACCATGTTCCTGGTCGAAATCATTCGACCAGGCACCAAAATTGAAGTCACGTTCGACCATGTTCCTGGTCGAAATCATTCGACCAAGCACCAAAATGAAAGCCATGTTCGACCTTGAACCTGGTCGAAATCATTCGACCAGGATGCAAAATGGAAGTCCTGTTCGACCACAATCCTGGTCGAAATCATTCGACTAGGAGGGGAAATGAGGCTTTACTTCGACCAGAAACCTGGTCGTAAGCATTCGACCAGGAGGCAAACTGATAGTAGTATTCGACCAGAAACCTGGTCGAAATCATTCGACCAGGATGCAAAATGGAAGCAAATTTCGACCAGAATCCTGGTCGAAGGAGTTCGACCAGGAGTTAAAATCAAGGTCGAATTCGACCAGGATCCTGGTCGAAAATAAATTGAAAAATCAAAAATTGATTTATCTTCTATGGAATTGATGAAAAATCCCGATTCCTGTTTTAAAATTGATTTAGAACTATATGTTCGTCAAACCAGGTCACAATACGGAAGAAAATTTCGTGAATCCCGAATAAAATAACTTCTACGATAATCCGAGATTGATTTTCCTAGAAGTTGGGGGGCAAATGATATGGACAGAAA
Organism: Heracleum sosnowskyi; assembly: GCA_030848705.1. Classification (NCBI taxonomy): domain Eukaryota; kingdom Viridiplantae; phylum Streptophyta; class Magnoliopsida; order Apiales; family Apiaceae; genus Heracleum; species Heracleum sosnowskyi. The sequence goes on along the minus strand of CM061243.1, from coordinate 22,599,327 downwards.
AGTAATTATAGAAATATAATTGCTGATTCAATTAAAAGGCCGGTATTTAAGGACCGACATCCTAATTATTCTTTAATTTCGTAATTAATGAGTATGGAAAATATACAGCTCATGAAAAGAGCCTTGATTATGGAAAATTAGTCAAAGAAGGATCTGGAATCCCAATTAAAGGCAATCAATGAGTCATAACCTTTATCAACAAGGAAACGAATTCTTCAGCAAGAAATACAATACTTATCCAATATCAAAAAGGAGACTTATTCGCTAAGACTCCTAAACATACCATAAATATTAGGCTCCAGACGCCTATATAAGGTCCCTGATCCTACAATCAGAACTACGTCTTTGGCTTGATTCTCAATAACGATTTGAGATACGTAGGCATCTTGTGAGGACCAATTTAGTCCGGATACACGAGTGCAGCCATTAAAGCTCGAAGCTCATTAAACCTTAGCATTAAATTCACCAAGTACGTTTTTTTAATCCATAACAGTTAACTAGATATATAATTAAAAGGTGTATTGGAAGTAGAATATGTTTTCAAATTTGTAGAGTAAAAGAATTCAAATTTATAAAAAATACATATAATTAAAAGTTTTATTGATAGTAGAATAGGTGTTTGTAAAATATAATTAAAAGTTCTATTATAGCAAGTAAGTAAATGATTGCAAATTTATATAAAAAAAATTTCAACGAGATAACGGCTCATTTGAAAAGAGTATGTTAACATAAAAATTAATATATATAAAACAAGTATTCAAAATATTAAATTTGAGATTTCATTCTTAACAAGAAAAATGTGTTTTGAGAGAACGACTTATTATGGAGTACCGAGTGATTCTTCTAATTTAATTGATAGAGTTATTAAAAAAAAAAAATAATGCCGTCACGAAGCACAACTTACTCGACTAGTATTTAAAAAAAACGAAAAAACGAAATATTCCGTTTCAAAAAAAAAAAACGAAATATTCTCTCCACGGTACGTCAGCTAAAGAGGTTATTAGGACGATCAAAAATGAAAATTTGAATACAGGATGGCTAGTTTTAAAAATTGAACGTGTGGAATACCTTTGAAAAGTAAGGGAGACCATTTTTTACGGAACCAAATTGTCCAAGTCAATTAGTCAAGTCCATAGAATTTAGTAAAGACCATAGACTTTCGCGCGCACACATCATTCAGTTATTATGCTTGGAGAAGGAGTCCTATTATAAATTTTAGAGTTATTATTTAATTATTTTGTCTATAATTATAAGATATTTTAAAAAAGT